>OX453281.1:25138861-25151361 GCA_949710005.1 Ricordea florida | reverse complement strand
ACAACATTTGGTATGTCGTTGACATAAATCAGGAACAAAGTAGGATTAGGATAGGAGTATTGTGGATAGTAGAATTGTAGGATAGTAGGAGGATAGTAGAATTGTGCCCTGGGGCACACCAGATGTTACCTGGGACCAACTAGAGTGGGTGCCACGTATTACGACCCTCTGATGCCTGTTTGTTAAACAAATTTCTAAACCATCGCAACAGTGGCCCATCAATACCGTAGCAGCTAAGCTTTAGTAGAAGGCGCTCGTTGGGCACACTGTCGAATGCTTTCGACAAGTCTAGGAAAATAGCATCTGTTGTTTTCGAGTTGTTCCTGGATAAGCACCAGTCGTGGAAACAACTTAAAAGTTGTGCGAGCGTCGACTTTCCTTCCAAGCAGCCAAACTGATTTGGGTTTAAGACATGGTGGGTGGACCAAAAGGTTGTAATTCTAGAACGTACTCTCTTCTCAGCTATTTTACAGACAATAGATGTTAAGGAAATTTGAGAATAGTTCTCTTTTTTATGCTTGTTTCCCTTTTTGTGAATCGGTGTTATGTTTGCTATTTTCCAGTCAGCTGGTAACATCCCAGTCGAGAAAGACTTGTTAAATAATATACACAATGAAGTTGACAATTCTAGCGCGCATTCTTTCAGAACATGGGGTGAGATTAAATCGGGCCCAGGGGACTTGTGAATGTTTAGTGCTTTTAGTTGCCACCACATCGCCTTCCAAATACCTCCATCTTAAAGTTTTTGCTACGGGAATATCCAGAGATTCTTCAACTAACCTACGTTTCGGCTTACCTCTCCTCTATTCCAGACCATTTTCCCTCGCCAACACTCACTTTCACATTGCAATTTCTAGTTATTTATCATATTGCGATATCAGCAGTCAGTCAGGCCTTTGTTGCATTCTGCTTTTTAGAATTTCGTCGAACCTCCGGTTGCGAGCACCTCTCGTAAGCGACCAGTTTTCCAAAATACCAAAAGTTTCCATTATATTCCATTGTAATGTTCGTATTGTATTGTAGCGTAAATTTCCTTCTGTATCTTGTTCTGTCATGTTTAAATGCCAAATAAAGTGAAAACAAGAAAAAAAAAATTAAATAAAAATAAAAAATAAAAAAATAAAAAAAACCAAAAGTTTCCCAGTCAAATCACTGTATTTGGAAACTCTTGTAAGCGACCGCGACCACTTCTAGAGCTAAAAGTTTGAAATTTTCTTTTGTTGTTAATCTCCCCTAAGCGACCACTTGACGGATGATAGGGCGGAAATTGGATAAGAAGGTGTTGTAACATCGCATTCTTGGGTTTTACAAGAGACAAAAATTTCTCAGTGGGAAGTGTCCGGGCTGGTTTTTTAATCGAAATCGACTTTCAACATGAATAGAACATTTAAGAATTTAAAGAAAGACTGCACATACACTGAATTTTATCGGTCTTTAAACTGTAATTTATTAGTCTTTATCAGTCTTTTTTTTTTCAGGCTTTAGTTTCACAGCTGCTGCTTAAGTTGTGTACATAACTGCGATGATCAATTAATGTCATTACATAAATTACTCCGCAGTTCAAATATATGGTCTTTCATATATTCATTTGAATCATTCTTCTCCATCTACGGGTATATTACAAATTCACAACATGACCAGCTCCCAGTTGGCTTGATAGCTCAGTTGGTAGAGCACTGCACCGGTATCGCAGAGGTCATAGGTTCGAATCCCGTTCAGGTTCTTAAGTTGTGTACATAACTGCGATGATCAATTAATGTCATTACATATTACTCCGCAGTTCAAATATATGGTCTTTCATATATTCATTTGAATCTGTCTTAAAAGAGAAGAATTAAATGTCTACTGTATACAGATTTTAGAACATTAGAACTGAATTCCTGATTCACTAGTCTCACAGTCAACATGCAGTTTAACGGAAGTACAGTATAAAAATCGAAGTACAGTACGGCAAGGTCAACACGTTCCTTATTCAATTGAAGTCACTCGTGCAATTTCAGCTTTTTGAAAAACTCACTTGTGCAAATTAATTCCAAATTGAACTCGAAACCGCATGATTACCTTTACTTATACCGGTATACATTAACAATTGAGGTGAATAGAGTGAATAGTATTTTAAATAGTATTACTATTTATAAAGCCACTCTTCACTAAAATTGAAGAGAATAATTATTTTAGCCTATACCAGTGAAACAACCTTAATTACAACATGACAGTGAACTTTATTTCAAAAATTAAAAGTTTTTTTTTTTTTATGAAAACCAACTCACTTGTGCAAGGCTTTTTCCAGAATCCTTGGCACTATTCACCTTGTTGGAGGTGACAAATGTTGAATATCCTAAGAGAGTGAACCAATTAGCTATTCACTCAAAGTATAATGGAAAGGTTGCAGAGTTGGTATGTGCTAATAAAGAATACATCCCTGTAGATTTTATTGTGTTAATTACTCATTTACATTATTTTATATACCCCTTAATTTTTTTTTCTGTTTTGCTTTACAGCTGAGGATATCGATAAAATACTGAAGTCTTAACAGACCAGCTGGTAGTAGACTTGGTATGGGGGACTCAATTATAATTTTCAACAGCTTGGATGTGCCATGACTTGTGGGTCACAACTACTGAGAACCAGATAGCAAGAAAAATTAGCAAACAAGAGAATGGCTAAATGACTACATGCATCCCCCAGTGTTGACATATAGTTAAGGAGTATTACACTATTTGTTAGGTTGCAAAAGAGCATATAAACCAGGAGTGAATTACAGCACAAGTGAATTCTAGGGTGCTTACTTGGGTACTAAAGGTATTTTTGGGTTCAGATACATATGTGTAGCCAGCAGAACCCTACAGCCCTGGAACCCTTGGCCTATACTTAAACACGAAGATGCGGTATAAAAGGCGCGATACCTTAGGTATGTCTGGATCATTTGTCAATCAACCGTTGATGCATACAGAGCTCTGTGAAACTTTTTACAATACAAGACCGCCTTCTAGCAATCAATCTGTAGCATTTCTTTGTCTTTCTTGTTCCCAAGAGTTATTGTGCAAATTTTGAAATTAAAAATGGTTTGCTTACTTTACGCCATCGTGCAACTACCTGGACGATACACCCGGATTTACGAGCCTAAATAATATTTTTGGTTAGAATGATTAAAGAAAAACATGTATAAACAAAATCCATTTATTTGACATCAAATAGGAAACTAAACTGTGTTTTCTGCGTGCTCCGTCTTTGTTTGGTTTGACCGTTGGTCGTCATCAAATTTGAGCTGAATTTGATATGCAAATTCGAGCCGAGGCAGCGGACGGAGCTATCCCTTTTATAACACATCTTCGTGTTTAAGACCTCGTTCAGCTGAATTTTGCTACCCTATACTACACTACACTCCCAAGATCTCTCCCAGTATCCACTAATGTTTTCAATGATAGCCATCTGTTAATGTTTTCTTTGCTATTAGACAGAGTTGCAGGTAAATGTAAATTTGCAGAATTTTTTTTTCTTTTGAGTAGCAATCCCAGCTTAATTTCCCCAGTGGAGATTAAAATATTCAACCACTTGGTCAGTTCCCTGAAAAATGATACCCTATTGTAGACCCAAAGGTTCTGATATCGATGTCCTATCCCTATCCCAAACTGAATGAAAACCATACCCTTCACAGCAGCACATACCTGTATTGCCCATATATGACAGTATATCGCCCTCCCCCACAACATTGACATGTTCACCACACATTCTCAAAGATGCTCTGAAAACACAAACAGTACCAATTATATTTTGAGGTCTACTGAACACTAAATCTTCACTGCAGGCAAATAATTTGTCTCTTCCTTTTTAAGGCTAAGCAATGAATGTTGCATTACTGCATGCTTGTGTAGAGAATCTGAGGCAAAAGACTGCTTCACACAAACTCCAAATATTGAGATACAAATTCTCCTGAGTGGTCCCCATGTACTTAATACAGTAACAGTGAGGAGAGTTTTTAGTAGAATATCAATACACTTTTTATTGTTGATCTTTCCCTTGTATTCTCAGGACATGCTTTCATTGCTATGTATTGATATCACTAGGGGAAATTAAATGCTGGTTATTAGTGTTCAAGATGATTTGGTATGCAGTAGATTAGTTAGATAGTTACTCTTTTTTACATATGACAGGCTTATTACCATACTTTACATTAAACTGTCTAATAATTTATGATTAGACAGTCATTAGATTAGTTATGAAATAAATCATTTTTATAACATAAGATATCATTCATCTGACTACTGATTATAGGTATATTATAGACACTTTTTTTTAAAAGTATTTTCAAAGCTATTTACGTGCAATGCTTGTGGCAGATATCTGAACTTCGGTAAGATCTCGTTCTTTTCTCCTCGACAAAACGACACGTTTTTTTTTTAACATTTTTTAGTGTTTTGCGTTATTGTGTCTACTATGTGATTTCATTGGGTCCGACATGCAATCACGTGAAAGATCACGCTTATATGACAAAGGTGAAATAGATGTGGAATTTTACCGCGGGCGTGTAACATAATGCTGCTCACGAAAGATTATTCTTTACTGAAACTAGACCTACACCACACAAACTTGTCACAAACAAAAACAGGTCCTCACTGAAGTTACTGGTATTCATCACATTTATCTTGTCATTTAAAACTGATCCTACGTAAACGATGACAGACATCTTATTTTTTTTATTTCTGTGGCCCCTGTCCTTCAGTTGACAAGATTTGTGGGGAGATTAGCTAGATATTCTTGAGGCAGGTAGATTTAGCTACAGCTAAGATAACAATTAGAGGTTTTCCTTAAGCTTTTGTATACCAGAAAGGTCATATTGATCGTTTGCTCTGATTACTCTAGAAATATGATACTGAACAACTTTGTTGAAAACATATGCGTTATTGACCGAAGGGGGCTGCATATTGGCCAACTTCTTTTTTTGCGTTATTATTGACCAAAAGGTAATTGAGGTCAATAAAATTGCAAAAAGGAACAAGGCCAATACCCAGCCATCTTGACTGAACAAGCCTGGTCAATAAAGGATCTTTTTGCTTTGTTTTGTTTCGCAGGACAATTTAAAGCAGGAACTCCTGAGCAGGCAAGGTATGCCCATCTTGCCTGCTCAGGTAGCCAATCAAAACCCAGGATTTGCCTTATATTGCCAATTTGCGGAACCAGCCATATGATGAATAGGTTTAATTGAAGACCTGCATGTTCTTAAATGAATTTTAGTACCATTGAAATAAAGAGATTAAAGCGTGGATATGCTTTGTTTTATTGTTATTTCCCTCAGTTGAGGTGAATCAGAAATTTGCTCGTTCCTGTCTTCTTATACATCCCTTCCAGCCCAGTAGCGCATAGGGCATCAACACGTGCAAGTCGTGAAGCTTGCCCACAGGTAAGATTTAGAGCCTGAAGTTCTGCTTCCTCAGTTCTTCTCCAGGTGGATTTTGGACGGCCTCCTTTTCTTTTACCCTCTGGTGTCCATCTGATAGCAACTTTAGAAATGCTGGTAAGTTCTCTGCGGAGCACATGACCAACCCAATTCCATCGTCTCCGTGTAACAACAATACTCATGTCCTCCTGTTCTGTCTGGAAAGAGCTCATTGTTGGAGATCTTTTTTGGCCAAAAGATGTGCAAGGTTTTTCGGAGACAAGATGTGTGAAAGCTTTGCAGCTTTCTCAAGTCATGCACAATCATTCTCCAACATTCAGATCCCTAGAGGAGTACAGAGAGTACGCAGGCTTGGTAGATCTTAATCTTCGTTCGTCTGCTATAGTTTCTGCTTCTCCACACGGATCGCAATTTTGCAAAGGCCCCTCTAGCTTTACCAATCCTCTGTCGGATGCCGATGCAAGCCCCCCATCACTGTCGACTGTACTTCCCAGATAGGTGAATTATTCGGTCATTTCATGGTCTAGCTGCCCCACTTCGATGGGCATTGTTGCTGAGATGTTGACAGGCAATACGTTTGTCTTCTGAGGGCTGATCTTAAGCTCTACCTGCCTAGAGAATCTGTTAAGCCGGTCCGTTTTCTCCTGCATGTCACTAAAAGAATGGGATAGCAAAGCAATGCCATCGGCATTATTCAAATTCTCCAGAACAGTTGACAGCGTCCAGCGTATTCCTCTCCTTCTGTCTTCCGTAACTCGAGACTGCACCCAATCGATGACAATGTTAAACAGTAGCGCTGACATAACACATCCTTGTCAGTCGGACGCCCGATTTGACATGGAAGCTGAGGTCAGAGCCTCCAACCGAGCAACAAAAGTCAGTGTAGAATTGCTTTTTCACTCGGACAATGTGTACAGGTATTCCATACGCCCTGAGGATACTCCATAGACTCTCTCTGTGCACGCTATCAAAAGCCTCCTGGAAATCGATAAAATTGATGTACAATCCTCTCTGCAATTCATGACATTGTTCAATGATGTTTCTCAAGGAGAAAATGTGTTCTGCACAGCCTCGGCTTTTTTTAAAACCGTTTGTTCCGGCTTGTTCCTGTCGTAGCACTTCGTTGACCGCCAAAGAAAGACGTTTCACAATAACCTTACAGAAGATTTTACAAGGTAGGGATAAAAGAGTGATACCCCGCCAATTATATACTACACAACTACCTACTGCTGAATCTCGGGAGGCAGATTAGTATTCATCTCTTGTGTGGTTGTATGAAGTAGTTCTAAGTTTTATGCACAAAGTCACATTGCAAAGGTTTCTTTGAAAAGAGAATTTCTAATGAACCGGGGTGTTGTCGTACGCGCAAGTAGACCAATGTGAGTTTCTTTATTATTCTTTACGTTTGTCTCGAATGCGATCAACTGAAATGTTACATAAATGAAACATAAAGGGTGTTCTGAGTTGTAAATTGAAGACAGTTGAGGGTTATGCATACACGTGTGTTAAGGATATTGAAAATGCTAGGAAAATGATACAATAAATCCACTGAAGAATCACAAGTAGTAAATACAAAAGGTAGATAACTTAATGTCGCTCAGGAAGTGGTCTTGTCTTGGTCGACTAGCTTGTTGACACAGAGGGCAGATCCTCATATTTCGTCGAGTTCCACGTAAGGGTCCCTTTGGGGGTCCACTCCTTGGAGAGGGGACAGGGCGGGGCATAGAGATGCTCAGTGACCTAACATCTTCTGTTAGTTTGAGTTCACTGAGAAGTGCATGCAGAGCCTGTGAGATCTCTGGTTTGATACTGGCGAGGGAACGTTGACGCAGCTCTGGGCCGTACCTTTGTTTGATTAAAGCTGGGAGGTCTTTGTGTAAGAGGCGGAGCCAGGTGAGCACAACAAAGTTCTCTAGTGTTGGTGTGAGTTCTTCATCAACATCTATTACCTGGCCATGATGGGTAATGCCGTCATTTTGCGTGAGCAGATTGCCCTCGACGGCAGCAAGGATGCGTTGGTATAGGTCCTCTGGTTTCCTCAGGTCTCTGTTCCATGTATGCAAGGTCTATAAAACGGGCACCAGTAGGGTGAAATCCGAAACGTAGTCTAATGGCCTGCCAAACGTCGTTAAGGGAAACTGAGTCACTGATGATACGATTTCTGGTTATAATAGGACAAAAGTTGGCAATCTGACCTAACATCAACTCCAATCTGTACAGCTTCTGGGCCACCATAACACGTGGGTTTGCCGCTTCCGGGTAATCGGCAAGGCCGCGGTTGGGGTTAGCAGTCGTACGTTTCAGCCAGGTAGCACCAAGCTCGAGGAAAGTGGCGAAATTTGCGTCCAGGGACAGAATGTACATGAGGTTAGCCCTCCAGTTTTCAAAGCTGTTTACCGTCTCGTTGGTGGTGAGTAGCCATTGTTTCGGTGCACAAGTTCCTGCATGCGCAATAGTGATCCTGAGTTACAACTCCGACGTTTGGATGAGAAAACTCCAAGGCTTGGGTCCAATACCGCTGCCACAACGACAAAGTTTAAGAAAAGATAACCACAAAACCACGATGTGTGCGACTCGAACAGAACAACGCTTTATTCACTCACAAAACCAAAAACCATGGGAAAATACACGTGCCGACTTTTAGACCAACAAGAAGACGCCTGAAGGCGTTTACGCGGGATGAGTTGGTTTAAAATTGCTGACGCAGTATGTTTTTTTGCTGATTGTGCGATCATGAATATTCATGGTGCAATCCTACCTGACTTGCACGTGATTTGGAGTTACAGCCAATAGAAGTCACACAATTTTTTCGGGACGGGCTCGGAATACGGGAAAGTTAAAAAAACAGGGCAATTTTTGACTCCCAAGACGTCGAAAGGAATTCGCTGCCGAATTTTATACACTGGCTGACTACGTCATCCCGCGTAATCAGTACACGGCATACCAGCATGTGCACGCACACGGTAAACATTCCCGCGTGAGTGGGCTTTGGGAATAAGTACACTGAAGAAACAAGACGCCTAGGGGCGTTTCCGTGGAATGCACTGGTCTACGAATGGCCACCCAAGGACACAGTTACAGTAGTAACCAGTAAAGTAGTAGGGTTAGTCAGGATGACCGGCGAAGAAATCGCGATATAATATAGGAACTTTTACAATGAAGTCTTTGAACAGGAAATAACACTAACATTGACAAAAACAACTGTAATGGCAGTGCTCCAAGCTTAACTTACTTCAAAGTTGCCTTTTGGCGAAATGCAAACGAGGTCATTGTTTACAGATGCGTTTTTTTGGCTTCTTATATAAGTAGCAGTAACTGAAATGGCCTTTTTACTTAAGGTTGTTTCGCTTACTGCTTTGTTGTAGTGATTAACTATTTATCTCTGTAATTGAAGTAGGAAGTTTTACTATGATTTCTTCAGTGAAATGTTTGCACGGAATGTACCAGCAATGTAACTAATAACAACAAGTTCACATATGCATGTCTTTTGGTGTCTTTTATCTGTAACAGTAACGTAAATAGCCTTGTTTGTTACTTTTTGCTCCCTCTGAAGTTATACTTTTAACTACTTTACCACGTTTCTGGTATGTTAAGCAGTTTGAGGAATATTAGTTCAATGAAATTTTTGCACAGAAACTGACGGTAACATTAACAATAACAACAACTTTAGTTAATGACGCATGTCTGTCATGAAAGTTAACACTAGGTTATCGATAATTAGATTCATCACGCAACTTGTCGAAACCAACGGACTACGGTGTTGATTACACTGTGAGACAGATTGCGAAACCATAACAAGTCCGATTTAGCACGTTAAAGAACCGTAGTAGTTAAACACGTTTAGATCACTAAATAAGGTCAAGGAACATGCAAAATTGAGAAATATGCTTATCAAATTTAGTTACATTACAACATAGGACATTGCTCAATGTGTAATACGAGCGAAATACCGTTGCGTAAGGATACATATAAATACAGGTTCAGAATATTGTAATCGAGAGTTTTTAGAGAGTTTCTGTAGAGAGTCTTAGAGTCTAAGAATTGTGAGTATAATTGAATGTAAGTCCTGAGGTACGTGTTTGTTAGACCAGCGAAGCGGAAGACCGGCAGCGAGGTTTAAATGTAGTTACATTACAGAGGTACGTACATGACAGGACCACGAAATAAATCGCAAGTTAACGGATATACAGTCCAAGTGTTTGTTAGACCAGCGAAGCGGAAGACCGGCAGCGAGGTTTCCGCGACAACTACTTTGACTCATTACATCAGCAACAGTAACTTAAATGGTCTTGTTAGTTAATTATGACATTTTGCTCACTCTGTAGTTATACTTTTAACTACTTTATCCCTTTTTAACTCGTGGATACGCGAGGCCTTGCGATTATTTGCGAGTTTTTGTGGGGACTCCGATATACAAATTGTCACTCACTCTCAACTCACTCACTCACTCCAGTGTAGACACTGTTCGTAATTAGTCGGATAGAACTCGGGAGCACCGATATGAAGACGACAATTGTCGTCACTGAAGTCTACTGATCAAACTTCACGCTGAAAGCGTATCGTACCGGTGCCAGAGTTTGTACTGATTTTGTAGCTTAACAGGACGATTAGCGAGGCCCTGTTAGGGTTAAATTCCGACAAGCGACATGGCCTTGAAACGGCGACATGAAGGAGCTGAAATGACGACGAACGACGAGCCGCTCACGGGAAATTCGGCGGGTCTATTCTGCGGGTCACATTCCACAGGTCAGAGGAACGGGTCACTGTTGTATCGATTGGTAACTGAGTCAAACAGTTGCACACCAATCTAGAACAAATTTTGGATAGTCATTAGGGCTAGGAGACACTTTTGAGCTTGTTTATTTATCTGTAGAGCGGTGACCTGTGCTTTCACCTGTGGAATGTGACCCGCGGAATAGACCCGCCGGATTACAAGCAGTATATGAATTTCAGTTGGCTCGAAAGTGATTTGAAGATGAGAAAATCTCTTGCTAATGTAGTAAGCTTTGATGAGAACTCATAGAGCGAAATGAGCACTTGAATGAGAACTTATATGAGCGAAATGAGCACTTGTTATTGAACGAAACGACTCTGACTGAAAACAGAATAAATTGACGAATCCATGATGTGAAACCGAAGAACTTCTGTGGCCAACCAGGATAAGATCTAAAAACATCGCATGGAGGACTTTTCTACTGATTTAAGTGTTAGTACTAACAGGAATGGAGTTGGAGAAGTATTGGGACGGTCAAGAAGTATGTCAACGTTTACCATTAAATATGGAGGCGCATGCCGTGACGGAGAACCATGAAGATTACAATGTAAGAAAGTCATTTAAGGGTTCGAAAAGAGTAAGTCATGTAGAAAATGTATTAAGCGTTATAGCGGAGCTCCACAGCGGCTCAAAGAGCCGCAGAGCGGAGCCCCATAACTACCGTGCGAGGATAGAAATTGAGAAAACCATGCGTTTGAGTTTTCATGGTCATCGTGGCTAGCGGCATGGCTCGCGGGCGCGTGCGCCTAGCGACGACGACGACGACGACGACGACGTTGCCCCAACATGGCGGCCATAGTCATCCGGGATATTTAGGTCTTAAACCGAAACGAGGCTTTGTTTTTCGCGCGCTTTTCGCGGCTTGCCGCGGCTACACAACGTACAGCCAGCAGTCTACAGCAGTCTACAATGTTTTGCTGAAGAAACGGATTATTCCTAGCGGTTTTGGAGGAAAAATTTTCTTCCTACAAGTTTTCAAGCGTTGTTGGAGGGACATAAGCATAAAGCTGAGTTCTTCCAACAAGTTTTCAAGCATTTTTGGAGGGACATAAGCATAAAGCTGAGTGTCTATTTTTCATTTGTTAAAGAGCTGCCTAGCTGCTTTTGGTGTTGCTTTAAAACTATTATAATTTTGCTGACCAGGTAATGGTTCTTCCGTTGAGTCGCGAGCTAGATGTTTTTTTTGACGATTTATTTCAGCTATCGAATCTTCTTTAAGTAGTTGCGTACACCAGGCGTATTTAATAACTTTAGTGACAGCATTTTCAATGTGTGAGGGTCTGTGTGAGGAGCTCCGCTTTTAGGCTTGCCTAAATCTATTTAATATTATATACAGTACACCACAAGCCGTTACAATGAAAAGTTTTCTGTCTATTGATTTCCGAATTTACCTTGAAGTGAACTAGATTGTGTTGAAGTAGACATGTTGGAAAAGTAGGCTTACCTGTTTTGCTTACTGTTGGGTGACTCATCATATTTACATTGTAAAAACAAGAAGTTATAAGGATAAAAACAAAGATGTATTGCTGTATTAATGATGGCAAGTGTGATTCAGCCTTTTAAGTGCAACCCTGAATAGATATGGACTTGATGTGATCAGTTGTAGTATACATCAACGCGGTCACAAAGTGTGATGATAACAATACACTAAGTCAGTGGACCAAAAATTTACTAGCTGTATGCATAACTGATAAAACTAGTGTACAAAATATGGAATGGGTTTCGCCAACCTGCCATTCAAACCTACATGTAAGCAATGGGAAGTTGCCAATCTGTTCTGAGTGTTGTCCAATACATGTGTGTCTGTTCTAAGGCTACCAAAATGTGATTTCCTGTGAAACCAGAATGCCTAAATAGAGGTGGAGAATTATTTCTAATGATAGCAATGTTCTTAATGTACCAGCTGAAGTGAATTCAGTTTTTAACACTCTACCTACACCTATAAATGAATTTTAAGCAATTCTTATCAAATTGAAAAGAAAATTAAGTCACAAGCACCATTATAAGTTTTAAAGGGTTAGACCAAGAAAGTGTTGAAACCAATGAACTCTTTTAAAATGAGCATATACTGATAAGTTGAGGAGAAGTGGCTGAATAATATGTAAATAGCGCAGCCATAAATGAACACAATGAAGAGTTGCTAAACTCCAGGACTAAACAAATAGATGCACCTTATTCCAAGGAATCTATCGAAGAACATGCCAACAAAACTGAGCAATTGAAGCTATTATTACTGATTCTAAAAACGATGATATTGATGATGGATAGTGCAAAGTCAAGGACTGCCACTCAGGTGCCTTAGATACTTTTATTATAAGAACCAGATGT
>OX453281.1:24873861-25133861 GCA_949710005.1 Ricordea florida | reverse complement strand
AAAGTATCTTCAACTTTTGAAAAGGGATACATTGTGAATATATCCTTTAACTTCACTTTTGTATACATTTTCTTCTATTTTGCCAGGAGTAGCACTCTTGTTGCCTGTTTCCAATGGAAATTGGAAGATCAAAAGTGTTGAGTAACTGTAGAACAAAACAGGAAAACAAAAAAAGTTTGTATTGAAGCTCATCATTATTCTACTTTTGCATCACTTTATTTTATAAGGGCAGGAGAAGACAAAATTTACAACTGTATTACACCATACAATAGCTAGTTGTCTTACAATGTAGAAAGTCACATTACTCTATGTGAAGAAATAGATGTTGATGCCACACAGAGAAAATGTAGTCTGAGGTAACAAATCTCTTATTGTGTTTTGGTAGATACTGTAATAGACATTATTTATAAATAGCAGCTGTTTAATTTTTGTTTGTTGTTGCCCAAGTTTGCGTACCAACCCTCATATTAGAGCAAGAATTCTTTTCAATTAGCACATGCTACCAGGGCTTGGTAGGTTTATTGCACAAGAACAAAAAGATAATGAATTGGCAGACATTAATAAATAACGTCTATACCTGCAGATATTTTACTAATTTCCTCGTGCCTGCAGGGGTTGGAAAAATACTAGGAAACTTGCGGTAATTATATCTGTGCATATTGTCTTCGAAAACACCAAAACAATTTCAAGAAGGCTAGTGCTAATGTACAGTTTCTGAATGCAGTGAGTGGGAATGTTGCTACGTTTTCAAGATGAGATACTTTAAACAGTGGTTATCACTATTAGTTACCATAACTGTGTTTGAAGTTGCTGGTGTCTATACATCTGTGAGAAGACACTGTGCCTTGTCTATAAGGACATATGACAAAGGTAACTGGTGCTGAAACCAATGTTGGTGTTCCTCTTAAACTTTAATATCATAACTACATGGCCACAATGTAAAAGGAAGAATACATACTGTCTGTTTAGAAACTGTTGAAGGAGCTTCTGAATAATGGCCTTAAAATTTTTGTGCAATGAAAAAAAGCTGGTTAGAAGCATAAAATGAATATGGGTGGTTGTAAGATAAATTGATGTACATACCATGGAAAAGAGTTGGTAGTATAAGTTTGTAAAGAGTCCTTTGCATGTGTAAAACAGGTAACAGAATAGCTATAGAATAGGTACAGACAAATTTGTCATCCCTTGAATTTGTATATCTACTTGATTCTTGATTGATGGCCAGTTTAATTGTCAATACAAGTAAACATGCCAGACCGTCCCTGGTATTTGTTGGGGTGTGACAGATCCACCAAAGGTTTGATTTAAGAGAATCAGTTAAGTCAATACAACTGAAAATGGTTAGTGTTTATACAGCTACACTGTATGTACAATGTATTTTATGGGAGATGACTTAACATGTACATCTTTACAAAAAGACAAACATTTACCATTGTTATTTTGATCTAAACTTTGACTCAACACAGCTTTCACAGCTAAGCTATGAGCTCACTGCAGTTGCTGAGTGAATGAAATCCAACCGACTGGCACTTAGTATTGTAAAAACTAATTTCATTCTCTTTCATTGTGTGATTCCAGAAAATATCCATACCCCCCACACGGATGGTTCTTCCGATTAGACCCCCCCACCCCTCGGAATTTCCATTCCAGAGGGGTCATGTACAACCCCCCCACCCCCCAGGAATTTCCTATTTTCCGGTAGGCAGGGGTCTGGGTATTAATATGCTACGGTCAGCCATGTTGATTTTTCATGTGTAAACACAGTACAGTGCGAGCCAAAATGAAGTGACCGTTCGTCGTCGGAGAGATGATAGGGAACGCCCAGCAAAGAAAAAAAATGTTTTGAGACAAACATCTTTAAGTTTTTTTCTCGAAAAGGCATCTATCTCTAATTAAGAAATAGAAAACATGTACCGTGTTTCTATCGAGTTATAGAAACACGAGTGAAAGTTTGGGAGAACGAGAAATGTTGTGGGAACACGAGCCGCAGGCGAGTGTTTCCACAGCTTTTTCGAGTTCTCCCAAACTTTCACGAGTGTTTCTATAACTCAATAGAAACATGAAGAACATGTTTTCTATTTCTTTTAGAAAACACCGCGACGAAAAAAAAGAAAAGCAACTTGTTAGCTTTGATTATCAAAATGTAAATTCTCTTTGCTCGCGTCATCATTACGTCAACAGCTCGTGCTAGTTCTGTGTTTCTATCGAGTTATAGAAACACGATTTCTAACCAATCAGCGCGCGTACTTTCTTAGGACTGTTTTCTAATTTTTGTTGTGCTACAAATCAAAATAATCCACGTAAGTACCTCGTACGATTGATCGCATCTTTGACAACCCTGTGGAAAATTCCTCTCGTGAGCAGCCCCCATACCCCTCGGAAATTTCTACCCTTTAGCCCCCCCCCACCCCCTAGGAATTTCCATTAACTATCTGTGCGGGGGGGGGGGTATGGATATTTTCTGGAATCACACATTCTAAAAAACTAAAACCTTGTTAAGACTTTAAATCTAAAAATTAATGGTCTAAATATTCAGCAATGTCTACAGTTAAATATCTTTGGTATTACCTCTTGATGCTAATCTAACTTGGAAAAGTCACATTTATGAGCTTTGTCTGAAACTGTCAAAAACTGTAGGAATCGTTTCTAAATTGAGGCATTATGTTAACATTGATATATTAAAAATGCTTTATAATTCTCTAATTTATCCTTTTTTACTAACGGTGTCCATGTTTGGGGTCTAACATACCCAACCTACCTAAAACTTTTGACCAATTTGCAAAAGCGTTTAGTCAGGATTATGACATTTTCTGAACTTGCATCGCACTCAGCACCCTTGCTCAAATCTCTAAATCTTTTAAAATTTTGCGATATAACCCATGTTGAAATTTGTTCTTTTGTTTATCAGTGGATTCATAAATTAACTCCATCTTGCTTTGATGATAACTTCAAGCCAGTATCCTCTGTTCATTCATATTATACACGTCAATCAAATACATGATGGCCTTTTTTTAAACCAAGTTGAGACCACACAATATATGGTATTCGTTCTCTTTGTTTTGCTGGTGCTAAACTCTGGAATTCATTACCTCTTGATGTAAAGCAGATTACTCCTTTTTCTAGATTTCGTCGAAACGTTAAGAACTCTATGATTGACAGGTATAACAATGATATTGTTAATTAGTTAGCTTAATTTTGTACAATTATAATGTTATATCTGTTTGAAAGTGACTTGATATTTTTCTATATTCATATTTTAATATGTTCAACAAGTTTAATGTTAGTAGTCAGTACAAGAAGTAATACTTTTTTGACAAAAAAAAGTTATTTACTCTACTCCTTTTGCTCATGAAGTAATTAATTTGGGGCACCTACTCGATTAGTTTACTAACTATTTAGGTGTCTCAGACAACATCATAACAGTTAACAAACTTACTTCCCTTCTTTTCCTATTTTGTTTAAACTCCTAAACGGCTAGACTTAGAATACCCGTCCACTTCATTTACATACTGATGAATAACAAAAGGTCCATTGTGATATACCTCGTTCTTCAAACGGCCCCGACACATGTAAATGAAGTGGACGGTTATCCGGACTGTATAAATTTTCTCAGTCGAGACCGTTCGGATCCAATGCACAATATCACAGAATATCGTTGAAGACATTGACCAAAAACTTCGACAAAATATCGAACACCTTTCATTAGATCGACTGTTAAAGAGAATATGAAAGCTGCGATAAGTAATATAACCGCTTCGTGTAATTTTTAAATGCTAAACACTAACCTGACATGTAGATGATCGACGCTCTGAACACCACCAAGCTCCAACTTCAAACTTCCATATTTGGTCGAAGTAATCACAAATCAATAAATGGCAGAGAAATCAATAGAAGAATTGCTAAAATTGGATGCAATCCTATGGGGGGTTATCGAGTCAAAAATTCCGCTTTCCTGTTCTGTTGTGCTATTTTGTTGATTTGTTATGCTGTTCTGTCATTCTGCTTTAACATTCTATCGATCTGTTATTGGGGCCTAATGTGCAGTTATGCGATGCTGTTGTGCTATTGTGCTATTTTGTTGTTTTGTTATGATGTTCTGTCATTCTTTTTTACCATTCTATGATTCTGTTATGCTATTCTGTTTTGCTGTTTTACCATTCTGTTTCTCGCGACCCATCCTAAACGCGAGAAAACTGAGAACTAGTTACCAGTCTACGTTATGAATTTGAATTGACAGGTCGAGACAAAATGGCGATTGTTGTGTTCTTGTCAGTTATCGACTGTATTCGCAACAATGACCATTGCAAACCGGACGGAGAGTGAGGTTAGTCAGTAAAATATAATAAACAAAATGTCTAATTTCTTTCATTTGATAATTATATATGCTATTTGTGCTTAAACGTTTATTTCTGTTTTTGTTTAGGTGTCTGCAATGTCCGATTTAAGGGTCTTGCTGTCAAGACAGACCCAGAATGTGCTCAATCTTTTGGACAGAGATAGAGCGGGTTCAAATTCAGACTATATACTTTACAGGCTAGACTGTCTTGTTTACCATCTGTTAGAGTTGGACGATACTGTCCTAGCTACTGTGCGGGAAGCAAGGACAACACTATTCTCATCGGAAGAACACTCTCTTTTTGATTTCCCTTATGCTTACAGAGCTGACCTCGCGTTCTCTGGAGCTGCTGGAAGGCCTTCTTATTTAATTACAAGGGAACATTTACTCTTTTTCCTTGACCATCGTTTTACGATTCCCGAAATAGCGGGTCTGTTAGGTGTGTCACCATCCACTGTAAAAAGACGGTTGCGCCTGTTTGGATTGTCTGTTTCTGCAAGTTACTCTACCAAAACAAATCAGGAGTTGGATGAAATAGTGTCGGAGATTCTTACTGATTTCCCGAACTGCGGTTACAAAAGAATGACAGGGTTCCTTCTCTCACGTCAGTGGACTTCGTATACAACAAACGCGAATTCGAGAGTCAAAAAACCTACTTGAAAACAAAAGTAGGTTACAACGAGTGGCAGCTGTAGGCGTTGTTCAGGGCTGTCTCGGTCGAATCCCCAGTTAGTTCTCAGTCCAGCTCCATCGGAAATTGTTCTTATCAACTTGAAAATCTATGTATTTATGATGTTTTGCAAGATAATTATTCCATGCGCTCTTCATGATGTATACTTTTAGTTTTTGGCTCTTGTAATCGTAGATATCTCACTCTTTTTTTCTCTTCGCCTCGCTGTTATTGTAAAAAATACCCGTAATAATTGTCCGAAAAACCCTTGTTGGACAGCTTTTAAAAATGGCGTGATCTGGCGTCAAGGTGTTTTTTTTACTTTTTTGTTCTCTCTTCTTTTGCCCTAGTGTGCACCAACTTTGACAGCGATGAAATGCAAAACACGAAATCAATATTGCAAACAAACTTGTTGTTGCATGTATTTATTATCTCTCGTTTTGAGAGGAATTTTCAAAAATAAAACAAAGAACTGATTGATATCTAATTTCTTTGGTGTAACACATTTTCTTTCTTTCTTTACCTTATCAACCTGTGATTAGTGTCAATGTGCCACAATGCTAATGGTGAGTAGACACTGTACTCTCTTCTGTTGACTGTGTTCAGCTGTAAGGCTCTTAAAAGTACTTCTTCAGGATCTACACGACGCATTGACTCTCGAATTCGCGTTTGTTGTATACGAAGTCCACTGACGTGAGAGAAGGAACCCTGTCATTCTTTTGTAACCGCAGTTCGGGAAATCAGTAAGAATCTCCGACACTATTTCATCCAACTCCTGATTTGTTTTGGTAGAGTAACTTGCAGAAACAGACAATCCAAACAGGCGCAACCGTCTTTTTACAGTGGATGGTGACACACCTAACAGACCCGCTATTTCGGGAATCGTAAAACGATGGTCAAGGAAAAAGAGTAAATGTTCCCTTGTAATTAAATAAGAAGGCCTTCCAGCAGCTCCAGAGAACGCGAGGTCAGCTTTGTAAGCGTAAGGGAAATCAAAAAGAGAGTGTTCTTCCGATGAGAATAGTGTTGTCCTTGCTTCCCGCACAGTAGCTAGGACAGTATCGTCTAACTCTAACAGATGGTAAACAAGACAGTCTAGCCTGTAAAGTATATAGTCTGAATTTGAACCCGCTCTATCTCTGTCCAAAAGATTGAGCACATTCTGGGTCTGTCTTGACAGCAAGACCCTTAAATCGGACACTGCAGACACCTAAACAAAAACAGAAATAAACGTTTAAGCGCAAATAGCATATATAATTATCAAATGAAAGAAATTAGACATTTTGTTTATTATATTTTACTGACTAACCTCACTCTCCGTGCGGTTTGCAATGGTCATTGTTGCGAATACAGTCGATAACTGACAAGAACACAACAATCGCCATTTTGTCTCGACCTGTCAATTCAAATTCATAACGTAGACTGGTAACTAGTTCTCAGTTTTGTCGCGTTTAGAATGGGTCGCGAGAAACAGAATGGTAAAACAACAAAACAGAATAGCATAACAGAATCATAGAATGGTAAAAGAGAATGACAGAACAGCATAACAAAACAACAAAATAGCACAACAGCATCGCATAACTGCACATTAGGCCCCAATAACAGATCGATAGAATGTTAAAACAGAATGACAGAACAGCATAACAAATCAACAAAATAGCACAATAGCACAATAGAAGAGGAAAACGGAATTTTGACCCTGATAACCCCCTATACAATCCTATTGGTCAGCTTTGCATTTTGGGCCTACAAATCTACCGGAATGAGAGTAGTACTTAGCTCTTATTAACCGAGCTGGAGGTCTGTATGGGAGAATCTTGACCGAGTTCGTGAGTACAGACCGAACGCAGTGAGGTCTGTACACACGACCGAGGTCAAGATTCTCCCATACAGACCGACTTACCTCGGTTAATAAGATGTTTATCATACGGCAAAGAAGGAAACTTTAATTCGTTTAATGTAACTGGGCTGCTGACATTTTTCTTGCGAACGGCGATGAACTTAACTTAAACCTGCTGAAATTTGCTCGTCTTCTTTACTTTTTTTGTCATGAGGCTTTTTGGCACTTCCATAAATGATTGAGACGAAAAGAAAAGTGTATTTTGTGCACCCCTCGACCGACATATCGATCGACATATCGACCGACACTCGACCGATGTATCGACCGACACTCGACCAGGATATGGCGGTCGACATATCGGCCGATATATCGGTCGAGTGTCGGTCGATATGTCGACCGATACATCGGTGGAGTGTCGGTCGATATGTCGACCGAGAGTGGTGGTCTGATTATCGGCCGACATGTCGATCGATAGGCCACCGACATTCCGCCGATACTTATTGTAGTTGATACTTAGATACTGGTGACTGTAGCCTGCGTCGCACACGTAATTTAACCTAGGTTAGTAACGTCTGCTGAGCATCGCAGATATCCCTGTTCCCTGTTCATGATTGTGACTATGATTATGATTGTGATCCTTATGTCGTTAGTGGGAACCAAGCCTTACTCGTCGTCCAGATTGACTGAGACATCGTCACTTTTAAGACTTTGAAACCCATTTCTTTCCCCTCCCGCATTCTTGAACACATTTCCTGTTCGTTCGCGAGATCTTAAAAAAGTGTATTTTGATCAAAGATGGAGCGAAAGGAACGAAAACCCGCCTTGACAACCTTAGCGTCGGATTCGACACAACAGACGCCATTTTGTAAACATGTGCTGCCGCTTTGTATCCCCCCTCCCCCCACATATGTGCACATAAAACAATTGCACGAATTTGTGGACAAAACCAAACCTAGTAGGGGAGACAGGGGTAAGCCTGTTTAATTCACGTTTAATGTAGACTTAAAGAATAAATTAATTTTCTAACGGGAATGGGTGACCAATCCAACCATCACTATACCTCATGGTATGACGTACATACCATGAGGTAAAAAGGACAATTATCACACCTTCTTGAATATATCCAACCAAGAAGTACAAGTTAGAGTACATGTGGAAAACAAGTGTAGCTTAGTGGAATAATTTAACAACAAGTACGACAGGGCAAGGCTGAAACCAAGCCCCGTTCCATACCGTCAAAATCATAGGGACTACGCCAGTATAGGCCATAAACCACGACAGGTATGGCGGTGTGAAAAAGTTGCTTAAACGTGACCTCACGTTTTTTGATTTTTTTATCTTGGTTGTTTTGTCAAATGCTTGCCTAACTCTCCCAAAGTTTAAGTCGTGCAGTAAAAAAAGTATTAGTGCGATGCGTGGGCAAACTCAAGACTTGCTTGTCTTTCATCAGTTCTATTCCAACACCTTGTTATCCTTCATCGTCCTTATCAACTGTATTTTGTGTATTTGGCAGTATTTCACTTGGGTGTCTTGCTTGACAACGGCTGAATAATCCGAACATAAAGTTTTGAGAAATTTTAAGGTTCATCAAGAAAGGATGAAATACGCATAAGTTATACATCTGACACTGGCAGTCAAGATATTTTGTAAAGGCTTACATGATTCACTACCCCTCGGGATATTTTGTAAAGGCTTACATGATTCACTACCCCTCGGGATATTTTGTAAAGGCTTACATAATTTACTACCTGGCAGTGGGTAGTGAAGGCAGTCAAAGTTTTTGACTTACATTATACGTCGACAGTCGACCGATACACCACCGACAGTCGACCGATATTCCACCGACAGTCAATGGTCAACGTATCGACCGACACTCGGCCGATATCTCGGCCGATATATCGGTCGATATGTCGACCAATATATCTCGGCCGAGTGTCGGTCGATATGCCGACCGATGTATCGGTCGATACATCGGTCGAGGGGTGCACAAAATACACATGATCCTTTTAGTTTGCTACTTTTTCAACGCAAAATAATGCACATACGCGGGCATGGGGCGGGATTTGGTAACTTTGGTCGCCAATTTTAAGCCCGGGATGGGGGAATTTAATTGGATTGCTTTTGCACTTTCGTGACAGGATACCCGGGGAAAGACCCGCGGGATTTGTAACGCCGCCGCCATATTGAAGATGGACCTGGAAACGTTTTGTTTTTGATTGTATTTCTGCCAATAATTAAAAAAACATTTCAAAACATATTAAACGAATCCTAGTTCTTCTTTACCAGAAAACAAGAATATGCCCTCATTTCCCATTCCATGACTTACAAGGTAAGCCAAACCTCATTAGGTGTAGAAAACAAGTGAAATTGCTTTTATTGCTTATATTTTATTAACTCTTATAGGTTCGCTCCTATATAGGTATAATTATAGACAATAACTTATGGCAAATAGAAATATTTTCAAATGCACTATTTGACTTGGCAAAACACGCTTCTTTACCCCCAGGGGAGGGACGTTTGTAGCTTTCTGTTTTTAAAAAAATCTTTTTGGGTAGGGGGGATTTTTTTTTGTAAAATGTTTTTGTAAACGTCGTTGTGCAAATGCCCGGGGGTTCCCCGGGGTCACCCCCCCCCCGGGATGGCCGCTGATAAGTGCATAAAACCGGTCTACAGATGCCGGTCTAGATGGGAAAATCTAGACCGCGGTCAATATCGATTTCAGCCAATCAAATTCGTGAATTCGGTAGTTCCCAGTCCTTCTGAGACATAGCCATGTAATAAAGTTTGGTACAAGTGGCTGTTCACATATACTGGCGGTAAGCGCAGTGTTAAAGGTTGTTTTCACGTACCACTATAAAACTTACAACTAGAAATTTCAATGTGAAAGTGAGTGCTGGCGATGGGATGTGGTTTTGTACTCATCAAGGCTGAGGGCGAAGAAGAATTCGGATGTCGCGTATCATGATTTAGATTTATCGATCGCCGATGGCGTTTTCCAAAATAAATATCGCATGTCAAGACCACGGACGAACATCTCGACACAGCGGTCGAAAACTTCTGCCTGCCGCGGTGTTTGAAGCAACGGGCGACGAGCATTTTGACTGAACGGTCGAATATTTTTCCAGAATAGGCGAATAATATTTCCACTCTAATGTAGTCAGTTTTGCACTCAAGTTCATTCCACTCTTCATCATTTACATAATGCACCAGCAAGAGAACATGATGAAAGAGAACATAACCCCGTCTGATATGATAAAGGGACAGAATCTATTTTTAGCCCGGAATTTATTTATATCTCGTTCCATGGCTGCTTGGTTTCCACATGGCGCATTGAAATGAGGGTCTCAATAGGGTTAACCATTAGCCGTAAAACGGGCAAAAAAGTTGTGCCTCCTCGGGCGACAGAATTTGTGACTCAACGGTCAAAGATTTAACGGGCAACGGACTTTTCGACTCAACGGGCGAGCTAGTAACCTCCTGCTTCCCCTTGACGCGCTCTGGACTCACTCCAACAACAGATCTGTTTGTCTGATGAAACGCGCAGAAGAAATCATTGATACGTCACACAACGAAAACACCAAACTGCGCATGCCCCGAATCTGACATCCGAAAAATCGAGATTTTTCACCGCTTATATGATATGGAACACCGCTGACCCTCTCAAATAGTGTGCTGTCTCGCTAAGGCTCGCCAGCAACTACATTCCTCACAAAGACGGCGAGTACGAGCTCCTCTTAAAAGCTCACACAAGCCAAGAAGTGATATAGAATTTAGAAAATAATCCATAAACTTACCTTTTTCTTCGTAACATTTCTTCTCTTATTTATTTCCCACATTCACTGAACTTTAGCCTCTACGTTTGGCAGTAGCTCATAAGATGGACTCTGATCTCCTTCTCTCGTACAACGCAAATCGCTTCCCTGCTAGCAGAGGTCTCTCACGGACCGTGAGAGACCTCTGCTAGCAGGGAAGCAAATCGTCCGCCATTTTGTCTATTTGCTGTTTGTCATAAATCAGTGTTTTGTGTACCCCCACCGGGGATACACATATCACAGGCAACCTCGTTCCCAGGGCTTTTCCCTTAAGAAATGGGAACGAAGGAAAAAGCCCTGGGAACGAGCTTGATATCACAAGGATACACGTATCACTGTGACACCGGTAACTGTCCTGGTTTATAGTCATTATGTCTTCGTTGATCAGCGAAATTCCTGTTTTTGTTAGCGAAACCCCTACTTGGGGGTACTTGGGTCAATCCTTGTGTGGTATGTGCCGCTGGCCTCTCAGAACCCCTACCCCATTATAGTGACATTCTCTGGCCAATTATATAAACATTCTGGTACATTTGCTTACCACAAACATTTACAAACATACCGTCATTGAATTTTCTTACTCTCAAAATCCCGGAAAAGTGTGACCTCATTCTAGTCACCCTATAAAAATGCTTAAAAAGACGACCACATCATAGTCAGTCCAGTCGTGAAAATGCGACCCAATCAAGCGGCACATCCCCATTAGCCCCTTTATAGGAAGTGCCCCCCCCCTCCCGGGATGAAAACGAAGAAGTTCTTTTAAATGTAAGACGTAACGCGTTAGCATCCTCAGTCTGAGGTGTCTTCTAACTGGCAAAAAAGTAGCTGCAATCATTTAAGTAAAATTTCATTCTCTGCATTTCGTGTGTGATGAATCAATCTAGCTCGTATTTGATCTATTATCAACACTTGGAAAATGCGTGCATGCGTAGAATTTTTATCGGCCAGTCAGAAACGAGAATAGTCTTGTTATTGTTGAGAAAGCGTGTTTGCTCACTATTTTGCTTGACCCCAGATGGGCAATCTCGAACAATCTTGGTACAGACAATGTTTCGCACTGAATACTCCAAAAGGATTTCCTCTGAATGATTTATTCTAGATCAATCAACAATCAATACCTTGAGCTACATTCCGATGTCGTCTTACATGAAAGTGAAGTCACAAAACAGAATTGATCTAAACCCGGCAGTTGTAGCAAACACAACAAATACATATATAACGCAAGAACTGTACCTGAAGGGTGAATCCTTCTGGAGTTTGACCCTAGACTGAACGTCGAATGATTTTTTGGAGATTGACAAAAGGCTCTTAGTTTACAACAATCGTCACGTGAATTAAGTTAATGAACGAGTGTCGACAAATAAACGTAAAGCAAAAATGAAAATAAATATCAGCGATTTCCGGAAGTGTCAATCAAATAAAGTAATCAACATTCTTCACAACAAACCTCTAAGTTTATAAAATTGCAATTATTGCCTCCACTGAATTCTTCCGAAGAACTTTGTCTTCATATTTTCGTGGAGGCATAATTCATAAATGAACTCACCGACAGCTGACGGGACGTTAAAGAAATAAAGTGATATGTGTACGGGGATTCACGTATCACTGTGACACCAGTTTATTTATTTATTTATTTATAACAACTTTATTTGCTAAAATAAACATGAAAAACTGCAAAAAGGGTGCTGCCAGGGAAGAACTAAATCCTCATAAGCGGCAGCCCCCAATAACAATTAAAAAATATAAGTAATAAAATATCTAAGAAAATATAAATACAATCATAAAAAGTAAAATAAATATATATGATATAACTATGATTAAAATGATTATGATTTCTTAAACAGGTGTTCAGCAAGACCTTTCTTAAACTTATTTAACGATGTACAATGGACTAAGTGTTCTGGTAGATCATTCCATGAGTTAATATATCTAATCCAAAATGAAAATTTAAATATATTAGTCCGTGCATAAGGTGTCCATATTTTAAAATCATGATTAGCCCTAGTACGTCCTTTTGAAAACGATACATAATTATCTAGAGAGACTTTAGAGAGTCCGTTTATAAACTTAAATAACTGAACTAAACTGAGAAAGTCACGACGAGTATGAAGACTCGGCCACCCAAGGTATCTTAAACGATCATCGTACTCAACAGAACTACCTAAGATCCATCTTGAGGCATTCCTTTGGATTCTTTCAAGTTTATCGGATAGGTATTGTTGATGAGGATTATAAACTGGACATGCGTATTCAATAATTGGGCGTACCATAGTTTTGTAACCGGTAATTATGGCTTCTGAACATTTTCCAAAAGTACGCTTTAATAAGCCCAGGATTTTATTAGCTTTAGCAGCAACTGTAAGTACATGTGGTCTCCAAGACAGGTCTGAAGATAGGGTGACGCCAAGATGTTTATGTGTATTTACATGTTCTAATGGAGACGCGTTGATATTATAAGTGCATGGTGTTGAAGTTTTAGATCTAGTGATTCTCATACTTTTACATTTAGTAGCATTCACTTTCAAGAGCCATCTGTTGCACCAATTTGAGATTTGTGATACACCCTCTTGAAGTGGACGAGAGACATCAGAAGGTTTACCAGAGTTGAACAATAGTGTGTCATCTGCGAACATTTCGCTGGCACAAGACAAATTCTCAGGAATGTCGTTAACATACAACAGAAACAACATTGGTCCAACAATACTTCCCTGAGGTACTCCTGATGACACCTTTGTCCAATTCGAACTTTCACCCTCCAAAACAACACGTTGGTAACGCTCTTGTAAGAAATCATTCAGCCACCCAAGTATTTGACCATGAATTCCATATTGCCTTAACTTTGTGATAAGATGACGATGAGGAACCGAATCGAACGCTTTTTCGAAATCCAAGAAGATAACATCAGTTGTTTTTCCCTTGTCTAGTGCTAACGCCCAAGTGTGGAATAGATGGATGAGTTGGGATGTACACGAAAGGCCAGCCCGAAATCCATATTGATGAGGACTAAGAAGAATACGATCTTCCAAATAGGATAGAATATGCCTTGAGACAATCTTTTCCAGGATCTTCACAACCAAAGATGTTAGAGAAATTGGTCGATAATTAGTAACAAGTTCTTTTTCGCCTTTTTTAAACACTGGAGTGACGTTAGCACGCTTCCACTCATGTGGCAATTGTCCTCTGTTCAGAGAGATGTTAAACAAGCGTGAAAATGAGCTAGAGATTGAAGGAGCTGCCTCACGGAGCAATCGTGCCGTTATACCATCAGGACCAGTGGCTTTATTGACGTTAAGTCCAAGTAATAGATTCTCGACATCAGAACTAGAGCATTCAAGATCTGCAATGGCATAGGTGTGAAAATTGAGTGATTGAGTATCATCAATATTTGGATCAGGTTGAGAAGAAAAAATTGATGCAAAAAAGTTATTAAATAGCTCGGCTTTTTCTTTGGCTGAAGATGCATTGATGTCGTCCCATTTCATAGTTACGGGGATTGATTTACTCTTTGTTTTTGACTTTATAAAAGACCAAAAACGTTTCGGATTTTTCGATTTAATTAATGTGTGAACATGTTCGTAATAACTTTTGTTCAGCTCAGATTTCACTTTATTCCTCATCATTTTGTATTTCTTCCAATCACTTTCCAGATTAGTGGCTTTAGCTTTTTTCCATAGGCGCTTTCTTTTATGGAGTAGCTTGCGGATTTCTGACGTAATCCATGGAACATTCTGTTTCGATTTTATGGTCTTCGATGGAATATTATTATGTACAGCTTTGAAAAAAACAGACTTCCAATTGTACCACATATCATCTATGCTAGTATTATCATCATTCAATATAGTATCCCATGGGACATTTGACAATTCAAGACGAAAATTTTCCCAATTTGCATTTTTGTAGTCGTATACATGTTTTGAAGGTTGAGGCGGTCGAGTGATCTTGTAACGAAGTTCAAAAGTTATGATATTGTGATCCGAGGATCCAATACCATCACAGATCTTGATGCCAACAATATTCTCCGGCCGGTTAGATATAACCAAATCCAAAATAGCATCTTGACGTGTAGGTAAATTAATAACCTGAACAAGGCCAAAGAAGTTCAAAATATTATCGCAGAAATAATCCGATAAACTGTTGGGCTGTAGAGGGCTGGTTAACTCCCAGTCAATATCTGGAAAATTAAAATCCCCCAAAAGCAGGATGTTTACATTATTTGATACGAGTGACACTTTTTCCAATGATTTGCCCAGTTCTTCAAGATAACTCATATCACTTGAAGGAGGGCGGTAAAAAACTCCAACAAAACATGAGCTTGAATCGTTCAATAATATCTGTCCCCATAGTAGCTCACAATCATTTTCCTCCAGGTCATGACGTCTAAAACACGAAATATTAGATTTAACAGCTAAAAGTACTCCGCCACCCCTACTTTCACGATCCTTGCGAAGAATATTGTAGGAATTTGGAAGAAGTTCGCCATCGTTTACATCTTTATGAAGCCATGTTTCAGTTACAGCAATAATGTCAGGATTAACAAGAGCGACATGAGCTTGTAATTCCAAGCGCTTGTTTACGATACTCCTCGCATTAAATGATGAAACATTAAGAGAATTCTTTCCAGAAACTGGGCCTGGATTCCTCTGTACGTCGTTGGATATGAGAAGCAGAAATATACATAGAAAATAATGCCTTGAAATATGCCGCCTGATGACATGAAGCCCATCGCCGGATCGACGAGATGAGTGCTTCGCAAGCACATGGTCCCATGAGCTGCTTAAAAGCTTGATAGAAATTCCTTTATAAGTCTGTAGTGAAAGTTCGCTGTAAATCAAAGTATTTCCTCTGGTAATGGACAAAGATTGGAGACTATAACTGCAGATAAAGCCAACCAGATGAAGAGCCAGAAAAAGCCCACCTATCGCCATTGAAAAAGCCCACCTAATTCATTCAAGCCCACCTAATATGTTTATAAAACTTGTCAATCCCACAATGCTGTGGGGAGGATCCGTCATCCGAGGCAGAAGGCGGAAGTGGTAGTAAAGAAGTAGTAAATCAACGAAATGGCCCTGAAAAAAGTCGAAGGAGCTTGTTGCAGAATAAGAATGGTACTTCCAAACGATCAGAGCGAAGTGACGATCGGTAGTGGATGTACTGTCTACAGTGAGTCACTGCCATCACATTTTCTGGATCAGCCGGCTGCATCAAGTAGCGGCGACGTATTTTTTATACTTACTTCAAAACAAGTTTTCGGTCCAGCCAAAGCCAATCGTAACTCGAAGAACAGATTTAAAGTTGAATTTTTTAAAAAAGGCGACCCGCGCAAAGTTGTGGAGTATCCACTGGATCTCAGTTACTCTCGGGAATTGCCTGGTCGAGTTCTTGGACAGTCTGGGGATGCAGAGTATTTAACTGTTATACCCGTTGGACACTTGGTTCCAGGACGGTATGATTTTGTCAAAAAATGGTCTAAACCCACTCTCGGGAGAGATCGGTTTTTAGTATGTCCCAGGGAAAGCGTGGAAAACTTGAAGTCCTTGTTGTCAAGCCAACAGCATTTCTGTTACGTTTGCTGTGACCGCGGCTCTAGCGGATTCGGTTTTGAAGCCTACTATCTTGAACTGGATGGCGATAATTTTTCACTGAATCCAGTTTCTACACGTCGAGAGCCTATAAGAAAGGAAAGCGACTTCGACAGAGAAGCAAAACCCTGTGGAGCGCTTCTTATGAACGCGGATGGTGAATGTGTTGGGGTATTAACGCTTTCTTCGCAAGAGCGAAAGATCCTTCCCGTCTTTCTACCGCAGTACGAGAAAGAAGGAAAAATGGAAAAGATTAAGTCATCAGGTAAGTGGACCCACTCAGTGACAAAAAAAATTAGTTCAATATCGTTTCCCTCGTGGTTTAAAACTTTACCAAGTTATTTCTGAAAATCGACGCGTCCTAAAGCCTACCTTCCCGAGTAGCTTTGCGCATGCTCCCGCTCTCTCTCTCTCTCTCTCTCTCTTTCCCTCTCCCTCTCCCTCTCCCTCTCTCTCTCTCCCTCTCTCGCTCTCTCTCTCTCTCTAAAAGCAGTAATTACAGCAAACTTTCCCTTGCATAACCTAAAAACGCTAAATAGCTGCTTGCTAACACCAATAATGCTAGGAGATTGGCTGTCACGCCTTATTTTTGCTCTTTCAAAATAAAAATGACCATGTTTGTATGACATTTTGACTTAATTACTAAAGCGTGCGAGGTGTAATCTCAAAGATACAACTGCTGCAGGGTGAGTGTTCAGAGAGAACGGTATGACTAAAATTCTTTCGCGCTCATTACATTCATTTTCACCGGTACATCGTTAATTGTGCACTGTTGCATAATGAAAAATTTGTTTCATTGTGTATGTTAATCGAGAAAGCACAAGTTTCCTGCAGTCAATATATACATGTGAATGTTTAGGCTGCATTCATTATGTATCCTACAGGGGCAGAGGATTTTAGGGGGTGTTCTTATTAGAGCAAAAAATGGGGGGATGTGAAAATTGTATCTCCTGGGGGGATGCTTATTTTTTGTAAGATTCTGTCTAGCTTTTGTAATAGTTTTAACAAACATATATGGCGTACTATTATACTATTATAGAGATATTTATTTTGATATTTCTTGTGAGGGAGGAGGGGGGGTATTCATTTTTCGGCTGATTGCTTGGGGGATTATGAAATTTGTTTGGACCTTGGGGGGGGATGTAAAAAAAACGAGCCGCTGAAAAAAAATCCTCTGCCCCCCCCTGTAGCATACATAATGAATGCAGCCTTACTGTGCTGGCCGATCCTGGATTAGTCCGTTTACTTTTCAAATTGAAGTACTCTAAAGCCTCTTATCAAGGTTAGTTTTGGCTAGAGGATTGTCTTGTCCCCTTAATACGTAAATTAGAGTGATGCTAGTTATAAACCTGAACTTGAGAAAACCAAACTAGTCGACCATGTGCTCTCTTTATTCTTCTACTTTATCCCATAATAATCTCTCTCTAGGTCCCTACTTCATGCAATACATGACAAGGATGTGTTACAAATGTGACTTACTTACGTGAATCTTGATTAACAACTCCAGATCCGATCCCCTGAGCTAATTAAGGACCTTTTTTTAATAAGTTTTTTCTTAAATCAAAAAACTTTCCCACAACATCACAGCAAACTGATTGCTGACCAAATTATGGGACACTGAGTGAAATCTGTTTTTTAAACACTACTGAAGTGTTTTTTTTTGTGCTGCAAGATTCATGTAATAACAACTCATTTGACATATCCCATGAAACTATTTAAAATTTAATACAGTGTTTAATATCATTATGAAATCTAATGTACAGAAGAAAACAGAAATTTGCTTGGAAAAGCTCTTACAAATCTGCAGAGTTCTATCTGATACTAGTTGACTCCTCAAATTCACAACCAGATACTCAGCCACAGGATGGTGGATCAATAAATGATGATCATAAAGGGGCATGTCAGGATTTACGGTCTTTGGAGACTATGGAACCTAGTTTTGAAGAGAATGCACCTGTTCATGGGACACAGATGGCTCTACGTTTTCCAGAGATGGCTCTACGTTATAAATCATACCTTACATTTGAATTGTTTAAGGGTAATTGTGTGGCAGTGCCAAAAACTACATCTGTCACAAATGTTCCAGTCTTAAAATATAGCCTCTTCATTATTTCTTTTGTAACAGATACTGACAGGGATGAGAAGGATAGATCTTCTAATTTCACCAAGCTGGAAAGTGTGGACCCTGATTGTGAAAGTAAGCTACGGGATGACCCAGTTGGTGCTCCAGCTGATAGGAATGGGAACGTTCCAAGTACAGGAGGCAAAATTGGCTTCCAGAGATTGCAGAGTGAATTACCACCAAATGTCAGTCAAGATCTGGCAACTGGTTCAAGACCCTCAGCATCCCGAAGTTTAAGTAACAGCTCTCCCAAACGTGAACATATTGAGCCAGGTGACTAAAACGCAAAACAGGGCCAGGTTCCTTGGGAGGTGATAGCACTAACCCTGTGGGTTAGGGGTTAAGCTTTAACCTTAGTTGCCATTTAAACTGTAATAACTACTAATCACCCTTCTAGGAATCAGGTCCAGTGGTAAGACTAGTTGCACTCATTGTCTGGCTTGGCTGATGCCATACTTCTCCCTACACTAATGGCTGCTCACATTCAAACCAGATTCCTTTCTCCTTGTGTTCACAGTTTAAGCATAGGGTATTGGATTGTCCAATTATTTTGCAGCCAGTTGTGACAATAAGTAAACATTTGAGGCCAGAAATTTGATTAATTATTTTGTTTTGTGTCTCTTGTAAGGGACCACCCAAAATCCTTGTATTACTAATTAGTAAAGCATCACAAAGTTCAGTTTTTAACTAAAGATAGCTCTAACCAATTTTTTTACACATTTGAAAGAATACTGCTAGATCATGGGCACATGGGATTAAAAATTCAATAGTTGCAACGTATGATTGGAATTCCTCTTCCATGTGAAATATGTACACTGATCCTTCCTATCTTTCCACTACGCAATGGAATAGGAATAAGAATGATTACTTTTCTTAGAGGAGATTGGTATATTTGCCATAATTGATAAGGTGATATTAATAGCAATAGCCAGTAGATCCACGCAGGTTTTGGCTTATGTCGGTCACATTACTCTTAAGCGACCACCTTTTTTAACACTTAACACTTTTACTTACACTAAGGGTTGTTACTTTAGAAAGAGTTGGCTGTATAATTCCCTAGGTACTGGAATAATTTACAGATCCACTGAACTGCAGCTCATAGATTAACTATGTTATGTACATTGTGTTACATTTTACCTTTGTTGAGGGATTAGATAAATAAAAAGCCTAATATTTCAATTTTTTGGCTTACTTTACTAGGTTCTTTTGTGGTCAAAAAAGTTCTGAACAAATTGGACGTGTTGCTTGTGTTGGCCCTTTACTTAAATACAATAGTTTGCCACAAGGGAGTGCATATAATTAAGTGCTGGCTGCACTTTGCCGAGAAGCACAATGTGCCAAATGATGTAGTGGAACAATGCCAAACAATCTCAAGTCCAAGTGTAGAAATGTTTCAGTACATTTGTACCTTGAAAACAGTGACAATTGAGATGCTCAAACAACACGTGAAGGGAAATCGAAAGGATGTTTGGGATGAGCTAAATAAAAGTGGTAAGACAAATCATACACAGGCACTAAGCTGTATGCACCATTTCAAAAGGATACTTCAACTTTGAATTGTAAGAAAGTCAAAAGGATAATTGCAACAACAACGACAACAACAATTATAATTTAATACTATTTATTTTATTATTAAAATAAGAAAAAAAAATTATTATAGTGTCATTGTTATTATATGGGTAATTAAGATATAGATGCAAATGGTTTGAACCTGGTGTGTAGTCTCAGTAGTTGATTGTTGAGTTTGATTGTTGGCGCGTAAGTATAGTTCTGAAAAGAACTGTTGTTGATAATGTTAACTGACTTTTCAACAACTTGAGCAGAAGTCATTGTCAGAGTCAATTGTGATTTACCTGTCATCAGGTGATGGTATTTATGTATATGTTCAACATTGTGATTGGCCAATTAAGCTGTAATGGTATTGTCTGCTTGTATTTGAGACCATGGTGTTATTGGCTGTGAAGACTTTTGTTATTGGTCAGTTTTCATCAGTTTTGATCCATTTGTTGAGAAAGTTTGTTCTCTGGATGCCATCAATATGGTGTTTATACGCTGCAGGTGATAATTAAATACATAAAAAATGCATGTAAAATATATACATACACCAATTTTATTTATAATATCATAGGTGACGAATTACTCCTTAATTTTGGCGCGAAATTTCAGCGTTTATACTACTACATGAGAAATTTCTGTAATTTGATTGGCTAAGAGCAGTGGTATTTCTGCTTAATTTGAAATACCTACATGTGAAAATTACAAACCTTTTGCGAGTAGTAGTATAAACAAATAATAGCATGATTTGTACGTGATATTTGGCATAAATACCACTCGAGATATTTCAAAATTGTCTCAAATTTCACTCGCCTAACGGCTCTTGAAATTACGTACAACAATTTTGAAATATCCCTCGTGGTATTTATACCAAATATCACTACAAACCATGCTATTACCTATACTAATTTGTAATTTCACATGTGAAATTACAAAATTGCCATAGCAACCCTTCCGTACGTCTCAGTGTCAAGATGGCGACGAAGTTTTAAAATGTCGTGAACGAAGATGTCAGGGCACAAAAAGACGTTTTAGAAGACATGAACACACAAGAGAACATCAAGAAGGATTCTAACAGGTATTTTGCGGAAAAATTCTGAACTTTATAAGCCAAATTTAAGGTCTAAACAGTTGAGAGAGTAGAGTTCTTGATCGATACGATCCAGGATAAACATGTCAAAAATCCACGATTGCTAACGTAATTCGTCACCCATGATATTAATAGGTAATCAAATGGTGAACTCGTGAAATTAGTGAATAATTTCACTTGCGTTTTGTCCAAATTCTAATAATTTCCCTCGCCTAAAAGCTCGGGAAATTATTAGGATTTGGACAAAACGCGCGTGAAATTATTCCCTAATTTCACTCGTCACCATTTGATTACACATACTTATTCAATTACTATATAATATATATACTATTTCTTCATTTGAATATTTACAATAGATTTATGACATGCCAGCTAGATTACACCTAATCTTTTTTGTGTATTCTGCAGAGTCTAAAAATGTAAGAGAGCTTTATGATAGCGAGCATCACATTTTGGGTCGGATATGTGTGTTGCTAGACCGCGGTCATTACAACTGGCGTTCATTGGGACTAGCTTTAGGAATTACAGCTAACAAGTTGGAACAGTTTGAGGGATCATCTGAAGTTTCACCTGCAGAAATGATTTTCACAAAGCTGAAGGCAGAATCTCCAAACATGAAGATCACGGAGATAAGGGCTATTCTCCAAGACATGGAACGAGATGATGTTTGCGAAGAATTGCTCAATTTTGAAGGTGCTAAATTTACGTTAATGCATTTTAATGGAGATACCAACAATTGGATTATTCATCTTTGATAACCCCAGAATTATTATAACCAGCTTTCTATTTCGTTGAACGCAATCAAAAGAATTCTTGGTGCAAAATGAAGTGAGCAAGATCACTTAATATATACACACAAAAGTCTTCTCAACTCGGTCTGGGGACACTACACTGTGGTCAATAATGTCAGTTTGTAAATTTTCATTGTCAAGTCAACATTCTTGGTAGCAACATAAGCAGAAGGAATGGGTCCCTTCTATACTTCAGACAGCTTTTTGGAATTCTGAGGGCAAGGAGGGGTCTTTGTGTCGTTTATTCATGTGATCGCCGTGACATTACATTTTCAAATTGTTCCTGTTTGCAGGGTTATTCAGATTGCTGTGAAAATACCCTACTTTCGAAAGTGCCACTTTTATGTTGTTTAAATAAGATCAAAAAACTAATTCAGCTGGAGATTCTGGATGGGAGCATGGGTAAAAAGTTATCGAATTTTGAGGGAACGAGAGGATATGCATGTTGGAATTTTCCAAGGCAAAGGGGAGTTAAGATATAGAGGCAGCATCCATAGTTGGGTATGGGTATTTTCTGGAAGTGCCCAATTGGCGTAGCAATTTTAATTAATAACTACTTGAAAAGTGTGAAGAGTTGATAGATGTCTTAATTATTGAGACATCAAAACTCTCCATTTACCTACTTATAATTGTATTACCGTAATTTCCAGCCGTTTACCCGCACGACAGATTACCCGCATCAGTCAATTTTTCCAATAGAAAGAAAAAACGTTCAACAGATTACCCGCACTGGCAGATAACCCGTACCCAAAAGCAACTGTAGTTTTAAGATAAATAACAATTTTAATTTGACTAGCGAAAAGCGACTTCCAAAATCATCTTGAAACTCTGACGTGCTTACGGTAGATTGTGCTCATGAAAACTATGGCATCAGTAGTGTATTGGGAGGAAGACAAATACCACCTTGTCCCACGCCTGGGGGGGTAGTCCTCGGTTGTATTAATTTTGTCTTCCTCCCTTTACACTATTAGGGGCCTCTAGACAAAACACCACCTTCCACCAGGTCAACAAATACCTCCTTCGTTGCCCACAAATACCACCTCACGGACATATAGCCCCTCCTGCTATTTAGAGAGAGGCGCCCTTTTACTTTACGTACCATAGTGCCATGAGAGGGTCCATGGTTACCTTTGGACAGCCATTTAGACAAACATGCCTTAGTGGTATAACGGGTGAGATGGGCGAAGAACCCTTTAGACAAATGTATCCTAGAAGTATAGCAAGTCAGATGGACGAACGAATGGAACCAGCAAGGAAATCTCTTCATTTATGTGATCAGCATTATGTGGAAGGCCCCATTTTCCTGCCATTTTGCATTGGTCTCTATAATCTGGTAGTGGCCGTTGGGGACACACTGCCAACTTGTGGGTGTCTACAAAACGAAGACCTAAGACCTATTTAAAAACCGACTAAATTCAAGTCAAACTACAAAAACAAGGACGGCTGGTTAATGAACTAACCTGTCAGAGTCCAAAAAACGCTAAATCAGTGGGGTCATCGTCTTGTAGAAAAGGCCAGGTCAAACTACAAAACGAAGACCCCCACTAAAACGCTTTAACGTAAGCCGAAAAACATGAAAAGGATGGGGTCTTCGTTTTGTAGAAAAGGCTGGGTCAAACTACAAAACGAAGACCCTCACTAAAACGCTTTGACGCAAGTCGAAAAAGACGACAAGGATGGGGTCTTCCTTTTGGAGAAAAGGCCAGGTCAAACTACAAAACGAAGACCCTCACTACACACTTCACTTCACCGAAAAACACGAAAAGGATGGGATCTTCGTATTTCAAAAAGGATTCGTCACGCAACCAATTCCTCCGTGGCGCTCGTGACAAGCGTTGTAGCCCACTAGAGAATTCTTCACCTTACCCAAATATATCAGGAACAAATGTTGACGTTCGCAAAAATTAGTGAGGGCCTTCGTTTTGTAGTTTGACCCGGTCTTTTCTACAAAACGAAGATCCCATCCTTTTCGTGTTTTTCGGCTTGCGTCAAAGCATTTTAGTGAGGGTCTTCGTTTTGTAGTTTGACCTGGCCTTTTCTACAAAACGAAGACCCCATCCTTTTCATGTTTTTCGGCTTGAGTCAAAGCGTTTTAGTGAGGGTCTTCGTTTTGTAGTTTGACCTGGCCTTTTCTACAAAACGAAGACCCAACTGACTTTGCGTTTTTGGACTCTGACAGGTTACTTCATTAACCAGCCGTCCTTGTTTTTGTAGTTTGACTTGAATTTAATAGTCGGTTTTTAAATAGGTCTGTTTTACGATTGATCAACTTTTACACTTTATATATATATATATGCGTGTGTTTGCTCATATACAGGGGTTGTAGCTGAATATGAGCAAACGCATGCTCTGATTGGTTCCCTACTCACAGGCTATCAGCTCATATCCCATTAGTACGGAAAACGGCCATTAGGGAGCTTAAGCACGCACATTTTTGAGATGCGGACGACAACCGGAAGTGAGCTGTTTCCCCTTTTATTTTGTCTTCACACAACTACATTTACATTGATTAGTATCTTTTCTTCATTAGAGATGATCACTATAAAAATCTGGGAGATACCACAGTCCTGGTACGTGAAATGTTCTCTTCCGGTTGCCGTCCGCGTCTCAAAAACGCGCGTGCTTAAGTTCCCTGTTATGGAGGAAAGGTTTCTTGAATTAGACGGGGAGAAATTCAAGTCTTAATTGAACATAATATGCCAAAAAATACTGCCGAAGCAAATAAATATGGGCTGAAATTATTCGGCGGTAAGTGAGCAAATTCTACAGCGAAATTGACACGATTTTAATTGTTTATTAAGAACTAAAGTGAAACTTTGACAAAGAGCCGCCATTTTGAAACATCTGTGGAGCCCATAACCCAACTTTTTTTTACTTCTGCCTACTTTTTCCACTTTTGATTCTCAGACTGGTTTGCTAACTCCAAAAAAATTGACAAGTGCTTTGAAGAGATGTTTAAGAACGAGCTGGACTTGTGTTTGAAACTTTTTTACACATCAACTCGACAACATACATGTCAGCTCGACAACAACATGGTTCTGTTTAGAAACAACAACAGTCAATTCTTGTTATGCAAACTAGTTCGAATTTCTCCTGACAATCGAGAGTTTAGAGATACAATAAAACAATTATTCCACTCAATCTCCGTCGCACATAAACTATAGCCAACTTGGCACTACGCGCCTCCTTGGCTATTAGGTCATGGACGTCTGAGTTGTGGTCACTTTTCTGGTATTTGAAGTCCATGGGGACGTTGAGGATCCGCATTTTGAAGTCACTCGCATACTCTAGCTCGGGGAAGAAGTTGGTGCCATACTGTGGGCAGCATGTGGACAGCGCATAGTTATTGTCGCCAGTATTGAGTTTGAACGTGTCAAAGCTGTAAGGGTTCACCATGAGTCTGCCCACTTTTGTGTCTCGCTGGGAGACGACAAAGACATGCTTGGGGTCCTTGATGTCGGCCGTGATCAACCAGGTGCCACTTGCGTCTCTTCGGCTTGAGCTGGGATGGAGCCTTTCTTGCAGATAACTCCATTGGACCGGTTTCAGGAAGACCTCATTCATTAGTCCTTGTCCTTCGGGAATTAGGCTTAGTTGTATTCCCCACATTTCAAGCCTTCCGACAACGATCCTACGTCCAGTAGCATCATTCTGCCAGATCATCTCACTGTTGCCCTGCAATTGCTTTTCCTAGAGTTCCTCAAAGAACGAGTAGCGGTTGAGGGGAATAAGGGTCTCGACTGTGTTGCCCCCATGTGTGAATGCCACCCGCGCCTTGATCCCACTGTTTGTTCCCAGCAGCGGCTGTGACTGTTGTGTTGTTGGTGTCAAGGTACCAGAACAGGCTCTTTGCCGCGCTTCTTGCATAGTCATCCGAGTAGTTGAACAAGTTCTTGATGAAGATAACTTTGTGAATGCCATGGGCTTCGTAGATGGTCTTCCCCGCCAACCTGATGGTCAGTTTATTTATTAGGGTTAATGAGCTGTTGATTGGTGCGGATTCCTTGTCGGCATCGGTAGCTGCCCCATTCACAAGAGCCTCTAAGATGTAGTCCACTAGGAGATAGGCATTGTACCAGTCATAGATGTGGTCCCTATCTTTCACAGCGAACTTTAGTCTGCTCTTTCATTGGTGTCGTCGTCGTTACCCGGGAACGTGACGGGGTTGCCCAGGTTAAACTGGAGGTAGTTCACCTTCTTGGTATGCTTTGGTGTCCTGAACATGTTGTATATCTAAAGGGAAAAATTTTCTTTTACAGAGTTGGTTCCCCAGAATCCGGTTCAGCTTCTCGTAAGCGTCATGTGAGACTTGACTACGCTTTGTCAGCGTCGCTGGTGGTGGTCGCTTTACCGATGCCATCGTCGTTGGTCTCCTTAGCAGTTGTCGGATCTTATCCCCTCCCTTCTTGACCACAGCCTTGGCAGCTTTCTCAGCTGTGGCTTTCGCAGACTTGGCTGCCTGCTGCTTGACAGTCGTCTTGAATACCCTTCCAATAGTCCTAATACTATCTCGGATTACGCCCGATCCCTCGTGCTTGAAACGATACCGACCCACACGCTCGCCATAGACCTTGGCCCACGGCTCAGTTGGTTCATTCTATACGACATGGCTGTATATACTTCTGGAGAAAATTTACTCCTCCTCGATCATTTGACTCAATGCCACAGGGATCCTGTTGAGGTCCAGGGTTTGGTTTCGCCTTCTATGTACTGTATTGAACATAAGGCAAAATCTGTCTTTTTCGTTTTCATTCAAACATTTCCAGGGTATACAGCTTCCCATTTTTTTGTTTCGATTTGGTTAATAAAAATTGCTTAACTGTTACTAAGTGCTCACCCATCGCATTCATAATGATGGTCTTGTCACATTTCAGGGCTTTTAATCTAAGGGTTCAATGCCGTTGATATTAGATATTGAGACAAACGACATTGAAACCCTATGGCTTGAAGTTTACGTGCATAAATCAAAACGTTCTTTATTGATTTCTGGGGTCTATCGCCCTCCATCAGTGAAACGAGAATATAACATCAATGATCTAGGGAAAAACATCTAAAATGCCTATTTAACAAACATGAAGCTGATTGTGATGGGAGACTTGAACTATGACTTTCTAAATTTGACATTTTATTACAAACAAGATTTTGGTAAAGTCCTGAAGGATTTAAACCTGAACCAGATGGTAAGCGTAGGGCGCTTTCCATTCGACAAAATTTTCGAAAATTTCGCATAGGAATCAAATGGAACAGATCTTTTGCGGAAAAGATTTTCAAAAATTTAGGACAACCTTTTCAGTATTTTTCGGTATTTCCGAAATTTCTTGTGTTCCATTCAAAAGCCTCCAGTATGACTGTTCTCCAGTCTCCTTGCATGTTCTTTGGAAGAAAAGAAAAGAAAATTCCAACTGCAACCACGAAGGAGCCGTCTCTTGCATGAAGCCATTTACACGGTTCCGACTTCTCTGCATGAAGCACAAAACTGCAGCCAGTAAGGGTATTTCGTCTTCATCATCGAACAAGAGCGAATTAAAAATGAAATTAGGATCATAATCGCCCATAATCGGTTGCTGCACCCACCATTTTGAATACCTGTGAAAAGCGGCATCAAGAAGCCTGGGGCAAAAACTGACCACGTGACGACCGAGGATAAGCCCGTTCCATTCCAGACAGAAATTTTCGAAAATTCAAAGTGAAAGTTTTCGGTGAATGGGAAGGCCCCATAGTTATGGAGCGTTATTATTAGGGTCAAATTTAGAAAAAAAATTATGTAATGGTGTGTGATATTTCATTCGGCCGAACTACAGAATTATGTTCCAGCATTGCATGGAATCATGTTCGGCTCTTTTAACTTCAACAAAAAATGCTATTAATTATGTTCGGCTCTTTTAGAATTGAGTTTAGTCCAATTTTGTTCGGCTCCTCCGAATTATGTTCGGAGCGCGGCTTCTCGAATTATGTTCGGCAAGTAGACTGGTAGCCTCATGATAAGAAATTCACGAGGAGTCCCGGGGCGAGAAACATTTCCCGCGCTCTCTATAATTTATTCTAATTATTACCAGTGTTCGTGTACTGTTCTGTCAAACATGGCGGACGAGTCGATTTCTGACATGTAACTCATATCATAGGTTTTCATTTCATCCTGGATATAAAAACACACTTTAAGCCAACTGAAACCTTTCAATACACTCATTTTTCCTCTAGCCACCCATCGGGTGTCAAAACGGGATTCGTGAAAGGCGAAGCTCTAAGACTTTTGCGAACTAACTCTTCAAGAATAACATTTGAAGAGAACATTTTCAAATTCAAATCACGTCTCCTTGCTAGAGGTTATCCAAAACATCTGATCGAGACACTCCTTTCAGATGTCAAATTCACAGAAAGGGAATCGGCGCTACGACAGAGAAATGAAAGCCAAAAAGAACTCCTGCCCTTTGTAACACAATATCAACCATCAGTGCCCAACCTCAGAAATGTTTTAATGGAGAAATGGCACTTGATACAAAATCAGCCTTCTCTATGGCAAATTTTCAAAGAGCCACCACTAATATCGTATAAAAGAGGAAAATCCCTAAAAGACTTACTCGTAAGAGCAAAACTCTAAAGGGGTCACATATTACATGGTACAAAAGTTTCCATTGTTAGAAGTCGTGCAGGCCTGTCACTCCTTGCTATTTTCTTACTGCCTCGAAGATGACAAAGGAGCACTGTTATGAACACTGTAGGGGGCAAACAGTTTGCGGAAATTTTACACAATACCACTTGCTCCAACTTGGCCATGTGCTTGACGAATCTGTTCAGCTGCCGGTTGATCTGGTTCGCTATCACCCTCACTGAGAAGCGAGGTAACTTCCCGTAGAAGTTTAATTGCTTTAGTACTTTTGCATTCGTTTGGATTTTCTTGGTTTTCGTCGTGATCGCCTCTTCCACGTTTGTTGTCCGCCATGCTTGACAGAACAGTACACGAACACTGGTAATAATTAGAATAAATTATAGAGAGCGCGGGAAATGTTTCTCGCCCCAGGACTCCTCGTGAATTTCTTATCGCGAGGCTACCAGTCTACTTGCCGAACATAATTCGAGAAGCCGCGTTCCGAACATAATTCGGAGGAGCCAAACAAAATTGGACTAAACTCAATTCTAAAAGAGCCGAACATAATTAATAGCATTTTTTGTTGAAGTTAAAAGAGCCGAACATAATTCCATGCAACGCTGGAACATAATTCTGTAGTTTGGCCGAATGAAATATCAAACACCATAACATAATTTGTTTTCTAAATTTGACCCTAATAACGCTCCATACATAGTCACCAGACTTGTTTTGTGGCACATGCTTGGATCACATTTATGCAAGTCATTCTGAAAGAATGCATGATGTCTCTGCAATTAGTTTCGGTTTGTCTGATCGTTTGCCTTTTTCCATCAAGGCGTTACAAACAGCGGCAGGTGCAAGGCCCCTGTAGAAAAAAAAAACACCGTTCATTCAAATATAGGAACCTCGAGAAAATTGACAAAGGCAATTTTGTTAAAGATCTTAATGAGACCCCGTGGGACGCAGCCTTTGTTTTTGAAGACTGACGAGATTGTTTAATGCGACATTTTTAATGCCATCTTGGACTAGCATGCACCAGTCATAACAAAAAAGATCAAAAGAAAACCGAATCTGTCAGCCAAAATGGTTCACCGACGACCTTAACACGAGATCAAGAAGACAAGACTGCCTCCTCAGAAAGGCTCGAAATTCGAGCACTCCTAGTGACTGGATGCTTTTCAGAGAAGTGAAAACTAGAGTTACCCGTCCATTGGAAATGCAAAGCAGGCTTTTTTTAAGTCTCAAGCGAAGGAAAATATCATAATCATCCAAAGAATCTATGGCCACTGATAAGTGATCCCCATGGGATTCGCAAGTAAAGCCTGGTTCACACTAGCTACATAACGACATAAACATTATGTTGCTAGTGTGAACCAGGCCTAAGGGATTGTTACGTTCGACAGCTTGACGAAGACGGGGAAATTATTACTGAAGGCAATCGTATTGCAGAGTTGTTTCATTATTTGTTAACCAGGCTATAAAACTCCTGACTTCCGCTAACTCATGCCTCCCAACGGAAATTCTGTCTTACTTTTTAAAGAAAATTAAGGACACAAAATATGCATTTCAACTCCCGTTTATTTCCCCTGCGAAGGTTTTGAAAATGCTGTAGGAAATGCTCTAGCAAATCGACAGGAGCGGATGGACTTGGCCTTCGAGTGTTAAAAGCGCTGCCTGCGTACCAATATGGGGCGCTGTTTGTAAATTTATTATTTGACCTATTTTGGGAGGATTTTCTTATGATTTACTTCTTTTATTTATGATAATTTAGCTCAGTGGTTAAATTATCATAAGGAACCATTTTTACTAAGATTGGTTATTTCATATATTGATAAAACCGATCTTGTTCCCCACTGGTCATTTGATAAAACCAATAGTGTTTTTGGTTATTTGATAAAACCATTTTTCTGTTTTTGGTTATTTGATATAACCAACGGGGCCACATTTGGTTATTTGATAAAACCATTTTATGTGCCGTTTCATAAAACGGGTCAAATAATAAATTTACAAACGGCACCCCATATACCAAGCGTTCCCATTGTAGTTACTGCATTTACTTTATTTACTGTTTTCAGAGCTAGTGCGTAATTCTTGTGCTTGCGAAATTAGAAATTTAGGAAAAGTATACGAACTCCTTCAGAAGCCGATAGGTATTTATCAGACTGTTGCTTGCCAAACTCCCACAAAGCTGGGCATTAATGCATCCAAGCGGTTGCTTGAAACTCCACCAGGCAGCAGTCCTGGTCGCAAGACTGTTCGCGTCAACTCTCCTGGCACAAAATGTTGTAGAAAGACTTTACAATTTGCAACCACAGCTCAACAGTCAAAGCAAGTGCGTGCTAGTTTATAAGGTACAAAAAATATGATGCACAGGGGAGTATTTCTGACAAAATCCGAGGTGTTTGATATGTGATGAAACACACATTACATTGAGTGTTTGGTATATCTTCTATAACAAAATTATTTAGGGGAACGCGATGATGCAGAAACGAGCCATGTCTCATTGCATATCCAAACACATCACAATGCTTGATTCCCTTTGTCTTTCCTTTATTCCATTATTCATGGGCTTTGAGAAGTACTGTATTAAATTCAAGCTATAGTTCTGGAGATTGAGTTACAAATTTTATAAAACTCAAGACAATAGAAACAGGGTTGGGAGAGGAGAGAGAGAGAGGGTTTATGCAGTGGTGAGAGTGATTCCTGGCGTTGGCGTCCTTTTATGGGCTGAGTTTGTTGGTTCTCTACTCTGCTCCATTAAGTTTTTCTCCTGGTACTGCGGTTTTCCCCTCCACAAAAACTAACCTGTAATTTGATTTAATTTGATATGATTTGACTGCATTTCATTTGTGCTTTACACTGTCCCCAATTAGTATGTCAGTGCTACATACAGTTGACACTCAAAGTTCATCATTACCTCTGCCAACGGAGTTGGACGGAGGTTATGTTTTCACCGGCGTTTGTTTGTGTGTTTGTTTGTTTGTTTGTTTGTATGTTAGCAGCCTAGCGTCCACAGCGCTCAACCAATCATCACCAAACTTGGTCAAAACATTGGCTATGGTCAGGAGCCTGCTATGGTCTAACTTAGAACTGATTTAATTTTGGGGTATCTAGGTCAAAGGTCAAGGTCACGGAAAAACTAAAAAATCATTATTTTGCAATAAATCGCACTAGAATTGTCATATCAACTTCAAACCAAAACTAAAATGTGCATCTTTCAATTCTGCATCTGCCCATATCTCACATGATGCAGCAACATCAGTACCCTTGCAAGGGGTAGGGGGTCGAATGCGCTGGCAGAGGTCTGCACTCTCGGAGTGCTCTTGTTATCATTGTTATTATTATTACAATAAGCTGTTACAGTCATTCTTATGGGCCTTTTTAAGTGCAGCTTCCGATATCAAATTTCTTTAGCTTCAATGCCTGAACAACAGCAACTCCTCCTTTTCTTTTTTGACTTTTAAGATGATGATACGTGACAAGTCTTGTGAGAAATCATGATGTGCTGAGCAAGGTAACAAGACTACTTGGGAAATGTGTAAAAGGTGCAGATAACTGGGTACTGTTTGCTAGGCGCTGTGATTTCTCTCTGGAACTGTGCGACAGTTTAAGGCCATCTTGTGATGTCAATCCTATCAAGTCAATTCTGAAATATATCACACAAAGAAACCCTTGCTTTACCATGGCATCGTTTCTTAAGACGTTGAAAGATATGGAACGTGAGGATGTGTTGCATGCCCTTGGACAATTCTTTTATGGTACGTTTTCAATTTCATTTTGATATATTGATCTTCTTGTCTTTATATTATATATGATTCACAGAATCTGTTGGTGTATTGATATTGTATCAATATACTAATTTACTAATAGGTAATATATAAATAACAATGATTGTAGTAACTTTGTTATGATATTGACGGAACACAAACACTGTAGTTTGAGAACTCAGCAATGAAAAAATCGTCTGATACATGGAGAACGCGCTTTAACCCATAATTAGATCTGAGGAGCCATTCCAAAGCTTCCGGCAATTGATTAAAAAGGAATGGGGCACTTGGAAGATAGAATGGAAGAGAGAGGCCAACGTAGTAGTCAGAGTTCCCGTGAATTTATCAAGTTCCAATCATCAGGGTGGATGCCGGGGTCAAGCGGAAGGCTGATTTAAGATCAGTTTTAGCCATAGAGGAACCTGGACCAAAAGATTTAAGGATAGATATGGCGTCATTCACCGTGACATACTGAAGGGAATAGGGATCCTTGGGTATATAGTCATTGATGCTATCCCCCTCTGGATGAGAAAGTCATGGTAAATGGTGCCCCACTCAGAAGAGTGCATTCTTCTTAGGCACCACACCCACAGGATGGCATTGAAACTTGGGTTGTGGAGGGGTACAGAAAGGACTCGAGACCCAACCCAGTTGGGTTTCTTTGACTAATTTTTTAGAGACGACGTTGGTGTGTTGGAAAGCAAAAATAAGGTTCTGGGAAACCCGATATTCCTGAGGGCCCATGTACCCAATATGTGTACCAAATCTCAAACAACCAAGTAATCTAACAAATGCATGATCTGGGTGATGGGACAGTTCCCTTTTTAGAACATTAGTATTAATAGGTGTGGATACAGGTGGAAGCTGGTTCCAGGCTTGCTGAAAGACTTCTTATCTGGGACGCCAGAGTTTCGGTGGAGTGTTGCGTTACCCAACTTTTTGATTGCTTAATAGTTCGGATGCTCTAAACTCTGAAAATTCAAGTCACCTTACAAACCTATAGGACAGCCATCTAGCAAGCTACCCACACTTGTGTAACTTATGGTTTCATGATAATCATTCCCCAAATCAGTCATAATGCCACAAACTGAACTACTTAGATGTGTATAAATCACAGTACTCAGTCCCACTTGGAAATTGTGTATGATAATTATTTTCTTAAGGGTAGGATGTTAACGTAAAATTTCTTGTAGAGAGAGGTGGCTCACTGGAGAGGGTTAGCTTAGTAAAGGATTTATGGTACTTTTGTTTGTAATTCTGCTATTTCATATCATGTTGTAAGCAGCAGTCAGTCTGGCCTTTATTCCATTCTTCTACAGTGTACATTGCATGACCCAATAAATCTCACTATGTACCTTACACTATATACATTATGATTAACAATTGAGGTGAATAGTTGCAGAGTATTACTATTCTAAAGCCACTCTTCACCAGTGTAGAGAATGATAATAGTTTTAGCATATACCAGGGACGCAACCCCAGTCACAACAAAGTGACAGTGAAAAAAAATTTAAAAAGTTAAAGTTGTTTTTCTTTGACCAAACCTCACTTGCACAAGCCTTCTTCCAGAATCCTAGGCACTATTCACCTTGTTGGAGGTGAAAAATGTTGAATATCCCAAGAAAGTGAGCCAATTAGATCACTCAAAATGTTGTACAGTTGGCATGTGTCAAAGTACTAGTAAAGATTACTTCCCTGTTAATTGGTTTATTATTGTGTTATTCATTTACATTATTTTATGTACCTCTTCATTTTTTTTTTTTGCTTTTCAGCTGAGGATATCGATAAAATACTGAACTGTTATCAGACCAGCTGGTAGTAGACTTGGGATAGGGGACTACCAAGCACTTTGCCGAAGAAAGACAGTTATTGTTTATGGTGCTCATTTTCTCGGGTTAAAAATTAGCTGATTTTCACGGTTGTTTTCAAGGTGTTCAGATCAGCTGTTTTTCGTGGTCATTTTTGGGTGTTAATAATCAGTGACTTTAAAGGTCATTTTCGGGGTGTCAGAATCAGCTGTTTATGGTGGTCATTTTTTTGGGTTAAAAATTACCTCATTTTCAAGGTTGTTTTCAAGGTGTTAAAATCAGCTTTTCTTTGTGGTCATTTTTGGGGGCTTGAAATCAGCTGATTTTAAAGGTCGTTTTAGGGGTGTAAAAATCCGCTGTTTTTGGAAATCGGTTTTAAAGGTTGAAAATTACCTCATTTTAAAGGTCGTTTTCTGGGTGTAAAAATCAGCTTTTTTTCGTGGTCATTTTTGGGTGTTAAAAATCAGCTGATTTTAAAGGTCGTTTTTGGGGTGTAAAAATCAGCTGTTTATGGTGTGTCATTTTTTAAGGTTGAAAATTACCTTATTTTAAAGGCCTTTTTTAAGGTGAAAAAATCAGCTGAATTTCGTGGTCATTTTTGGGTGTTAAAAATCAGCTGATTTGAGGGGCCTTTTTAGGGGTGTCAAAATCAGCTCCTTTTGCTGGTCATTTTTTAAGGTTAAAAATTAGCTGATTTTCAAGGTTGTTTTTACGGGCTTAAAATCAGGTATTTTTCACGGTCATTTTTGGGTGTTAAAATCAGCTGTTTTTCGTGGTCACTTTTTAAGGCTAAGAATTAGCTGATTTTCAAGGTTGCTTTGAAGGTGTTAAAATCAGCTGTTTTTCGTGTTTTTTTGGGTTTTAAAAATCAGCTGATTTTAAAGGTCGTTTTCGGGGTGTAAAAATCAGTTGTTTGTGGTAATCTTTTTTTACGGTTGAAAATTACCTTATTTTAAAGGTCGTTTTCTGGGTGTTAAAATCAGCTGTTTTTCGTCGTCATTTTGGGTATTAATCAGCTGATTTTAAACGTCATTTTCGGGGTGTAAAAATCAGCTGTTTTGGTAATCGTTTTTAAAGGTTGAAAATTACCTCACTTTAAAGGTCGATTTCTTTTTGTAAAAATCAGCTGTTTTTCGTGGTCATTGTTGGGTGTTGAAAATTAGCTGATTTTAATGGTCGTTTTTGGGGTGTAAAAATAAGCTGTTTATGGTGTGTCATTTTTTAAGGGTGAAAATTACCTTAATTTTACACCCCCAAAACGACATTTAACAGCTAATATTTAACTCCGAAAAATGACCACGAAAAAAAGCTGACTTTTTCACCTTAAAAGAGACCTTTAAAATAAGGTAATTTTCAACCTTAAAAAGTGAAACACCATAAAAAGCTTGATTTTACACCCCGAAAACGGCCTTTAAAATGAGGTACTTTTCTAACCTTTAAAAACGATTACCAAAAATAGCTGATTTTTACACCCCGAAAGCGATCTTTAACAGCTGAGATTTAACGCCAAAAATGACCACGAAAAAAAAGCTGATTTTTTCACCTTAAAAAAGGCCTTTAAAATAAGGTAATTTTCAACCTTGAAAAGTGACACACGATAAACAGCTTATTTTTACACCCCAAAAACGACCTTTAAAATCAGCTTATTTTTAACACACAAAAATGACCACGAAAAAAAGCTCATTCTAACACCCCAAAAACGACCTTTTACAGCTTTTATTTAACGCCGAAAAATGACCACAAAAAAAAGCTGATTTTTTCACCTTAAAAAAGACCTTTGAAATCAGCTGATTTTTAACACACAAAAATGACCACAAAAAAAGCTGATTTTAACACCTTGAAAACAACCTTAAAAATCAGGTAATTTCTAACCCTAAAAAATGACCACCTTAAACAGCTGATTCTTACACCCCGAAAATGAGCTTTAAAATCAGCTGATTATTAACACCCAAAAATGACCACCAACAACAGCTGATTTTAACACTGTTGAAAACAACCGTGAAAATCAGCTAATTTTTAACCCTAAGAAATGACCACCATAAATATCTGACTTTTACACCCCAAAAACGACCTTTAAAATCAGCTGATTTTTAACACCCAAAAAAACCCGAAAAACAGCTGATTTTTACACCCAGACAACGACATTTAAAAGAACGTAATTTTCAACTTTAAAAAATGACACACCATAAACAGCTTAATTTTACACCCCAAAAACGATCTTTAAAATCAGCTGATTTTTAACACACAAAAATGACCAGGATAAACAGCTGATTTTTACACCTTGAAAACAACCGTGAAAATCAGCTAATTTTTAACCCTAAAAAATGACCACCATAAACAGCTGATTTTTACGCGCCAAAAACGACCTTAAATATCAGCTGATTTTTAATACCCAAAAATGACCACGAAAAACAGCTGAGTTTTACACCCAAAAATCAACCGTGAAAATCAGCTAAATTTTAACCCTAAAAAATGACCACCATAGACATCTGATTTTTAAACCCCAAAAACGAACTTTAAAATCAGCTGATTTTTAACACCCACAAAACCCTAAAAAACAGCTTATTTTTACACCCAGAAAACGACCTTTAAAATAAGGTAATTTTCAAAATTAAAAAACGATTATTAAAAACAGCTGATTTTTACACCGAGAAAACGACCTTTAAAATCAGCGGATTTTTAACACCCAAAAATGACCACGAAAAACAGCTGATTTTTACACCCAGAAAACGACCTTTAAAATAAGGTAATTTTCAACCTTAAAAAACGATAACCAAAAAAGGCTGATTTTTACACGGCAATAACGACCTTTAAAATCAGCTAATTTTCAACCTTAAAAAATGACCACGAAAAACAGCTGATTTTTACACCCAGAAATCAACCGTGAAAATCAGCTAATTTTTAACCCTAAAAATACCACCATAGACATCTGATTTTTACACCCCAAAAACGACCTTTAGAATCAGCTGATTTTTAACACCCACAAAACCCCGAAAAACAGCTGATTTTTACACCCAGAGAACGACCTTTAAAATAAGGTAATTTTCAACCTTAAAAAAATGACCACCAAAAACAGCTGATTTTTACACCCCAAAAACGACCTTTAAAATGAGCGGATTTTTAACACCCAAAAATGACCACGAAAAACACCTTATTTTTATACCTTAAAAACAACCTTTAAAGTCAGGTCATTTTTAACCCTAAAAAATGACCACAATAAACAGCTGATTTTTACACCCAGAAAACCACCTTTAAAATAAGGTGATTTTCAACCTGCAAACACGATTACCAAAAACAGCTGAGTTTTACACCCAGAAAACGACCTTTCAAAAGAGGTAATTTTCAACCTTTAAAAACGATTACCAAAAACAGCTGATTTTTACACCGAGAAAACGACCTTTAAAATCAGCTGATTTTAAGCCCCCAAAAATGACCACAAAAAACAGCTTATTTTAACACCTTGAAAACAACCTTGAAAATCAGGTAATTTTCAACCCTAAAAATGACCACCATAAACAGCTGATTCTTACACCCTGAAAATGACCTTTAAAATCAGCTGATTATTAACACCCAAAAATGACCACGAACAACAGCTGATTTCAACACTCTTAAAAAAACCGTGAAATTCAGCTAATTTTTAACCCTAAAAAATGACCACCATAAATATCTGATTTTTACACCCCAAAAACGACCTTTAAAATCAGCTGATTTATTAAAACACCCAAAAAACCCCGAAAAACAGCTGATTTTTACACCCAGACAACGACATTTAAAAGAACGTAATTTTCAACTTTAAAAAATGACACACCATAAACAACACATGACATGTGATCACTATTCAATATGAGAAAGATAAAGTTTCTCGCTTCTCTAAAGGAAGTCATAACAGCCAAAACAACCGAGAAAGAAATGTTGTAGTCACTGTTTGGACCGAGCTTGCTTAAAGTTGAAATTTGGCAAGCTACGGTGACGTACTCTCCCTAGGACTCCGCATCCACGACCGCCGTAGTAGAGGTCGCCGTAGCGATTTGCTTAAAGTCCCTAATGTTTCGCACTGAATATTCCACAAGGATTTCCTTTGAATGATTTATTCTAGAGCAATCAACAATCAATACCTTAAGCTACATTCCGATGTCGTCTTACTTGACAGTGAAATCACAAAACAGACTTGATCTAAACCCGGTAGCTGTAGCAAACACAACAAATACATATATAACGCAAGAACTATACCTGAAGGGTGAATCCTTCTGGAGTTTGACCCTAGACTGACCGTCGAATGAATTTTTGGAGATTGACAAAAGACTCTTTGTTTACAACAATGGTCACGTGAATTAAGTTAATGAACGAGTGTCGACAAATAAACGTAAAGCAAAATGAAAATAAATGTCAATGATTTCCAGAAGTGTCAATCAATATAAAGTAATCAATATTCACAACAAACCTCTAATTTCATAAAATTGCAATTATTGCCTGCACTGAATTATTCCGGCGTAGGGGGTAGTGGGTAGGGGATACACATATCACTAGCGATATGTGTACGGGGATACATATATCACTAGAGATATGTGTACGGGGATACACATATCACTAGTGAGATGTGTACGGGGATACACATATCACTAGAGATCTGTGTATGGGGATACACATATCACTAGTGATACGTTTACGGGGATTCACGTATCACTGTGACACCGGTTTATAAAACTTGTGTTGCCTTCTTAATACCGCTATGTCTCAATCCCACAATGCTGTGGGGAGGATCGGTCATCCGAGGCAGAAGGCAGAAGGCGGAAGTGGTGCTGGGCGATAGTAAATCAACGAAATGGCCCTGAGAAAAGTCGAAGGAGCTTTTTGCAGGATAAGAATGGTACTTCCAAACGGTCAGAGCGAAGTGACGATCGGTAGTGGATGTATTGTCTACAGTGAGTCACTTCTATCACATTTTCCGGATCAGCCGGATGCATCAAGTAGCGGCGATGTATTTTTTATGCTAACTTCAAAACAAGTTTTCGATCAAGCCGAAGCCAATGGTAACTCGAAGAACAGTTTTAAAGCTGAATTTCTTAAAAAAGGCGACCGCAAACTTTTCGACTGTCCACTGGATCTCAGTTACTCTTTGAAATTGCCTGGTCGAGTTCTTGGACAGTCTGGGGATGCAGAGTATTTAACTGCTATCCCCGTTGGACACTTGGTTACAAGGTATAATATTTTCAAAATATGGCTTAAACGCACTCTCACGACAGATCGGTTTTTAGGATGCCGCAGGGAAAGCGCAGAAAACTTGAAGTCCTTGTTGTCAAGCCAACAGATTTTCTGTTACGTTTGCTGTGACAGCGGCTTCAGCAGATTCGATTTTGAAGCCTACTATCTTAAACTTGATGGCGATGATTTTTCACTGAATCCAGTTTCTGGAAGTCCAGAGTCTGTGAGAAAGGAAAGCGACTTCAACAGAGAAGCAAAACCCTGTGGAGCGCTTCTGATGAACACGGACGGTGAATGTGTTGGGGTATTGACGCTGTCTTCGCAAGAGCGAAAGATCCTTCCCCTCTTTCTACCGCTGCACGAGGAAAAAAAAGCAACGGAAAACACTGAGATATCACGTAAGTGGACCCACTTAGTGAGAAAAAAATAGTTCAATATTGTTTCTGTTACTAATTTCTGAAAATTCACACCCCCTAAAACCTATCTTCCCGAGTAGTTTTGCGCGCACACACTCACTCTCACTCTCTCTTTCTCATACACTCGCAGTCTGTGATAATTTATGAAAAAAGCATTGATGACGTTGATTACCTCAGAAAATTTCCTTTGCATAACCTAAAAACGCCATACAGCTGCTTGCTTAACCAAATAATGCTAGGAGATTGGCTGTCATGGATTATTTCCACTCTTTAAATGTCTTTGTATGTCATTTGACTTAATTCCTTAAGTGTGCGAGGTGTAATCTCAAAGGTACAACTGCTGGAGGGGAAGAGAGTTCAGTGAGAACGGTCTGATTAAAATTATTTCGCGCTCATTACATTCATTTTCAATGGTACATCGTTCATTGTGCACTGTTGCATGATGAAAAATTTCTTTCATTGTGCATGTCAATCGAGAAAGCACAAGTTTCCTTCAGTCGATATTTGGTAAGATTTCCTCACAGGTCCCTACTTCATTATGCATGCTGTAGTTGAATTGTCTTGGGAAGTGCGCGTGCAAACATTTCTGAGAGCGAAACCGTACGGCTACAGCATGCATAATGAAGTAGGGACCTGTGCGGAAATCATTCCCGATATTTCTGTATGAATGTTTACTGTGCTGGCCGATCCTGGACTAGTCCATTTCCTTTTCAAATTGAAGAACTCTAAAGCCTCTTATGAAGCTTAGTTAGTTTTGGCTAGAGGATGTGTGTTGCAATACGCTATTGCATATTTAATTGCCAATGATTGTTTATATGGTTATTCCCAATACGGAACATTCTTTGTTTATATTCAATCAGCTAAAGATCGTGCTAAAAGATAATTATTCATGAAGAAGTGTGATTTTGTAGAAAACCGTTAGGACCCCGAATAAATTTCACTCGTAGGAAAAGTTGTCTTGTTGGGATATTTCTTTATACTGGAAACAGAGAGTACGTGAGGAAACAATGTGTTACAAACGTGACTTATTTACGTGAAGTTTGATTATCAACTCCAGATCCCTTGAGTTAATTAAGAGCTTTTTTCTAAATCAAAAAACGTTCCCACAACAACACAGCACAGATTGCTGACCAAATTATGGGACACTGAGTGAAATCTGGTTTTTTAGACACTAGTGAAATGTTTTGTTTTGTGCTGCGAGATTCATGTAATAACAAATTATTTGACCATCCCATGAAACTATCCAAATACAGTGATTAACATCATTATGAAATCTAATGTACGGAAAAAAAAAACAGAAATTTGCTTAGAAAAGCTCTAACAAGTCTGCAGAGTTCTATCTGATACTAGTTGTAGTAGTTAGTTAACTCTAACTTAGCTGTAAATCAAGGGAAAAGGAAAAAGGCTTCTCCCTCCCCTTTCACAAGAAACACGTAATTAGCTGACTGTTAGACTAAGACAAACGTTAATTATTTTTCCAGGTACACAGGGCCAGACTTCGCAAGAAATAGCAGAATCAGCTGCTGGTGCATTTAATAAAAATGAAAGTACGCTGAGTGGTTCAGTGCCTTCCTGCAGAACCTATAGTGAAGGGCAAAGAAGCGGTGATACCTGTAGAAACAACACTGCTGGTGCTGTATCTTCATTAACAGACCGGGAGCCAGAGATTAGTGATGTTGAAATTGAAAATGAAGAAAACAGGTCACAAGAATCTTCAAATTCACAAGCAGATACTCGGCCACAGGATGATGGATCAATACATGATGATCCCAATGGGTCATGTGAGGAGCACAGATCTAATTTCCCAATACCAGAGAGTGTGGACCCTGATTGTGAAAGTAAGCTACAAGATGACCCAGTTGGTGCTCCAGCTGAGAGGAATGGGAACTTTCCAAGTACAGGAGGCAAAATCGGCTACCCAAGATCGCAGAGTCAATTACCACTAAACGTCAGTCAAGATCTGGTAACTGGTTCAACACCCTCACCATGCCGAAGCTTAAGCATCAACCCTCCCAAACGTGAACATATTGAGCCAGGTGACTAAAACGCAAAACAGGGCCAGGTTCCTTGGGAGGTGATACACCTATAGTACCAATCCTGTGGGTTAGGGGTTAAGCTTTAACCTTAGCTGCCATTTAAACTTTAGTAACTGCTAATCACCCTTCTAGGAATCAGGCCCAGTGCTAAGACTAGTCCCCTTCTTTGCAGTCACTGTCGTGCTTGGCTGATGTAATACTTCTCCCTACACTAACTGCTGCTCACATTCAAACCACATTTCTCTCTCCTTGTGTTCATAGCTTAAGCATGGGGTATTGGATTGACCAATTATTTTGCAGCCAATTGAAACAATAAGTAAACATATGAGGCCAGAAATTTGACAAATTATTTTTTTTTGTGTTTCTGGTGAGGGACCACCCGAAATCCTTGTATTACTAATTAGTAATGCATCACAAACTTCAGTTTTTACTAAAGATAGCGCTGACCAATTTTTTTACACATTTAAAAGAATACTGCTAGATCATGTGAAATATGTACACTGATGCTTCCAATCTTTTCACTACGCAATGGAATAGGAATAAGAATGATTCCTTTTCTCAGAGGAGATTGGTATATCTGCCATAATTGATAAGGTAATATTAACAACAATAGCCAGTAGATCCACGCAGGTTTTGGCTTATGTTGGTCACATTACTCTTTCGCGACCACCTTTTTTAACACTTAAGAGCGCCTGTCCGTAAATCTCGAGAATGCGACGTCAGTTAGGAAAATTCGAAATTCTTTTTATTTTATCCAAAGAACCCCTTTGGTGAGTTGTTTTCGAAAATATAACTGAGAAGTCCCAGCGCCTTTTATTTTGCGAGAAATTACGAAAAGTTGGATTTGGCGGATTTAGGCCGCAAAAGACCGGTGAAATATAGAAGTTTTAAAGGCGGTCGTGACGAATAACCGTTTATCGTATTACAACCATCTTTTTACACTATCAAAATCTATCCTTATACTTCACAATTCTACAGAAAAATCATTTTATTTCAAAACTTTACGTGACTATTTGAGCGAGCAAAGAGGTAGCTTTTACGGCTTTGAGACAGGAGGCCAATTTTGGCGAATTTCAAAGCCTCCAAATGGTCCGTGGTACATGAGAAAATACCATAAAATTACAACCACTGTAAACGCCAATCATTGCTTTATAACATACTAAAAAATATCTGGCGGCAATCCAAAGCCCTTCCCGTGTGAGGTCAAGATGTAAAGTACTATTTTATGATATCGGCGAATCACGCCTGCAAAGTGCGCTCGTACTTTACTGTCACATTTTTAAATTTTACGCACAAATGGCCAATACGAAAACATTTTACTCTTAAGACACCGTATTGAAGATTTACTACACTGTTTTGAGTCGTGAAAGCATTTAGACATGAATCAAAAGCATAATTTATCACGCATCAACCGATCTACTAGGAGTCGCGTGTCATTTCAAAACACAAACACATTGTCACGCTCACTGATTCAAAAATAGTTTCTTTATAGCAATAGAATTTAAAAAGCGAGCGAAAGTAAAGAAAATATTCAGGTTTGTGTTTTAAAAACAACAAAGTTTCGATTTTTGGACTTTCTTCGAACATAGTATGAACTACAACAAAAAGGACTGAAGTCAAATTTTCAAATCGAAATTACAGCATTACCGACATTCCGATGTTAGAAAACAGCAATGCTCTACGGAAAATAAAGTCAACTTACATGATGCTATTGCGCTCAATTGAAAACCAGTTGATTGAAAACTTGAATGAATGTCAACTTGAATCGAAGTTTCAGCAAACGTAAAGAACAGTTTCTCTTTCTTCTAGGCGTTGATTTTATGGGTGATTGCGTGACATGTTAACACAGGCAACCCATATCGGTTGAACAAAGCTATTCGTGTGACAAATGCACAAGACTCTTCATTAGTAAAATCCCTCCCACCTCCCTGGTAAAATAATATCAAAGTTTATGAATGAATTTTGCTAAAAAATAGAACCTAGTCGTATTTTCGCAAACAAATATTGAAGTTAATTTTTCAGTCTTCTGTAATATCAGGTTATCTAAACCGGTATTTACAATCAAAACATCGGTTCGTTTTGATGATAGTGCCGTGCCCCTTTAATGACAGTTAGTAAAACGACAATGCATTAACTAGGAGTAATTCCTCGCGAAGCGAGGCCGAAGGCCGAGCGTAGCGAGGTTACTAATCGTGTCGGTTCCGGTCAGACCACGTGGCTCGCAAGCCCGAGTAAATCGAGCCGAGAGTTTTTATATATTTAGCAATTATTCCACGAAATCGAGTCGTATATGAGCTAATAGCCAACGAGGCGCGTAGCGCCGAGTTGGCTATAGCTCATATGCGACGAGATTGAGTGGAATAATTGTTTTATTATATCTCTAAACCCTCGCTTATGAGACACTGGAATTAGTTTGTACAACAAGAATTGACTTTGTTATTGTTTTTGAACAGAACCATGTTGTTGTCGAGCCGACACATTGTAGAGCCGATGTGTAAAAAAGTTTCAAACACGAGTCCGGCTCGTTTTTAAACATCTCTTTAATGTACTTGTCAATTTTTTTTCGAGTTAGCAAATTAGTTTAAGAATTTTAAAGTGGAAAAAGTAGGCAGAAATAAAATAAAAACTCAGTTTACGGGCTTCACAGATCTTTCAAAATGGCGGCTGTTTGTAAGAGGTTCAGTTTCGTTCGTAATAAACAATTTCGCAATATAATTTGCTCACTTACCGTCGAATAGTTTCATCCCATATTTATTTGCTTCGGTAGTATTTCTTTGGTGTATGATTTTTAAGCTTGACTTGAATTTCTCCCTGTCTAATTCAAGAAATCATCCCTCCATGATGGCCGTTTTCCGTGCCAATGGTATATGAGCTGATATACTATGAGTAGGGAACCAATCAGAGCGCGCGTTTGCTCATATACAAGGGTTGCAGATATAATAAGTATATATATATATTTTAAAGGTGTCCGTTCGCAGGCCAGGTTACCTGGCAACATTACTTCATATGAATTTCCGCCGTTGGGAATACCGTGAATGATGTTTTGAAAATAATGTGAATTTTTTGGAAACCGATTTTTCTAATCCTGGAAGTACATCCTAGCAAGAAGATCTCCGAGATGCACAAGTAAGAGTGGCGAGAGATCGTCGATGAGTAAGTTTGAATGCGGGAAAAATCTGCACACGGGAAGCGGCGACTCAAAGCAGAGATTGAGAAACTACGGTTAAGGGACGATAATATAGTACGAGGCATCGCAGCGAGGACAACAACTGCTCGCTCAAAAAGGCAAAGGAAATAGCAAGGAAAACGACCAGGAATACAATCAAGTTAGATTGGAAATTGAATTTGTTATCGATAGAAACAAAGACTCGTTTTAGCTATACAGCATTCAGAATTTAAGGAAAATTATGGCAACAGCATACAGACAGAATCAGAAGACGAACGAAAGGGGAAACAGAAACCAGCCGCAAAGAAATAAAAGATTAAAGTCACGTAGTCTCAATACAGCAATGACAATGCAAGTAGGTATTTTTCGTACTAAAACGATAGCTATCCATTTTGAAGAAATTCCCAATACAAAGACTGCAGTTGTGATACCAATTATTTATAATTATGTGATCTGATATCATTGCAACAGTGAAAATATAGGAATGATTTCCGCACAGGTCCCTACTTCATTATGCATGCTGAAGCTGTCTTGTCTGGTGTAATGCACATGGAAATATTTCTTGTGTTCGTAGAACGAAATAGTATAGTTACAGAATGCATAAATGAAGTAGGGACCTGTGCGGAAATCTTACCACAATATATTGTAGATTTGTCTGTTGTAGCAGTTATGTTCAGCCTTTTCAACAGAAAATATACTTTACAATCAGAGTGGTTCTGCAATATTGTCAGTGATCAATGCAATTCTTTGAAAATAAAACAGATAGTATTTATTACTGACTTCTGAGTAGTATTTCTCTTTGCTATATATCTTTGCTACATATATGTATTAAGTAATTAAAAGGTTTCGTTGGGACTGACAAGTTCCATAGCCTTTTGTAAATGGATTTTTACCTTTGAGGTCCAGGTATCCCTGGGAATTACTCTCTTACATGTAGCCCCCACACTTTTCCCACAAATGAAAAATTCATTTAAGCCCTACTTTGCAAAATTAGGCACAACATCTTAAGGTTACGGAACAGGTTCGCAGGTCAAATTTTTACAAAATTGAGATTTTTGGCATACATAAACTATGTGGTCCAGGCTTTCTTTAGCAGAAAAAATAAATTCGAAATCTCTTTTCGCTCCAGAGATATCGCAAATTTCCTTTTTTGCGTGACTCATTACGTCACAGTCTAAAGGTGTTGAGCTGTCAACACCGCTGGACCTCCTGGGAATTTAGCGCGGGAGAGTGGCTTCCAACAGACCATGACAACAAATGTCAACATTGCGTTGCTTCCGTCGCTTGTCCGCTGCTGGCTTGTTCTTGTGTAGTTTTTGATGGAAAGAGGAAAGAAAAGAAAGCGAAACAAAAGCCCTTGGGTTCAAAAGGCCGATGGGCGGTCTCGAAAAAAAAAAGCAAAGGGAAATTTTTGTGAAAAGAAGAAAGGTTCGCTGGCGGAGAGTGACAAAGGTTCATGGTATTCGCCGCCATTGAACAATCGCGAGGAAGAAAATACCGCTGCTATTTCGACTCCTTCAACAAGCAGAAGAAAAATAATGAGCTCTGATATTCGCGAAGAAAGTAAGCCGAAGGTGGTTGACAAAGGATTGGATTCCAAAGATGCAGATTCCACAAGTACTTCATCTTCATCGGACGAGTCTGATGATGCACGATTTGACAGCGAACAACGCTGCGTAATATTTGACACGCGAAATTTGCAAGCAGGCCTCGACGAGTCAACCAGCTGCCGAAAATGCGGGTCGGATATAAAACTTAAACAGAAGTCAAGAGCTGGAATAGCTGGCGAGTGGATTCTACAATGCCAAAACGAAGAGTGTCCGCTTTTTAACAACCCAGCATCGTTTCACTCGACTGCCAAAAGTGGCCGCTGTTATGACGCGAACCGCGCGCTTGTTTTAGCATTCAGGCTAATAGGCAGGGGACATTCAGCAGCAGATAAATTTGCTAGTATTTAAAATCTGCATAAGCCTGTCAACAAAACGCCTTGGTCATCCCACACGAAAGCTTTGACAGAAGCGGCAGAGAAGGTCCTGGGGATGGAACTGAATCGGGCAGTTCTTGAGGTCGAGCGATTCAAACTGCAGAACGGTGACTTCGATGGTATTGACGGAACTTGCGACGATGAACAGTTAAAAGCGTTTGTAATGGACGTTGTCGGCGGCGTTCAACACTCTGCTCGAGTGACGAAGCGAAGAATTCGCCGTTGTACCTACAATACAAAGCCAATTCATTAAAATCTTGCACGTGGCCTGCTGAAAAGAATTGCAACCCGGTAAAAAGCTGAGCCGACTACTATATTTAGACTCCTATAAAGCCATAAGTGGCTTTGCATAATGCGTCAAGACTTTAATCTGTTTATTGCAGTAAAAGAGGAAAAGGCTATCACAGCAACAAAAAAAAAAAGAAATAGAGAGATCTGTATTACGTACCCCGCTTCTCGCATTTCGGCGAGCATGCTGTCCTTTGGATTACTCGGTGCTTGCTCGGAACTTTGTGTTTGATTCGAAGCTTTTGTCGATCTCTTGTTTTTCGACCTCTTGTTCGTATTGGCTCGGCCAGTCTTAGTTTTTCCCATTGCGTGGAAGAGCGAGAAAACTAGAAAATATGCCTTGCATGCGTGTCCGCGTTTGAATTGTCCGCGAAGGAAACCTTGATCTTGAAATAATATCCACCACCATTTTCCCGCGAGTTTCGGCACACACCAGGAGATGGGACCTGATTGGTGTATGAAGGTGACAATCCGGAAAACCACTCCCAGGGGGCGTGTTATGTTGACTAAACCTTCTACGCCGTATTTCTCGGCTAATTTTTTTTTTGAATTTGCCATCTTTGAGCTGATACTTCGCATGCAGGAATTTATCGTAGAATCATGAAATTTCGCCCAACGGTGCACGAAACCCTCATCTTCAAAAGTGTGTCGGGCTTTTGCCGATTTCTTTTTCGTTTAGAAGATATAAGTCCTAATGCTGTCTCCATCCAAGAAGAGCTCGACAACCAACTTTAAATTATAATAACTTTGTTTTGAAAGCTGATCTAAAAAATCCCCGACACACTTTTGAAGACAAACATCTGCTGAGTATCATGCAGTCATTGTTTTCTTGATAAGGTCAAAATCCGACGCGAGTTTGCCGCATTTATAAGCATCGGTCAATTTGCACTTGACTGATTGCAGCTCGTTTAATATTGAATTTCGCAATTTAAAAACATTTTATCACCGTTCTAGGTTCTATAAGCTTTAAAATGATGTATAGGTTTAGGCAGTTTCCTAAAATTACGCGCCCGTGAGGATGGTTTTGCGCAACGCACCCGCGAACCTGTTCCGTTAACCTTAATGCTGTTTAATTCATTTTTATGATGTCAAATATACAAATATTTAACAACAACTGCAATATACAGTTGACCTTTTACATTGGGAAGACTAAAGTTTCCTAAAAGCCATGTGCTTTCAATCATGATTTTCCACACTAATTGTATGGACAAATGACTGTATGGACTAATTCATTTTTATGATGGCAAATACAAATATTTAATAACAACCACAATATACAGTTGACATTTTACATTTAAAAAAACTATACAAAGGAGAAATTAAAGTTTGTAATGCCAAAACTTTATGATATTTCTTATGTATTCATTCCAAGGTTGCTGTATGTAATAACAAGTCTTTGAAGTTTCCTAAATGCCCTATGCTTTCAATCATGATTTTCCACACTAACTGTATGGACAAATGACTGCACTAGCATGACTGCTACAGGTCAGGAAATGGTCAGGGAAAAAATTCTTCAGGCAAGGGAAAAGTCAGGGAATTTCATTTCGAGTAAGGGAAAGTTTAAGTCTTGGAGAGAAGTCAGGGAAAATTGAAATTTAAGAGTTCTAATTTATTTATTGCCAATTCAGCTATGGTTTGGTGCAATTAAGAATGTGACATGAAATGTGGTGGAGTGGTAGAATTAAATGACAAGCTGATTTTGGATTGCCTAGAAAATCAATCCTTTTTCCATGCCTTTGTTACCTTAAGAAACTGTCAATCGGTATGCACTGTATGTGACTTTCTGGAAGCATATTAAATAAATGGGTGGAGAGGTTGGCTGTGAGGTGAGGTTGGAGGCCATTACCACGACTAATTTGTGAGTTTGCTTATTTAGTTTGTAAGGGAAATTTTACATTTGTAAGGGAAAAGTAAGGGAATTTCAAGATCCTGTGGCTGTGGCAACCATGACTAGATTCTAAACCAAAAAGAAGAAATGGTATTGTTCAGAGATGAGTAATTTTTACCACAACTGATACAAACCCTATTCAGAAGAAAACTGTATTGCTTGTAGTAGTAGAGGAACAATACCTTTACCCAGATTAGGACATGCACCCCCATCCCATAACAGTATATTATGTTAAACATAAGAAAATAAAAATAATAATAATAATAATATCAATACCAGCAATAATAATAATAATAATAATAATAATAATAATAATGATAATAATAATAATAATGGTAATAATACAATAATAATCATTATGATAATAACAAGAAATGAGAAAGTAGAAAAAGTTATAATGATATAACAATAAGTAAATACATAAATTGGGGTTCTATCCCTCATGGGAAAAACCATCATGAGTTCTTTAAAAACTAGCTTCGCGAGGTTTTGCGGGAGTCGTATTTCTAGTTATGCTTTTGATTCATGTCTAAATGCTTTCACGACTCAAAACAGTGTAGTAAATCTTCAATACGGTGTCTTAAGAGTAAAATGTAAGAGTAACGCGTGACTATGTGTTTGTGTTTTGAAATGACACGCGACTCCTAGTATATCGGTTGATGCGTGATAAATTATGCTTTTGATTCATGTCTAAATGCTTTCACGACTCAAAACAGTGTAGTAAATCTTCAATACGGTGTCTTAAGAGTAAAATGTAAGAGTAACGCGTGACTATGTGTTTGTGTTTTGAAATGACACGCGACTCCTAGTATATCGGTTGATGCGTGATAAATTATGCTTTTGATTCATGTCTCAATGCTTTCACGACTCAAAACAGTGTAGTAAATCTTCAATACGGTGTCTTAAGAGTAAAATGTTTTCGTATTGGCCATTTGTGCGCAAAATTTAAAAATGTGACAGTAAAGTACGAGCGCACTTTGCAGGCGTGATTCGCCGATATCATAAAATAGTACTTTACATCTTGACCTCACACGGGAAGGGCTTTGGATTGCCGCCAGATATTTTTTAGTATGTTATAAAGCAATGATTGGCGTTTACAGTTGTTGTAATTTTATGGTATTTTCTCATGTACCACGGACCATTTGGAGGCTTTGAAATTCGCCAAAATTGGCCTCCTGTCTCAAAGCCGTAAAAGCTACCTCTTTGCTCGCTCAAATAGTCACGTAAAGTTTTGAAATAAAATGATTTTTCTGTAGAATTGTGAAGTATAAGGATAGATTTTGATAGTGTAAAAAGATGGTTGTAATACGATAAACGGTTATTCGTCACGACCGCCTTTAAAACTTCTATATTTCACCGGTCTTTTGCGGCCTAAATCCGCCAAATCCAACTTTTCGTAATTTCTCGCAAAATAAAAGGCGCTGGGACTTTTCAGTTATATTTTCGAAAACAACTCACCAAAGGGGTTCTTTGGATAAAATAAAAAGAATTTCGAATTTTCCTAACTGACGTCGCATTCTCGAGATTTACGGACAGGCGCTCTTAACACTTTTACTTACACTAAGGGTTGTTACTTAAGAAAAAGCTGGCTGTATAATTCCCAAGGTACTGGAATAATTTACAGATCCACTGAACTGCAGCTCATAGATTAACTATGTTATGTACAGTGTGTTATATTTTATCTATGTTGAGGGATTAGATAAATAAAAAGCCTTATATTTCAATTTTTTGGCTTAATTTACTAGGTTCTTTTGTGGTCCAAAAAGTTCTGAACAATTTGGAAGTGTTGCACACGTTGGCCCTTTACTTAAATACAACGGTTTTCCACAAGGGAGCGCATATAGCTAAGAGCTGGCTACACTTTGCCGAGAAGCACAATGTGCCAAGTGATGTAGTGGAACAATGCCAAACAATCTCAAGTCCAAGTGTAGAAATGTTTCAGTACATTTGTACCTTGAAAACAGTGACAATTGAGATGCTCAAGGAACACGTCCAACCTGCGAACGGAAATCGAAAAGATGTTTTGGATGAGCTAAATAAAAGTGGTAAGACGAATCATACACAGGCACTAAGCTGTACACACCATTTTAAAAGGATACTTCGACTTTGAATTGTAAGAAAGTCAAAAGGATAATTACAACAATAACAACAATAACAATTATAATTTGATATTATTTATTTTATTAAAATAAATAATTATTTTATTATAGTGTCATTATTGTTATATTATATGGGTGATTAAGATATAGATGTAAATGGTTTGAACCCGGTGTGGAGTCTCAGTAGTTGATTGTTGAGTTTGATTGTTGGCGTGTAACTAACTCTGAAAAGAACTGTTGTTGATAATGTTGACTGACTTTTCGACAACTTGAGCAGAAGTCATTGTCAGAGTCAGTTGTGATTTACCTGTCATCAGGTGATGGTATTTATGTATCTGTTCAACATTGTGATTGGCCGATTAAGTCGTAATGGTATTGTATGCTTGTATTTGAGCTGACCATGGTATTATTGTCAGTGAAGACTCGGTTATTGGTCAGTTTTTGTCAGTTTTGATCCATTTGTTGATAAAGTTTGTTCTCTGGATGCCATCGATATGGTGTTTATATGATGCAGGTGATAAAATACATAAAAAATGCATACATGCACCAATTTTATTTATTATTCAATTACTCAGGGCTTCTGAGAGGCCCTGCCACGGGGGGGTCCCAGGTCGCTTGTCGGAATTTTAAAATGCCTCGTGTCGGCGTTTTGTCAAGGCTTCACGTCGCTGTCGGAAATTAAGGGACAACTACTTCAGTTCTTTGTCACTAATTCTCGGCTTTGATGTCGCTGTCGACATTTTTTAATAGAATGGCAGTCGTTTGTCGCTATTTCATTTGGTCGCTGTCGCTACTTTTCGGCCCGTGTCGCTTGTCGGAATTTACCCTGGCAGGGCCTCTTCTGAAATTTCGCGCGGTCGCAGAGCCGCAAAAATCAGGTATATCCGCGAAATCTCGTGAAATTGACAAAAACACGTGAAATACCGCGAAATTTGCTAGAAATTCTACCAAATACATGTCGGTACAACATATTTGAAACTTATCTTGGCTATTGGAGCTGTTTACTTGCCGTAAACTTGCAAATTTATCTTGAAATTTCGTCACTACCAGGCGTTCTTAGATTAATGTTGCGAAATCGCTCTATACACACCGGGCAATATACGAAAGACACAATAAAAGACAAGACTTTTCGTTAACACTATACGGAGTGTGAAAGGAAACTGCTTTCTGCAGTAATGCAGGCACTTTAGCCTTAACTTTAACTTTATTATTCTATCGCTCATATAGTACAAACTCAAAACCGGGGGCTTATACGGCCTGTGGTCAGAATGACAGAAATTATTTTATATAGAAATGAAGACTGTAGGCTAAACTACAAAACTAAAACAAGGTACAAAACTGAAATTAAATAAGTTTACATGCATGCAGTCCTATAATAGTCCTATAACAGTCCATAACTGGTGACAAATAAACTAACAATAAGCTATGAGAATCCTGCGCTAGTTCAATTTAGGCTTAAAAAGTGAAGTTTTAGTTTCTTTTTGAAGTTAGTAGTGGTAAGGCTGTCACGGACAGTCAAGGGGATATCGTTCCAAGTAGTCGGGGATTGGGAACTAATCACAAATTTATACCTGAACTTTTGTGTTTCTTTCTTGCCCTGAATTTGACATCCTTCCAATATTTTTTTCAGGAATCTTTCTTTTTTGCTTTCTTCTTTGCTTTTCAACGAAAAGTTGCCCCGAAAATTCCCGCGAAAATCCCGCGAAATCGGCCGTTTTCTCCGCAAAATTTTTCTCTTCAAATCCCGTGAAATTTCACTTTTTTTCCCCCGAATCATCAGAAGCCCTGATTACTATATAATATGCTATTTCTTCATTTGAATATTTACAGTAGATTTGTGACATGCCAGTTAGATTATATCTAATTTTTGTTGTGTGTTCTACAGAGTCTGGAAATGTAAGAGAGCTTTGTGATAACGAGCATCACATTTTGGGTCGGATATGTGTATTGCTAGACCAAGGTCATTACAACTGGCGTTCATTGGGACTAGCTTTAGGAATTAAAGCTAACAAGTTGGAACTGTTTGAGGGATCATCTGAAGTTTGGCCTACAGAAATGATTTTCACGAAGTTGAAGACAAGATCTCCAAACATGAAGATCACAGAGATAAGGGCTATTCTCGAAAACATGGAACGAGATGATGTTTGCAAAGAATTGCGGAAGGCTTTTGGAGGTGCTAAATTTAAGTTAATGTATTTTAATGGAGATACCAACAATTTGATTATTCATCTTTGATAACCCCAGAATTATTATAACCAGCTTTCTATTTCTTTGAATGCAATCAAAAGAATTCTCAGTGCAAAATGAAGTGAGCAAGATCAGTTAAGGTTTTATTTAGACACAATGGTCTTCTCAAATCGGTCTGGGGACACTACACTGTGGTCAATAATGTCAGTTTGTAAATTTTCATTGTCAAGTCAACATTCTTGGTAGCAACACAAGCAGAAGGAATGGGTCCCTTCTTTACTACGGACATTCTGAGAGCAAGGAGGGTTCTTTGTATAGTTTATTCATGTGATCGCCTTGACGTTACATTTTCAAATTGTTCCTGTTTGCAGGGTTATTCAGATTGCTGTGAAAATACCCTATTTTCGAAAGTGCAACTTTTATGTTGTTTAAATAAGATTAAAAAACTTATTCAGCTGGAGATTTTGGATGGGAGAAAGGGCAAAAGATTATGGAATTTTTTGGGCATGAGAGGATATGCGTGTTGGAATTTTCCAAGGCAAAGGGGAGTTAAAATATGGAGGCAGCATCCACAGTTGGGTATGGGTATTTTCTGGAAATGCCCAATAGGCATAGCAATTTTCAATTAATAACTACTTGAAAAGAGTGAAGAGTTGATAGATGACATCAATCAACTCTTCATTTACCTACTTAATTGTATTAGATTGTGATCATGAAAACTATGGAATCAGTAGTGTATAGGGAGGAAGACAAATACCACCTTGTCCCACGCCTGGCGGGATGGTCCTTGGTTGTATTTGTCTTCCTCCCTATATACTACTCGGGGGCTCCTAGACAAAACACCACCTTCCACCATGTCGACAAATACCTCCTTGCCCACAAATACCATCCACAAACAAATACCCCCTCCTGCTATTTAGAGAGAGGCGCCCTTTTATTTCACATACTATGGTGCCATGAGAGGGTCCATAGTTACCTTTGGACAACCATTTAGACAATGCATTCATAATGATGGTCTTGTCACATTTCAGGGCTTTTAATCTAAGATTTCAACGCCGTTTAGATCTTGAGACAAACGACATTGAAGCCCTATGGCTTGAGGTTTACCTGCCTAAATCAAAGCGATCTTTATTGATTTCTGTGGTCTATCACCCTCCATCGGTGAAACGAGAATATAACATCAATGATCTAGGGAAAAACATCTAAAACGCCTATTTAACAAACATGGAGCTGATTGTGATTTAATGCATCCAAGCGGTTGTTTGAAACTTCACCAGGCAACAGTCTGGCATCGCAAGAATGTTCGCGTCAACTCTTCTGGCACAAAATGTTCTAGAAAGACTTTCCAATTTGCAACCACAGCTCAACAGTCACAACAAACGTTAAAAGATTCAGTCAAATTGCAGTCAAACATCGAGACCGCCTAACAGATGGGACACTTCAAATTAAAGCGGTGATCGTTGATAGTACAGGAAAGCCAACAACATTCTGGTAATGGGCAAGCATTACGCTCTAGTTTGAAGTTGCAAGCAAGTGGAACAGCTATCGAACAAGTGGCTCATCAGAAACTGTTTGGGGTAACTATTGATCAAAAACTCACTTTTAAGGACCATGTAGATAAAGTCTGTAAGAATCTCAGTCAAACTTTTGACCTTTTGAAAAAGTTGCGTACTTATTTACCAATTGATCTATAACGCCCTAATTAAGCCAGTCATGATGTGTAGTAGTATGGTTTGGACTTATTGTAATGAGGATCCAAAGAGAGTGTTTCGGTTACAGAAACATGCGGCACAAGTAATATTAGGCGCAGATTCCATATCAAGAACAGTGGAAAATTTTTAGAATTTTAACTGGATCCCATTCTATGATGAGGTTTAGGTATTAAAGCAAGTGCGTGCTAGTTTATAAGGTACTAAAAATATGATGCACAGGGCAGTATTTCTGACAAAATCCCAGGTATTTGATATGTGATGAAACAAAAGCAAAATGCAGTGGCTGACGCGCTGTCATGGTTGCCCTTGCCGTCAACTCGTAATGACAAGGATTCTGCATATCATGTCGAAGAACGACTGCTTCATTCCTTACCCATTACTCACAAAGAAATAAACAACGCCACAAGAGTAGACCCAATGCTGTCAAAGGTACTAGAATATGTCAGGCAAGGCTGGCCAAAGCACGTGGAGGATCTGCACCTCCAACCCTTCTTTAATTGTCGATTTGAGTTGTCTTTGGAGCAAAACTGTCTTTTGTGGGGACTTCGGGTGGTCATACCTACTCGGTACCACAAAGACGGTTCAAGAATTGCATTCAGGACACCCAGGGATTGTTCGGATGAAGGAGTTGGCACGTAGTTACTTATGGTGTCCTAACATTGATCAAGAAATAGAACAAAGTGTGAGAAATTGCCAAAGCTGCCAGCAAGTTAAGAAGCCACCAGCTGTAGCGCCACTTACTTCATGGTTATGGCCGAGTAATCCTTGGCATCGCATTCACATAGATTACGCAGAAGATGAAAACGGGCATTATTTCATCCTTGTTGATGCACACTCGCGCTGGCCAGAAATATACTTTATGCCACGAAACACGTCAGCAACCGCCACCATTACTATCTTACGGGAACTATTTTCCAAATACGGATTGCCAGTACATTGTGTCAGTGATAATGGTCCTCAATTTCGCAGCGGAGAGTTTGCACACTTCTTGAGGATGAACGGTGTTAAGCATGTACGTGTAGCACCCTATCATGCAGCCAGTAACGGATTGGCTGAACGAATGGTTCAGTCATTCAAGAATCACATGAAAACAAGTAAAGGCAGCAAGCTGTCGGTTCGGCAATGCATCGCTAATTTTCTGTTGACTTACCGGTGAACAAGACACCCTAGTACTGGCAGAACACCAGCTAGTCTGTTCCTGGGGCGTAAACTTCACACAAGACTAACCCTCCTTCGCCCAAATGTAGGGGACAAGGTAATGGATTCACAAGCGAAGCAGAAGGAAACACACGATGCGCACGCTAAGTTTAGAGAGTTCTCCCCAGGTGATAAAATTTGGGTGAAAGATCTTCGGAGAGAACACACGTGGTGGCCAGGCTCTGTTGCAGAGCGAAGTGGTCCGACATCTTACGTAGTGTTGCTGAACAATGGACGACCATATCAGGCATGATGCCATGGACAGCGCGGTCACGGACAGGGATTCGGAAAGGTTACCACTACACGCTGCTTTAGATCCTGTACGACAGGGTTCTTCAACTACAAGTGTTCCATCACCCCAGCAGCCTCCCGTGAGCATGCCATTCTTGAATATTGCTGAGCCTGGAATTGAAGTTCAGTCGGAGAATGCGAACAGCTCTCCATCTGCGGCAGAGACGGCGTCCTCTTCTGATACTCCGCTGCCCGAAGGCAGTCTTATTCCACTGTGCTAGTAGAGTGCGCTGGGCGCTGGACAGATTGATTGAGACAATCTAGCTCATTTGTATTAAGGGTTCACGAAGTGTTGCATCTATTTGTTTAGGATAAGTGCAAGAACTGTTTGGGCATTGTTTTCATCTGACTGTCTAGTGTCTGATTCGCTGTATTAGTATTTCGAGCTTGAATTAATTATTAACCCTTTACATTCGGTTTCAAAAATATTATAAGAACTTGTTGCTCAGTTAGTATTACCTAAGAAGGGAGGAGATGTGGTGTATGACGTCATATCATGACATGGTTAATTACGTTTTATAATAACTAAATATGAGGAGCCCAATTTTTACAAGCTATATACCTTCTGTTGGGCTTCCTCGCCACTTTATTTGCTACTAAAATTAATATTAAGATTTACTTACTTTCATTATTGATCTTTTATTGTACTTGTCTCATTTTTGTATTATTGTACCTGTAGTAATTATTGTTCTTTATCTGCGCATTTTTGTACATTTTATTCTATGTGGCAAACATTCAAATAAAATAAATAAAAATAAAATACCTCGTGCTCTGGCATGATGCTTTGTGGATCGAGGGCAAAGTTCACTTTTGTTCTGTAGTTGTTCATAAATAAAAAGGTTGGTTGAGTTCTCTGTTTACTCTGGAGATTCTCTTAACGAAACGACTCAATACGTAACACCTTGCTAGCGGTAGAGGGTCGAATGCGCTAGCAGAGGTCTGCGCTCTCTGAGTGCTCTTGTTATCATTGTTATTATTATTGCAATAAGCTGTGAGAGTCATTTTTATGGACCTTTTTAAGTGCAGCTTCCGATATCAAATTTCTTTAGCTTCAATGCCTGAACAACAGCAACTCCTCCTTTTCTTATTTTCACTTTTAAGATGATGATACCGTTACAACACTTGTGAGAAATGTTGATGTGCTGAACAAGGTAACGAGACTACTTGGGAAATGTGTAAAAGGTGCAGATAACTGGGTACAGTTTGCTAGGCACTGTGGTTTCTCTCGGGAATTGTGCGACAGTTTAAAGCCATCTTGTGATGCCAATCCTATCAAGTCAATTCTGAAATATATCACACAAAGAAACCCTTGCTTTACCATGGCATCGTTCCTTAAGACGTTGAAAGATATGGAACGTAAAGATGTGTTGCTTGCCCTTGGACAATTCTTTTACTGTAAGTTGTCAATTTCATTTTGGTATTTTGATCTTCTTGTCTTTACATTATATGATTTACAGAATCTGTTGGTGTATTGATATTGTATCAATATGCTAATTTACTAATGGTAATATATAGATAACAATGATTGTAGTAACTTTGTTATGATAATGAAGTAACGCAAACACTGTAGTTTAGAGAACTCAGCAATGAAAAAATTGTCTGAAATAAGGAGAATGCGCTTTAACCCATAATTAGATCTGAGGAGCCATTCCAAAGCTTCCGGCAATTGATTAAAAAGGAATGGGGTACTTCGAAAGCCGAATGGAAGATAGAAGTCAACGTAGTAGTCAGAATTCCTGTGAATATATCAAGTTCCAATCATCAGGGTGGATGCTGGGGTCAAGCGGAAGGCTGATTTTAGATCAGTTTTAGCCATAGAGGAACCCGGACCAAGAGATTTAAGGATAGATATGGCGTCATCCACCATGATATACTGAAGGGAATAGGGATCCTTGGGTATATACCTAGTCGTTGATGCTATCCCCCTCTGGATGAGAAAGGTAGTAAATGGTGCCCCACTCAGAAGAGTGCTTCTTATGCACCACACCCACAGGATGGCATTGAAATTAGGGTTGTGGAGGGGTACAGAAAGGACTCAAGACCCTACCCAGTTGGGTTACTTTGACTAAATTTGTAGAGACGACGTTGGGGCGTTGTATAGCAGAAATAAGGTTCTGGGAAACCCGATATTTCTGAGGGCCCATGTACCCAATATGTGTACCAAATCTCAAACAACTAAGTAATCTGCTAACAAATGCACGATCTGGGTGATGGGACAGTTCCTTTTTTAAACGTTCATATTAATAGGTGTGGATACAGGTGGAAGCTGGTTCCAGGCTTGCTGAAAGACTTTACTTGTTGCCTCGGACGCCAGAGTTTCGGTGGAGTGTTGCATCACCCAACTTTTTTATTGCTTAATAGTTTGGATGCTCTAAACTCTGAAAATTCAAGTCACCGACAGCCATCTAGCAAGCTACCCACACTTGTGTAACTTATGGTTTCACGTTAATCATTCCCCAAATCAGTCATAATGCCACTAATTATACAACTAACTCTAAATCCAACATTGGCAACTGTCCAATTTTTCTTACATTGGACACCTATCCAATTTAAGAAAAATTGGACAGTTGCCAATATTGGATTTAGAGGTAGCTATATAATTAACAAATAACAGGATTCCGTGCTTGTCCAATTAAGAAAATGTTGGATTCGAAAATTCCTTGGAACACCAAATTGGACTCGGCCTGCGGCCTTGTCCAATTTTGGTGTTCCTCTGAATTTTCTCATCCAATATTTTCTTAATTGGGCGGCATGGATTCCTATTATATATACAAACTGAACTGCTTAGATGTGTATAAATCACAGTACTCAGTCCCACTTGGAAATTGTGTACGATAATTTTTTTAAGGGTAGGATGTTAACTTAAAATTTCTTGTAGAGAGAGGTGGCTCATTGGAGAGGGTTAGCCTAGTAAAGGATTTATGCTACTTTAGTTTGTAATTCTGCTATTTCATATCATATTGTTAGCAGCAGTCAGTCGGGCCTTTGTTCCATTCTGCTTTGTAGACTACAGTGTACATTGCATGACCCAATAAATCTCACTATGTACCTTACACTATATACATTATGATTAACAATTGAGGTGAATAGTTGCAGAGTATTACTATTCTAAAGCCACTCTTCACCAGTGTAGAGAATAATAATAGTTTTAGCATATACCAGAGACGCAACCCCAGTCACAAAAAAGTGACAGTGAAAAAAAAATTTTAAAAGTTAAAGTTGTTTTTCTTTGACCAAACCTCACGTGCACAAGCTTTCTTCCAGAATCCTAGGCACTATTCACCTTGTTGGAGGTGAAAAATGTTGAATATCCCAAGATAGTGAGCCAATTAGATCACTCAAAATGTTGTACAGTTGGCATATGAAAGTACTGGTAAAGATTACTTCCCTGTTAATTGGTTTATTATTGTGTTATTCATTTACATTATTTTATATACCTCTTCATTTTTTTTTTTGCTTTTCAGCTGAGGATATCTATGAAATACTGAAGTCATAAAAGACAAGCTGGTAGTAGACGTGGGATGGGGGACTCAATTATAATTTTCAACAACTTGGATGTGCCATGACTTGTGGGCACAACTACTGAGAACAAGATAGCAAAGAAAGTTAACAAACAAGAGAATGGCTAAGTGACTACGGGCGTCCCCCAGTGTTAACATATAGTTAAGGAGTATTGTTACACGATTTATTAGGTTGCAAAGGACAAGTTAATTCTAGGGTGCTTACTTGGGGTCTTTGAGGGGTACTTAAGGAATTTTTGGGTTCAGATACATGTGTGCTGCCAGCGGAACCCTAGAGCCCTGGAACACTTTGGCTTATACTTAGACACGAAGATGCACTATAAAAGGCGTGGTGCCTTAGGCACATCTGGATCATTTGTCAATCAACCATTGATGCATACAGAGCTCTGTGAAAATTTTTTGCAATACAAGACCGCCTCCTGGCAATCAATCTGTATCATTTCATTGTCTTTCTTGTTCCCAAGAGTTATTGCGCAAGTTTTGAAATTCAAAATGGCGTGCTTACTGCCAACGTGCAACTACCTGGACAAAACACAGGGATTTACAAGGCTAAATAATATTTTTGATTCAAATGATTAAAGAAAAACATGTATAAACAAAATCCATTTATTTGACATCAAATAGGAAACTTAACTATGTTTTCTACATGCTCCGTCTTTGTTTGGTTTGACCGTTGGTTGCCATCAACTTTGAGCTGAATCTGAGATGCAAATTCGAGCTGAGGCAGGGGATGGAGCTATCCCTTTTATAACATCTTCGTGTTTAAGACCTCGTTCAGCTGAATTTTACTACCCTATACTACACTACACTCCCAAAATCTTTCCCAATATCCAGTAATGTTTTCAATGATAGCCATCTATTAATGTTTTCTTTGCTATTAGACAGAGTTGCAGGTAAATGTAAATTTGCAGAATTTTTTTTTCTTTTGAGTAGCAATCCCAGCTTAATTTCCCCAGTGGAGACTAAAATATTCAACCACTTGGTCAGTTCCCTGGAAAATGATACCCTATTCTAGACCCAAAGTTTCTGAGATCTTTGCCCTATCTCAGACTAAACTGCTTGAAAACCATACCCTTCACAGCAGCACATACCTGTATTGCCCATATATGGCAGTATATTGTCCTCCCCCACTACACTGACATGTTCACCAAACAGTACCAATTATATTTTGAGGTCTACTGAACACTTTCTTCACTACAAGCAAATAATTTCTCTCTTCCTTTTAAAGGCTAAGCATGAAACAATGAATGTTGCATTACTGCATGCTTGTGTAGAGAATCTGAGGCAAAAGACTGCTTCAGACAAACCCCAAATATTGAGATACAAATTCTCCTGAGTGGTCCCCATGTACTTAATACAGTAACAGTGAGGAGAGTTTTTAGTAGAATATCATTACACTTTTTATTGTTGATCTTTCCCTTGTATTCTCATGTTTTCATTGCTATGTATTTATATCACTAGGGGAAATTAAATGCTGGTCACTAGTGTTCAAGATGATTTGGTATGCAGTAGATTAGTTAAATAGTTACTCTTTTTTACATATGACAGGCTTATTACCATACTTTACATTAAACTGTCTAATAATTTATGATTAGACAGTCATTAGATTAGTTATGAAATAAATCATATTTTATAGCATAAGATATCATTCATCTGACTACTGATTATAGGTATTTTATAGATACTTTTTTTAAAAGTATTTTCAAAGCTATTTACGTGCAATGCCTGTGGCAGATATCTGAACTTCGGTAAGATCTCGTTCTTTTCTCCTCGACAAAACGACACGTTTTTTTTTTTTTACATTTTTTAGTGTTTTGCGTTATTGTGTCTGCTATGTGATTTCATTGGGTCCGACATGCAATCACGTGAAAGATCACGCTTATATGACACAGGTGAATTTGATGTGGAATTTTACCGATTTCATTGGGTCCGACGAGCAATCACGTGAAAGATCACGCTTATATGACAAAGGTGAAATTGATGTGGAATTTTACCGCGGGCGTGTAACATAATACTGCTCACGAAAGATTATTCTTTACTGCAACTAGACCTACACCACACAAACTTGTCACAAACAAAAAACAGGTCCTCACCAAAGTTACTGGTATTCATCACATTTATCTTGTCATTTAAAACTGATCCTACGTAAACGCTGACAGACATCTTATTTTTTTATTTCTGTGGCCCCTGTGCTTCAGTTGACAAGATTTGTGGGGAGATTAGCTAGATATTCTTGAGGCAGGTAGATTTAGCTACAGCTAAGATAACAATTACAGGTTTTCCTGAAGCTTTTGTATAGCAGAAAGGTCATATTGATCGTTTGCTCTGATTACTCTAGAAATATGATACTGAACAACTTTGTTGAAAACATATGCGTTATTGACCGAAGGGGGCCGCATATTGGCCAACTTCTTTTTTTGCGTTATTGTTGTCCAAAAGGTAATTGAGGTCAATAAAATTGCAAAAAAGAACAAGGCCAATACCCAGCCATCTTGACTGAACAAGCTTGGTCAATAAAGGATCTTTTTGCTTTGTTTTGTTTCGCAGGACAATTTAAAGCAGGAAATCCTGAGCAGGCAAGGTATGCCCATCTTGCCTGCTCAGGTAGCCAATCAAAACCCAGGATTTGTCTTATATTGCCCATTTGCGGAACCAGCCATATGATGAATAGGTTTAATTCAAGACCTGCATGTTCTTAAATGAATTTTAGTACCATTGAAATAAAGAGATTAAAGCGTGGATATGCTTTGTTTTATTGTTATTTCCCTCAGTTGAGATGAATCAGAAATTTGCTCGTTCCTGTCTTCTTATACATCCCTTCCAGCCCAGTGGCACATAGGGCATCAACAAGTGCAAGCCGTGAAGCTTGCCTCCAGGTAAGATTTAGAGCCTGACGTTCTGCTTCCGCAGTTCTTCTCCAGGTGGATTTTAGACGGCCTCCTTTTCTTTTGCCTCTGGTGTCCATCTGATAGCAACTTTAGAAATGCTGGTAGATTCTCTGCGGAGCACATGACCAACCCAACTCCATCGTCTCCGTGTAAGAACAATACTCATGTCCTCCTGTTCTGTCTGGAAAGAGCTCATTGTTTGAGATCTTTTTTGGCCAAAAGATGTGCAAGGTTTTTCGGAGACAAGATGTGTGAAAGCTTTGCAGCTTTCTCAAGTCATGCACAATCATTCTCCAACATTCAGATCCATAGAGTAGTACAGAGAGTACACAGGCTTGGTAGATCTTAATCTTCGTTCGTCTGCTGTAGTTTCTGCTTCTCCACACGGATCGCAATTTTGCAAAGGCCCCTCTAGCTTTACCAATCCTCTGTCGGATGCCGATGCAAGCCCCCCATCACTGTCGACTGTACTTCCCAGATAGGTGAATTGTTCGGTCATTTCATGGTCTAGCTGCCCCACGTCGATGGGCATTGTTGCTGAGATGTTGACAGGCAATACGTTTGTCTTCTGAGGGCTGATCTTAAGCCCTACCTGCCGAGAGAATCTGTTTAGCCAGTCCGTTTTCTCCTGCATGTCACTAAGAGAATGGGATAGCAAAGCAATGTCATCGGCATTATCCAAATCCTCCAGAACAGTTGACAGCGTGCAGCGTATTCCTCTCCTGTCTTCAGTAACTCGAGACAGCACCCAATCGATGTAAATGTTAAACAGTAGCGCTGACATAACACATCTTTTTCGGACGCCCGATTTTACATGGAAGCTCAGGTCAGAGCCTAAAACCGAGCAACAAAAGTCAGTGTAGAATTGCTTTATCACTCGGACAATGTGTGCAGGTATTCCATACGCCCTGAGGATACTCCATAGACTCTCTCTGTGCACGCTATCAAAAGCCTTCTGGAAATCGATAAAATTGATGTACAATCCTCTCTGCCATTCATGACACTGTTCAATGATGTTTCTCAAGGAGAAAATGTGTTCTGCACAGCCTCGCCTTTTTTTAAAACCGGCTTGTTCCTGTCTTAGCACTTTATTGACCGCCAAAGAAAGACGTTTCACAATAACGTCACAGAAGATTTTACTAGGTAGGGATAAAAGAGTGATACCCCGCCAATTATTACAGTCAGACAGTGTGCCTTTCTTAGGAATTGGTATGATGACCCTTTTGCTCCAGTCACTTGGTATACCCTCACCCTTCCACACCTTAGCAAAGAGTGGAAGTAATATCTCTGCTGCAAGCTCTGGATGACATTTAAAGAGCTCAGCATTAAGCTGGTCCTGCCCAGGTGCTTTACCATTCTTAAGATCTCTAATGGCTTCCACGATCTCTGCTTTAGTGGGTGGTTCAATGCTAATGTCAAGGTCTTCCTCAGTATCCTGAGCAGCAGCTGGCTCCTCCGGGGCCTCCTTGTTACGTACTTCCTGAAAGTGTTCCGCCCATAGCTCTTCCTGTTCCCTTTCAGTTGTTAGTAGTGCCCCTTGCTTGCTGCAGATAGGTGCCTTCCCGCTCCGTTGACCTCCACAGATTTACTTGGTGATTATGTAAACTGTACCTTGCTCCTGTTTCTGGGCAGCGGCCTCTGCTTCTGTTTCGAAGTTCTCAACAAATCTTCTTTTGTCTGCTCTAGCTGACCGCTTAACTTTGGCATTGCGTTTACCGTACCGAGCTTGTAATTTCTCTTTTAGGCGAGTAGACCTGGCCCCCATAATTTCGCCCTTTGCTCTTTTCCTCTCTGCAATAGCATCCCAGGTGTCCGCACTGAACCATTCTTTGTGGGATTTCTGCTTATAACCAAGGGTGGATGTGGCATCAGTATGATAGATCTTGATTATCTTGTCCCATTCGGGTGTGAGTGAGCCTTCATTAGCTGTAGCGGTGTTTTCTTCTGCAAGAGTCTCAAGCCTGTTACATAATTCTATACAGAACTGGTTCCTTGTGTCATAATTCTTGAGCCTGGATACATCAAAGCGCCTCTGGTGACATGTGGTTTTTCTAGAGCGCAGTAGCTTCAATTGAACCATAACACTAACAAGATGATGATCACTCCCAACGTCAGCTCCCCTTCTCACACGCACATCTTGCAGGGACCGTCTCCATTTCCCATTAATGAGAAGATGGTCAATTAGGGCCTGGTCGCACCTGTTTGGAGAGTTCCAAGAGATCTTGTGTATGTCCTGGTGCCGAAATAAGGTGCCTCCAATTACAAGATTATTCATACCACACAACTCCACCAATCTTTCACCATCATCATTTAAGTTATCACAGCCATGTTTTCCCATGACCCTCTCATTGCTGGTGTTGAATGATCCAACCATAGCATTCAAATCACCCATAACAATCAGGAGGTCTTGTGATGGAGTATTTTCCACTTCAGCTTAAAGAGTTTCATCAAAGGGTGTCTTTTTGCTCAGGATCAGCATCATTTGTTGGAGAGTAACACTGGATTACGGTCATCTTCACTTGCTTCCCAAAGAACCTCGCTCTAATTAGCCTCTCGTTGATAGGCTTCCACTCAAGAAGTGACTTTTCCACACCCCTCTTCAGGATGAGAGCTACTCCTTGCCGGTGCAGGTGGTCATTCTGGCCTGAAAACAAAACTGTTTCGCCGTCTTGTGTTCTCTGTGAACCAAATCCTGTCCATCTACACTCACTAATGCCAAGGATGTGAAGCTTAGTTTTCATCCATTTCTCTGGTGATCTGCGTGAGCCTTCCTGTGCTAAACATTGTTCTTACATTCCAGAATCCTAATCTTGTCTTAAGGCTCCCAGTCTCGCAGTGACAGCTTCCTGTTGGTTTTCACTGCCGCTGGTCGTTCTAGCCCGTGAAGGCTCTGAGTTCCCTTAACTTGGTGACCAAAAGGTTGAAGATTCCTTGGTGGTGTTTCCGTGACAAAATCCTTCTTACAGGGTGAGGTTGTCAACCTTATGTCTAACCTCCAACCTGGAGGTCCAGGAGGCTGGTTTTCAGAGTCAGGACCCTCCCCTAATGGCCTGTCCGGCAAGGTTGAATCTGCCAGGAGTATAACTCCCACCGGCATAGCCCAAAAGGATCATAAAGCCTCGCAAGCCATCCCACCACGTCAAGGTAGCAGTCTTCATATACTACTCATGAAGAAAAATCCTACACGTGCAAGCATTTCTCACGACGCGACAAAGTTATATCAAGCACGAACTAGAGTGTTTCATCACATAAATACCGAAAGTGGAATTTGACTTTAAAGCAGAATGCATCACACCTTATACCCTTTCCTTCACCTTCCTTTGCTAATCTACTAAGGAAGCTGAATGACGAAACGATTAAACAAATCATGTAAATGGAACGCTACTGAATATACAGTGAAAAAAACTAAACGCTGGCATGAAGAAATATTGCTGGTTTTCACTGTCGTCGACGTCATGCCATCAAAAACAAATTATCTTAGAAACAGAAAATGAAAGGATATAAGTATGCAAACAGCCTCGTCAAGATTCAGGTTTGTGCGATGTTTCATATGCAAGATACTCGGAGAAATGTTTCACCCAAATCTGTAGAGCTTTATTATGAAGACCCTGAGCTTATATCCATGATATCCGCGCGAAGCCAACATCGCGGGCCCGAAAGCAGCAGCAATATGTGTCATTGAGTTTTTTTTTTCCGGGAAAGCGTGATTTCATCACTCGAGGAACTCATAAACATTACACCCATACCTTTACTGACACGAGGACTGTTCTGCTAACAAAATACCACAAGATTATATACAGAATGTTGATTGCGACATGAGCGCTCTCGGACAAATAGTCCCACAAGCCATTGAAGTGAATGCGAGATCGAGGAACCGAGTACAGTAGCATTAGCAATGTGCTGTTTGTGGGTCAGTGACTGTCGTAATATTGAATTTTTTGGATTCTAACATTACTGTTGTGATCACAAGATGACTTGGAACCACATGCCCAGCATAATAATGAATTCAGACAGTGCGAACTGTAAACTTCACAACTCGTACGATGTGCAGAGCTGTGTCTTGGCAGGTGTTAGTCTTCTCTGCTTCTACGGTAAGCCAGCGCGGGTTGATTATAGGAGAATTTTTGATTTCCTCTTGAAGTAAAACCAAAATGATTAAAGCTTTTAGATCCTTATGAAAAGTATACGCGATCGGGTTCATGTTAGCGTACGTATTACTTCATTTACAATTAACTTATTAATTTTCATTGCGGTCAGTGTAAAACGCAGACTGCAGACCGGGGATAAAATTCAGACTGAGGCTAAAATGCATTGTGCAGACTGCAGACCATTGGTAAAATACAATGGTCTGCAGTTTGCATTAAAATGCAATGGTCTGCGGTCTGCATTTTACCCTCAGTCTGCATTTTACCCCTGGTCTGCAGTCTGCAGTCTGCGTTTTACACTGACCGTTTTGGAATGATTTCCGCACAGGTCCCTACTTCATTACTTCATTATGCATTATTACTTCATTATGCATGCTGAAGCTGTCTATTGATTGGATGCGAAAGCGTTGTCTTTTATTAAATATAAATGTAGATGTAGGCTCCCTTCTTCAATGTTTTTGTTTCATGACATAATCCTGCCTCCCTGGAGTGATACAGAAGTTGATAACTACTTCTCTTTTTAACGCCTATAAACCAGCTTGTTCTCTTTGATCATCTGGCCAATTACTCTTACAAGTTCTAGACGTGAAAACATGTACATACGGTCAAATTTCCTTTTCTTTTTACGCCATGAAACTTTGGAATGACCTACCTTTTTATGTTAAACAGTCTGAGAGCATAGCGATTTTAAAAAGAACCTCGAAAAATATTTCTTTATTGTGATAGTTTTTAACCTACTCGTAGATTTTAATAATTGCACTTTTGGTTAGGTTTTTTCCCTATCTAAGCCCATTCGAAATGTGCAATAAGAACCTTTTTTACTATTACTTATTATTAAATGAGTACTTGTCAACTAATGCCTGGGGTAACCATATGTTGGACTAACATCCCATCCAGGGGGAAGTTTACTCCTAGGTGTTTCAAGCTACTGAAACTGGGAATGTTCCATTTGGATGGGCCCCATGGCTCCTGCGCACCTTTGATTTACCGACTAAACTGTATTTATTCGAATATTTGCCCAACCTAGAATTAGTGCCCATGCACCTCCAGTAAGCGCCCATCCTAAAGGCAGAGAAAGTTAATAAGCCTCAAATAAACAACCACCCCCACCCCACCCCACCCCACCCTGTTCCCCCTCCCATCCCCCCTAAAAACGCAAGTGCACGAGGCAGCTCCAGAGAATTCATTTATTGACCTTAGTGACAATGAGATTGAGATTAGAATTGAAATAGTACTTTCCCAAAGATGGAATTTCCCTCACAGTATTTTACAGAAACCTTGCTTTGTTACATCTTCTCGTTTTGTTATTGCCATCTGTTGATTTGTTGCAAACAATAAACATACTACACTTGCTGAAAATGGTGAGATTTAATTAGCGCCTAGCCTTAAATTATCACCCATTCTCAAGGATTAAAATTTAATAAGCACCCATGATGGTTAATCAAATAAATATGTTTACATACTCTATTTTCTACTCTATAGGTTATCGATTGTTCAAGGTTATCCTATTCCTTGTTGGTTTCTTGATGGCATTTTTTTTGTCATATATGTTCTGTTCTGAATATCTAACTGAGCATTTATCTGGGAAATCACTTGAATACAAAGACCAGGTAACTATCCAGAGTGGAAATGGAAGGATATGTGCAACTAGTTTTAGTGGTATATACTACACAACTACCTACTGCTGAATCTCGGGAGGCAGATTAGTATTCATCTCTTGTGTGGTTGTATGAAGTAGTTCTAAGTTTTATGCACAAACTCACAGTGTAAAGGTTTCTTTGAAAAGAGAATTTCTAATGAACCGGGGTAATGTCATACGCGCAAGTACAGCAATGTGAGTTTTGTAATTATTCTTTTGGTTTGTATTGAATGCGGTCAACTGGAATGTTACTTAAATCAAACATAAATGGTGTTGTAAATTGAAGACAGTTGAGGGTTATGCATACACGTGTGTTAAGGATATTGAAAATGCTAGGAAAAGGACACCATAAATCCACTGAAGAATCACAAGTAGTAAATACAAAAGGTAGACAACTTAATGTCTCTTACCAACGTTCGCCGCTCTGGCAGCTAAGTATTTATTACAATCACATCAATGAAGATCAAAACTGTTACACACACTGCTCATAAGTTAACAAATTCATGTTTATCTTAAAATTGTCAGCTCTAAGCCAATTTGAATGAAATGGATGTCTTTTATTTAACAAATGTTAACAAATGATTTCAGCTTCAAGCTGAAGCTCAGTTATTACTGAAATGTCTGTAGAACCTCCAAAATGTTTGAAAAAATAGTTTAGTTGACAAGTGAATAGCTACAGTATATCTCATTTTATAGTGAGCTCCCTGTGACATTATGACATGAGCTGGTCGTTGACTGTGTAAGGGGGAAGATGCTGCATTCATTCTTTGCATACAGAGGGTTTGTTCAAAATGTTATCCTATTTTTTCTCAGTACTAAAGTACTTGTTTATTCCTTATGCATGGTTGTCAAAGAGATTTGCCATAGCAGGAGAATGTGAGAGAGTAGAATGCACAGGGAGCAGCATTATTTTTATTGATGTTTCTTTGTCTTGTTGTTTCTTGGAAAAGTTGCATTTAACGCAAACCCAAATTCCGACAAGCGACATGGCTCTGAAACAGCGACACGAAGGAACTGAAATGACGACACGAAGGAACTGAAATGACGACGAACGATGAGCCACTCACACTAAATTACGACAACGATCTGCGAACCTTCCGAAATTGCGACATGAAAAGGTTTGAAACTCAGATGGGTGACATATAGAACCCCACTAACAGGGCCTCAAATATGGCAATTGATATCACTGGTGGCCAGCCCTTTTTGACAACCCTGCTTTTGACAATTCTCATTAGGGATGGAACTGTGTGAAAAAAGGAATTCTGACAATCAAAGCAAATGCTTTAGTGATCTTATGGTTTGAAGGTTGAACATGAGCCTTAATTCGTTTACAGATTCCTGGACATTTATCGCCCAAAAATATTTTGAACATTCTTACTGCTGCAAATGAATATATGGAAGACCATCTATTTATACTGCGGAGTAATATGTAATGACATAAATTGATCAGGTCATGGGTTCGAATCCCGTTCAGGCCTCAGTTTTTTTTCTCTTTTTCAGGCTTAAATTTCACAGCTGCTTATGTTGTGTACATAACTGCGATGATCAATTAATGTCATTACATATTACTCCGCAGTATAAATAGATGGTCTTTCATATATTCATTTGCATCATTCTTCTCCATCTACGGGTGTGTTACGAATTCACAATATGACCAGCTCCCAGTTGGCTTGATAGCTCAGTTGGTAGAGCACTGCTCCGGTATCGCAGAGGTCATGGGTTCGAATCCCGTTCAGGTCTCAGTTTTTTTTTTCACGCTTAAATTTCACAGCTGCTTAAGTTGTGTACATAACTGCGATGATCAGTTAATGTCATTACATTCTTACTGCTCTTACACCTCTCCATGGGAATATTAAAAAAGCCCCTGTAAAGTGTATGCACAGTGTATTATGAAGCCATAACCATTTTTTGTGCCATGAAACAGAAGTTTCAGTTATAAGTTGACGTTTTAGGTAAAATCTAAGATCAGGTTAAACCCAGTATTCAACCTACTGGTTGAATTGATGAGCCTTGTTTTACCTATGTAAAATGGAAAAAAGAAAAAAAAAACGTTTTCTTTTTCTATCACATTTTCTCTCTCTTCTCCTCCATTTACCCACTAGTACCCCTGTTCTCTCACTCCCCCTAGCATTTCCATCATTCCTATCTTATTACTGCACTTATTTACTCACTCAACAAATTCACACTGTAATAAAGAACTTTATTTGGATTCACCCACTTTGAACTCACACTCTCCAGATTGTCAGTCCACTGTCTGACAGTACACTATCACTACAGTACACTACTACATGGGATAACAATACTAATTCAGACGTCATATTTCTTTGTTTTATTAACATTTGGTCCCAAATTCACTCAGCCAGGCTCCCTCTACCATTATTTTGTATTTTTGCTCATGCACTGCGTACTTGTCAATTCAACCTACCATAGGTTGAATACTGATTTAACCTGTTATCAGATTTTAGCTACAACATTGACACAGCACTGTACTTCACGGTATTTATCTCTTCAAGGTACAAAAATTTGTGTTGTCATGGCATTAGCCTTATACTATGGCCAAGGGCAAATGTTGGAAATTTCAGTTTTTTATATGGTAATTTCTTTCAACTTACAGAGCTGTAAGTTACGTATGTCGATTTTCATCAACATATTTTTGTGTTTCATTTTTGGCTGACATAAGCCCATTATCTCTAAGAAATAAATTCCATTTTCTTTTAAGGCAATCATAATCATCTCGTCATCTTTCCTTGGAGCCTTCTGGTGCATCAATGGCTTCGACTACTACTTGGAGAACAGCAAAGTTCTTTATTACTCTGTTAGCATTCTTCATGGTAAGTATCAATTACAGAGGGGGTGTCAGTGGGATCCAAATACTGCAAAACTGTGCAGACAAAAGTAAAAATACCACAATCATGCAGTAAAATGGTACTTTTAACAAGACAACTGGGCATACGAGGATCCAAACAACAACAATGGAAATTAATCCAAGGGAAATTGATTTTGGTTCAAGTGAGAGAGTGTTTGAGTGAGAGTAACCAGAAATCAACCTTATCCAAGTTTTGGCTTATTGTATGTCTGTCAGGTCGCTATAGCAAGTCTGATCTGCCTCATTGCTGGTACACATGGTTGATACTGTCCCTCATTCCTGTAATGTTCATTGCTGGTGTAGTGGGTCAGTACTTCAAGACAGCAGAAGGCTCTGACCACAGGGAAGGTGAGTAAGAATGGTATCTGGATTTCAAGTGACAGAGATAATTCAAGGGATTTTGGGTCTGAAATTTTCGATTTTGGGATTTTTTTGGGTAGGGAAATTTTGGCAAATATATTTTTTTGGGTAGCTTGAGTTAAGTTGGGACTTTTTAGGTTTGCAAAACAATCTGAAGATTAGTGATAGTTCTTGTGTATCCTGGCAGCATAGTTCGATCTCCACAAATATAGTAAAACCAAACTCGGAGATTTGGCATGGGATTTTTTTGAGGTTAAATTTTGGTCCAGAGATTTTTTTGGATTTCGATATTTGCTCCCATTCGATTATTCCTTGTCACTTGAAGTCCGGAGTACACCCCCTGGGATTGGATGGTGTTCAACGTAATAATAGAGAGCTTTCAAATACACCACACATTTACTAATTACCGGTATTATTACAGGACGTACTGGTAATAATAATAATAATAATTATAATAATAATGATAATAATAATAATAATAACATTAATAATATTGATAATAATAATAATAATAATAATAATAATAATGATAATGATAATAGTAATAATGATAATAATAATAATGAACTTTATTTGAGAGTCAACTGTATTTGGCACTAGCAAACTAATTGGGGACACTGTAAAGTACAAATCAAATCAAATGAAATCAAATATTGGCTTTTCTTGGTTAGGGGAAAACTGGAGTACCCTGAGAAAAACCTCTTGGCGCAGAGTCGAGAACCAACAAACTCAGCCCACACATGATGCCATGGCGGGGAATTGAACATGAGCCACAGTGGAAGGTGAACACTCTTACCACTGCACCAACCCTGCTCCCATAATGCACTGTAACAACCCTGCTCCCACATGCAATCTATTTGATAAAGCTGTTACAGTTGTAATTTACAATTGTAACTATGGTTTAACCCTTTAAGCCCCTAGGGGTCTCCCTGTGACGAGTAAATTCGCCTGGCGTTAGCTAGAGTAAAATCATCTGGCGTTAGCCAGAGTAAAATCTATAAAGAACTATTGGGGCTTAAAGGGTTAAGAGCTTGATAACAATAGCTTCACTTGTAAAAGTGCTATTAAATTGACCACTGGTAAGGACATCAAGAAAGTAAAATCGTAGTCAGGCCAAGAGGACCTACACAGCTGGAGCTTTTATTTGAGTGTAGCATGAAGTACCCAGGAGTACTGATTTACCTTTCCAGCTCTGTTCCTTTCCCCAACTAGACCTTTGTGTATAATGTTGGCATCAAGGAAACCCATGCTATAGGCACTGATTTTGGTTTTCGTTTTTGCTAGCCTATGGAAAAAGACCTCGTGTTGTTACTTTGACAACACCAATGGGAAGCATGGCCGACCAGGTTAGTCAGGTGTTGATAGTTTTAAGAATTCTAAATTTTTGGTTTTCTGAGCACTGAGCCATGCTGCTAGTCTATTTTTGTCTAAGTTTATTTTTGATGTACTTTAAGCTCTAGATTCTGTATTAACTGTAGCTTACTTTCAGTTCTTGAAAAACCAAGGTGAATAATTGCAGCAATGCATGGTGACTAATAGACAATGACTCTTGTTATATACCTTGACTTTCACTCTCAAAAAAACGAGCACTGTGATTGGTTGATTCTTGGTCACGTGGCCCCGATCAAATTTAAATGTATCCTGACCGGGATACAATTGCACAGTTGTTGCCCGCACGCAAGTTGTGCCGTCTTTGTTTGTTTGTTTTTACTATATTTTGTTCAAGGGAAAGTCTAAATATATAACAAAGCACTTACTGTACAGTACCGCCCAGATGAAAGTTGACATTTCGTATCGAGTCGAGTATCGAGACTCGATACTCGATACTCGACACTCAATACTCGAGAGTATCGAGTATCGAGTATCGAGTCGCAACTATCGAGTATCGAGTCGAATATCGAGTCTTTCGAGTGCTTTCTTGTAATGAGCAAATAATGAGCTTAACGCTGGAGTGGTTTCTAATTAAATCAGCTTATTTTTTTTAAGATTAGGTCTGTGATCTGCTGCGTAAACAATCACCATACCGGTAATTATTCTTTCTAAACACTTGTGAAAAGATTTGTCTGTTCGTAGTCGAGCGAGCGTTACATAAGCAATTCGAAATTCATCGCCAAGTAATTAGTCACTTAAGTTAAGTTCGATTACGAATAACTAAAGGAAAATCGATTTACTTGAGGGAACTGGTAACTGAAGAGCAATTACGGACAAATGAAATTGACCGACGGTTTACATCGAATACAAGCGAAATACTGAAGCTTGCCAACCTAGATTAAATCATGAAAACTGCATGACAATTCAGTTATTTTGCTCGTTGAAAACAAAGTTTTAGTTTTCCATGCCTTTCTACGTTTCATGTCTTGCGATCAACAACACATGGTACTACCGTATTTATTCGCCTATAAGCCGACACCCCAAACTTGAGAGAACTGACGATGGGCTTAAGCTTGTCAAAAAAAATTGGAAAACTCTCGGCTATAAGCCGAGACCAAAGTTTCACAGAAGATTTCACCTTTGAAGCATCCCTCTCTGGAAACATATGTCGATTGTTGAATGAATAAACACAACCAAATGAGTATTCAAAGTTTATTCCTCGCGAAGCGAGGCCGAAGGCCGAGCGTAGCGAGGTTACTAATCGTGTCGCTTTCGGTCAGACCACGTGGCTCGCAAGCGCGAGTAAATCGAGCCGAGAGTTTTTATATATGTATATATATATATATGTATATTTAACATTAATCTTATTTGTATTATATCCGATTATTTATTCATATTTGGTTTGCGTTTCTTGAGTTTTGTATCGCATTGTCATAGTTTCTCGCTTAGTAATCACCGATTGTTCGGGTATTCAGGGTATTCAAATTGATAATTTAGAGGTTAAATTGTCTCTGTTTGCGGATGACCTGACTTGCTTTCTCCGAAACAAATCCTCCTATGATTGCTTACGAGATTGTCTTAGTGCGTTCTCGAAATGTTCTGGTCTCCAAGTTAATGAGGAGAAGATTGAATTTTTCAGTATTGGTACAAGGAAACTAGAGCGTGAAATGTACCCTCATGAATTTAAAACTTCTATTAAAATTCTTGGTGTGCACTTTGACTACAATAACATATTGAGGAATAAATCCAACTTTGACTCTGCCCTTAAATCAATTAAAAAAGTATTAAATATGTGGAAATGGAGAGGTCTGACGCTCATTGGCAGAATACAAATTGTTAAGTCTTTCGCCATACCCAAAATTATGTCCAAGGCTAGTCTAATTCCATTGTCAACTGAATTTATTAAAGAAATTAATAAAGAACTTTATTCCTTTATCTGGAAGGGCAAAGATAAAATCAAACGCTCAGCCTTAATTAATGATATAGAGGATGGAGGTTTGAAAATGCTGGATCTTGAATCTATGATCTTTGCTCAACGAATCATGTGTCTGAAGAAATACATTGAGAATTATGAAAGTCCTTGGAAGTATGTTCTGGATTTTTATCTCAAGAAAGTTGGCGGGAAATTTTTATTGCATTGTAATTTTGATTGTCGGAAATTATCCATTTCACTTCCGGTCTTTTATAAGGAGTGCTTGCAAGCCTGGTCCTCAAGGACTTATTATGATTCGACAACCTATAAAGGGATAATGAACCAAATTATCTGAAACAATAAGTATATTTTGAGTGAGGGAAAATCCATTTTTCAACCGATTTTCTATAAGCAAGGAGTTCTTAAAGTTGGCGATCTTGTTTCAAAGGAAGGTATTTTTCTTAAAAGTGACAAAATTCTCAGTTCCTCTTTATCTCCTGGTTACCTTTTTTCCCTAATGGGGGTTATTGATGCTATTCCAAATGAATGGCGTTCTATAATCAAAACAAACCCTTACTGTGCTCCCTCTCCGTTGGATCAAACTTGTTTTGAATTAACAATTGCTGGTAAAACGATTGACCTTGTTAATATCACGTCCAAATTGGTTTATAGGGAATTTTGTTCTGTTAAGCAAACCACAGCCACCGCTAAAGCTAAAATTTTGAGTAAATACCCGGATCTTTCCATAGACTGGAAAAGGTTATATTCTTTAGCTTTTGAAACTACTTTGGATACAAAACTCAGAGAATTCCAATATAAATTATTAAACCTTATTGTTTTCACCAATAAGAAACTTTACCAGTTCAAAATGGTGGAGTCCCCCTTATGTGTGTTCTGTAATGAAGAAGAGGAATCCCTGGAGCATTTATTGTATTTTTGTAAGTCATCAACATTCTTCTTTTATCTTGGCTCGGTGATGAAGTCAATATTTTGCTTAATGTCTCTCATTTGGACATTCTTTTTGGAAAATTTGACCTTGACAAAGATTTTCTTTTGGTTAATCATATTATTTTGCTGGCTAAATATTTTATCTATAAGTGTAAATTTTCTAAGGCCAGTCCATCACTCACAGTCTTCAAAGCTAGGTTAAAAGCAACTTATAAATTGGAATTATATATAGCAAAAAAGAACGGAATTCTAATTAATCATTACAAAAAGTGGGATCACCTTCTCTCTTGGCTTTCTTGATAACTTATTTTTAATGATGATTTAAGCATGCCTAACTTTGTACTTTTTGTTTTCTGAATTTTCGACCTTAGATAATAGAAAAGTTTTTCTCTTTTTGTATGCAGTTTATCATTATTATTTTTTTTTTTGTGTGTGTGTGTGTGTAAGTAGTGTGGCATTTGTATTTGTATCGTCATTTAGAGTAAGGAACTGTAGTGAAATGTAAAATAGCGTACCTGTATTAGTTTTGTACGTAGTGTGTAAAAATCTTAATAAAAAAAAAAAATGTTAAAAAAAAAAAAAAAAAATCACCGATTGTTTATCATTGGTTAATTTTTTCATTTTCATGTGTTACCACGCCCTGTTATGTAATCATCTTTGTAATATTATGTCATCTTTTATACTGTAAACCTATTTAAGGATATTGTAATTTCTTATTCACTTGCACTGCAACTGATGAAGGTCTTTGACCGAAACGTCTATTTTTATTAAATTTTTAAACTTTTTTTAGATTTTCTACTGTATATATATTATTTTTTTTCGCTCGAAGTTGTCCGTCCTCGTTTTCCATAATTGCCTACAAATTTCATTACTCGAGGTTTGGACTACGAATCCTTTTGGATCCTTCTGGCGTGTGGCATCCCTGTTGGCTCGAAGCATCATAACTTTTTATATATGTATATATATATATATATATATATATATATATATAGGCAATTGTGGAAAACGAGGACGGACAACTTCGAGCGAAAAAAAAAATATATATATATATATATACAGTAAAAAATCTAAAAAAAGTTTAAAAATTTAATAAAAATAGACGTTTCGGTCAATGACCTTCATCAGTTGCAGTGCCTATATATATATATATATATTTTAAAGGTGTCCGTTCGCAGGCCAGGTTACCTGGCAACATTACTTCATGTTAATTTCCGCCATTTCGAATTCCGTGAATGATGTTTTGAAAATAATGTGAATTTTGTGGAAACCGATTTCATTAACCCTGGAAGTACATCTCAGCAAGAAGATCTCCGAGATATACAAGAAAGAGCGGCGAGGGATCGTCGTCGAGTAAGTTTGAATGCCGCAAAAATCAGCGCACGGGAAGCGGCGACTCAAAGAATAGATTAAGAAACTACGGTAGGGACGATAACAAGAGACATCGCGGCAGAGACAACAACTGCTGGCTCAAAAAAGGCAAAGAAACAGCAAGGAAAAGGACCAGGAATGCAATCAAGTTAGATGGGAAATTGAATTTGTTATAGATAGTAACAAAGACTCCTTTTAGCTATACAGGACATGAGAGACTTAGAACGGAAACCGAGTAGGAACGACTTCAAAAAGATTGAGATACACTGGAAAATATGATAATCACAAGGCAAACTGCAATGAAAACAGATTCAGAATTTAAGGAAAATCATGGCAACAGCGTACAGACAGAATCAGAGGACGAAGGAGGAAACAGATTACCATATCAGGAAAGGGGAAACAGAAACCAACCGCAAAGAAATGAAAGATGACAGTCACGTAGTATTTATACTGCAATGAGAATGCAAGTAGGTATTTTTCGTAGTGAAACGACTGCCTTCCGTTTTAAAGAAATTCCCAATACAGAGGTTGCAGTTGTAATAGCAATTATTTATAATTATGTGATCTGATATCATTGCAACAGTGAAAATATATTGTAGATTTGTTTGATGTAGCACTTTATGTTCAGCATTTTCAACAGAAAACATACCAAACAATAAGTGACTGGTTCTGCAGTATTATCAGTGATCAGTGCAAGTATTTGTAAATAAAGCAGTTGTCATTACTGACTTCTGAGTAGTATTTCTCTTTGCTATATTTCTTTCCTACATATATGTATTAAGTAATTACAAGGTTTCGTGGGGACAATCAAGTTCCATAGCCATTTCAAAATGGGTTTTTACCTTTGAGTTCCAAGTATCCCTGGGAGTTACTCTCTTAGCCCCCACCCTTTTCCCACAAATGAAAAGTTAATTTAAGCCCTACATTGCAAAATTAGGCGTAACATCTTAACCTTTTTCCTTAATGCTGTTTAAATCATTTTTATGATGTCAAATACAAATATTTAATGACAACTACAATACACAGTTGACCTTTTTCATTAGAAAAACTCTATAAGGGAGAAACTGAAGTTTGTAATGCTAAAATTTTTAGTGATCTTTCTTATATATTCATTGCAAGGGTGCTGTATGTAATAACAAGTCTTTGAAGTTTCCTAAATGGCCTATACTTTCAGTCATGATTTTCCACACTAACTGTATGGACAAATAACTGCACTAGCATGATTGCCACAGGTAAGAAAATGGTAAGGGAAAAAAATTCTTCAAGGTCAGTGAAAAGTCAGGGAATTTCAAATCAAGTAAGGGAAAGTTTAAGTATTTGAGAGAATTAAGGGAAAAGTGAAATTTAAGACTACTAATTTATTTCTTGCCAATTTAGTGATGGTTTGGTGTGGTCAAGAATGTGACATGAAATGTGTTGGATTGGTAGAATTAAATGGCTGATTACCTGATTTTGGGTATCCAAGAAAATCAATCCTTCTTCCATAACCTTGTTATTTTAAGAAACTATAAATCCATGTACACTGTATGTGAATTTCGGAAAGCATATTAAATAAATGGGTGGAGAGGTAGGCTGTTAGGAGAGGTTGGAGGCCATTACCAGGACTAATTTTGGACTTTTCTAATTTAGTTGGAAAGGGAAATTTTACATTTGTCAGGAAAATGTAAGGGAATTTCAAGATCCTGTGGCTGTGCAACCATGACTTGATTATAAGTCTAAACTGAAGAATAAATGGTATTGTTCATAGTTGAGTAATTTTTACCACCTCTAATACAAACCCTATTCAGAATAAAACTGTATTGCTTGTAGTAGCAAAGTAACCTTTTCTCAGAATAGGACATACACCCCCACCCCATAACAGTATATTATGTTTAACATAAAAAAAATAACAATACCAGAAATTATAATAATAATAATAATGCAATAATAATAATCATAATAAATACAAGAAATGAGAAAATACAAAAAGTGATAATGATTTAGTAACCGAAGTAAATACATAAATTGGGGTCTTATCCCTCATGAAAAACTATTACGAGTTCTTTAAAAACTAGCTTCGCGAGGTTTTGCGGGAGTCGTATTTCTAGTTGTAAACAGTTAGTTTACATATCGTCCGTGATTGTATCCATCATGCCAAAAGTTCGCCGTACTTCTTACAACATGGCTTTTACGTTCAAAGTTGTTGCTGAAGCTGAGGCTGTTGAAAACAACTCAGAGATCGCCCAAGACTACGGGATTAGCGAGTCGATGGAGAAGAGACGAGGCGAAGCTTTTCAACGCCGAGCTGAAGATGTCTGCGAAACGAATAACGTTGGGCCGCTTTACTCCAAAGTATCCAGAGCTAGACCAGCAGATGTTGGAATGGTTTTCAGACCAAAGAGAGCAAGGTGAGTACTCATCGTGTAGATTCAATTGATTGTTTATTATCGAAATCGATCAAAAAGTTTTCCCTCGATCTCTTCGCACGAGCGATACACGTGAGTTTGTTTGTCAACCCGTGGGAACCAACGCTTGTGATTGGCCAGATTTAGAAAGCCTGGCAAGAGATTCCAGAGGAGATGGTAAAGAAGTCTTTTAAGAGCTGCGGAATATTCAATGCTATGGACGGAACGGAAGACGACGCAATCTACTCCGAGGACTCACAGGAACTCGATGATGATGATGAAGTTCTGATGTTTCTTTCGACTTCTTCTCGGGAAACATCAGGACTCTCGGAAAAACAAAACTAACTGTTTCCCTCTGGCCCATACATTAAATGTATAATGATCAAAGATGCTTTAGCTTACATGGCCAGCATTCAAGTGGGAGAGGGGTAGAAGGATTGCAGGTGCAAACTGTAAGAGTTCAGGGAGTTCTTCCAGGTCATGAGCTTCGCACTTGACCTCCTTGCACCTGAAGTCCCTTCCCCTTACTGTCTTAACACTGGCCACACAGGTTAGGGATGCTGTAATGTACCAGACAACTGCACTCAAACATTTTGCTTTAGTTCTCAGCTGTAGATGGCTAAGATGGAAAAAATTGCATCTTTGAAAATTTAGGCTTAGCTTGTCTTGCAAAAATCACCAATGAGTGAACATGGCTTGCTGCACCTTATAAACGTTTTTAGTATAAATCTACTAGTGTTCTATCACAAATTCCGTGCTCTGATTGGCTGCGCTACCCACTATATATTCTGTGATAGATAGTGAGTAGCATGGCAGTGTGTCCTTTCTAACAAACTGGTGGCCGCTTCTTCACGTTTGTAACGATACTCGATCGTGACAGTTGTTATGACAATAACTTGTGCTACGTGAATACACTTGAAATAGTAATATGATTGACACCTTTTGTTACTCCACGCGTATCGCGTGATTACGATTACACTTTAGACATTCCCTGTAATTCTGAAAAAGACAAGCCGACATTAAAAACCGGAGTTGACTATCCTTCGCGTCTCTCTCCGTATTCTACTTTAAACATAAGACATAAAACGTTACATGGTGTCAGGAGAAACCTAAAGCACGATGGCGACAGAAGGGACAGAAACAGCTCCAGAAGAAGCTCCAGAAATCCTGCCCGCTCCGTATGCACAAATATTCATGCCTCCTGCCAAGTTGCCACCGCCAAAAGCGCTTGTCATGGATGACAACGTAGCCACGAATTGGAAAGCGTGGAAGAAAGTGTGGACACGATATGAAATCGCCACAGGAATTTCCAAGCAAGAGCCACTGGTAAGAGTTTCCACGCTCTTGTCCGTTATTGGAAAAGATGCCACGAAAGCCTTCGATGCCTTTGAATGGGGAGAGGCCAAAGATGAAACGAAAATAGAACACGTTCTAGCAAAGTTCGATGCATAGTGCGAACCGCGAACACCGGTAATCTACGAACGCTACCGATTTAATAATCGCAAGCAGGAGCCTGGCGAGAATATCGCAGCGTACCTGACAGAATTAAAAACGATCGCCAAAAATTGCCAACACGAGGACATTACCCCAGAGGAAATTTTGCGTGACAGGATCGTTTTAGGAATTTGAGACTACAAGATGCGTGCAAGACTGCTTCGATTCAATGATTTGACATTACAAAAAGCCGTCGATCTCATCAAAGCAGCCGAACAAACCGAGCACCAAGTGAAGCTTATGGGTGCAAGCTCATCCGTAAATGCATTAAATCAGGGTCGCTCGAAAAACAACAAACCGTCGACGCCATCGCGTGCATCAAACAACAAACAACAGAAACAAACATCGCGTGGTAATTGCGGCAGATGTGGAAAGACGCACGCAAAGGAAAAGTGTCCAGCATTTGGTCAGAAATGTCACCGATGCGGCAACATGAATCACTACCAAGCACTTTGCCAAAGCTAAACAGTTGTTGTTTATGGCGGTCATTTTCTAGGGTTAAAAATTAGCTGATTTTCACGGTTGTTTTCAAGGTGTTAAAATCAGCTGTTTTTTGTGGTCATTTTTGGGTGTTAATAATCAGCCGATTTTAAAGGTCGTTTTCGGGGTGTAAAAATCCGCTGTTTTTGGAAATCGGTTTGAAAGGTTGAAAATTACCTCATTTTAAAGGCCTTTTTCTGGGTGTAAAAATCAGCTTTTTTTCGTGGTCATTTTTTCGTGTTAAAAATCAGCTGATTTTAAAGGTGGTTTTCTCGGTGTAAAAATCAGCTGTTTATAGTATGTCATTTTTTAAGGTTGAAAATTACCTTATTTTAAAGCCCTTTTTAAGGTGAAAAAATCAGCTGTTTTTCGTGGTCATTTTTGGGTGTTAAATATCAGCTGATTTTACAGGTCGTTTTTGGGGTGTAAAAATCAGCTGTTTTTGGTAATCGTTTTTAAAGGTTCAAATTTACCTCATTTTAAAGGTCGTTTTCTGTGTGTAAAAATCAGCTGTTTTTCGCTGTCATTTTTGGTTGTTAAGAATCAGCTGATTTTAAAAGTCGTTTTCGGGGTGTAAAAATCAGCTGTTTTTGGTAATTGTTTTTTAAGGTTGATGACTACGTTTTTTCAAAAGGTCGTTTTCTGAGTGTAAAAATCAGCTGTTATTCGTGGTTTTTGGGTGTTAAAAATCACCTGATTTGAAAGGTCGTTTTCGGGGTGTAAAATCAGCTAAGGTTGAAAATTACTTTATTTTAAAGGTGGTTTTCTCGGTGTAAAAAATCAGCTGTTTTTGGCAATCGTTTTTTAAGGTTGAAAATTATCTTATTTTAAACGTCGTCTTTTGGGTGTAAAAATCAGCATTTTGTCGTGGTTTTTTTGGTGTTAAAAATCAGCTGACTCTAAAGGTCTTTTTTGGGAAGAAGAATCAGCTCTTTTTGCTGGTCATTTTTTAGGGTTAAGAATTAGCTGATTTTCAAGGTTGTTTTCAAGGTTTTAAAATCAGCTGGTTTTTCGGTCATTTTGAGCGTTAAAAATCAGTTGACATTAAGGGTCGTTTTTGGGATTGAAAAATCACCAGTTTTTGCTGGTGATTTTTTACGTTTAAAAATTACCTGATTTTTAAGATTGTTTTCAAGGTGTTAAAATCAGTTATTTTTCGTGGTCATTTTTGGGTGTTAAAAATCAGCTGATTTTGAATGTCGTTTTTAGGGTGTAAAAATCACATGTTTTTGGTGGTCACTTTTTAAGGCTAAAAATTAGCTCATTTTAAGAGTTGGTTTGAAGGTGTTAAAATCAGCTGTTTTTCGTGGGCATTTTTCGGTGTTAAAAATCAGCTGATTTCAAAGGTCCTTTTCTCGGTGTAAAAAATCCGCTGTTTTTGGCAATCGTGTTTTAAGGTTGAAAATTACCTTATTTTAAAGGTAGTTTTCTGGGTGTAAAAATCAGCTGTTTTTTGTGTTTTTTTGGGTGTTAAAAATCAGCTGATTCTAAAGGTCGTTTTTTGGGTGTCAAAATAATATGTTTATGGTGGTCATTTTTTAGGGTTAAAAATTAGCTGATTTTCACGGTTGTTTTCAAGGTGTTAAAATCAGCTGTTTTTCATGGTCATTTTTGGGTGTTAATAATCAGCTGATTTTAAAGGTCATTTTTGGGGTGTAAGAATCAGCTGTTTATGGTGGTCATTTTTTGGGGTTAAAAAGTAGCTGATTTTCAAGGTTGTTTTCAAGGATTTAAAATCAGCTGTTTTTTTGTGGTCATTTTGACCATTAAAAATCAGTTGACATTAAAGGTCGTTTTTGGCGTGTAAAAATCACGTGTTTTTGGTGATCACTTTTTAAGGCTAAAAATTAGCTGATTTTAAGAGTTGGTTTGAAGGTGTTAAAATCAGCTGTTTTCGTGGGCATTTTTCGGTGTTAAGAATCAGCTGATTTCAAAGGTCCTTTTCTCGGTGTAAAAAATCCGCTGTTTTTGGCAATCGGTTTATAAGGTTGAAAATTACCTTATTTTAAAGGTCGTTTTCTGGGTGTAAAAATCAGCTGATTCTAAAGGTCGTTTTTGGGGTGTCAAAATCAGATGTTTATGGTGGTCACTTTTTAGGGTTAAAAATTAGCTGATTTTCACGGTTGTTTTCAAGGTGTTAAAATCAGCGGTTTTTCATGGTCATTTTTGGGTGTTAATAATCAGCTGATTTTAAAGGTCATTTTCGGGGTGTAAGAATCAGCTGTTTATGGTGGTCATTTTTTGGGGTTAAAAAGTAGCTGATTTTCAAGGTTGTTTTCAAGGTTTTAAAATCAGCTGTTTTTTTTGGTCATTTTGAGCGTTAAAAATCAGTTGACATTAAAGGTCGTTTTGGGGGTGTAAAAAATCAGGTGTTTTTAGTGGTCACTTTTAAGGCTCAAAATTACCTGATTTTCAAGGTTGCTTTGAAGGTGTTAAAATAGGCTGTTTTTCGTGGTTTTCTTGGGTGTTAAAAACCAGTTGACATTAAGGGTCGTTTTGGGGGTGGAAAATCACCTGTTTTTGCTGGTCATTGTTTAAGTTTAAAAATTAACTGATTTTTAAGATTGTTTTCAAGATGTTAAAATCAGCTATTTTTCGTGGTCATTTTTAGGGCGTTAAAAATCAGCTGATTCTAAAGGTCGTTTTTGGGGTGTAAAAATCAGATGTTTATGGTGGTCATTTTTTAAGGGTGAAAATTACGTTATTTTAAAGATCGTTTTCGGGGTGTAAGAATTAGCTGTTTTTGGTAATCGTTTTTTAAGGTTAAAAATTACCTTATTTTAAAGGTCGTTTTCTGGGCGTCAAAATCAGCATTTTTGCGTGGTCATTTTTGGATGTTAAAATTCAGCTGATTCTAAAGGTCGTTTTGCGTGTGCAAAAATCAGATGATTATGGTGGTCATTTTTTAGGGTTAAAAATTACCTGATTTTCAAGGTAGCTTTGAAGGTGTTAAAATCAGTTGCTTTTTGTGGTCATTTTTGGGGGCTTAAAATCAGCTGATTTTAAAGGTCGTTTGCGGGGTGTAAAAATCAGCTGTTTTTGGTAATCGTTTTTAAAGGTTCAAATTTACCTCATTTTAAAGGTCGTTTTCTGTGTGTAAAAATCAGCTGTTTTTCGCTGTCATTTTTGGTTGTTAAGAATCAGCTGATTTTAAAAGTCGTTTTCGGGGTGTAAAAATCAGCTGTTTTTGGTAATTGTTTTTTAAGGTTGATGAGTACGTTTTTTTAAAGGTCGTTTTCTGAGTGTAAAAATCAGCTGTTTTTCGTGGTTTTTTGGGTGTTAAAAATCACCTGATTTGAAAGGTCGTTTTCGGGGTGTAAAATCAGCTAAGGTTGAAAATTACTTTATTTTAAAGGTCGTTTTCTGGGTGTAAGAATCAGCTGTTTTTCGCTGTCATTTTTGGGTGTTAAAAATCAGCTGATTTTAAAGGTGGTTTTCTCGGTGTAAAAAATCAGCTGTTTTTGGCAATCGTTTTTTAAGGTTGAAAATTATCTTATTTTAAACGTCGTCTTTTGGGTGTAAAAATCAGCATTTTGTCGTGGCTTTTTTGGTGTTAAAAATCAGCTGACTCTAAAGGTCTTTTTTGGGAAGAAGAATCAGCTCTTTTTGCTGGTCATTTTTTAGGGTTAAGAATTAGCTGATTTTCAAGGTTGTTTTCAAGGTTTTAAAATCAGCTGGTTTTTCGGTCATTTTGAGCGTTAAAAATCAGTTGACATTAAGGGTCGTTTTTGGGATTGAAAAATCACCAGTTTTTGCTGGTGATTTTTTACGTTTAAAAATTACCTGATTTTTAAGATTGTTTTCAAGGTGTTAAAATCAGTTATTTTTCGTGGTCATTTTTGGGTGTTAAGAATCAGGTGATTTTGAATGTCGTTTTTAGGGTGTAAAAATCACATGTTTTTGGTGGTCACTTTTTAAGGCTAAAAATTAGCTCATTTTAAGAGTTGGTTTGAAGGTGTTAAAATCAGCTGTTTTTCGTGGGCATTTTTCGGTGTGAAAAATCAGCTGATTTCAAAGGTCCTTTTCTCGGTGTAAAAAATCCGCTGTTTTTGGCAATCGTGTTTTAAGGTTGAAAATTACCTTATTTTAAAGGTAGTTTTCTGGGTGTAAAAATCAGCTGTTTTTTGTGTTTTTTTGGGTGTTAAAAATCAGCTGATTCTAAAGGTCGTTTTTTGGGTGTCAAAATAATATGTTTATGGTGGTCATTTTTTAGGGTTAAAAATTAGCTGATTTTCACGGTTGTTTTCAAGGTGTTAAAATCAGCTGTTTTTCATGGTCATTTTTGGGTGTTAATAATCAGCTGATTTTAAAGGTCATTTTTGGGGTGTAAGAATCAGCTGTTTATGGTGGTCATTTTTTGGGGTTAAAAAGTAGCTGATTTTCAAGGTTGTTTTCAAGGATTTAAAATCAGCTGTTTTTTTGTGGTCATTTTGACCATTAAAAATCAGTTGACATTAAAGGTCGTTTTTGGCGTGTAAAAATCACGTGTTTTTGGTGATCACTTTTTAAGGCTAAAAATTAGCTGATTTTAAGAGTTGGTTTGAAGGTGTTAAAATCAGCTGTTTTCGTGGGCATTTTTCGGTGTTAAGAATCAGCTGATTTCAAAGGTCCTTTTCTCGGTGTAAAAAATCCGCTGTTTTTGGCAATCGGTTTATAAGGTTGAAAATTACCTTATTTTAAAGGTCGTTTTCTGGGTGTAAAAATCAGCTGATTCTAAAGGTCGTTTTTGGGGTGTCAAAATCAGATGTTTATGGTGGTCACTTTTTAGGGTTAAAAATTAGCTGATTTTCACGGTTGTTTTCAAGGTGTTAAAATCAGCGGTTTTTCATGGTCATTTTTGGGTGTTAATAATCAGCTGATTTTAAAGGTCATTTTCGGGGTGTAAGAATCAGCTGTTTATGGTGGTCATTTTTTGGGGTTAAAAAGTAGCTGATTTTCAAGGTTGTTTTCAAGGTTTTAAAATCAGCTGTTTTTTTTGGTCATTTTGAGCGTTAAAAATCAGTTGACATTAAAGGTCGTTTTGGGGGTGTAAAAAATCAGGTGTTTTTAGTGGTCACTTTTAAGGCTCAAAATTACCTGATTTTCAAGGTTGCTTTGAAGGTGTTAAAATAGGCTGTTTTTCGTGGTTTTCTTGGGTGTTAAAAACCAGTTGACATTAAGGGTCGTTTTGGGGGTGGAAAATCACCTGTTTTTGCTGGTCATTGTTTAAGTTTAAAAATTAGCTGATTTTTAAGATTGTTTTCAAGATGTTAAAATCAGCTATTTTTCGTGGTCATTTTTAGGGCGTTAAAAATCAGCTGATTCTAAAGGTCGTTTTTGGGGTGTAAAAATCAGATGTTTATGGTGGTCATTTTTTAAGGGTGAAAATTACGTTATTTTAAAGATCGTTTTCGGGGTGTAAGAATTAGCTGTTTTTGGTAATCGTTTTTTAAGGTTAAAAATTACCTTATTTTAAAGGTCGTTTTCTGGGCGTCAAAATCAGCATTTTTGCGTGGTCATTTTTGGATGTTAAAATTCAGCTGATTCTAAAGGTCGTTTTGCGTGTGCAAAAATCAGATGACTATGGTGGTCATTTTTTAGGGTTAAAAATTACCTGATTTTCAAGGTAGCTTTGAAGGTGTTAAAATCAGTTGCTTTTTGTGGTCATTTTTGGGGGCTTAAAATCAGCTGATTTTAAAGGTCGTTTGCGGGGTGTAAAAATCAGCTGTTTTTGGTAATCGTTTTTAAAGGTTCAAATTTACCTCATTTTAAAGGTCGTTTTCTGTGTGTAAAAATCAGCTGTTTTTCGCTGTCATTTTTGGTTGTTAAGAATCAGCTGATTTTAAAAGTCGTTTTCGGGGTGTAAAAATCAGCTGTTTTTGGTAATTGTTTTTTAAGGTTGATGACTACGTTTTTTTAAAGGTCGTTTTCTGAGTGTAAAAATCAGCTGTTATTCGTGGTTTTTTGGGTGTTAAAAATCACCTGATTTGAAAGGTCGTTTTCGGGGTGTAAAATCAGCTAAGGTTGAAAATTACTTTATTTTAAAGGTCGTTTTCTGGGTGTAAGAATCAGCTGTTTTTCGCTGTCATTTTTGGGTGTTAAAAATCAGCTGATTTTAAAGGTGGTTTTCTCGGTGTAAAAAATCAGCTGTTTTTGGTAATCGTTTTTTAAGGTTAAAAATTACCTTATTTTAAAGGTCGTTTTCTGGGCGTCAAAATCAGCATTTTTGCGTGGTCATTTTTGGATGTTAAAATTCAGCTGATTCTAAAGGTCGTTTTGCGTGTGCAAAAATCAGATGATTATGGTGGTCATTTTTTAGGGTTAAAAATTACCTGATTTTCAAGGTAGCTTTGAAGGTGTTAAAATCAGTTGCTTTTTGTGGTCAATTTTGGGGGCTTAAAATCAGCTGATTTTAAAGGTCGTTTGCGGGGTGTAAAAATCAGCTGTTTTTGGTAATCGTTTTTAAAGGTTCAAATTTACCTCATTTTAAAGGTCGTTTTCTGTGTGTAAAAATCAGCTGTTTTTCGCTGTCATTTTTGGTTGTTAAGAATCAGCTGATTTTAAAAGTCGTTTTCGGGGTGTAAAAATCAGCTGTTTTTGGTAATTGTTTTTTAAGGTTGATGACTACGTTTTTTCAAAAGGTCGTTTTCTGAGTGTAAAAATCAGCTGTTATTCGTGGTTTTTTGGGTGTTAAAAATCACCTGATTTGAAAGGTCGTTTTCGGGGTGTAAAATCAGCTAAGGTTGAAAATTACTTTATTTTAAAGGTGGTTTTCTCGGTGTAAAAAATCAGCTGTTTTTGGCAATCGTTTTTTAAGGTTGAAAATTATCTTATTTTAAACGTCGTCTTTTGGGTGTAAAAATCAGCATTTTGTCGTGGTTTTTTTGGTGTTAAAAATCAGCTGACTCTAAAGGTCTTTTTTGGGAAGAAGAATCAGCTCTTTTTGCTGGTCATTTTTTAGGGTTAAGAATTAGCTGATTTTCAAGGTTGTTTTCAAGGTTTTAAAATCAGCTGGTTTTTCGGTCATTTTGAGCGTTAAAAATCAGTTGACATTAAGGGTCGTTTTTGGGATTGAAAAATCACCAGTTTTTGCTGGTGATTTTTTACGTTTAAAAATTACCTGATTTTTAAGATTGTTTTCAAGGTGTTAAAATCAGTTATTTTTCGTGGTCATTTTTGGGTGTTAAAAATCAGCTGATTTTGAATGTCGTTTTTAGGGTGTAAAAATCACATGTTTTTGGTGGTCACTTTTTAAGGCTAAAAATTAGCTCATTTTAAGAGTTGGTTTGAAGGTGTTAAAATCAGCTGTTTTTCGTGGGCATTTTTCGGTGTTAAAAATCAGCTGATTTCAAAGGTCCTTTTCTCGGTGTAAAAAATCCGCTGTTTTTGGCAATCGTGTTTTAAGGTTGAAAATTACCTTATTTTAAAGGTAGTTTTCTGGGTGTAAAAATCAGCTGTTTTTTGTGTTTTTTTGGGTGTTAAAAATCAGCTGATTCTAAAGGTCGTTTTTTGGGTGTCAAAATAATATGTTTATGGTGGTCATTTTTTAAGGTTAAAAATTAGCTGATTTTCACGGTTGTTTTCAAGGTGTTAAAATCAGCTGTTTTTCATGGTCATTTTTGGGTGTTAATAATCAGCTGATTTTAAAGGTCATTTTTGGGGTGTAAGAATCAGCTGTTTATGGTGGTCATTTTTTGGGGTTAAAAAGTAGCTGATTTTCAAGGTTGTTTTCAAGGATTTAAAATCAGCTGTTTTTTTGTGGTCATTTTGACCATTAAAAATCAGTTGACATTAAAGGTCGTTTTTGGCGTGTAAAAATCACGTGTTTTTGGTGATCACTTTTTAAGGCTAAAAATTAGCTGATTTTAAGAGTTGGTTTGAAGGTGTTAAAATCAGCTGTTTTCGTGGGCATTTTTCGGTGTTAAGAATCAGCTGATTTCAAAGGTCCTTTTCTCGGTGTAAAAAATCCGCTGTTTTTGGCAATCGGTTTATAAGGTTGAAAATTACCTTATTTTAAAGGTCGTTTTCTGGGTGTAAAAATCAGCTGATTCTAAAGGTCGTTTTTGGGGTGTCAAAATCAGATGTTTATGGTGGTCACTTTTTAGGGTTAAAAATTAGCTGATTTTCACGGTTGTTTTCAAGGTGTTAAAATCAGCGGTTTTTCATGGTCATTTTTGGGTGTTAATAATCAGCTGATTTTAAAGGTCATTTTCGGGGTGTAAGAATCAGCTGTTTATGGTGGTCATTTTTTGGGGTTAAAAAGTAGCTGATTTTCAAGGTTGTTTTCAAGGTTTTAAAATCAGCTGTTTTTTTTGGTCATTTTGAGCGTTAAAAATCAGTTGACATTAAAGGTCGTTTTGGGGGTGTAAAAAATCAGGTGTTTTTAGTGGTCACTTTTAAGGCTCAAAATTACCTGATTTTCAAGGTTGCTTTGAAGGTGTTAAAATAGGCTGTTTTTCGTGGTTTTCTTGGGTGTTAAAAGCCAGTTGACATTAAGGGTCGTTTTGGGGGTAGTAGTTGGAAAAGGCCGGTTCTGGGCCAACTTGGGTGTGGTCGATTTTTTTTGGGTGTGGTCGATTTTTTTGGGTGTGGTCGATTTTTTTTTTGCGAATTCATGGTTTTGGGTGTGGTCGATTTTGTCAGATGGGCGTGGTCAAAAAAAAGTTTGTGCATAATTAATTTTCGATCGAGGATTTTTTTGTTTGGATCATCGATGTCCTTTGGGGGGTGGGGTGGGGGTCGAGTTGTTAAAGTGGGATTTTGTGTCGAGGGTTGTACCGATTGGCATACGCAAACGAAATGCAAAGAAACCTGCAAATTGAGTTCAACTTGGCCTTCAATTATATGGAGTTGGCTCTTTACAATTGCAACAAGCTACGTAATGATGATTTCATTACCAAGATGAGGAACGAAATGGTTGGCTTCTTTCAACATTTTGCGCCCAACGACATTTGTAAACTTTTCAAAGAGGTCGTTTCGTTTGACTATTTGGGCTACAAGTTTAGAGTATTAACCAAAAGAAGGTTGGAGGACGTTTTGAACATTGAAGGTCTTTGTAGTGATTTTCATGAACGTTGTGTAGCGAATTATGGATCTGACGACTACGAAATCATTACGGTTAATATCCGCTTGAATGTTAGTGATGACTTGGTTGCTAGTGATGATTATAGCAAATTTCAACGTTATGTAATTGACGATGCGTTGAAAGGCAAGTTGTGTGTCTGGTATTAACAGGGTTAGTCAAGTTTTAAGTGGTCATTTTGTAACATGGATCGTGTTACAAAAGCTATAACAGAGGTCAAGAAGTTTCCGGTTCAAAGTGGTTTTACATTGACGTCATTACATTCCTGAGCGACGTTAGAAACGGGCCTTTAGAAAGTAAACATCAAACCCATTTATAGAATCGCGGTTGCTACGTCGTAAAAGTATGTATGGAATGGGGCGTGGTATTAAAACGGAAGCGTGGGAGTAAAACAGAGTGAGTGTGTGACATTACAAAAATTGTAACTGATGGTCGATGTTTTTACCATCGGGTACAGCTTTGAGAAATGCCTTGCATACACGGTCGACAAAAATCAATCTGCAAAGAGTGTGGTGGTGTTGGTATTTGCCAACACGATAGGATAAGGTATACTTGTAAAGACTGCGGCGGTGCAGGTATCTGCTTACACGATAGACAGAGAGTTAATTGTCGAGCGTGTAACCCTCATCGTTATTGTAAACACGGTAGAATTAAGACGAATAATAAAGAACGGATGTGCCATTTGTGTAGTGGAGAGTATGTTTGTCATCACGTTAAGCTACGAAAGGATTGTGAAGAGTGTGGGCCTTTGTGATGTACCCAAAGACATTTGTAACGCGCTTCACGTTACAAAAGTTAACTTAATCATTAGACACAAACGACTATAACCGCTCTCTTGTACTTCCTAGCCAGCTTAATAGCGGATTTGGTACCTGGTGAGTAAATACAAGAAGGCAAGGCCAATACATGCGTTGCACACTCCATGATCTGCCTATTGCGAATTGGCCCAGCCGCCTTGCCGTAATAGTCCCATTGAGGTTCAAACGCTTTGAATGGGATCTCCTTTTCAGTGGCAAAATCTCTGGCCAGTTCATCAACTCCGTCAGCACCCCCAGACACAATCAATTCAATGTCTGAGAGATCCAGCTTCCATTTCTTGAGGGCTTTACGTATTTGATATTTCAAGAAGGACATGTCGTTGAAATACCTGCTACCAACGATTGCCAATGATGTCATGATTTGCGAGGCCGTGATCTATGGATTGGCCATTTCAATTTTTACCTGAAGAGCATCCAAGCGGCAATTCCAACTCCAACGATTAACAGTATCAGGTTGGTTTCATGATTAGTATTTGTTTCTTCTTTGATTTCAGGGCGAGGAGGAATCGTTGGTGTTGTTGTTGAACGTTTAGTCTCTACAATTGCATGTGGCAACTTGACTTTTGAAGACCCCAGATTATGGCTGATCCCCACAGTCTTAGTCTCCAGGTTTATGTTTGTGTTGACACCAAATTTCATACCATCGGTGGCCTTCATGAGGTTGTTATTATACCCGACCACACTCTCTGTGTTTATGATCATGTTACTAGGCATCAACCACACTCCAGGAGCAATGGCCAAATCAAGCCGTAATTTAGCTTCTTGGGTGGTCAGTTGGTACCTTTGGATCGAACTCGAGATGTCGTTCTCGATCACACTACTCTCAAACAGGGCCAAGAATTCTTGTTGGGTCTCGATCGCCCCACCACCCATGCCCACAATCGAGTTTCTAGTGTTGACTTGAGCCCCCAACACACAGTAAACAAAAGCTTCAGCAGATCGATTCAATCTGCCAAGTCCAGCTTTAGTGAGTCCATAGCCACTCGTTGGTATGAACCAAGCATACTTGTAATCAGCAAAGTCGTCATTACGAATGAATGAGACGAGATCACCCTTTTCCTTCTTACCCCCATCATCAGCGAATTTGCCACCTTCACCAGGCCATTTATCAGCATCTTTGTCGTAATTTCTTACCATATGGACGTTTTGGTATCCTCCACCTACTCCATGGTACCCAGCCCCATAATCGATGAAGATGTCACCCAAACCCCCGTTTCGTCCACCTTTCCATCTGAAGTCAGAGTTGTTTGAGATGCCAAATTCAGCGCACAATCGTTGATAAGCGACTTTGCTGTAAGGGTTGTTGTTGATTACAAATGGTTGCTCATCAGGCAGTGGAAGATTCAGTTCATACAAAATACGTCTTATGGTGAAATACACATGAAACTTGATGAAGCTATTCACGACTTTGGGGTAGTTGAGGCTCTCGAAGGGGCTAATCCCACAGCCAGAGGTCGCACACCACACTGCAAAGTTCAGCTGTTGTGGCCAGTAGTTCATGTCGGGGGCGTTCAACCACTTTCGACTTTGTTTCCCAAACTTGAAAGTTACAACTTGGGAGGTGAAAACATTACGCATCTTGGCGGTGAATTTCTTCGTATTGGACACGTATATGTCCAGTGAGGTTAGCATGTTTGTGGTGTTACTGGTGGGGCTGTCAAAGTCAACTGCGGGTATCGGGTAGTATCGTTTGGTCACGGTTAGGCTTGGTGGGAACGAGCTTAGTGTGCCATCATCGGCCAGTCCAAGATCAACCCAGAGTCGCGATTTTAAACTTGGTTGCATCCCATCAGTCCATGTCTTACCAGTGGGGTCATCATAGGACATGACTGTCATACCGTTATCTTTCCATCTAATGTACCCCCCATATTGATCGTTCACAAAGTTGAATTGGTTAAGGTCAGCCTTTGGATACTTGTTTTTGAAGCCATCGAGTAAGACCATCTTCTATCCAGAATTTGGGTAGAAGAGTTCAAACGTTTAAGCCATTAGAGGCATATGATTAATCAAGAAGGAATGACGACATGACACGAAAAACTTCAATCGCAGCACACACCGTCAAAACTTTTACTCCAAGATTTAATGTGTTTTTTATTTTTTCAACGTCTTCTTCTGCTCTTTCAACACTCTCTTCCAGTCTTTCAACATTTTCTTCTGCTTTTGCCAAGGCACACTCCAATTGATTTGTAGTTTGGCCGTTTTCCATGGTTATGTCATTAGTATGTATTACTTTTAAGCCACTAGGTTGTGACTCATCAATCAATCCTAAATCTATCCATAATAGTCTTTTCAAAGAGGGTGGTAAATCATCAATACATGTTTTGTCAGTGGGGTTCTCAGACATGATTGTTTTTCCATTATGGTCCCACTTAATGTGACCCCCAAAGTGGTTAGTATGGAGGTGGAATTTACCCCGTTTAGCCTTTGGATACTTGTTTCTGAAATCGCATATTAAGTCCATCGGTATTGGCGGCATGGTAAAGTAATTTGGGTAGAAGAGTTCAAACTTTTAAGCTAGTATTTGTTTTGCTCATATATGATGGTTATGGACCGCCTTTTAGTTCTTTGAGGATTTCTTCGCGAACTCTCTGCCTCAGCACCAATGGGTCCTCTCCACTCACATTTTTTTGAGCCTTAGCCCGTATCTCAGCCTTGAGCTTTTCGAATTTCTTGAGTTCGTCCATGATCAACGAGAATTCTGAGTCAGAGATCGTATTGTCACGAAGGGCTTTGGACACCAGGTCTTCAATGGTGTTTATCTTGGATCTGGCCAGTGTGATGGTGTTTTGATGCTTCACAGCTTTCTGGGACAGTCTCTTGGATATCTGTTGACACGCTATGGATGCACACACAAACACACCACTCACTACGCCCAAAGGTACAGATGCGACGATTCCGACCCCACTAAGCGATGTGCCCAATCCACCAGCCGCCAAGACGCAAGACATTATACCGCAGGTCGAGCTTAGATTCACGAGTGTGCCCTTGGATCGGTTGTATTTTTTGAGTACTGTCTCGTAGTGGTTTAATTCAGACTTTAGCTTGTTCAGGGCATCGCAACATTGTTGAAGTCTGAATGATGGCCCATCAGTGGGAGGAGGAGGCGCAGTGGCTTCCAAGGTAGGGTAAATCGCCTTATATTCTCCCATTTTGGACTGAGGATCACTTACTTTTAAGATGTTATCTGAATCGTATACTGAATGTGATGGGAGACCCCTTCAGATCAAGTTTCTTCCATCCAATGTCGAGGATGCTTAAGTCGAAGTGGGTTAGGAGACTCTCATGGTTTTGGACTGGAACGGTTGGATAATCCTGTGATGTAGGTAGTGGTTGCTTGCAGGTAGTGGAATATATGAGCTAGCAGAAGTGACTATGTAGGGGGATATACCAATATCTAAACGTACCACAGAATCAAATACAAATTTATAACCATTATCTATAAATTTTTCAAGCTCACTAAGTATATTTTTAATTATATCATCATATAATTCTGATAAATTACTTGCTTCGGTAATTATTCCTGATGGCGATTGAAAGTATTTTTCGGTTTCTTCTTCAATTTGATTTTTTAGAGACAATTTTACTAGCTTACCTGTTAATATAAATTTAACCCTAATTGGTTTCTTTTCCTTATTAATAAGGTCTATAACCTTTTGCTTTATTTTTTTCATGAATTCATCAATATAATAACCCTTTTTCCCATCTATAGTATATTTCTTCAAATACCCCTTTTTGAATTTATTTATTTTGAAATCATCCTCCTCATTTTCTTGTTCGTCATCATCCTTCTTATTATTCCCTTCATTTTTTAAAGTAAACATAGGTGGTTGTGTTGGTTTTGGTTTTTTAGGTCTCGCCCCCTCCTTCTCATAATCTCTTTTGGGTGGTGGTTTTATTTCTTTGGGTTTATTTACTTTTTTATATCTTTCTATAAAATTTTTAGCTAATTCTTCTGCTTTATTTTTTACTTTTTTAGGAATATATGGTTTTACAAAATTCCAAAACTTGTTTAATACATTTCCCATAAAAGGAGTTTGTTTTGTTTTTATATTTTTCGGTTTGGGTTTATTAATATTTTGTGTGGGTGGGTCTGGTGGAGTTCCTGGTTTTGGGGTTGGAGGGGGAGAACCTGGTGGTGTTTGTGGAATAAAAAGTTTAGGTGGTGGTGGTCTTGGTGGTCTTGGTGGTTTAGTATTTCTTATTTTTGTAATTTTAGGTTGGGGAATTGGAAGGGGAGGTCGTGGCTGGTTTGCTCTTCTCTTTGGCATATTATTTATCGCTGTAAAAATTTCTCTTTTATTATCAACGATTTGTTTAGCATTATTAATTATTTCAGGTATATTTCTCAATGCATTAATTTTTTCATCTTTATTAGTCATTCTAGCTCTACCTTCAATTCTATACCATGAAAGTACTGAGCTTAATTGTTTTACGCTCAAATCTCTTAATTGGTCCATTTAATTTGTTAAATATTACTCATCTTTAAATCATTTTTAAAACTTCATTTAAAATTTATACCTGCGTCCTAGAAATAATCCTGTATAAATCTCTGATAAAATCTTTGATTAAATTTTTAAGATGAATTTAAAATTAAGCTAAAAAATCTTTGATTAAATTCCTGTGTCCTAAAACCGTATTTTTATTACTCTCTTTGGGTGTTAAAAATCACCTGATTTGAAAGGTCGTTTTCGGGGTGTAAAATCAGCTAAGGTTGAAAATTACTTTATTTTAAAGGTGGTTTTCTCGGTGTAAAAAATCAGCTGTTTTTGGCAATCGTTTTTTAAGGTTGAAAATTATCTTATTTTAAACGTCGTCTTTTGGGTGTAAAAATCAGCATTTTGTCGTGGTTTTTTTGGTGTTAAAAATCAGCTGACTCTAAAGGTCTTTTTTGGGAAGAAGAATCAGCTCTTTTTGCTGGTCATTTTTTAGGGTTAAGAATTAGCTGATTTTCAAGGTTGTTTTCAAGGTTTTAAAATCAGCTGGTTTTTCGGTCATTTTGAGCGTTAAAAATCAGTTGACATTAAGGGTCGTTTTTGGGATTGAAAAATCACCAGTTTTTGCTGGTGATTTTTTACGTTTAAAAATTACCTGATTTTTAAGATTGTTTTCAAGGTGTTAAAATCAGTTATTTTTCGTGGTCATTTTTGGGTGTTAAAAATCAGCTGATTTTGAATGTCGTTTTTAGGGTGTAAAAATCACATGTTTTTGGTGGTCACTTTTTAAGGCTAAAAATTAGCTCATTTTAAGAGTTGGTTTGAAGGTGTTAAAATCAGCTGTTTTTCGTGGGCATTTTTCGGTGTTAAAAATCAGCTGATTTCAAAGGTCCTTTTCTCGGTGTAAAAAATCCGCTGTTTTTGGCAATCGTGTTTTAAGGTTGAAAATTACCTTATTTTAAAGGTAGTTTTCTGGGTGTAAAAATCAGCTGTTTTTTGTGTTTTTTTGGGTGTTAAAAATCAGCTGATTCTAAAGGTCGTTTTTTGGGTGTCAAAATAATATGTTTATGGTGGTCATTTTTTAAGGTTAAAAATTAGCTGATTTTCACGGTTGTTTTCAAGGTGTTAAAATCAGCTGTTTTTCATGGTCATTTTTGGGTGTTAATAATCAGCTGATTTTAAAGGTCATTTTTGGGGTGTAAGAATCAGCTGTTTATGGTGGTCATTTTTTGGGGTTAAAAAGTAGCTGATTTTCAAGGTTGTTTTCAAGGTTTTAAAATCAGCTGTTTTTTTTGGTCATTTTGAGCGTTAAAAATCAGTTGACATTAAAGGTCGTTTTGGGGGTGTAAAAAATCAGGTGTTTTTAGTGGTCACTTTTAAGGCTCAAAATTACCTGATTTTCAAGGTTGCTTTGAAGGTGTTAAAATAGGCTGTTTTTCGTGGTTTTCTTGGGTGTTAAAAACCAGTTGACATTAAGGGTCGTTTTGGGGGTGGAAAATCACCTGTTTTTGCTGGTCATTGTTTAAGTTTAAAAATTAGCTGATTTTTAAGATTGTTTTCAAGATGTTAAAATCAGCTATTTTTCGTGGTCATTTTTAGGGCGTTAAAAATCAGCTGATTCTAAAGGTCGTTTTTGGGGTGTAAAAATCAGATGTTTATGGTGGTCATTTTTTAAGGGTGAAAATTACGTTATTTTAAAGATCGTTTTCGGGGTGTAAGAATTAGCTGTTTTTGGTAATCGTTTTTTAAGGTTAAAAATTACCTTATTTTAAAGGTCGTTTTCTGGGCGTCAAAATCAGCATTTTTGCGTGGTCATTTTTGGATGTTAAAATTCAGCTGATTCTAAAGGTCGTTTTGCGTGTGCAAAAATCAGATGATTATGGTGGTCATTTTTTAGGGTTAAAAATTACCTGATTTTCAAGGTAGCTTTGAAGGTGTTAAAATCAGTTGCTTTTTGTGGTCAATTTTGGGGGCTTAAAATCAGCTGATTTTAAAGGTCGTTTGCGGGGTGTAAAAATCAGCTGTTTTTGGTAATCGTTTTTAAAGGTTCAAATTTACCTCATTTTAAAGGTCGTTTTCTGTGTGTAAAAATCAGCTGTTTTTCGCTGTCATTTTTGGTTGTTAAGAATCAGCTGATTTTAAAAGTCGTTTTCGGGGTGTAAAAATCAGCTGTTTTTGGTAATTGTTTTTTAAGGTTGATGACTACGTTTTTTTAAAGGTCGTTTTCTGAGTGTAAAAATCAGCTGTTTTTCGTGGTTTTTTGGGTGTTAAAAATCACCTGATTTGAAAGGTCGTTTTCGGGGTGTAAAATCAGCTAAGGTTGAAAATTACTTTATTTTAAAGGTCGTTTTCTGGGTGTAAGAATCAGCTGTTTTTCGCTGTCATTTTTGGGTGTTAAAAATCAGCTGATTTTAAAGGTGGTTTTCTCGGTGTAAAAAATCAGCTGTTTTTGGCAATCGTTTTTTAAGGTTGAAAATTATCTTATTTTAAACGTCGTTTTTTGGGTCTAAAAATCAGCTGTTTGTCGTGGTTTTTTTGGTGTTAAAAATCAGCTGACTCTAAAGGTCTTTTTTGGGAAGAAGAATCAGCTCTTTTTGCTGGTCATTTTTTAGGGTTAAGAATTAGCTGATTTTCAAGGTTGTTTTCAAGGTTTTAAAATCAGCTGGTTTTTTGGTCATTTTGAGCGTTGAAAATAAGTTGACATTAAAGGTCGTTTTTGGGATTGAAAAATCACCAGTTTTTGCTGGTGATTTTTTACGTTTAAAAATTACCTGATTTTTAAGATTGTTTTCAAGGTGTTAAAATCAGTTATTTTTCGTGGTCATTTTTGGGTGTTAAAAATCAGCTGATTTTGAATGTCGTTTTTGGGGTGTAAAAATCACATGTTTTTGGTGGTCACTTTTTAAGGCTAAAAATTAGCTCATTTTAAGAGTTGGTTTGAAGGTGTTAAAATCAGCTGTTTTTCGTGGGCATTTTTCGGTGTTAAAAATCAGCTGATTTCAAAGGTCCTTTTCTCGGTGTAAAAAATCCGCTGTTTTTGGCAATCGTGTTTTAAGGTTGAAAATTACCTTATTTTAAAGATAGTTTTCTGGGTGTAAAAATCAGCTGTTTTTTGTGTTTTTTTGGGTGTTAAAAATCAGCTGATTCTAAAGGTCGTTTTTGGCGTGTCAAAATAATATGTTTATGGTGGTCATTTTTTAGGGTTAAAAATTAGCTGATTTTCACGGTTGTTTTCAAGGTGTTAAAATCAGCTGTTTTTCATGGTCATTTTTGGGTGTTAATAATCAGCTGATTTTAAAGGTCATTTTTGGGGTGTAAGAATCAGCTGTTTATGGTGGTCATTTTTTGGGGTTAAAAAGTAGCTGGTTTTCAAGGTTGTTTTCAAGGATTTAAAATCAGCTGTTTTTTTGTGGTCATTTTGACCATTAAAAATCAGTTGACATTAAAGGTCGTTTTTGGGGTGTAAAAATCACGTGTTTTTGTTGATCACTTTTTAGGGGTAAAAATTAGCTGATTTTAAGAGTTGGTTTGAAGGTGTTAAAATCAGCTGTTTTCGTGGGCATTTTTCGGTGTTAAGAATCAGCTGATTTCAAAGGTCCTTTTCTCGGTGTAAAAAATCCGCTGTTTTTGGCAATCGGTTTTTAAGGTTGAAAATTACCTTATTTTAAAGGTCGTTTTCTGGGTGTAAACATCAGCTGATTCTAAAGGTCGTTTTTGGGGTGTCAAAATCAGATGTTTATGGTGGTCACTTTTTAGGGTTAAAAATTAGCTGATTTTCACGGTTGTTTTCAAGGTGTTAAAATCAGCGGTTTTTCATGGTCATTTTTGGGTGTTAATAATCAGCTGATTTTAAAGGTCATTTTCGGGGTGTAAGAATCAGGTGTTTATGGTGGTCATTTTTTGGGGTTAAAAAGTAGCTGATTTTCAAGGTTGTTTTCAAGGTTTTAAAATCAGCTGTTTTTTTTGGTCATTTTGAGCGTTAAAAATCAGTTGACATTAAAGGTCGTTTTGGGGGTGTAAAAAATCAGGTGTTTTTAGTGGTCACTTTTAAGGCTCAAAATTACCTGATTTTCAAGGTTGCTTTGAAGGTGTTAAAATAGGCTGTTTTTCGTGGTTTTCTTGGGTGTTAAAAACCAGTTGACATTAAGGGTCGTTTTGGGGGTGGAAAATCACCTGTTTTTGCTGGTCATTGTTTAAGTTTAAAAATTAGCTGATTTTTAAGATTGTTTTCAAGATGTTAAAATCAGCTATTTTTCGTGGTCATTTTTAGGGCGTTAAAAATCAGCTGATTCTAAAGGTCGTTTTTGGGGTGTAAAAATCAGATGTTTATGGTGGTCATTTTTTAAGGGTGAAAATTACGTTATTTTAAAGATCGTTTTCGGGGTGTAAGAATTAGCTGTTTTTGGTAATCGTTTTTTAAGGTTAAAAATTACCTTATTTTAAAGGTCGTTTTCTGGGCGTCAAAATCAGCATTTTTGCGTGGTCATTTTTGGATGTTAAAATTCAGCTGATTCTAAAGGTCGTTTTGCGTGTGCAAAAATCAGATGATTATGGTGGTCATTTTTTAGGGTTAAAAATTACCTGATTTTCAAGGTAGCTTTGAAGGTGTTAAAATCAGTTGCATTTTGTGGTCATTTTTGGGGGCTTAAAATCAGCTGATTTTAAAGGTCGTTTGCGGGGTGTAAAAATCAGCTGTTTTTGGTAATCGTTTTTAAAGGTTCAAATTTACCTCATTTTAAAGGTCGTTTTCTGTGTGTAAAAATCAGCTGTTTTTCGCTGTCATTTTTGGTTGTTAAGAATCAGCTGATTTTAAAAGTCGTTTTCGGGGTGTAAAAATCAGCTGTTTTTGGTAATTGTTTTTTAAGGTTGATGACTACGTTTTTTTAAAGGTCGTTTTCTGAGTGTAAAAATCAGCTGTTTTTCGTGGTTTTTTGGGTGTTAAAAATCACCTGATTTGAAAGGTCGTTTTCGGGGTGTAAAATCAGCTAAGGTTGAAAATTACTTTATTTTAAAGGTCGTTTTCTGGGTGTAAGAATCAGCTGTTTTTCGCTGTCATTTTTGGGTGTTAAAAATCAGCTGATTTTAAAGGTGGTTTTCTCGGTGTAAAAAATCAGCTGTTTTTGGCAATCGTTTTTTAAGGTTGAAAATTATCTTATTTTAAACGTCGTTTTTTGGGTCTAAAAATCAGCTGTTTGTCGTGGTTTTTTTGGTGTTAAAAATCAGCTGACTCTAAAGGTCTTTTTTGGGAAGAAGAATCAGCTCTTTTTGCTGGTCATTCTTTAGGGTTAAGAATTAGCTGATTTTCAAGGTTGTTTTCAAGGTTTTAAAATCAGCTGGTTTTTTGGTCATTTTGAGCGTTAAAAATAAGTTGACATTAAAGGTCGTTTTTGGGATTGAAAAATCACCAGTTTTTGCTGGTGATTTTTTACGTTTAAAAATTACCTGATTTTTAAGATTGTTTTCAAGGTGTTAAAATCAGTTATTTTTCGTGGTCATTTTTGGGTGTTAAAAATCAGCTGATTTTGAATGTCGTTTTTGGGGTGTAAAAATCACATGTTTTTGGTGGTCACTTTTTAAGGCTAAAAATTAGCTCATTTTAAGAGTTGGTTTGAAGGTGTTAAAATCAGCTGTTTTTCGTGGGCATTTTTCGGTGTTAAAAATCAGCTGATTTCAAAGGTCCTTTTCTCGGTGTAAAAAATCCGCTGTTTTTGGCAATCGTGTTTTAAGGTTGAAAATTACCTTATTTTAAAGATAGTTTTCTGGGTGTAAAAATCAGCTGTTTTTTGTGTTTTTTTGGGTGTTAAAAATCAGCTGATTCTAAAGGTCGTTTTTGGCGTGTCAAAATAATATGTTTATGGTGGTCATTTTTTAGGGTTAAAAATTAGCTGATTTTCACGGTTGTTTTCAAGGTGTTAAAATCAGCTGTTTTTCATGGTCATTTTTGGGTGTTAATAATCAGCTGATTTTAAAGGTCATTTTTGGGGTGTAAGAATCAGCTGTTTATGGTGGTCATTTTTTGGGGTTAAAAAGTAGCTGATTTTCAAGGTTGTTTTCAAGGATTTAAAATCAGCTGTTTTTTTGTGGTCATTTTGACCATTAAAAATCAGTTGACATTAAAGGTCGTTTTTGGGGTGTAAAAATCACGTGTTTTTGGTGATCACTTTTTAAGGCTAAAAATTAGCTGATTTTAAGAGTTGGTTTGAAGGTGTTAAAATCAGCTGTTTTCGTGGGCATTTTTCGGTGTTAAGAATCAGCTGATTTCAAAGGTCCTTTTCTCGGTGTAAAAATCCGCTGTTTTTGGCAATCGGTTTTTATGGTTGAAAATTACCTTATTTTAAAGGTCGTTTTCTGGGTGTAAAAATCAGCTGTTTTTCGTGGTTTTTTGGGTGTTAAAAATCACCTGATTTGAAAGGTCGTTTTCGGGGTGTAAAATCAGCTAAGGTTTAAAATTACTTTATTTTAAAGGTCGTTTTCTGGGTGTAAGAATAAGCTGTTTTTCGCTCTCATTTTTGGGTGTTAAAAATCAGCTGATTTTAAAGGTGGTTTTCTCGGTGTAAAAAATCAGCTGTTTTTGGCAATCGTTTTTTAAGGTTGAAAATTATCTTATTTTAAACGTCGTTTTTTGGGTCTAAAAATCAGCTGTTTGTCGTGGTTTTTTTATTGTTAAAAATCAGCTGACTCTAAAGGTCTTTTTTGGGAAGAATAATCAGCTCTTTTTGCTGGTCATTTTTTAGGGTTAAGAATTAGCTGATTTTCACGGTTGTTTTCAAGGTTTTAAAATCAGCTGGTTTTTTGGTCATTTTGAGCGTTAAAAATCAGTTGACATTAAGAGTCGTTTTTGGGATTGAAAAATCACCAGTTTTTGCTGGTGATTTTTTACGTTTAAAAATTACCTGATTTTTAAGATTGTTTTCAAGGTGTTAAAATCAGTTATTTTTCGTGGTCATTTTTGGGTGTTAAAAATCAGCTGATTTTGAATGTCGTTTTTGGGGTGTAAAAATCACGTGTTTTTGGTGATCACTTTTTAAGGCTAAAAATTAGCTGATTTTAAGAGTTGGTTTGAAGGTGTTAAAATCAGCTGTTTTCGTGGGCATTTTTCGGTGTTAAGAATCAGCTGATTTCAAAGGTCCTTTTCTCGGTGTAAAAAATCCGCTGGTTTTGGCAATCGGTTTTTGAGGTTGAAAATTACCTTATTTTAAAGGTCGTTTTCTGGGTGTAAAAATCAGCTGATTCTAAAGGTCGTTTTTGGTGTGTCAAAATCAGATGTTTATGGTGGTCACTTTTTAGGGTTAAAAATTAGCTGATTTTCACGGTTGTTTTCAAGGTGTTAAAATCAGCGGTTTTTCATGGTCATTTTTGGGTGTTAATAATCAGCTGATTTTAAAGGTCATTTTCGGGGTGTAAGAATCAGCTGTTTATGGTGGTCATTTTTTGGGGTTAAAAAGTAGCTGATTTTCAAGGTTGTTTTCAAGGTTTTAAAATCAGCTGTTTCTTGTGGTCATTTTGACCATTAAAAATCAGTTGACATTAAAGGTCGTTTTGGGGGTGTAAAAATCAGGTGTTTTTAGTGGTCACTTTTAAGGCTCAAAATTACCTGATTTTCAAGGTTGCTTTGAAGGTGTTAAAATAGGCTGTTTTTCGTGGTTTTCTTGGGTGTTAAAAACCAGTTGACATTAAGGGTCGTTTTGGGGGTGGAAAATCACCTGTTTTTGCTGGTCATTGTTTAAGTTTAAAAATTAGCTGATTTTTAAGATTGTTTTCAAGATGTTAACATCAGCTATTTTTCGTGGTCATTTTTAGGGCGTTAAAAATCAGCTGATTCTAAAGGTCGTTTTTGGGGTGTAAAAATCAGATGTTTATGGTGGTCATTTTTTAAGGGTGAAAATTACGTTATTTTAAAGATCGTTTTCGGGCTGTAAGAATTAGCTGTTTTTGGTAATCGTTTTTTAAGGTTAAAAATTACCTTATGTTAAAGGTCGTTTTCTGGGCGTCAAAATCAGCATTTTTGCGTGGTCATTTTTGGATGTTAAAATTCAGCTGATTCTAAAGGTCGTTTTGCGTGTGCAAAAATCAGATGATTGTGGTGGTCATTTTTTAGGGTTAAAAATTACCTGATTTTCAAGGTAGCTTTGAAGGTGTTAAAATCAGTTGCTTTTTGTGGTCATCTTTGGGGGCTTAAAATCAGCTGATTTTAAAGGTCGTTTGCGGGGTGTAAAAATCAGCTGTTTTTGGTAATCGTTTTTAAAGGTTCAAATTTACCTCATTTTAAAGGTCGTTTTCTGTGTGTAAAAATCAGCTGTTTTTCGCTGTCATTTTTGGTTGTCAAGAATCAGCTGATTTTAAAAGTCGTTTTCGGGGTGTAAAAATCAGCTGTTTTTGGTAATTGTTTTTTAAGGTTGATGACTACGTTTTTTTAAAGGTCGTTTTCTGAGTGTAAAAATCAGCTGTTATTCGTGGTTTTTTGGGTGTTAAAAATCACCTGATTTGAAAGGTCGTTTTCGGGGAGTAAAATCAGCTAAGGTTGAAAATTACTTTATTTTAAAGGTCGTTTTCTGGGTGTGAAAATCAGCTGTTTTTCGCTCTCATTTTTGGGTGTTAAAAATCAGCTGATTTTAAAGGTGGTTTTCTCGGTGTAAAAAATCAGCTGTTTTTGGCAATAGTTTTTTAAGGTTGAAAATTATCTTATTTTAAACGTCGTTTTTTGGGTGTAAAAATCAGCTGTTTGTCGTGGTTTTTTTATTGTTAAAAATCAGCTGATTCTAAAGGTCTTTTTTGGGAAGAAGAATCAGCTCTTTTTGCTGGTCATTTTTTAGGGTTAAGAATTAGCTGATTTTCAAGGTTGTTTTCAAGGTTTCAAAATCAGCTCGTTTTTCGGTCATTTTGAGCGTTAAAAATCAGTTGACATTAAGGGTCGTTTTTGGGATTGAAAAATCACCAGTTTTTGCTGGTGATTTTTTACGTTTAAAAATTACCTGATTTTTAAGATTGTTTTCAAGGTGTTAAAATCAGTTATTTTTCGTGGTCATTTTTGGGTGTTAAAAATCAGCTGATTTTGAAAGTCGTTTTTGGGGTGTAAAAATCACGTGTTTTTGGTGATCACTTTTTAAGGCTAAAAATTAGCTGATTTTAAGAGTTGGTTTGAAGGTGTTAAAATCAGCTGTTTTCGTGGGCATTTTTCGGTGTTAAGAATCAGCTGATTTCAAAGGTCCTTTTCTCGGTGTAAAAAATCCGCTGTTTTTGGCAATCGGTTTTTATGGTTTAAAATTACCTTATTTTAAAGGTCGTTTTCTGGGTGTAAAAATCAGCTGTTTTTCGTGGTTTTTTGGGTGTTAAAAATCACCTGATTTGAAAGGTCGTTTTCGGGGTGTAAACTCAGCTAAGGTTGAAAATTACTTTATTTTAAAGGTCGTTTTCTGGGTGTAAGAATAAGCTGTTTTTCGCTCTCATTTTTGGGTGTTAAAAATCAGCTGATTTTAAAGGTGGTTTTCTCGGTGTAAAAAATCAGCTGTTTTTGGCAATCGTTTTTTAAGGTTGAAAATTATCTTATTTTAAACGTCGTTTTTTGGGTCTAAAAATCAGCTGTTTGTCGTGGTTTTTTTGGTGTTAAAAATCAGCTGACTCTAAAGGTCTTTTTTGGGAAGAAGAATCAGCTCTTTTTGCTGGTCATTTTTTAGGGTTAAGAACTAGCTGATTTTCAAGGTTGTTTTCAAGGTTTTAAAATCAGCTGGTTTTTTGGTCATTTTGAGCGTTAAAAATAAGTTGACATTAAAGGTCGTTTTTGGGATTGAAAAATCACCAGTTTTTGCTGGTGATTTTTTACGTTTAAAAATTACCTGATTCTTAAGATTGTTTTCAAGGTGTTAAAATCAGTTATTTTTCGTGGTCATTTTTGGGTGTTAAAAATCAGCTGATTTTGAATGTCGTTTTTGGGGTGTAAAAATCACATGTTTTTGGTGGTCACTTTTTAAGGCTAAAAATTAGCTGATTTTAAGAGTTGGTTTGAAGGTGTTAAAATCAGCTGTTTTTCGTGGGCATTTTTCGGTGTTAAAAATCAGCTGATTTCAAAGGTCCTTTTCTCGGTGTAAAAAATCCGCTGTTTTTGGCAATCGTGTTTTAAGGTTGAAAATTACCTTATTTTAAAGGTAGTTTTCTGGGTGTAAAAATCAGCTGTTTTTTGTGTTTTTTTGGGTGTTAAAATACAGCTGATTCTAAAGGTCGTTTTTGGGGTGTCAAAATAATATGTTTATGGTGGTCATTTTTTAGGGTTAAAAATTAGCTGATTTTCACGGTTGTTTTCAAGGTGTTAAAATCAGCTGTTTTTCATGGTCATTTTTGGGTGTTAATAATCAGCTGATTTTAAAGGTCATTTTTGGGGTGTAAGAATCAGCTGTTTATGGTGGTCATTTTTTGGGGTTAAAAAGTAGCTGATTTTCAAGGTTGTTTTCAAGGATTTAAAATCAGCTGTTTTTTTGTGGTCATTTTGACCATTAAAAATCAGTTAACATTAAAGGTCGTTTTTGGGGTGTAAAAATCACGTGTTTTTGGTGATCACTTTTTAAGGCTAAAAATTAGCTGATTTTAAGAGTTGGTTTGAAGGTGTTAAAATCAGCTGTTTTCGTGGGCATTTTTCGGTGTTAAGAATCAGCTGATTTCAAAGGTCCTTTTCTCGGTGTAAAAAATCCGCTGTTTTTGGCAATCGTTTTTTAAGGTTGAAAATTATCTTATTTTAAACGTCGTTTTTTGGGTCTAAAAATCAGCTGTTTGTCGTGGTTTTTTTGGTGTTAAAAATCAGCTGACTCTAAAGGTCTTTTTTGGGAAGAAGAATCAGCTCTTTTTGCTGGTCATTTTTTAGGGTTAAGAACTAGCTGATTTTCAAGGTTTTTTTCAAGGTTTTAAAATCAGCTGGTTTTTTGGTCATTTTGAGCGTTAAAAATAAGTCGACATTAAAGGTCGTTTTTGGGATTGAAAAATCACCAGTTTTTGCTGGTGATTTTTTACGTTTAAAAATTACCTGATTTTTAAGATTGTTTTCAAGGTGTTAAAATCAGTTATTTTTCGTGGTCATTTTTGGGTGTTAAAAATCAGCTGATTTTGAATGTCGTTTTTGGGGTGTAAAAATCACATGTTTTTGGTGGTCACTTTTTAAGGCTAAAAATTAGCTGATTTTAAGAGTTGGTTTGAAGGTGTTAAAATCAGCTGTTTTTCGTGGGCATTTTTCGGTGTGAAAAATCAGCTGATTTCAAAGGTCCTTTTCTCGGTGTAAAAAATCCGCTGTTTTTGGCAATCGTGTTTTAAGGTTCAAAATTACCTTATTTTAAAGGTAGTTTTCTGGGTGTAAAAATCAGCTGTTTTTTGTGTTTTTTTGGGTGTTAAAAATCAGCTGATTCTACAGGTCGTTTTTGGGGTGTCAAAATAATATGTTTATGGTGGTCATTTTTTAGGGTTAAAAATTAGCTGGTTTTCACGGTTGTTTTCAAGGTGTTAAAATCAGCTGTTTTTCATGGTCATTTTTGGGTGTTAATAATCAGCTGATTTAAAAGGTCATTTTTGGGGTGTAAGAATCAGCTGTTTATGGTGGTCATTTTTTGGGGTTAAAAAGTAGCTGATTTTCAAGGTTGTTTTCAAGGATTTAAAATCAGCTGTTTTTTTGTGGTCATTTTAACCATTAAAAATCAGTTAAAATTAAAGGTCGTTTTTGGGGTGTAAAAATCACGTGTTTTTGGTGATCACTTTTTAAGGCTAAAAATTAGCTGATTTTAAGAGTTGGTTTGAAGGTGTTAAAATCAGCTGTTTTCGTGGGCATTTTTCGGTGTTAAGAATCAGCTGATTTCAAAGGTCCTTTTCTCGGTGTAAAAATCCGCTGTTTTTGGCAATCGGTTTTTATGGTTGAAAATTACCTTATTTTAAAGGTCGTTTTCTGGGTGTAAGAATCAGCTGTTTTTCGCTCAATTTTTGGGTGTTAAAAATCAGCTGATTTTAAAGGTGGTTTTCTCGGTGTAAAAAATCAGCTGTTTTTGGCAATCGTTTTTTAAGGTTGAAAATTATCTTATTTTAAACGTCGTTTTTTGGGTCTAAAAATCAGCTGTTTGTCGTGGTTTTTTTATTGTTAAAAATCAGCTGATTCTAAAGGTCTTTTTTGGGAAGAATAATCAGCTCTTTTTGCTGGTCATTTTTTAGGGTTAAGAATTAGCTGATTTTCACGGTTCTTTTCAAGGTTTTAAAATCAGCTGGTTTTTTGGTCATTTTGAGCGTTAAAAATCAGTTGACATTAAGAGTCGTTTTTGGGATTGAAAAATCACCAGTTTTTGCTGGTGATTTTTTACGTTTAAAAATTACCTGATTCTTAAGATTGTTTTCAAGGTGTTAAAATCAGTTATTTTTCGTGGTCATTTTTGGGTGCTAAAAATCAGCTGATTTTGAATGTCGTTTTTGGGGTGTAAAAATCACGTGTTTTTGGTGATCACTTTTTAAGGCTAAAAATTAGCTGATTTTAAGAGTTGGTTTGAAGGTGTTAAAATCAGCTGTTTTCGTGGGCATTTTTCGGTGTTAAGAATCAGCTGATTTCAAAGGTCCTTTTCTCGGTGTAAAAAATCCGCTGTTTTTGGCAATCGGTTTTTAAGGTTGAAAATTACCTTATTTTAAAGGTCGTTTTCTGGGTGTAAGAATCAGCTGATTCTAAAGGTCGTTTTTGGGGTGTCAAAATCAGATGTTTATGGTGGTCACTTTTTAGGGTTAAAAATTAGCTGATTTTCACGGTTGTTTTAAAGGTGTTAAAATCAGCGGTTTTTCATGGTCATTTTTGGGTGTTAATAATCAGCTGATTTTAAAGGTCATTTTCGGGGTGTAAGAATCAGGTGTTTATGGTGGTCATTTTTTGGGGTTAAAAAGTAGCTGATTTTCAAGGTTGTTTTCAAGGTTTTAAAATCAGCTGTTTCTTGTGGTCATTTTGACCATTAAAAATCAGTTGACATTAAAGGTCGTTTTGGGGGTGTAAAAATCAGGTGTTTTTAGTGGTCACTTTTAAGGCTCAAAATTACCTGATTTTCAAGGTTGCTTTGAAGGTGTTAAAATAGGCTGTTTTTCGTGGTTTTCTTGGGTGTTAAAAACCAGTTGACATTAAGGGTCGTTTTGGGGGTGGAAAATCACCTGTTTTTGCTGGTCATTGTTTAAGTTTAAAAATTAGCTGATTTTTAAGATTGTTTTCAAGATGTTAACATCAGCTATTTTTCGTGGTCATTTTTAGGGCGTTAAAAATCAGCTGATTCTAAAGGTCCTTTTTGGGGTGTAAAAATCAGATGTTTATGGTGGTCATTTTTTAAGGGTGAAAATTACGTTATTTTAAAGATCGTTTTCGGGGTGTAAGAATTAGCTGTTTTTGGTAATCGTTTTTTAAGGTTAAAAATTACCTTATTTTAAAGGTCGTTTTCTGGGCGTCAAAATCAGCATTTTTGCGTGGTCATTTTTGGATGTTAAAATTCAGCTGATTCTAAAGGTCGTTTTGCGTGTGCAAAAATCAGATGATTGTGGTGGTCATTTTTTAGGGTTAAAAATTACCTGATTTTCAAGGTAGCTTTGAAGGTGTTAAAATCAGTTGCTTTTTGTGGTCATTTTTGGGGGCTTAAAATCAGCTGATTTTAAAGGTCGTTTGCGGGGTGTAAAAATCAGCTGTTTTTGGTAATCGTTTTTAAAGGTTCAAATTTACCTCATTTTAAAGGTCGTTTTCTGTGTGTAAAAATCAGCTGTTTTTCGCTGTCATTTTTGGTTGTCAAGAATCAGCTGATTTTAAAAGTCGTTTTCGGGGTGTAAAAATCAGCTGTTTTTGGTAATTGTTTTTTAAGGTTGATGACTACGTTTTTTTAAAGGTCGTTTTCTGAGTGTAAAAATCAGCTGTTATTCGTGGTTTTTTGGGTGTTAAAAATCACCTGATTTGAAAGGTCGTTTTCGGGGTGTAAAATCAGCTAAGGTTGAAAATTACTTTATTTTAAAGGTCGTTTTCTGGGTGTAAAAATCAGCTGTTTTTCGCTCTCATTTTTGGGTGTTAAAAATCAGCTGATTTTAAAGGTGGTTTTCTCGGTGTAAAAAATCAGCTGTTTTTGGCAATAGTTTTTTAAAGTTGAAAATTATCTTATTTTAAACGTCGTTTTTTGGGTGTAAAAATCAGCTGTTTGTCGTGGTTTTTTTATTGTTAAAAATCAGCTGATTTTAAAGGTCTTTTTTGGGAAGAAGAATCAGCTCTTTTTGCTGGTCATTTTTTAGGGTTAAGAATTAGCTGATTTTCAAGCTTGTTTTCAAGGTTTTAAAATCAGCTGGTTTTTCGGTCATTTTGAGCGTTAAAAATCAGTTGACATTAAGAGTCGTTTTTGGGATTGAAAAATCACCAGTTTTTGCTGGTGATTTTTTACGTTTAAAAATTACCTGATTTTTAAGATTGTTTTCAAGGTGTTAAAATCAGTTATTTTTCGTGGTCATTTTTGGGTGTTAAAAATCAGCTGATTTTGAATGTCGTTTTTGGGGTGTAAAAATCACGTGTTTTTGGTGATCACTTTTTAAGGCTAAAAATTAGCTGATTTTAAGAGTTGGTTTGAAGGTGTTAAAATCAGCTGTTTTCGTGGGCATTTTTCGGTGTTAAGAATCAGCTGATTTCAAAGGTCCTTTTCTCGGTGTAAAAAATCCGCTGTTTTTGGCAATCGGTTTTTAAGGTTGAAAATTACCTTATTTTAAAGGTCGTTTTCTGGGTGTAAGAATCAGCTGATTCTAAAGGTCGTTTTTGGGGTGTCAAAATCAGATGTTTATGGTGGTCACTTTTTAGGGTTAAAAATTAGCTGATTTTCACGGTTGTTTTCAAGGTGTTAAAATCAGCGGTTTTTCATGGTCATTTTTGGGTGTTAATAATCAGCTGATTTTAAAGGTCATTTTCGGGGTGTAAGAATCAGGTGTTTATGGTGGTCATTTTTTGGGGTTAAAAAGTAGCTGATTTTCAAGGTTGTTTTCAAGGTTTTAAAATCAGCTGTTTCTTGTGGTCATTTTGACCATTAAAAATCAGTTGACATTAAAGGTCGTTTTGGGGGTGTAAAAATCAGGTGTTTTTAGTGGTCACTTTTAAGGCTCAAAATTACCTGATTTTCAAGGTTGCTTTGAAGGTGTTAAAATAGGCTGTTTTTCGTGGTTTTCTTGGGTGTTAAAAACCAGTTGACATTAAGGGTCGTTTTGGGGGTGGAAAATCACCTGTTTTTGCTGGTCATTGTTTAAGTTTAAAAATTAGCTGATTTTTAAGATTGTTTTCAAGATGTTAACATCAGCTATTTTTCGTGGTCATTTTTAGGGCGTTAAAAATCAGCTGATTCTAAAGGTCGTTTTTGGGGTGTAAAAATCAGATGTTTATGGTGGTCATTTTTTAAGGGTGAAAATTACGTTATTTTAAAGATCGTTTTCGGGGTGTAAGAATCAGCTGTTTTTGGTAATCGTTTTTTAAGGTTAAAAATTACCTTATTTTAAAGGTCGTTTTCTGGGCGTCAAAATCAGCATTTTTGCGTGGTCATTTTTGGATGTTAAAATTCAGCTGATTCTAAAGGTCGTTTTGCGTGTTCAAAAATCAGATGATTGTGGTGGTCATTTTTTAGGGTTAAAAATTACCTGATTTTCAAGGTAGCTTTGAAGGTGTTAAAATCAGTTGCTTTTTGTGGTCATTTTTGGGGTCTTAAAATCAGCTGATTTTAAAGGTCGTTTGCGGGGTGTAAAAATCAGCTGTTTTTGGTAATCGTTTTTAAAGGTTCAAATTTACCTCATTTTAAAGGTCGTTTTCTGTGTGTAAAAATCAGCTGTTTTTCGCTGTCATTTTTGGTTGTTAAGAATCAGCTGATTTTAAAAGTCGTTTTCGGGGTGTAAAAATCAGCTGTTTTTGGTAATTGTTTTTTAAGGTTGATGACTACGCTTTTTTAAAGGTCGTTTTCTGAGTGTAAAAATCAGCTGTTTTTCGTGGTTTTTTGGGTGTTAAAAATCACCTGATTTGAAAGGTCGTTTTCGGGGTGTAAAATCAGCTAAGGTTGAAAATTACTTTATTTTAAAGGTCGTTTTCTGGGTGTAAGAATCAGCTGTTTTTCGCTCTCATTTTTGGGTGTTAAAAATCAGCTGATTTTAAAGGTGGTTTTCTCGGTGTAAAAAATCAGCTGTTTTTGGCAATCGTTTTTTAAGGTTGAAAATTATCTTATTTTAAACGTCGTTTTTTGGGTCTAAAAATCAGCTGTTTGTCGTGGTTTTTTTATTGTTAAAAATCAGCTGATTCTAAAGGTCTTTTTTGGGAAGAATAATCAGCTCTTTTTGCTGGTCATTTTTTAGGGTTAAGAATTAGCTGATTTTCACGGTTGTTTTCAAGGTTTTAAAATCAGCTGGTTTTTTGGTCATTTTGAGCGTTAAAAATAAGTTGACATTAAAGGTCGTTTTTGGGATTGAAAAATCACCAGTTTTTGCTGGTGATTTTTTACGTTTAAAAATTACCTGATTTTTAAGATTGTTTTCAAGGTGTTAAAATCAGTTATTTTTCGTGGTCATTTTTGGGTGTTAAAAATCAGCTGATTTTGAATGTCGTTTTTGGGGTGTAAAAATCACATGTTTTTGGTGGTCACTTTTTAAGGCTAAAAATTAGCTCATTTTAAGAGTTGGTTTGAAGGTGTTAAAATCGGCTGTTTTTCGTGGGCATTTTTCGGTGTTAAAAATCAGCTGATTTCAAAGGTCCTTTTCTCGGTATAAAAAATCCGCTGTTTTTGGCAATCGTGTTTTAAGGTTGAAAATTACCTTATTTTAAAGGTAGTTTTCTGGGTGTAAAAATCAGCTGTTTTTTGTGTTTTTTTGGGTGTTAAAAATCAGCTGATTCTAAAGGTCGTTTTTTGGGTGTCAAAATAATATGTTTATGGTGGTCATTTTTTAGGGTTAAAAATTAGCTGATTTTCACGGTTGTTTTCAAGGTGTTAAAATCAGCTGTTTTTCATGGTCATTTTTGGGTGTTAATAATCAGCTGATTTTAAAGGTCATTTTTGGGGTGTAAGAATCAGCTGTTTATGGTGGTCATTTTTTGGGGTTAAAAAGTAGCTGATTTTCAAGGTTGTTTTCAAGGATTTAAAATCAGCTGTTTTTTTGTGGTCATTTTGACCATTAAAAATCAGTTGACATTAAAGGTCGTTTTTGGCGTGTAAAAATCACGTGTTTTTGGTGATCACTTTTTAAGGCTAAAAATTAGCTGATTTTAAGAGTTGGTTTGAAGGTGTTAAAATCAGCTGTTTTCGTGGGCATTTTTCGGTGTTAAGAATCAGCTGATTTCAAAGGTCCTTTTCTCGGTGTAAAAAATCCGCTGTTTTTGGCAATCGGTTTTTATGGTTGAAAATTACCTTATTTTAAAGGTCGTTTTCTGGGTGTAAAAATCAGCTGTTTTTCGTCGTTTTTTGGGTGTTAAAAATCACCTGATTTGAAAGGTCGTTTTCGGGGTGTAAAATCAGCTAAGGTTGAAAATTACTTTATTTTAAAGGTCGTTTTCTGGGTGTAAAAGTCAGCTGATTCTAAAGGTCGTTTTTGGGGTGTCAAAATCAGATGTTTATGGTGGTCACTTTTTAGGGTGAAAAATTAGCTGATTTTCACGGTTGTTTTCAAGGTGTTAAAATCAGCGGTTTTTCATGGTCATTTTTGGGTGTTAATAATCAGCTGATTTTAAAGGTCATTTTCGGGGTGTAAGAATCAGCTGTTTATGGTGGTCATTTTTTGGGGTTAAAAAGTAGCTGATTTTCAAGGGTTTTTTCAAGGTTTTAAGATCAGCTGTTTTTTGTGGTCATTTTGACCATTAAAAATCAGTTGACATTAAAGGTCGTTTTGGGGGTGTAAAAATCAGGTGTTTTTAGTGGTCACTTTTAAGGCTCAAAATTACCTGATTTTTAAGGTTGCTTTGAAGGTGTTAAAATAGGCTGTTTTTCGTGGTTTTCTTGGGTGTTAAAAACCAGTTGACATTAAGGGTCGTTTTGGGGGTGGAAAATCACCTGTTTTTGCTGGTCATTGTTTAAGTTTAAAAATTAGCTGATTTTTAAGATTGTTTTCAAGATGTTAAAATCAGCTATTTTTCGTGGTCATTTTTAGGGCGTTAAAAATCAGCTGATTTTAGAGGTCATTTTCAGGATGTAAAAATCAGCTTTTTTTGGTAATCGTCGTTTTTGGCGTGTAAAAATCTGCTGTTTATGGTGGCCATTTTTAGTGTTAACAATTAGTTGATTGTAAAGGTCGTTTTCTGGGTGTAAAAATAAGCTGTTTTTTGTGGTCATTTTTGGGTCCTAAAAATCAGCTGATTCTAAAGGTCGTTTTGGGGGTGTAAAAATCAGATGTTTCTGGTGGTCATTTTTTAGGGTTAAAAATTAGCTGATTTTTAACGGTTTTTTCAGTGTGTTAAAATCAGCTGTTTTTCGTGGTCATTTTTGGGTGTTAATATTCAGCTGTTTTTAAAGGTCATTTTTGGGGTGTAAAAATCAGATGTTTATGGTGGTCATTTTTTTAGGGTTAAAAATTATCTGATTTTCAAGGTTGTTTTCAAGGTGTTAAAATGAGCTGTCTTTTGGTGTCATTTTTGGGGGCTTAAAATTAGCTGATTTTAAAGGTCGTTTTCGAGGTGTAAAAATCAGCTGTTTTGGTAATCGTTTTTAAAGGTTGAAAATTACCTCATTTTAAAGGTCGTTTCCTTTTTTTAAAAATCAGCTTTTTTCGTGGTCATTTTTGGGTGTTGAAAATTAGCTGAATTTAAAGGTCGTTTTAAGGGTGTAAAAATAAGCTGTTTATGGTGTGTCGTTTTTTAAGGTTGAAAATTACCTTATTATCTCTAACAGCCAGTACTTAACTCCAAAAACTGACCACGAAAAATAGCTGACTTTTTCACCTTAAAAAAGGCCTTATAAAGTGACACACCATAAACAGCTTAATTTTACACCCCCAAAACGGCCTTTAAAATCAGCTGATTTTTAACAACAAAAATTTACCACGAAAAACAGCTGATTTTTTACACCCAGAAAACGACCTTTAAAATAAGGTACTTTTCTAACCTTTAAAAACGATTACCAAAAACAGCCGATTTTTACACCCCGAAAACGACCTTTACAATGAGCTCATTTTAAGCCCCCAAAAATGACCACAAAAAAAGCTGATTTTAACACCTTGAAAACAACCTTGAAAATCAGGTAATTTCTAACCCTAAAAATTGACCACCATAAACAGCTGATATTTAAACCCCAAAAACTTCCTTTAAAATCAGCTGATTTTTAACACCCAGACAACCAGCTGTTAAAAACAACTGATTTTTACACGCAGACAACGACTTTTAAAGGAACGTAATTCTCAACCTAAAAAAATGACACACCATAAACAGCTTAATTTTAAACCCCGAAAATGGCCTCTAAAATCAGCTGATTTTTAACACCAAAAATTGACCACGAAACACAGCTGATTTTTCCACCCAGAAAACGACCTTCAAAATGAGGTAATTTTCTAACCTTTAAAAACGATTACCAAAAACAGCTGATTTTTACACCCCGAATACGACCTTTATCGTCAGATAATTTTAAGCCCCCAAAAATGACCAGAACAAAAAGCTGATTTTAACACCTCGAAAACAACCTTGGAAATCATGTAATTTTTAACCCTAAAAAATGACCACCATAAACAGCTCATTTTTAACACACAAAAATGACCACGAAAAACAGCTGATTTTTACACCCAGAAAACGACCCTTCAAATGAGGTAATTTTCAACCTTTAAAAACGATTACAAAAAACAGCAAATTCTTACACCGCGAAATTTATAATGAGATAAATTTAAGCCCCAAAAAATGACCACGAAAGAAAGCTGATTTTAACACCTTGAAAACAACCTTGAAAATCAGGTAATTTGTAACACTAAAAAATGACCAGCATAAACAGCTGATTTTTAACACACGAAAATAACCACGAAAAACAGCTGATTTTTACACCCAGAAAACGACCTTTCAAATGAGGTAATTTTCAACCTTTAAAAACGATTACGAAAAACAGCTGATTTTTACACCCCGAGAACGACCTTTAAAATCAGCTGATTTTAAGCCCCCAAAAATGACCACAAAAAACAGCTGATCTTAACACCTTGAAAAAAACCTTGAAAATCAGGTAATTTCTAACCCTAAAAAATGACCACCATAAACAGCTGATTATTACACCCCGAAAATGAGCTTTAAAATCAGCTGATGATTAACACCCAAAAATGATTACAAACAACAGCTGATTTTAACACTTTTGAAAACAATCATGAAAATGAGCAAATTTTTAACCCTAAAAAATGACCACCATAAATATCTGATTTTTACACCCCAAAAACGTCCCTTAAAATCAGCTGATTTTTAACACTTAAAAAACCCCGAACAACAGCTGATTCTTTCACCCAGACAACGACATTTAAAAGAACGTAATTTTCAACCTTAAAAAATGACACACCATAAACAGATTAATTTTACACCGCAAAAACGGCCTTTAAAATCAGCTGATTTTTAACACCAAAAATTGACCACGAAGAAAAGCTGATTTTTACACCCAGGAAACGACCCTTCAAATGAGGTAACTTTCAACCTTAAAAACCGATTACCAAAAACAGCTGTTTATTACACTGAGAAAACGACCTTCAAAATCAGCTGATTTTTAACACCCAAAAATGACCACGAAAAAAGGCTGATTTTAACACCTTGAAAACAACCGTGAAACTCAGCTTACGTTTCACCCTAAAAAATGACAGCCATAAACAGCTGATTTTTACACACTAAAAACGACCTTAAATATCAGCTGATTTTTAATACCTAAAAATGACCACGAAAAAAAGCTGATTTTTACACCCAGAAATCAACAGTGAAAATCAGCTAATTTTTAACCCTAAGAAATGACCACCATAGACATCTGATTTTTACACCCCAAAAACGACCTTTAAAATCAGCTGATTTTTAACAACCAAAAAACCCCCAAAAACAGCTGATTTTTACACCCAGAAAACGACCTTTAAAATAAGGTAAATTTTCACCTTAAAAAACGATAACCAAAAACAGCTGATTTTTACACGGCAATAACGACCTTTAAAATCAGCTAATTTTCAACCTTAAAAAGTGACCACCAAAAAAAGCTGATTTTTATTCCCCAAAAACGACCTTTAAAATCAGCGGATTTTTAACACCCAAAAATGACCACGAAAAACACCTGATTTTTATACCTTAAAAACAACCATTACAGTCGGGTAATTTTTAACCCTAAAAAATGACCACGAAAAAAAGGAGATTTTTACACGCCAAAAACGACCTTTAAAATCAGCTAGTTTTTAATACCCAAAAATGACCACAATAAACAACTGATTTTTACACCCCGAATTCGACCTTTAACAGCTGATATTTAACGCCAAAAAATGACCACGAAAAAATGCTGAGTTTTTCACCTTGAAAGAGGTTTTTAAAATAAGGTAACTTTCAACCTTGAAAAGTGACACACCATAAACAGCTTTTTTTAAACCCCAAAAACGACCTTTAAAATCAGCTGATTCTTAACAAACAAAAATGACCACAAAAAAAGCTCATTTTTACACCCCAAAAACGACCTTTAACAGCTGATATTTAACTACGAAAAATGACCACGAAAAAAAGCTGATTTGTTCACCTTAAAAATGGCCTTTAAAATCAGGTAATTTTCAACATTAAAAAATGACACACCATAAACAGCTTATTTTTATACCCCAAAAACGACCTTTAACATCAGCTGATTTTTAACACACAAAAATGACCATGAAAAACAGCTGATTTTTACACCCAGAAAACGACCTTTCAAATGAGGTAATTTTAAACCTTTAAAAACGATTACGAGAAACAGCTGATTTTTACACCCCAAAAACGACCTATTAGACGAGAAATGACAAGTTTTTCAATAGTGTCTAAAATGGCCATTTTTGGCAAAATAGCAAAGACGGGACCATAGGAAAATTTTCAAAAATGGACGATTTTTTGGGCAAACTTCGGAAGGCTGAAAAATGAGAAATACAGGTCGCACAATACCCTAATAAGTATGGATTGAAAGCGTAACTATCATACATTGTTACAATGCAAAAAACCGAATGAAGAAAGACGTAGTGCGAGAGAAATAGCAAAATTGTTAATAGTGTCTAAAATGGCCATTTTTAAAAAAATAGCAAAAGGGGGACCATAGGAAAATTTTCAAAAATGGACGATTTTTTGAGCAAACTTCGGAAGGCTGAAAAATGAGAAATACAAGTCGCACAATACCCTAATTAGTATGGATTGAAAGCGTAACTATCATACATTGTTACAATGCAAAAAACCGCATGAAAAAAGACGTATTAAAAGAGAAATGACAAGTTTTTCAATAGTGTCTAAAATGGCCATTTTTGGCAAAATAGCAAAGGGGGGACCATAGGAAAATTTTAAAAAATGGACGATTTTTTGGGCAAACTTCTGAAGGCTGAAAAATGAGAAATACAAGTCGCACAATACCCTAATTAGTATGGATTGAAAGCGTAACTATCATACATTGTTACAATGCAAAAAATCGCATAAAAAAAAAGGTATTAAAAGAGAAATGACAAGTTTGTTAATAGTGTCTAAAATGGGTATTTTTGGCAAAATAGCAAAGGGGGGACGATAGGAAAATTTTTAAAAATGGACGATTTTTTGGGCAAACTTCGGAAGGCTGAAAAATGAGAAATAAAAGTCGCACAATACCCTAATTAGTATGGATTGAAAGCGTGAATATCATTAATTGTTACAATTAAACAAACCGCATGAATAAAGACGTATTAGAAGAGAAATGACAAGTTTTTTGATAGTCTCTAAAATGGCGATTTTTGGATAAATAGCAATGGGCGGACCATAGGAAAATTTTAAAAACTAGACGATTTTTTGGGCAAAATTTGAGAGGCTAAAAAATGAGAAATACAAGTCGCACAATACCCTGATTAGTATGGATTGAAAGCGTAACTATCATAAATTCTTCCAATGCAAAAAACCGCATGAATAAAGACGTATTACAAGACAAATGACAAGTTTTTTAATAGTGTCTAAAATGGCCATTTTTGGCAAAATACCAAAGGGGGGACCATAGGAAAATTTTCAAAAATGGACGATTTTTTGGGCAAACTTCGGAAGACTAAAAATGAGAAATACAAGTCGCACAATACCCTAATTAGTATGGATTGAAAGCGTAACTATCATAGATTGTTACAATGCAATAAACGGCATGAAAAAAGACGTATTACAAGAGAAATGACAAGTTTCTCAATAGTGTCTAAAATGGCCATTTTTGGCAAAATAGCAAAGGGGGGACCATAGGAAAATTTTCAAAAATGGAGGAGTTTTTGGGCAAACTTCGGAAGGCTGAAAAATGAGAAATACAAGTCGCACTATACCTTAATTAGTATGGAATTAAAGCGTAACTATCATATATTGTTACAATGCAAAAAACCGCATGAAAAAAGACGTATTAGAAGAGAAATGGCAAAATTTTTAATAGTGTCTAAAATGGCCATTTTTGGCAAAATAGCAAACAGGGGAACAGAAAAATTTTCAAAAATAGATGATATTTTAGGCAAAATTCGGAAGGCTGAAAAATAAGAAATACAAGTCGCACAATACCATAATTAGTATAGAATGAGATCGTAACTATCATAAATTGTTACAATGCAAAAAACCCCATGAAAAAAGACGTATTAGAAGAGAAATGGCAAAATTTTTAATAGTGTCTAAAATGGCCATTTTTGGCAAAATAGCAAAGGGGGCACCATAGGAAAATTTTTAAAAATAAAAGATTTTTTGGGCAAATTTCGGAAGGCTGAAAAATGAGAAATACAAGTCGAAAAATACTCTAATTAGTATGGATTGAAAGCGTAACTATCATAGTTTGTTAAAATGCAAAAAACCGCATAAAAAAAGACGTATTAGAAGAGAAATGACAAGTTTTTTATTAGTGTCTAAAATGGCCATTTTTGGCAAAATAGCAATGGGGGGACCATAGGAAATCTTTCAAAAATGGACGATTTTTTGGGCAAACTTCTGAAGGCTGAAAAATAAGAAATACAAGTCGCACAATACCCTAATTAGAAAGGATTGAAAGCGTAACAATCATAAATTGTTACAATGCAAAAAACCGCATGAAAAAAGACGTGTTAGAAGAGAAATGACAAGTTTTTCAATAGTGTCTAAAATGGCCATTTTTGGCAAAATAGGAAATGGGGGACCATAGAAAAATTTTTAAAAATGAACGATTTTTTGGGCAAACTTCGGAAGGCTGAAAAATGAGAAATACAAGTCGCACAATACCCTAATTAGTATGGATTAAAAGCGTAACTATCATAGATTGTTACAATGCAAAAAACCGCATTAAAAAAGACGTATTAGAAGAGAAATGACAAGTTTTTCAATAGCGTCTAAAATGGCCATTTTTGGATAAAAAGCAAAGGGGAAAACATAGGAAAATTTTCAAAAATGGCCGATTTTTTGGGAAATTTTCGGAGCGCTGAAAAATGAGAAATACAAGTTGCACAATACCTTTATGAGTATAGATTGAAAGCGTAACTATAATAAATTGTTAAAATGCAAAACACCGCATGAACAAAGACGTATTAAAAGAGAAATGACAAGTTTTTCAATAGTGTCTAAAATGGCCATTTTTGGCAAAATAGCAAAGGAGGGACCATAGGAAAATTGTCAAAAATGGACGATTTTTTGGGCAAATTTCGCAAGGCTGAAAAATGAGAAATACAAGTCGCACAATACCCTAATTAGTATGAATTAAAAGCGTAACTATCATACATTGTTAAAATTCAAAAAACCGCATGAATAAAGACGTATTAAAAGAGAAATGACAAGTTTTTCAATAGTGTCTAAAATGGCCATTTTTGGCAAAATAGCAAAGGGGGGACCATAGGAAAATTTGAAAAAATGGACGATTTTTTGGACAAATTTCGGAAGGCTGAAAAATGAGAAATACAAGTCGCACAATACCCTAATTAGTATGGATGAAAAGCGTAACTATCTTACATTGTTAAAGTTCAAAAAACCGCATGAATAAAGACGTATTAGAAGAGAAATGACAAGTTTTTCAATAGTGTCTGAAATGGCCATTTTTGGCAAAATAGCAAAGGGGGGACCATAGGAAAATTTTTAAAAATGGACGATTTTTTGGGCAAACTTCGGAAGGCTGAAAAATGAGAAATACAGGTCGCACAATACCCTAATAAGTATGGATTGAAAGCGTAACTATCATAGATTGTTACAATGCATAAAGCCCCATGAAAAAAGACGTATTAGAAGAGAAATGAGAAGTTTTTCAATAGTGTCTAAAATGGCCGTTTTTGGCGAAATAGCAAAGGGGGGACCATAGGAAAATTTTCAAAAATAAGAGATTTTTTGGGAAAATTTCGGAAGGCTAAAAAATGGGAAATACAAGTCGCACAATACCCTAATTAGTATGGATTGAAAGCGTAACTATCATAGATTGTTACAATGCAAAAAACCGCATGAAAAAAAGGCGTATTAGAAGAGAAATGACAAGGTTTTCAATAGTGTCTAAAATGGCCATTTTTGGCAAAATAGCAAAGGGGGGACCATAGGAAAATTTCCAAAAATGAACGATTTTTTGGGCAAACTTCTGAAGGCTGAAAAATAAGAAATACAAGTCGCAGAATACCCTAATTAGTATGGATTGAAAGCGTAACTATCATAGATTGTTACAATGCAAAAAACCGCATGAAAAAAGACGTAGTGCAAGAGAAATAGTAAAATTTTTAATAGTGTCTAAAATGGCCATTTTTAAAAAAATAGCAAAAGGGGGACCATAGGAAAATTTTCAAAAATGGACGATTTTTTGAGCAAACTTCGGAAGGCTGAAAAATGAGAAATACAAGTCGCACAATACCCTAATTAGTATGGATTGAAAGCGTAACTATCATACATTGTTACAATGCAAAAAACCGAATGAAGAAAGACGTATTAGTATATGTAATACGACTACATGCTGTCCAATTTGGAAATAATTGGATGAAAAAAATTCCGAGGACAGCCAAAATTGGACGAGGCCGTAGGCCGATTCCAATTTGGCTGTCAGAGGAATTTTTTTCATCCAATTATTTCCAAATTGGACAAGCATGTGGTCCTGTTACTTATTAATTATATAGCTAGTGAGGAAATACAGCTTCGCGAGGAAAACTATGGGAACTTACGTTGCTTACGGGTACTTAGCTTCGTTACGCTGGAGTTTCCACTCGTTGAAAACGTTGAGCCACGTTTTTGTGCTCTTGGCGGTGTTTGAGTTTTCGTTTCTGCTTTTAAGAGTACTAATTTCCTCTTCCTGCAACCATGAAATTCTCTCATTTGTGTTAGAACTGCTAAAGATGGAAAAATTTGGCAAATTTTCTTCACTGAATTCCTCCATGTTGTCAACAACAATGGCGACCTGTCCTGCTTTCAGTTCTGACGTTTCTTCACGGCTGATTGGTTGGTTTCACAATCTATTGTTTTTTCTTGGATTTCATTGGCTGAAACAAACTGACCTATTTTTTCCCAAATAGGACAGTTTCTGCATTTTTACTCAAATTCCATATTGAAAACTGTCCAAATTAAATCCCAAATTGGACAGTTCTGAAAAATTAAAGGATAATAGCCGTGCTGGCAATACTGGATTAACTGACTGCTATATAATTAGAAGAGAAATGACAAGTTTTTCAATAGTGTCTAAAATGGCCATTTTAGGCAAAATAGCAAAGGGGTGACAATTAGAAAAGTTTAAAAAAAAAGACGATTTTTTTGGGCATACTTCGAAAGGCTGAAAAATGAGAAATACAAGTCGCAAAATACTCTAATTAGTATGGATTGAAAGCGTAACTCTCAGAAATTGTTACAATGCAACAAATCGCATAAAAAAAAAAGTATTAAAAGAGAAATGACAAGTTTGTTAATAGTGTCTAAAATGGGTATTTTTGGCAAAATAGCAAAGGGGGGACGATAGGAAAATTTTTAAAAATGGACGATTTTTTGGGCAAACTTCGGAAGGCTGAAAAATGAGAAATAAAAGTCTCACAATACCCTAATTAGTATGGATTGAAAGCGTGAATATCATTAATTGTTACAATTAAACAAACCGCATGAATAAAGACGTATTAGAAGAGAAATGACAAGTTTTTTGATAGTCTCTAAAATGGCGATTTTTGGATAAATAACAATGGGCGGACCATAGGAAAATTTTAAAAACTGGACGATTTTTTGGGCAAAATTTGAGAGGCTAAAAAATGAGAAATACAAGTCGCACAATACCCTGATTAGTATGGATTGAAAGCGTAACTATCATAAATTCTTCCAATGCAAAAAACCGCATGAATAAAGACGTATTACAAGACAAATGACAAGTTTTTTAATAGTGTCTAAAATGGCCATTTTTGGCAAAATACCAAAGGGGGGACCATAGGAAAATTTTTAAAAATGGACGATTTTTTGGGCAAACTTCGGAAGACTAAAAATGAGAAATACAAGTCGCACAATACCCTAATTAGTATGGATTGAAAGCGTAACTATCATAGATTGTTACAATGCAATAAACGGCATGAAAAAAGACGTATTACAAGAGAAATGACAAGTTTCTCAATAGTGTCTAAAATGGCCATTTTTGGCAAAATAGCAAAGGGGGGACCATAGGAAAATTTTCAAAAATGGAGGAGTTTTTGGGCAAACTTCGGAAGGCTGAAAAATGAGAAATACAAGTCGCACTATACCTTAATTAGTATGGAATTAAAGCGTAACTATCATATATTGTTACAATGCAAAAAACCGCATGAAAAAAGACGTATTAGAAGAGAAATGGCAAAATTTTTAATAGTGTCTAAAATGGCCATTTTTGGCAAAATAGCAAAGGGGGCACCATAGGAAAATTTTTAAAAATAAAAGATTTTTTGGGCAAATTTCGGAAGGCTGAAAAATGAGAAATACAAGTCGAAAAATACTCTAATTAGTATGGATTGAAAGCGTAACTATCATAGTTTGTTAAAATGCAAAAAACCGCATAAAAAAAGACGTATTAGAAGAGAAATGGCAAAATTTTTAATAGTGTCTAAAATGGCCATTTTTGGCAAAATAGCAAAGGGGGCACCATAGGAAAATTTTTAAAAATAAAAGATTTTTTGGGCAAATTTCGGAAGGCTGAAAAATGAGAAATACAAGTCGAAAAATACTCTAATTAGTATGGATTGAAAGCGTAACTATCATAGTTTGTTAAAATGCAAAAAACCGCATAAAAAAAGACGTATTAGAAGAGAAATGACAAGTTTTTTATTAGTGTCTAAAATGGCCATTTTTGGCAAAATAGCAAAGGGGGGACCATAGGAAATCTTTCAAAAATGGACGATTTTTTGGGCAAACTTCTGAAGGCTGAAAAATAAGAAATACAAGTCGCGCAATACCCTAATTTGAAAGGATTGAAAGCGTAACTATCATAGATTGTTACAATGCAAAAAACCGCATGAAAAAAGACGTATTAGAAGAGAAATGACAAGTTTTTCAATAGTGTCTAAAATGGCCATTTTTGGATAAAAAGCAAAGGGGAAAACATAGGAAAATTTTCAAAAATGGCCGATGTTTTGGGAAATTTTCGGAAGGCTGAAAAATGAGAAATACAAGTTGCACAATACCTTTATGAGTATAGATTGAAAGCGTAACTATAATAAATTGTTAAAATGCAAAACACCGCATGAACAAAGACGTATTAAAAGAGAAATGACAAGTTTTTCAATAGTGTCTAAAATGGCCATTTTTGGCAAAATAGCAAAGGAGGGACCATAGGAAAATTGTCAAAAATGGACGATTTTTTGGGCAAATTTCGCAAGGCTGAAAAATGAGAAATACAAGTCGCACAATACCCTAATTAGTATGAATTAAAAGCGTAACTATCATACATTGTTAAAATTCAAAAAACCGCATGAATAAAGACGTATTAAAAGAGAAATGACAAGTTTTTCAATAGTGTCTAAAATGGCCATTTTTGGCAAAATAGCAAAGGGGGGACCATAGGAAAATTTTAAAAAATGGACGATTTTTTGGGCAAATTTCGGAAGGCTGAAAAATGAGAAATACAAGTCGCACAATACCCTAATTAGTATGGATTGAAAGCGTAACTATCATACATTGTTACAATGCAAAAAACCGAATGAAGAAAGACGTATTAGAAGAGAAATGACAAGTTTTTCAATAGTGTCTGAAATGGCCATTTTTGGCAAAATAGCAAAGGGGGGACCATAGGAAAATTTTTAAAAATGGACGATTTTTTGGGCAAACTTCGGAAGGCTGAAAAATGAGAAATACAGGTCGCACAATACCCTAATAAGTATGGATTGAAAGCGTAACTATCATAGATTGTTACAATGCATAAAGCCCCATGAAAAAAGACGTATTAGAAGAGAAATGAGAAGTTTTTCAATAGTGTCTAAAATGGCCGTTTTTGGCGAAATAGCAAAGGGGGGACCATAGGAAAATTTTCAAAAATAAGAGATTTTTTGGGAAAATTTCGGAAGGCTAAAAAATGAGAAATACAAGTCGCACAATACCCTAATTAGTATGGATTGAAAGCGTCACTATCATAGATTGTTACAATGCAAAAAACCGCATGAAAAAAAGGCGTATTAGAAGAGAAATGACAAGGTTTTCAATAGTGTCTAAAATGGCCATTTTTGGCAAAATAGCAAAGGGGGGACCATAGGAAAATTTCCAAAAATGAACGATTTTTTGGGAAAACTTCTGAAGGCTGAAAAATAAGAAATACAAGTCGCACAATACCCTAATTAGTATGGATTGAAAGCGTAACTATCATAGATTGTTACAATGCAAAAAACCGCATGAAAAAAGACGTAGTGCAAGAGAAATAGTAAAATTTTTAATAGTGTCTAAAATGGCCATTTTTAAAAAAATAGCAAAAGGGGGACCATAGGAAAATTTTCAAAAATGGACGATTTTTTGAGCAAACTTCGGAAGGCTGAAAAATGAGAAATACAAGTCGCACAATACCCTAATTAGTATGGATTGAAAGCGTAACTATCATACATTGTTACAATGCAAAAAACCGAATGAAGAAAGACGTATTAGAAGAGAAATGACAAGTTTTTCAATAGTGTCTAAAATGGCCATTTTAGGCAAAATAGCAAAGGGGTGACAATTAGAAAAGTTTAAAAAAAAAGACGATTTTTTTGGGCATACTTCGAAAGGCTGAAAAATGAGAAATACAAGTCGCAAAATACTCTAATTAGTATGGATTGAAAGCGTAACTCTCAGAAATTGTTACAATGCAAAAAATCGCATAAAAAAAAAAGTATTAAAAGAGAAATGACAAGTTTGTTAATAGTGTCTAAAATGGGTATTTTTGGCAAAATAGCAAAGGGGGGACGATAGGAAAATTTTTAAAAATGGACGATTTTTTGGGCAAACTTCGGAAGGCTGAAAAATGAGAAATAAAAGTCTCACAATACCCTAATTAGTATGGATTGAAAGCGTGAATATCATTAATTGTTACAATTAAACAAACCGCATGAATAAAGACGTATTAGAAGAGAAATGACAAGTTTTTTGATAGTCTCTAAAATGGCGATTTTTGGATAAATAACAATGGGCGGACCATAGGAAAATTTTAAAAACTGGACGATTTTTTGGGCAAAATTTGAGAGGCTAAAAAATGAGAAATACAAGTCGCACAATACCCTGATTAGTATGGATTGAAAGCGTAACTATCATAAATTCTTCCAATGCAAAAAACCGCATGAATAAAGACGTATTACAAGACAAATGACAAGTTTTTTAATAGTGTCTAAAATGGCCATTTTTGGCAAAATACCAAAGGGGGGACCATAGGAAAATTTTTAAAAATGGACGATTTTTTGGGCAAACTTCGGAAGACTAAAAATGAGAAATACAAGTCGCACAATACCCTAATTAGTATGGATTGAAAGCGTAACTATCATAGATTGTTACAATGCAATAAACGGCATGAAAAAAGACGTATTACAAGAGAAATGACAAGTTTCTCAATAGTGTCTAAAATGGCCATTTTTGGCAAAATAGCAAAGGGGGGACCATAGGAAAATTTTAAAAAATGGAGGAGTTTTTGGGCAAACTTCGGAAGGCTGAAAAATGAGAAATACAAGTCGCACTATACCTTAATTAGTATGGAATTAAAGCGTAACTATCATATATTGTTACAATGCAAAAAACCGCATGAAAAAAGACGTATTAGAAGAGAAATGGCAAAATTTTTAATAGTGTCTAAAATGGCCATTTTTGGCAAAATAGCAAAGGGGGCACCATAGGAAAATTTTTAAAAATAAAAGATTTTTTGGGCAAATTTCGGAAGGCTGAAAAATGAGAAATACAAGTCGAAAAATACTCTAATTAGTATGGATTGAAAGCGTAACTATCATAGTTTGTTAAAATGCAAAAAACCGCATAAAAAAAGACGTATTAGAAGAGAAATGACAAGTTTTTTATTAGTGTCTAAAATGGCCATTTTTGGCAAAATAGCAAAGGGGGGACCATAGGAAATCTTTCAAAAATGGACGATTTTTTGGGCAAACTTCTGAAGGCTGAAAAATAAGAAATACAAGTCGCGCAATACCCTAATTTGAAAGGATTGAAAGCGTAACTATCATAGATTGTTACAATGCAAAAAACCGCATGAAAAAAGACGTATTAGAAGAGAAATGACAAGTTTTTCAATAGTGTCTAAAATGGCCATTTTTGGATAAAAAGCAAAGGCGAAAACATAGGAAAATTTTCAAAAATGGCCGATTTTTTGGGAAATTTTCGGAAGGCTGAAAAATGAGAAATACAAGTTGCACAATACCTTTATGAGTATAGATTGAAAGCGTAACTATAATAAATTGTTAAAATGCAAAACACCGCATGAACAAAGACGTATTAAAAGAGAAATGACAAGTTTTTCAATAGTGTCTAAAATGGCCATTTTTGGCAAAATAGCAAAGGAGGGACCATAGGAAAATTGTCAAAAATGGACGATTTTTTGGGCAAATTTCGCAAGGCTGAAAAATGAGAAATACAAGTCGCACAATACCCTAATTAGTATGAATTAAAAGCGTAACTATCATACATTGTTAAAATTCAAAAAACCGCATGAATAAAGACGTATTAAAAGAGAAATGACAAGTTTTTCAATAGTGTCTAAAATGGCCATTTTTGGCAAAATAGCAAAGGGGGGACCATAGGAAAATTTTAAAAAATGGACGATTTTTTGGGCAAATTTCGGAAGGCTGAAAAATGAGAAATACAAGTCGCACAATACCCTAATTAGTATGGATTGAAAGCGTAACTATCTTACATTGTTAAAGTTCAAAAAACCGCATGAATAAAGACGTATTAGAAGAGAAATGACAAGTTTTTCAATAGTGTCTGAAATGGCCATTTTTGGCAAAATAGCAAAGGGGGGACCATAGGAAAATTTTTAAAAATGGACGATTTTTTGGGCAAACTTCGGAAGGCTGAAAAATGAGAAATACAAGTCGCACAATACCCTAATTAGTATGGATTGAAAGCGTAACTATCATACATTGTTACAATGCAAAAAACCGAATGAAGAAAGACGTATTAGAAGAGAAATGACAAGTTTTTCAATAGTGTCTAAAATGGCCATTTTAGGCAAAATAGCAAAGGGGTGACAATCAGAAAAGTTTAAAAAAAAAGACGATTTTTTTGGGCATATTTCGAAAGGCTGAAAAATGAGAAATACAAGTCGCAAAATACTCTAATTAGTATGGATTGAAAGCGTAACTCTCAGAAATTGTTACAATGCAAAAAATCGCATAAAAAAAAAGTATTAAAAGAGAAATGACAAGTTTTTTATTAGTGTCTAAAATGGCCATTTTTGGCAAAATAGCAAAGGGGGGACCATAGGAAATCTTTCAAAAATGGACGATTTTTTGGGCAAACTTCTGAAGGCTGAAAAATAAGAAATACAAGTCGCGCAATACCCTAATTTGAAAGGATTGAAAGCGTAACTATCATAGATTGTTACAATGCAAAAAACCGCATGAAAAAAGACGTATTAGAAGAGAAATGACAAGTTTTTCAATAGTGTCTAAAATGGCCATTTTTGGATAAAAAGCAAAGGCGAAAACATAGGAAAATTTTCAAAAATGGCCGATTTTTTGGGAAATTTTCGGAAGGCTGAAAAATGAGAAATACAAGTTGCACAATACCTTTATGAGTATAGATTGAAAGCGTAACTATAATAAATTGTTAAAATGCAAAACACCGCATGAACAAAGACGTATTAAAAGAGAAATGACAAGTTTTTCAATAGTGTCTAAAATGGCCATTTTTGGCAAAATAGCAAAGGAGGGACCATAGGAAAATTGTCAAAAATGGACGATTTTTTGGGCAAATTTCGCAAGGCTGAAAAATGAGAAATACAAGTCGCACAATACCCTAATTAGTATGAATTAAAAGCGTAACTATCATACATTGTTAAAATTCAAAAAACCGCATGAATAAAGACGTATTAAAAGAGAAATGACAAGTTTTTCAATAGTGTCTAAAATGGCCATTTTTGGCAAAATAGCAAAGGGGGGACCATAGGAAAATTTTAAAAAATGGACGATTTTTTGGGCAAATTTCGGAAGGCTGAAAAATGAGAAATACAAGTCGCACAATACCCTAATTAGTATGGATTGAAAGCGTAACTATCTTACATTGTTAAAGTTCAAAAAACCGCATGAATAAAGACGTATTAGAAGAGAAATGACAAGTTTTTCAATAGTGTCTGAAATGGCCATTTTTGGCAAAATAGCAAAGGGGGGACCATAGGAAAATTTTTAAAAATGGACGATTTTTTGGGCAAACTTCGGAAGGCTGAAAAATGAGAAATACAAGTCGCACAATACCCTAATTAGTATGGATTGAAAGCGTAACTATCATACATTGTTACAATGCAAAAAACCGAATGAAGAAAGACGTATTAGAAGAGAAATGACAAGTTTTTCAATAGTGTCTAAAATGGCCATTTTAGGCAAAATAGCAAAGGGGTGACAATCAGAAAAGTTTAAAAAAAAAGACGATTTTTTTGGGCATATTTCGAAAGGCTGAAAAATGAGAAATACAAGTCGCAAAATACTCTAATTAGTATGGATTGAAAGCGTAACTCTCAGAAATTGTTACAATGCAAAAAATCGCATAAAAAAAAAGTATTAAAAGAGAAATGACAAGTTTGTTAATAGTGTCTAAAATGGGTATTTTTGGCAAAATAGCAAAGGGGGGACGATAGGAAAATTTTTAAAAATGGACGATTTTTTGGGCAAACTTCGGAAGGCTGAAAAATGAGAAATAAAATTCGCACAATACCCTAATTAGTATGGATTGAAAGCGTAACTATCATACATTGTTACAATGCAAAAAACCGAATGAAGAAAGACGTATTAGAAGAGAAATGACAAGTTTTTCAATAGTGTCTAAAATGGCCATTTTAGGCAAAATAGCAAAGGGGTGACAATCAGAAAAGTTTAAAAAAAAAGACGATTTTTTTGGGCATACTTCGAAAGGCTGAAAAATGAGAAATACAAGTCGCAAAATACTCTAATTAGTATGGATTGAAAGCGTAACTCTCAGAAATTGTTACAATGCAAAAAATCGCATAAAAAAAAAAGTATTAAAAGAGAAATGACAAGTTTGTTAATAGTGTCTAAAATGGGTATTTTTGGCAAAATAGCAAAGGGGGGACGATAGGAAAATTTTTAAAAATGGACGATTTTTTGGGCAAACTTCGGAAGGCTGAAAAATGAGAAATAAAAGTCGCACAATACCCTAATTTGTATGGATTGAAAGCGTGAATATCATTAATTGTTACAATTAAACAAACCGCATGAATAAAGACGTATTAGAAGAGAAATGACAAGTTTTTTGATAGTCTCTAAAATGGCGATTTTTGGATAAATAGCAATGGGCGGACCATAGGAAAATTTTAAAAACTGGACGATTTTTTGGGCAAAATTTGAGAGGCTAAAAAATGAGAAATACAAGTCGCACAATACCCTGATTAGTATGGATTGAAAGCGTAACTATCATAAATTCTTCCAATGCAAAAAACCGCATGAATAAAGACGTATTACAAGACAAATGACAAGTTTTTTAATAGTGTCTAAAATGGCCATTTTTGGCAAAATACCAAAGGGGGGACCATAGGAAAATTTTCAAAAATGGACGATTTTTTGGGCAAACTTCGGAAGACTAAAAATGAGAAATACAAGTCGCACAATACCCTAATTAGTATGGATTGAAAGCGTAACTATCATAGATTGTTACAATGCAATAAACGGCATGAAAAAAGACGTATTACAAGAGAAATGACAAGTTTCTCAATAGTGTCTAAAATGGCCATTTTTGGCAAAATAGCAAAGGGGGGACCATAGGAAAATTTTCAAAAATGGAGGAGTTTTTGGGCAAACTTCGGAAGGCTGAAAAATGAGAAATACAAGTCGCACTATACCTTAATTAGTATGGAATTAAAGCGTAACTATCATATATTGTTACAATGCAAAAAACCGCATGAAAAAAGACGTATTAGAAGAGAAATGGCAAAATTTTTAATAGTGTCTAAAATGGCCATTTTTGGCAAAATAGCAAACAGGGGAACATAGAAAAATTTTCAAAAATAGATGATATTTTAGGCAAAATTCGGAAGGCTGAAAAATAAGAAATACAAGTCGCACAATACCATAATTAGTATAGAATGAGATCGTAACTATCATAAATTGTTACAATGCAAAAAACCCCATGAAAAAAGACGTATTAGAAGAGAAATGGCAAAATTTTTAATAGTGTCTAAAATGGCCATTTTTGGCAAAATAGCAAAGGGGGCACCATAGGAAAATTTTTAAAAATAAAAGATTTTTTGGGCAAATTTCGGAAGGCTGAAAAATGAGAAATACAAGTCGAAAAATACTCTAATTAGTATGGATTGAAAGCGTAACTATCATAGTTTGTTAAAATGCATAAAGCCCCATGAAAAAAGACGTATTAGAAGAGAAATGAGAAGTTTTTCAATAGTGTCTAAAATGGCCGTTTTTGGCGAAATAGCAAAGGGGGGACCATAGGAAAATTTTCAAAAATAAGAGATTTTTTGGGAAAATTTCGGAAGGCTAAAAAATGAGAAATACAAGTCGCACAATACCCTAATTAGTATGGATTGAAAGCGTAACTATCATAGATTGTTACAATGCAAAAAACCGCATGAAAAAAAGGCGTATTAGAAGAGAAATGACAAGGTTTTCAATAGTGTCTAAAATGGCCATTTTTGGCAAAATAGCAAAGGGGGGACCATAGGAAAATTTCCAAAAATGAACGATTTTTTGGGCAAACTTCTTAAGGCTGAAAAATGAGAAATACAAGTCGCACAATACCCTAATTAGTATGGATTGAAAGCGTAACTATCATAGATTGTTACAATGCAAAAAACCGCATGAAAAAAGACGTAGTGCAAGAGAAATAGTAAAATTTTTAATAGTGTCTAAAATGGCCATTTTTAAAAAAATAGCAAAAGGGGGACCATAGGAAAATTTTCAAAAATGGACGATTTTTTGAGCAAACTTCGGAAGGCTAAAAAATGAGAAATACAAGTCGCACAATACCCTAATTAGTATGGATTGAAAGCGTAACTATCATCAATTGATACAATGCAAAAAACCGCATGAATATTTTGGCAAAATAGCAAAGGGGGGACCATAGGAAAATTTTCAAAAATGGACGATTTTTTGGGCAAACTTTGGAAGGCTGGAAATTGAGAAATACAAGTCCCACAATATCCTAATTAGTATGGATTGAAAGCGTAACTATCATAAATTGTTACAATGCAAAACACCGCATGAATAAAGACGTATTAGAAGAGAAATGACAAGTTTTTTTAATAGTGTCTAAAATGGCTATTTTTGGCAAAATAGCAAAGGGGGGACCATAGGAAAACTTTCAAAAATGGACGATTTTTTGGGCTAATTTCGGAAGGCTAAAAAATGAGAAATACAAGTCGCACAATACCCTAATTAGTATGGATTGAAAGCGTAACTATCATAGATTGTTACAATGCAAAAAACGGCATGAAAAAAGACGTATTAGAAGAGAAATGACAAGTTTTTCAATAGTGTCTAAAATGGCTATTTTTGGGAAAATAGCAAAGAAGGACCATAGGAAAGTTTTCAAAAATGGACGATTTTTTGGGCAAACTTCGGAAGGCTGAAAAATGAGAAATACAAGTCGCACAATACCCTAATTAGTTGGATTGAAAGCGTAACTATTATAGATTGTTACAATGCAAACAACCGCATGAAAAAAGACGTTTTAGAAGAGAAATGGCAAGTTTTTCAATAGTTTCTAAAATGGCCACTTTTGGCAAAATAGAAAAGGGGGGACCATAGGAATATTTAAAAAAATGGACGATTTTTTGGGCAAACTTCGGAAGGCTGAAAAATGAGAAATACAAGTCGCACAATACCCTAATTAGTATGGATTGAAAGCGTAACTATCATAGATTGTTACAATGCAAAAAACCGCATGAAAAAAGACGTATTAGAAGAGAAATGGCAAGTTTTTTAATAGTGTTTAAAATGATTATTTTTGGCAAAATAGCAAAGCCGGGACCATAGGAAAAGTTTTAAAAATGGATGATTTTTTGGGCAAACTTCGGAAGGCTGAAAAATGAGAAATACAAGTCGCAAAATACCCTAATTAGTATGGATTGAAAGCGTAAATATCATAGATTGTTACGATGCAAACAACAGCATGAAAAAATACGTATTAGAAGAGAAATGACAAGTTTTTCAATAGATTCTAAAATGGCCCTGGTAAATTTTTGCGTCAATGGACGACAGCCCGGAAATGAAGTTCGTTTTCAAGTAGACACCGGATCTGAATGCGATCTATTACCGCTGAAAGTGTACAAATCAATAACTGGAGACTACACTGTCGAATGCCTAAGAAAATGCAACAAATTAATCGTTTTCTACACTGGTGAACGAAAACAGATCGCTGGAAAGATAATTCTCCCAGTCTGGCATAAAAACAGAAAGAAAACTCTGACCTTTAATGTCGTCAATGGCGATTATCAACCTATCCTATCGGTCAACACAAGTGTCATGCTGGGAATCGTCACTCTAGCAGATTGTGACGTATTATTGCTCACGACATCGGCACAAAACAACGCGATCCTCGAAGAATACAAAGATGTATTTAAGGGACTTGGTGAACTTCCAGGTGAATACAAAATCATCACTGACGAGAGAGTGAAACCGAAAGTCCACCCCCCGAGGAGAGTACCAGTTGCAGTTCGTCCAAAAATTAAAGAAACGTTAGACGAATTAGTAAAGCGAAACGTCATCACACCAGTAACAGAGCCTACAGAATGGGTCTCAAGTATGCTGGCAGTTATAAAGCCGATCAAAATTCGAATTTGTTTGGACCCAAGGGATTTGAACGAGGCGATCAAGCGAGAGCACTACCAGATGCCTACTATAGAAGAAGTAGCTACTCGACTTGACAACGCAAAGCTTTTCACAGTAGTTGACGCAAAAGACGGATTCTGGCAGAAGAAACTAGACCGCGAATCCAGCTACAAAACTACGTTCAATACTCCCTTCAGACGCTACCGTTGGCTTCGTATGCCTTTTGGCATCCGTTCCGCTCCAGAAGTATGGCAAAGAACCATACATGAATTTGTGGAGGGGCTCCAAGGTGTAGAAGTCATCGCAGACGACTTTATTATCGCTGGTTTTGGTGACAGCGCTAAAGAAGCTTACAAGAGCCTTGAACGAAACAAAAGATCTTTCTTCACTAGATGCAGAGAATGGAACCTAAAACTTAACAAAGAGAAAGTCAAGCGTGCTCAGACAAACGTACCATTCATGGGACACCTGCTTACTCCTGAGGGACTCAAACCAGACCCCCGGAAGATTGAAGCGATCGTTGCCATGCCTGAGCCAGAAGACGTCCCTGCACTCAAGCGTTTCCTAGGAATGGTGAACTACCTTTCCAAGTTTATGCCGCATCTGAGCGAAATGACAGAGCTATTGCGAAGATTAGAGGATAAAAACGCAGAGTGGTAGTGGCTGACGCAGCACAGTATAGCGTTTAATACTGTGAAGAAGTACCTGACGGAATCACCAGTGCTCAAATACTACAACGTGAATGAAGAAGTTACCATACAGTGTGACGCATCCGAAACAGGATTGGGAGCTGTCCTGAAGGGCCCGCCAGTGTGTTACGCATCAAGAGCACTCACGGACATTGACACAAGATACGCACAAATCGAGAAAGAGCTTCTTGCTATCGTACGGTCTTGTCATAAGATTGATCAGTACATCTATGGCCGAGACATCGTAAATGTCGAGTCTGACCATGAGCCGCTACAATCAGTGTTCAAGAAGCCCATACAGCAGTCACCTAAACGACTACAGAGAATGCGCATGGCGCTACAAAACTATTTTCTGAACATTCACTACAAGAAAGGCCGTCTAATGTTCATTGCAGACGCCTTGAGCCGCGCCTACAGGCTCACAACCGACGACGCCAAGCATGACAGCAGTGAAGTATGCGCCTAAAGAGAGGTTCAGCATGATGATGGACTTTCGGTATCGCCCAAACGACTACAAGAGTTCAAACGAGTCACAGCTGCTGACCCAGAGATGCAGCTACTCATTAGTGCGATACACAAAGGGTGGCCTTTACGTCGAAAAGACTGCCCTGCACAACTTGTACCTTACTACGACAGCCGAGGCGAGCTAGTTGAAGACAGTGGATTGGTTTATCGCGGCGAACGCCTGGTTGTGCCTCATTCGCTGCGAGCCGACATGCTCAAAGAAATTCACAGGTCACACATAGGAATCGGTGGATGCCTTAGGAGAGCCCGAGAGCTACTCTACTGGCCAAGAATTAACACGGACGTCAAAGACTACGTTTCGAAGTGCAGCGTTTGCCAGTCATACCGACCAGAGCAATGTCGAGAAGACCTCCAGCCACATGAACTGCCCAGTCGTCCATGGTGCAGAGTTGGAGCCGATATATTCGAGCTTGGATCACAACAGTTTCTGATAATGGTAGACTACTGGTCAAGCTACTTTGAGGTACAGGAACTAAAACGAATCACCTCAGCAAGCGTGATCCACGCATTTAAAGTCCAATTTGCAAGACATGGTATTCCGGAAGTTCTTGTTACAGACAACGGGACACAATTCAGCTCCTCTGAATTTGCGAAGTTCGCCGAGACGTGGAGATTTGAGCACAAAACCGCAAGCCCGCGCTATCCTAAATCGAACGGAAAAGCTGAGAACGCCGTCAAAGTCTGCAAAGCGCTGTTGAAGAAAGCACGAGCAGACAACAGAGATCCTCTACTGGCGTTCTTAGACTGGAGAAACACCCCATCAGAAGGTCTAGGAACCTCACCAGTTCAACGTCTGATGGGCAGAAGAACACGGACGCTTTTGCCAACCCACACCAAACTACTGGAACCCAAAGTAGACCTCCACACAGGAGACAAGTTGGCAAAGCAGAAAGCCGACCAAGAGCAGCTGTACAACAAGAAACGTCGACCTCTAACGCCGCTACAGCCAGGTCAAGCCATCAGGATGAAGCTCCCTGGTGATACTAAGTGGTCTCTTGGAAGTTGTGTGAAGACTCTTCCGAACCGCTCGTATGAAGTGGAAGTTGCCGGTCGTCACTACCGTCGCAACAGGCGTCAGCTCAGACTAACAGCTGAGACTCCCCACCTCCTTCAAAAGAAGAAGATTTTCCGCAGAGTCATCAACAGACTCCAAAGCCTCCCACTACAGGCCACGAAATAGAGTTGACGCCAAAACACGACCAGCCTACTACCGTGACTTCCCAGCCACCCGTACAACTACGAAGGTCGACCCGCGTCAAGAAAACACCAGCTTGGCATGATGATTACGTCATGAACACTTAACTTGAAGTAAAGGGAGATGTAACGATACTCGATCGTGACAGTTGTTATGACAATAACTTGCGCTACGTCAATACACTTGAAATAGTAATAGGATTTACACCTTTTGTTACTCCACGCATATCGCGTGATTACGATTACACTTTAGACATTCCCTGTAATTCTGAAAAAGACAAGGCGACATTAAAAACCGGAGTTGACTATCCTTCGCGTCTCTCTCCGTATTCTACTTTAAACGTAAGACATAAAACGTGACAACGTTTTTCGAGGCGCCCTCATCAACTATCACGCGTTAGAAATCTCGAGCTCATAATCTAATTGTTTAATAGATAACCTTGTTTAAATTGATGATTATCATTATAATTAATGAATCAATTTATCATTATCATTATTGTTGCCATTATTTTTATTATTATGGTTATCATTATCATTATTGTTATCATTATTATTATTATTATTGATAAATTGTTATTATTACAAGATTCAACAAGACTGTACCCAGTGCAAAATGAATCCTTAATTATTATAAACTGCATTTAATTGCTAATGTTTATCTTTCAGCAACCAATTTTGGAAGACTATGAATAGAAGATAAGAGAACTTGCAATCAAGATTAGAGATTTTTTTCTGAACTTCTATCGGTCTTTGATCCCATGTTGTTCCATTAAAACCATTAATAAGAGTAATGTTCAACAACAATATGGCAAGTACAGGTACAATGTAAATATTACACAACTCTGCATTTCAGAACTAATTTGTACATAAATCAATTTAGAGGTGTTCCTTTTAATCCTGTGGTGCTAAACATAATAATAATAATATTAGTAATCTTCATGAATAGGTTGTTGAGTTTATCTAAGTAAGATGAGGACTAAGATGACTTTTGACCTCTTCCTGGTCTACTTATTTTAACATTGGCAGTCTCTCAGTACACACAGAAACATATCTTAGATTGTTTTTGAAATTGTTTTCACTTTGCAAATTATTATAACTAGATTGGAAAATCTAGTTGGTTAAAGTTGGGTAAAGTTGGGTAAAGTACAAGTTGGTTAAAGGAGCTGATGCATGTTGTGTTGGTGAGATTGAAGCATAGGTTTATCAAAATGGAGTTCATTAATAAGGCGAGATATACCACAGTTAAATGATAGTAAACCGTAATGCTAAGTGCTTTGTTTCATAAAGTTAACCAATTGAAACACTTGAATTCAATACAGTTATTAATAGCATGATATGGAAGACAGTTCCAAAGCATTTTCTACATCTCTATGCTTTCTGCTTTTTCGTTAATGTAAATGTTGGCACATATGCCTTGGTTTGATTTTTTCTTGGTCTAAATTTTCTCTTGTTTTTTTATTTTTCGGTGTCATTACGTATGATAATGAGTTTGAAACAAAGGAAAATAAAATTTAAACCAAAGATAAAATTGTACCACAACATATACAATATACTATGTGTCTTCCACAGTGCGGGAATTTAAGAGGAAACTTAAGACACAACTGTTTAAAACAGCAATTAATTTATAGGTTATCTTTTATTTTAGGTTTCTTATTACCAAGCGTAACCTATATTTTAGCAATAAACCGCAGTTTCTGTTGGTTTGCCGGCGCAATAAACCACGCGGGATGTTGGGAGAACACGAGAAGAGCTTGTAAATCACAAGCCGCAAGCAGGTAATTGATAGCTGGTAGCACTGAAGGAACCAAAAAAGTGGCCTTTCAGGGGAGGGGTGATCCATTCGGCGGCCTCAAAGCAACGTTGAAAGCCATCTCGCGCTTTGGATCCGGAGCTTTTCGCATCCTAGTCGACTGACCTACAAAATGTCTCTATCAAAAACACTCGAGTATCTAAGAAGAACCACGGGCAACTGGCGGTTGGTTTTACCGCAATGTTACAAACGTTCTTCTCGTCCTTCCTAAGGTGTTTTAAGAGTGCAAGGGCCCGTTTTTGGAAAGCCCGATAACTTTGCAGAATAGGAGGTTGTAGGACATACTTATCCTGATGTTTAAAGTAAAAAATAAATAAGTTATGAACTATATTGCGGATATTTTCAATATTGAAGAGGAGGATACTAATGGTAAGAGTAAGAGATTTTGTTTTACCCCGTTTTAAAACTGTTGCTTATGGAAAACACCCTCTAAGGTTTCTCGGACCATAACTGTGGTCAAAATAAAGCAAGGAGGAGAGAAGTATTGGAATTTTGGCAGATTTTAGAAAAATGATACGCAAAAAGGATGTAACATCGATTGTTGAAGGATGTGGGATTGAATGCCGCTTATGGTTGGGTTAATTGGACGTGTGTAGAAACTATGCATATTAGTTTATTTTAGCATGTTTGGTAGGTGAGTAAGTCTAGGTTAGAAGTCCATATGCATTTTAATACTTTTAGGTGTAAATGCAATAATTAGTCTTAAAATATAAAATTATATTTAGTAATAATTAGTGCTTGACGTGGTAGCACTTGAGTAGTGTAAATTTTATGCTTTCGATAGAGTGGAATTTTGCGGTATCGTCCTTTATTTCCTTTGGTTAGCTCATGAACTTTTACCCCTTAAATTTTCCTTCAGATATTGGCATTTCTCTAGCTTAAACTTTGACGAAAATGTACCCATCTGAGTTCGTAAAATAAAGGATCTTTTCGCAAATACCTGTGGTTCTGTTGCGTTAAAAGAATTCACGCAGTTTTTGTAAAAATACTTCAGGCCTTTCGACCCTTTCACTTCTCAAATCACAATGTGAAGCAAACTAATGAGAACTTAACAATTTATGAATTCAAGGATTCAGAAGTGATCTGATATCAAATTCTCCAAACTAAGCTGTAAGGAAGTCTATTTTATATGAATATATACACCACGTAAGATTAGCACATACCTCTACAAACAAAAACTTAACTTTACTCACGTACACCATTGGACCAAGGGATGTGATGGCAATGGATCAACTATTAGGGTTACACTCTATGATTATAAGAAAGCTTTTGATCTCATAGACCATAGGATTCTTGTTAAAAAGTTGTGCAAATTAGATCTGCCGACTGAAATAATCAATTGGATCATAGATTTCCTAAGTGATCGTTCCCAAGGAATCAAACTCTCAGATGGATGTTACTCCGAGTGGGGATCAGTCCCATCAGGGGTACCGCAGGGGACGAAACTAGGCCCGTGGTTGTTTTTGGTGCTCGTTAGAAAAAAGAAATCAATAATGCAGGCAATATCTGGAAGTATGTTGATGATACAACTACGTCCGAGATCGTTGCGAAAGGAGCCAGTGGCAATTCCCAATTGATAGCAGATACTGTCGTGCAGTGGTCTTTTGAGAATAGAGTTAAACTAAACAGTGAAAAAAGTAAAGAGCTTAGGATCTCATTTGCAAAGAACAAACCACAACTCGCGCCTATAGTAGTAAATAATCAAGAGCTAGAATGTGTTGAAAGCGCCAAATCAGTACTAGGTGTTACGATCTCCAACAACCTTACATGGAATATGCACATTGATCAAATCATAAAGAAAGCTTCTAAACGTATGTATTTCCTGATACAATTGAAAAGGGCCAATGTCGCAAGGCATGAATTAATTCTTTTTTATACATCTTGTATAAGGTCAGTCATGAACTACGCATCGCCTGCGTTTTTTTACGCCCTGCCATTGTATTTAAAGAAAAATCTAGAGAATGTAGAGAAACGAGCACTATCAATCATTTGCCCGGGACTGGCCTATAGAAAGGCCTTAGAGCTTTCAAATATTATGTCTATTAATGACTACATCGCTAGCTTATGTAAAAAGACCTTCCTCTCGATTGCTAATGACCCGGCCCATCGCTTACATAACATGCTTCAATCGTCAGGGCCGCCGTGTTATAATCTTCGGAGCAAAAGGCGTTTTGCGATTCCCAAATGTAAGACCGAGGGTTTCAAAAATAGTTTTTTAGTAAGATCATGTATTGATAACGAATTTTAGCGCTCGGTGAGTTTTGTAAATGAGATCGATGACCTTGTATATATTTTAACGTTTTAAGTTTTGTTATATTCATAGGACTTTATCATTATTTTTTTAATATACTCACTATTGTAATATTCTGTTATATTATATTATATATTATATTGTAAATACACAATTCAGCTTAGTAGCTGCAAGCTTTTTACAAATAAACTATCTATCTATCTATCTATCTATCTATGTACTTTCCTTCACTTGTACTCACTTTTCTTCACTTGTACGCACTTTCCTTCACTCATAAACACTTTACTTCACTTGCACTCACTTTTCTTCACTTGTACTCACTTTTCTTCATTTGTCTCACTTTTCTTTACTTGAACGCACTTTCCTTCACTCATACGCACTTTACTTCACTTGTACTTACTTTTCTTCACTTGTACGCACTTTGCTTCACTCGTACACATTTTCCTTCACTTGTACGCACTTTCCTTCTTTCATAGGCTCTTTCCTTCACTAGTACGCACTTTCCTTCACTAGTACGCACTTTCCTTCACTAGTACGCACTTTTCTTCACTTGTACGCACTTTCCTTCACTCGTACACATTTTCCTTCATTTGTACGCATTTCCTTCTTTCATAGGCACTTTCCTTCACTGGTACGCACTTTCCTTCACTAGTAGGCACTTTCCTTCATTCATACGGACTTAACTTCACTTGTACGCACTTTCCTTCACTCATATGCACTTTCCCTCACTTGTACTCATTTAACTTACTTCATACGCATCTAACTTCACCTACATTCACTTATATATAATTACGTTTACCCATACTCACTTTCCTTTACTTTCATTTATACACACTTGCCTTCCGATATACGCACTTGCTTTCACTCATGTGCACTTTATACATTCACTTATGCGGACTTGTGTTTACTCATAAAGCTGAAGTATAATTCTAAGATTGCATACTTCTTAACTTAATGGCTATAGGTCCAAGACTAGCTTCCAAATTCCAATCTGGTCGTATAGCTTGCAGTGCAAGGAAGGTGATAATAAACTTTTCCGTAACGAGCTCGCAAATTAGGTTTAGGGGCTTAAACCGTACTTATTGTGCGTATTCAGAACAGAAACCTCGTCCTCCTACTCTAATTAATAAAACAAGCTTGTTCACCCTACTTATTGATCAAGCACATCCGTTGTGTTTAAATTCATAATGTAGTCAGTTAATACAGTAGTGTGCGATCCCTATCTCACGGTCTCTGATATTGACCAGCCTCACCACAGTTAAGAGCCGTGCCACCTACACCTCCGGCCAGGGTATAGTCCTTTGCCGACAGCTGCTCCAGCCGCGGAAACCAAAAGTAGCCAGCACCAAGTGAAGCGCACGAAGCTCAACACCCAGTTTGAAGTCGCCTTTCGATCGCCTTAGTAATTTTGCCTACATTGCTTACTCAAGTTAACGGTATCCCAAGTTCATGCTTGTAAATATAACGGAAAGTTGGTGAACTAAATATCACGCTGCCAGACTTCATTGATAGTGTGGAAGTCGCTATGTGGCAATACAGAGAATGTCTTTGTTTTTGTTAAGAGGTAGTATTCAATCAAAAAAATTAGGCTCTCAGTTTTTAATCCTAATCAGACTAGGGATTAAGCATGATATAAACAGGGTTAAGTCAAAGGGAGATGGGAAATAAAACCGCACTAATCTTACCTTGCCATAAGCATCCATGGATTGTTTACTCTACTTGTTTCTGTAATAAAATCACACACTCAGTATGTCATGTTTAATGTCATAAAATATTAGTCGTAATGTCCTGCGCTGTCCACAATCAACTTGGGATATTTTCTTAATAGTTTATTACATCTGGCGTTTTTTATACGTTAGGTTTTATCAGCAATCATTCTTAGCAGCGCTAAAGAGAAAACTGCTCGCTACGTTTCCTCTTCAGATTACTAAGACAGAGTTGTTGGGTACTGAGTTACTCAACTACTTGATCGGAGTAGATACACTGTAATCGTTAGTGAACTTTAACGTGCCAAATTAAGGCTACTGATCCATAAAATCCAAAAGAGAAAAGCGATAAACTACGGTGGCCCAGAAGTGCAAAACACAACACACATTGAAAACACAACACATACACGTTGGAAACACAACACACTTTCCTCAAAACACAACACACTTTCCTCAAAACACAACACACTTTCCTCCAAACACAACACACACAATGAAAGCGCCACAAACATATTTTGCACCATGGCTCATAAGTGCAAAACACAACACACATGAGGCGATTTAAATGGAATTAACAATTAACTGTTTTTTTTAATATAATTTTTTTATTATTTTTTTTTGTAAGAGAACTAGTGGGCAGCACACAGCAACTTGTCTTGTAAAACTGAGTTTATTAATCGACCGGTTTCGTCTGCTAGTGAGACTTCATCAGGATAAAAACTACAAGATACATTATAGGAACTTATTTTATTTTAACGTTAAAACCGTGAGCCCCAAAAGTATTACACAATTTCCAGCACAGGATTTTAATCATGTCCTGTGCGTTTATTTCCTGTGGGTGTTTTGTTGTTCACACCCTACTAGGAACGTGACTTATACTTTCAAGGTCTATTATAAAATAAGTTCCTATAATGTATCTTGTAGTTTTTATCCTGATAAAGTCTCACTAGCAGACGAAACCGGTCGATTAATAAACTCAGCTCTACAAGACAAGTTGCAAAGTAAATTAGTATAGGAGAATTATCACTTTTAGCGACTACAGTTTTACTCGCCTCATAGTTTGTTCGCGTATCTGAATGCAAATTCCGATCTCTGTGTGTTACATGTGATTTGTTTTCGTTGTCAAGGGAACCCACTTGAGCGCAGTTTCGAAACACGACACGATACAAGAAACACTTACAGTGGAAGCTCGATTTAATGAAGTCGCTGGGGACCGGACAAATTTGTTTGTTAAATCGAGGGTTCTTTATATCGAAAACCTCGATATAACAAAAACAACCAAAATGTTCGTTATATCGAGGTCATAGTTAATGATTGATTTGTAACACAGGGGACTGATGTCACGCAATTCAACGCAATTTTTGTCACCACAAGCATGGTGGTATTCAGTAGCAATTATTTTAATTTTTGAGCGGACATGCAGCTTTTGTTTTCAAAGAACGACACTTTTAGACTAGCGATTTAAAAATGTTGCAACACAGAGGAGGGACGTCGCAGATTGTGGGTCATGTGCCATTGACACTGTAACTTTGGCCGGGACATAGAATATCATTCGTTATATCGAGGACTTCGTTAAATAGAGGTTCGTTAAATCAAGGTTCCACTGTAACTCGATTCGAGAAATCGTCCTGTCGCATTGAGTTTAGAATGTATGTGACGGGTGAAGTAGTTTTGCAATAAACCTATAAACCTACTTATTGACAACAGTTCTGATCTTTACACTACATGGTGTGAGACGTTTTGCCTACATCGAAGCTCACTTTTAAAATAGAACAGAAGAATAAAGTTTACTTGAACTCAGTGGTATATGTGTGTTATCGGATTAATTTTCTCCGAAGCGGAAAAGAAAACAGCGCGCAGACTATGGCTTAGGTAAGATATAAAGTGTGACTTTTTTTCCGTATTGTTTCTTCTATTGTTTATACTTAATAAGAGCTAATCTACAAATTGTAAAAGACAGTGTATAATTTAGATAATTTATAAGCGGCTCGGGTAAGGTATTAAAGTGTGACTTTTTTTCCGTATTGTTATTAGCCTTCTATTGTTTATACTTGTGACTATCTTAACAATGAGAGCTAATTAGTGCCCCGCGCAAGGTAGGTGTGATTTTTTCTCTTTGTTTTTTGACAGAATAAATCAGTTTATTTTAACAAAAGACATAAACAACATTAGCATTAACCAATTAGAAGACCAGGAATTCGATCCTTCTCCAGTAAGGGTCCACCTATAAAAAGCCTCCCCAAAAAAAGATCCGCAGTTATCGTTCTCGTAAACTTCCAACAAACGCTTTCAGAAATTATTTCATAAAAAGGAAAATGTCACATCTGTGTATCGCATGCACAAAATTCGTTAACTCCCGTCAAGAAGCCCTTCTGTGCGATGGCTGTAATAAATGGCAGCATAGGAAGTGCAACAGCGGAGTAGCTCGAGACGTCTATCGGAACGCAGCCAAAACTCTAGTGGCAAAGACATTCCTTTGAAGTGCGAACTTTGCGTTACTTCAAGTGACACCGTACTGCCCAACTTTGAGAGTACCAGGAATGAAGGTAACTATTAATATCATTGCTTTCAGGTTAACTTCGAGGATCCAACGGGCCAAGTACAGGTCGCTCCAAGCTAAAATCTTTCAACTTTGGGATGATTTCTCTAATCAGAGAAAAAATGCAGACCAACTACTTAGGCAATGCGCTCATCTCAATGGACCATGCAAAGCATTCGCTCAGTGCAGAGAGTAGGGATTCACAACAAGTTTAGAATTGTAACGGAACTAAAAGTTGTATTATCTTAAGTGCAAAGATCAGAACTGTTGTCAATAAGTAAGCTTTATTGTAAAACTACTTCACCTGTCCCATACATTCTAAACTTGATGCGAGAAATTTTCGATAAGTTCCCTTACTCGACAGGACGATTTCTCGCATCGAGTTTACTGTTTCTTGTATCGTGTCGTGTTTCGAAACTGCGCTCAAGTGGGATCCCTTGACAACGAAAACAAATCACATGTAACACACAAAGATCGGAATTTGCATTCAGACTGACGCGAACAAACTATGAGGCGAGTAAAACTGTAGTCGCTAAAAGTGATAATTCTCCTATACTAATTTACTTTTCTAGGGTATTGGGTTGTAGGCGAATCGACTTGAGTGTAGGCGAAACGTCTCAGAACGTGTAGGCGAAACGTCTCAGAACGTGTAGGCGAATCGACTCAAGTGTAGGCGAAACGACCGGCTACCGGCTTGATTGGTTATACTCTAAAAAAGACCCTTGACTTAAACTTGGATAGCAATTTTATTAATGTCCCTTGGTAGAAGATTCCAATCTCTAAAGAACATTGGCCGTTTTTATACTAGGGGACGCATTATCCATCTGGACGAAGTTGGGCAAACATTCGTAGTTCATTTGGTTATGCGTCTCTAGTATAAAGACGGGCACAAGACGTATTCAAGACGTCTTACGCTCCGACGAAGGGCTAACGCTCGAAACGTCAGCACCTCCCATTCACCTTACGGTGGTATAACTTACTTAATCAACTCGTTTGATTTATCCAATTTCTTGTCTTACGAAGGTAGTTTGTCCAGACACATAATACATCTTGTGCCCGTCTTTATACTAGAGACGAATAACCAGACGAACTACGAATCTTTGCCCAAGTTCGTCCTCTAGTATAAAAACGGCCATTTTTGTTTTGGTAGCAATATCCAGTAACGTAGAGTCTCGATCTACAAACAGACCACAGGTTGCCTGGGGCCAACACAATTAGAGATAAAACTTAAAAGAAGTATATTTCTATTTCTATAGATCGATTTCGTCTCTTTTCCGCGTCATTAAGAAAGAGAGCCAGATCATGCCGGCAATGTTGCATTCATACGAAAGTTAAAAATTATGCTCGGTCCGTAAGAATACGCCAGAAATTATGCTTTTACAATCAACAGAAGCCCAGCCTACAGGTCTGTATCGGTATTGTATCAGTGAGACAGATGAAAAGCATAATTAATTGTTAACCGCACGTGAAAATATCTTTCTCGCCGTTTTTGTATATCGTTCACACATCGGCCTATTGCGAACAAATGAATTTGCAAACTTAATTATTCAGCCATGCGCATATTTAGCCAAATGTTTTTAAAACTTCAACGGTTTTCTTTCACTTGGTAAGAATCGAATAATCCGGAACCTATTCACGTCATGGCAAATACACCGTCCGACGTCTATACTTTACCGCTGCGATGAGCCTCAAAATCTAATGTTGAAATAATGGAACGTGTGGTTAAAGTTCAAATCTCTCAACATGTAACATGCTCCAAACTTTGGCTCATCGTCGGTGTGAAAGCCTGTTACGTTCACGAGTGATGTAGCACAAAGAAGAAAAAAGCAATAGAGTTCCATTTTATCCCTGTTTTTAGAGTATTTTATCATTTGTAATTTACTGGTCTTTATATTTCTATAAGAGAGTGAGAAAACTACGGTTCTGGGACACAGAGATTTAATCAAAGATTTTGATAGATAAATTTAGGTTACAAGCTAAATTTATCTATCAATAATTTACTCAGAAATATTTTACTGATTAAGTTTTGTGGAGACCGCCAATGCTAGCACACATTAGTAGAATATTAAGCAGTAATAAAAAGAAAATTTCTAGGACACAGAAGTTTAGCTAATATTTCTGGGACACATAAATTAAACTGCTTAAAACTTGATTTAAAGATTAAAAAATATTTACAAAAGTAATTATGGATCGATTAAATGAGCTGAATACAAAACAATTAAGCTCTTTACTTTCATGGTATAGAATTGAAGGTAGAGCAGGAATGACTACTAAGGAAGTTAAAATACAAGCATTGAATAATATACCTGAAATAATGAATAATGTTAATCAAATCGCTGATAATAGGAGAGAAATTTTTAGAGCTATAGATAATATGCCAAGGAGAAGAGCAAACCAGCCACAACCGCCTCTTCCTATACCACAAATAAGACCAAATTTACCACCTTTAACTATTCCACAACCAACACCCGGAACACCACCAGGTTCGCCAGATAGATATAGACCAGGAACACCACCAGGCTTACCACCCCCAAACCAGCCAAAAATAAATATTAATAAACTTAAAACAAAAAGATCCCCACCACCCAAACCAACACGCCCACCCCCTCCTATTCCAACAAAACAAACTCCTTTTTTAGGAAATGTATTAAACAAGTTTTGGAATTTTGTAAAACCATATATTCCTGAAAAAGTAAAAAATAAAACAGAGGAACTAGCTAAAAATTTTATAGAAAGATATAAAAAAGCGAATGAAATAAACCAACCTAAAAATCAGCCAAATCAAACAAAATCAAAAAGAGATTATGAGAAGGAGGGAGCAAGACCAAAAACAAAAATATCAAAAAGGTTGAAAGAAGAAGAATTAATTATCAAAGAAAATGTAAGAAAATTCAAAAATGGCTATTTGAAACAACATACTATAGATGGGAAAAAAGGATATTCTATTGAAGAATTCATGAAAAAAATAAAAACAAAAGTTATAGATATTATTAATAAGAATAAGAAACCAAATAAGGTTAAGGTTATATTATCAGCAAAGTTTGTAAAAAAATCTATTGCACAAAATGAAAACAAGGAAGAATTAGAAAAATATTTTCACGCTAAACCAATAATAATTACTGAAGAAAGTGATTTATCAGAAAAATATAATGATATAATTAAAAATATAATTAATGAGGTTGAAAGATTTCAAGAAAATACAGATTCTGGAGTTTTTGAATTTGATTCTGTAGTACGCTTTGATATTGGAATCGCTCCTTATTCAGTTACTTCTGGCAGTTCATATATACCAACACCAAAAAGATTAGCAGCAAAAAAAGCTACTATTAACGTACAGAATAAGGACGAAAACTGCGGGCAATATTCATTAACAGAGGCGGTGTTCCCAAGAGAATATCATAGAGAGAGAGTAAATAATGAATTGTTAAAAAATTGTAAAAAATTAAACTTTTCTGGTATTGAAGGCCAAATGTCATTAAAAGATTTTGACAAGTTTGAAAAACAAAACCCATATCCAGTTAATGTATTGAAATATGATGAAGAAGATGATAAAATATATCCTGCAAGATTAAGCGATAAATGTTATTGTAAGAAAGAAGAAAAATGTAAGAATTGCGGTTGTATAAAAAAAGAGTGTAAGAAAGAAGAAAAATGTAAGAATTGCGATTGTATAAAACATGAATGCGAAGAATGTGGATGTAATAAATGCGATTGTAATAATTATGAATGCAAGTTATGCGATTGTAAAGTTATAACATTAATTTTAATAACTAATGGTGAAAAAAGCCATTATATTTTAGTAAAAAATGTTAGCAGGCTTTTATCATCTGAAATTGATGAAAATAAGAACAAAAAACATTTCTGTATTAGATGTTTTAATTCATTTTATGAAGAAAGGGTTTTGCTAGAACATAAGGAATACTGTGATTCACATGGAGAAGTTAAAATAAAAATGCCAAAGAATGAAGATGGAAGCCCAAAATTTATTTACTTTAAAAATTTTAAAAACAAAATGCGATTACCTTTTGTTATTTATGCAGATTTTGAAGGTTGTCTTGTACCAATACATTCTTGTTCACCAAATGAAATTAAAAGCTTTACTGAAAATTACCAAATGCATAAAGCATCAGGATTCTGCTATTATATAAAATGTTTTGATGAAACCATATTACCAAATGATTTTAAAACGTGTGTGAAGTATACTGCAAAATCTGACGAAGAGGATGTTGCGCAGATATTTACAGAATATTTAGAAAGAGATGTTAGAAAAATTTTTATGTTAATAGAAGAAAGAAAGAAGAAGTTTGAATTTTATAATAAGAAGAATATGTTAGAAATGGATAAAAAAGATTATGAAAATGCAACTAATTGTCATATATGTGATCGCAAATTTAATAAAAATATTGAAGAAGAAGATTTTAAAAAAGTAATAGATCATTGTCATCTTACTGGGAAATATAGAGGAGCGGCACATGATATGTGTAACTTAAAATATGCGATTCCTAAATTTATTCCAGTAATATTACACAATCTTTCAGGGTATGATTCTCATCTATTTATTAAGAATCTTGGTAAAACAAAGGGTAAAATTGATTGCCTAGCTTGCACTGATGAAAAGTATATTAGTTTCTCAAAGCAAATTTTAATTAATTATGATTGCGAGGGTGAAGATGATGATGAAGATGATGACACAAAACCTATTACTAGAAAAATAAGATTCATTGATTCTTATAAATTTATGCAAAGCTCTCTTAGTGGATTAGTTGACAATCTTACTAAATGCGGAAAATGTGAATCATGCAAACCAGGAAAATGTTTGAAAAGTTATATAAAAGATGGAAAGATTATTACTTTTAAGGGTGTTGGCAATTGTGATCAATGTAAGAATTGTAAGTTATCAGGAAGTATGTGTTTTTCACCCATAGATAAAAATATGAAAGAAACTAAAAAACATTTCGCAGGAGAAAAGTTAAAACTATTGTTGAGAAAGGGTGTGTTCCCTTATGATTATTTTGATCACATTGATAAACTTAATGAAACAGAAATTCCATCAAAGAAAGCATTTAAATCAATTCTTAATAATCAAGATATTTCAGATGAGGATTATGAACATGCTAAAAATGTGTGGAAAACATTTGATATGAAAACAATGAGAGATTATCACGATTTATATCTAAAAACAGATGTATTACAACTAGTTGATGTATTTGAGAACTTTAGAGATGTATGTATTAATAATTATAGTTTAGATCCTGCTCACTATTTTACATCTCCGGGATTATCTTGGGATGCAATGTTAAAATTAACTAAAGTTAGTTTGGAATTGTTTACAGACGTTAATATGCTACTTTTTATTGAGAAAGGGATTAGAGGTGGAACATCTCAAGTATCAAAAAGATATGCTAAAGCTAATAACCCTTATATGGTAGATTTTGAAATAAATAAACTTATAAGTTATATTATTTATCTTGATGCAAATAACTTATATGGAGCTGGAATGAGTAAGAAATTACCTAGAAGAGGATTTAAATGGATTCCAAATGAAGAGTTTGAAAATTGGAGAAATATACCATGTATACTTGAAGTTGATTTGGAATACCCAAAAAATCTTCACGATAGTCACAAAGATTTACCTTTAGCTCCAGAGAAACTTACTGTTAATAAGGTTAAGAAATTAATACCAAACTTAATTGATAAGAAAAGATATGTAGTTCATCATGAAACTTTAAAAGATTATGAAAGTAAAGGACTAAAAATAACAAAGATTCATAAGGGAATTAAATTTCAAGAGTCTGAGTGGTTAAAACCTTACATTGATTTGAATACTAAATTGAGAGCACAAGCTAAAAACGACTTTGAAAAAGATTTCTTTAAACTTATGAATAACTCTGTATTTGGTAAAACTATGGAAAATCTTAGAAAAAGGATAGATGTTAGATTAGTTAATAATATAGAATCAGCTAAAAAATTAATAAGAAAACCAAATTTTAATCATTTTACTATCTTTTCTGAGGATCTAGCAGCCATAAATATGAAGAAAACGGAAATAAGATTTAATAAACCAATTTATGTGGGGTTTTCCATTTTAGATTTAAGTAAACAAATAATGTATGATTTCCATTATAATTATATCAAAGAGAAATATGGAGAAAAAGCTGAATTACTTATGACTGATACTGATTCTCTTGTATATATTATAGAAACTCCAGATTTCTACAAAGATATAAACCCTGATGTTAGAGAAAAGTTTGACACTAGTAATTATATTAAAGATCATCCATCTGGTATTGAGGCGGGTGTAAATAAAAAAGTAATTGGAATGTTCAAAGATGAGTTTGGTGGAAGTATACCAACAGAATTTGTGGGTTTGGGGGCTAAACAATATGCAATATTAATGGATAATGGAAAAGAGATAAAGAAGAATAAAGGAACAAAGAAATTAGTTGTTAAGAAAACAATAAGTTTTAATGATTTTAAAAATTGCTTGGATACTAAAGAACCACAAATGAGATTACAAAATTTAATTAGTTCAAAACTACATGATATTTACACAAAAACAGTTAATAAAAAAGCACTATCTGCTTATGATGATAAGAGAATAATTTGTAAAGATGGGAAAAATACTCTTCCATATGGACATTATCTTGCCAAAACAGAATCTGGTGGTAACTCAGTGTCATAAGGAACAACCTGTAACTCCTCCCTTACAAATCCACGTCTAGGACCATCAATTAAATAATATAAAACCGGTTGATTAGGTGAAATCAAACTTTTTGAAATATTATAAATTTTTATACTCCAAATGGGGTCTGTAGCCCGTCTTTTTTCACCACCTTCAAGTTCACCAGGAGATAATAAATATCTAACTTTAACCTCTGGAGGCAGTCTATCCTCATCAAATCCCACCTCACGTTGGTAATTTTTAGGTTCAATATCAACCTCTTTCAGTTTTATAGCCTCATCGGGTTCTTTACCGGTTATTCTCGTTGGTGTATTATTCAAAGTTTTCAAAATATCTGGTAATCGTTTCACCCATACTCTAGATCTTTCATCGCTAATCATTTCTTGCGCATATTGATGACTAAATAATCTTTCGCCTAATATTCTGTTTGCTCTTTCAACAAATGCTTGAGCTCTATGATTTCCAGCTTCACTTCTTTGTATTTTAACATTATGATAATTCATAAGTTTGGAAACCTCACCCATAAATTCTCTTCCAGGATCAACCATTAATGTTTTAGGATATTTCATTTTTCTGGAATATATTTTCTCAAAAGATTTAGATATCTCTCGACTTTCTTTTGAGGTTAATGGTTCCGCATCTTTGTATCTAGAAGCAACATCAACCACAACTAATGCGTATTTATATGTTTTTCTTCCAACTCTATCATGAGGTAAAAATAATAAATCTGCTTGGTGAATCTGATTAGGTTTATCCACAGTCCAGTGCGGTCTAGGAATATACTTTGGAGATGGCAGATATATTTGCCATATTGCTTGTTTCTCTAACCATTGTTTTGCTACATTTTCACTTACTTTCGCTTTACTAGCTAATTTAGTAATTGCAGAATATCCTTTCCAATATCCGTCAGTTGAATAATATATTTTCGATAAGTCTGAACTCATTTAAAGATTAACAAAAGTATCTTATAAATCAAATATGACGTCTGAAAAAATTAATCCAAACAGGATTCCGAGAGTACCACTAGGTTTGAAAGCGGAATCAACATTGAATAGAATTACACTAAACCCATCATCAGCCAATCCTGGAGAAACTCTATACATAAATATTCCTAAACTTTCTGAAAATTTAGTGATTGTACCAGGAAGCGTATATCTGGTATTTAAATTGACTGTTGAGGGGCATGAAAATAACACCCTAGTGAATAATGTAGGTAGTAACCTTGTATCCAGACTCAAGGTTCTTTTTGGAGGTGAAACACTACAGGATACTCAAAGATACGATTTATTTAAAACATACCATGACTTATTCTTATCAGATGAAGAACGTGAGGATAGATTAAGGCAAGGTATTTCTTCTGTAAACATGAGGAAGATAAGGTCAAATGCGGGTGATAAGGTAGACACAGACGCAAAAGAAGTAGCACTTGCAGTAGTACATAACACCAAGTACCACATCGCACTAAATCATCCTATTCTCAACGATCATGGGGTTTTCTACCCAAAAGCGTTAGATCATCAACTAATATTTGAGATTACGCTAGCCCCAGTTCACGATATTGTTGTTTATTCAGATACAACAAAGGCTCCAACTTATAAAATCACAAACCTTGAGTTGGAATATTCTTGTATATTAAGCGAATACTTAGCTCGCGAGGCACAAGCAGCTTATCAGGTTGGTAAAGGATTCTTTTATGAGAATGTTACTCTACACAAAACTTTCACCATATCCAGACCCACTGATAGTGTTATAAACCAGCATATTAATCTACCTAGAAGGTCAATTACAGGGATATTATGTTTGTTTATGATACCATACGTTGGAGGAGCTAGAGACTCTGAGAATTTTTTCAATCCAGGTATCACCTCAATCAATATCGATGTTAATGGTGTGCCAAATCGTTTCTACTCAAAGGGAATGGTGCCGTCAGATTTTTGGGAGTCAATAAAGAAACGTTTCAGTGATTCCTACCGATGGCCAGGTTCCTCCCGTTGGTCGGTAAAAGAAAAGGATTTTTATGGTAATAAGTTTGCTCTGTGGATCGATTTGAGAACACATCCAGATAATAGCATTCATGGTGGAGGTTTAGCCTTAAACAACGCACAAGACGGTATAAAAATAGAAATTAAAAGAATACCTATTGGTTCTGGTATTATGACTTGTTACATGTTTGTTGTGGCTGATGCATTAATGGGGTTATGAATTCAAACTTAAGATCAATCATGTACTGAACAAAGAAAAGATGGAAGAATTACGAGATAAAATTCCTTTCCACTGTATTATAACAGGCCCAACAAATTGTGGAAAGACAAAGTACATAATAGATCAACTACGCGGTCCATTCCGAAAATTGTTTGAATTCATTGTTTTAATATGCCCAACTTTTGCTAAAAATAAAACCTATCATAATTTTGCTAGAGGAGATAAACGTTTCTTTGTATTATCACCAGATGCAAGTAATATAGATGAGATTAATGAATTGTTAACTGATTGTCAAACTTTATTCTCCGGAACAAATACACTAATAATTTTAGACGATTGTGCTGTTTCGAATGATCTTAAGAAGCGATCAAATAAGTTTATAGATTTAGCATTTTCTGGAAGACATCATGGATTATCAATGTGGGTTCTCACTCAGCAATTAACATCGATAGCAAAACCATTCCGTGAAAATGTTGCCTGCGTTGTTTCATTCCATAATCCATCTCAGAAAGGTATGAAGATGCTTTTCGAAGATTATGGAGCAGATTTAGACTCTGAAACATGTAAAAAATTTGTGGAAATGTTGAAAAAAGAAAAATATTCTAGACTATGTTTATGTTTAAGATTTCCATTTCAATGTTATTTAGAGATCCCTGAAGTGGTCTAAAAGAATCAATGTTGTATTAAAAATGTCAAAAATTGAAGATTACATTGAAGAAAAAACTGAGTTAAAAAATGATATCGATCAAAGTGAGGATCTTGAAATCAAACAAGAATCACTAGCTATTCTCGCATCCCTGGGCACTACAAAAGAATATTTAGGAGTTGATATGAGTTTGGGAGATGTAAAAAAATTATCAGTAAAAGATGTAGAAAAATATTATAATCGGTATCAAGCAGTATTAGGTAAGAAAATTAGTGGTGGATTAGTAGATTCATCTCTTCAATTAGTTTCTAAAGTTATTTCTTACATGGTTCCTGTGGATGATATAGAAGCTCTTTGTGATGATTTGAATAATGATGATTTGGTTAATCGCGAACTAACAAACATTGTAGGTCTCTTAGCATTGAAAGCAGGAAGACTGGCAGCACTTGCTAGCGGGCTATTCCAGGTTGCTAAACACGTTAAATTCAACAAAAATCAACAATTTACAAGTACGACTGAGCATAAAATACAAGAGGTTTCAAGCATGACTGAGCAAACTACTAAGCAAGATACTAACGGTACTGATAATGTTTACTAAGCATACTATTATTTTATTTACATATCATTCCCAAGTGGTCTAAAGATTTCTTAATGATATGTAAAATAATGTCTGAAGAAGTTGTTGAACAAATTACTAGAGATCCTACAAAAGAAAAAACTGAAGGTAATGCTTCTAAAAAGAGGGAGAAAGATCCTAAAAAAGTAGCAGCAGGTAAGAAATTAGCTGAATATAATAAAAAAGCAAAAGAAGCATTAGCTAGAGAGACCATGCGAGCTGCTGAGCAAATGAAACGTGAAGAAGAGCAAAATGAAAATGTAGAGAGTGAATCAAATCGGGCAAAGCCCTCCCGCGCAGCGAAAGCATGGCTTCCAGAACTATCTTTTACAACCGTATTATCCATTGTTGGAATAGGCTTTACAGCATTTGATATGTTTATGAGATACCGACAAATCCGCAGGACCAGCTCCTCTGAAAAGGAGGATAATAAAAACAGAATACCTGATTTAACGCAAGTTCCTCAAATACTACAACCACTCACCCAGCAACAATCAAATATCTCTACTCCTCCAGCTCCGAAAATTGGAATGATTTGATTTTATTTTAAAACCTAAAGGGGTCTAAAGGTTTCTTACTGATACAGTAAAAAATTATGTCAAACGAAAACAAACTTGTGAAAACTGTTACTGATTCTGCAGTACTTATCGGATTAGCAGCTGGAGTTGGATATGTAGCTAAAAAAGCAATGAAAGAATCATTTATGAACGACCCATCCTCAAGTATTACAAATTATGCTAAGTGGGTCGCTGTACTGTCAGGTAGTATGTACCTAAAAACATATTTAGAGGATCAAAAGATTTTACCAACCTAAAGGGAGGAACCTCAAATTAAGGATTTATAGACCTGAGCGAAGCGAAGAAACATGGCAACAATAGCAATGATGGTTGGAGGAGCTGTATTAAATGCAACTGCCTTTGTTGGTGGATCATATCTTGCAAAATATATCTCAGGAGATAAAACCGATACAGAAAAAATACGACACGATAAGGCATTAGAAAAATATCAAAAAGATTATGCTGAATATCAGGAAAAAAGACAGAAACTAATTGATTGGAAATTACAAAAAAAAGATGATAAATATCAAGCTTCAAAAAATATTTCGAATACCGATGAAGCTTTCGAATTATATGAACAAATACATGAACCAAAATTCTCTGATTATTATAAACCAAGTAGTAATCAAAAGACGGGGGAAATGTTATATGTGGGAGGAGGAATTTTGGCGTTGGGGTATGCAGCAAGTAAATTATTATAAATCATAAATATTAGATTATTTTGTTATGTAACCAGTAATTAGGTTATATAACATAATTCCATTTCTTATTAAGATCACATAAGGCTTCCAGTATCTAAATCTAGGTCATTTTCCAAAACATCAGCTGCTGATTCACTATCAAAAATAATTAATTCAGGATTATATTTTGGGCGGTTTAACAATTTTTTCATTTCAATGTTTGGTTGTACATAAGCTTCATAGAGCTTTACCTGAAGCGAAATGCGAGCTCCAATAAATATTGATTCAATTTTGATTGCGCATTCTGCATGGCACCTTTTATTCATTAAATCTTCAGTTTCTATTAATTCATCATCTTTCATATTATAAAATTTGGTAAATTCACCTTTTCTTTTGTTGCAAATTAATTTTGCATATAGTGTTGGGCCGCGGCCAGAAACTCTTCTCATATAAGTTTTGTTTTTTTCATCTGTAATTTTTTCCGTTTTCCAATAGAGAGGATTTAAACCACCCTTGGTTTTAGTAAGATCATTTCTTTCCAATTCAAACTTGTCAATTTTTTCTCGGTTATCTACCAAATGATCAATACAACAATCTACTATTTCGTTAAAAGTATTAATCCATTTTTCCTCTTCAGGTGTGGGTTTATCTCTACTCCATAAACATAAAGGAAAAGTATATCCCATACTTTTATTTGTTTCTGCGTTTCTATTTTCGGAAACTCCATATGAATACAATAGTCCAGTTGGAATAACAAGTTCTCCTTCGGTTCCATCTTCATTTTTTGTAAAAATATTAATTCGTTTAAATTCAATCTTTGGCTTGCTGCCCGGAATTTCACCTAAAATTGGTTTAGAAAAGATCATACGTTGTTTGGGAATATAATTGTTAACATTTATTAATTGTGTGTTTTCATTAGACATTTTATTTTATATTTTATATGTTTGAATCATAATTAATTTTTATAATTTAGAAAAAGTATAAAGACCGGCGTAGCCGAAAAACATAACTTTTAGGTCTAAAGATTTCTTACTGATTAATAAAAAAATCATGGAAGAAGAAGAAAAAAATCCACTATTGAGCCAAGATTATAATGATGATGATTATGATGATGAAGGTGGTGAAACTATTGAAATGGGTTCAATATCATCCACCACTAGGGTAATTAGCCATGATGCGGTGGCAGAAACATCGTTTGGTGGTAGGGATTATGAGAGGGAGGGTGCTAGACCAAAATTACCTAGTGAGAAATATGATGAAAGGAGAGATGCACTACAACATATAAAACGTATATTTCCAGATTTCAACCCTTTGGATTCTCCATTCACAGCAGAATGGGATAAGGAGGGTAATTTAAGGGTTAAATTGAGTAATCAGAAAAATGCTGTAGGACATATATTGATTGATAAAGATGGAGTAATAAAACTTGATAAGGCGGGTAAAACAATCATAAAAGCGTTAGGTGCTGATTATGAATCCATGCTTATAAAAAATAATAATCTTTTATCACAGCTGGAGGAAGCTAATCAACAAAATATTGAATTACTTAATGCAGTACAAGGATTGGAAGCAACCACAAAAGTATATCCTATGGAGATTAGTCGATATGAAGAAAGAGAAAAAGAACTGCGCCAATTCATTGAGAAACAACAAGTACAAAAAGCAGAAAATAAAAGTCTTTTCGATCAAACCGTTAAACAGAATATAGAATTAAAAATACAGAAAGAGAAACTTTTGAATGAAATGAATGTATACAAAGATGAAATAGATAAGTATAAGAAGGGGCAGTCAAATTTAACAATTTTAGAACGTAGTAATGAAAGATTACAAGCTGAAGTTGATAAATTTACGGAACTAACAAGAAAGAGTATTATTTACAACCAAGAAAAAATATCTGATCTGGAGAGTAAAAATGAAGAAATACTTAAAAATCTACCATTACGAGAACGTGTGAAGGAAATCTTCAAAAAGTATGGTTTTACAGCATTTGCTGTTTTAAGTGCTGTTGGTGTAGTAATTGGTGTTATAGTTTCTAATCTTTCCAAAGGTTTATCCACATTAGGTAGGGGTGTTGGTAATGGTTTTAAAGCTATTGGTAAGAAACTAGGTGAAATATTACCTGGAATGGTTGGTGCGATTGTAAGCTTTCTTTTCAAAACAGCGGGTGAGGTTATTGGATTTTTGGGGAAGAACGCATGGTTGTTGATAATGGCTGTGGTTCTATATTTTGTGGAAAGTATAAAAAAGAATAGAAAGTAACAAATTTAAAGATATCATGTTGATCAGTAAAATACAATATGGATGACTACAATAGAATTTACGGCGTAGCCGGTCCCGAGCAAAGCTCGATTTATCCACAATTACCAACGAATGGTGATCCTAATAATTTCAGACTACAAAAATCATGTGAAGTACTACAAAATCTTGAGAAGGAAATTAAACATTATGAGGAAGTTAGGAAAAAATACAATAGAGCAAGAGGTATATTTACAAAAATAAGTGTTAGTAGTGGAGTGTTTTCAGTTATCCTATCTGCAAGTGGATTGGGTACCTCCATTACTGGTTTTGGTGCTTTTGTCGGTGTTCCTTTAGGAGCTTTGGGGGGTATTTGTGGGGTAATATCGGTTGGATTCGGTTCAGCTTCTAAACAACTTTCACATAAAGTTAGTAAACACGAACAAACAGTTTCTCTAGCAAAAGCAAAATTAAACACCATTAACGACTTGGTTTCAAAAGCTTTGAAAGATAATGCAATATCAGACCAAGAATTTTCTATAATTTTAGCAGAGTTGGAAAAGTTTCAAAAACTAAAACTAGAAATCCGCCAAAAAACTAGAAAATATACAGAAAAAAACTTAAATATGAATCAGATAAGAACGGAGGTTCGAGCGGAAATATTAAAAGAGTTAACAAATCCAGGTCATTAAAAATTTCATATGAAAGAACTGATGTGGGTTGCAATTGTTTTGCAGGAATTAGAAATGACATCGAAGCTGGCCCACCCTACGGGTGATAAGAAATTAATTAACTTTACATCTTATTCTTAATCTAAAGACCAGATTATCTGAAACACAAAGAATAAGATGTTATTATACGATTTCAAAAATAGGTACCCAAACGCCAACCTTGATAAATTTACATTTGTGAATGATTCATATGGAGGATATATTAAATGGAAAGTTAATGGGACAGCAGTTATGTCAAATGATGATCCTACTGGAAAAACTTGGACTGATTATCTTCCTATTAATTTGAAAACATTATTATGGCAAGATTTAGGGTTAGAAAATAAAGTTAAGGTTGGTTCATTTCCAAAAAGTTTATCCATTACAAATCAAACATACTCAATACCAGCTATTAACTTTGATGACTTTACAACTGATATAACAAAAATGCTAACCTTTCTAGATATATACGTTTCAAATACGAAGAAATTCACAGCAAAAATGAGAAACATATTTACATCCCAAGTTGTAACATTCAATACTGCAAAACAAAGTAGAAGATGGTTGAATAATCCTGATATTAATTATTGGCCTCAACAGCTTAACTTTGCGGTTTGGTGTGCTACATCTGGCTGTGGGATAAGTCCTTTTGAAAGTTTAAATTATCCTAAAGTAGTGAACAGCTTCATAAAGTTTCATATATATTTTACAATAAGACGAATATTGTATGAAATGAAACTACCTTTACCCAACGAACAACCTTTTGTGATAAATAATAATCCATATAGTAAAGTTGCATATCAACGATTGTGCGCTGAATTTGGAGTTAGTACTTCAGCTGACTTTAGATGGAAAGGTGGAAGAAATTCAGGATTGGGAGATATATTCCTTGATTACGGTGCAGGATACCATGGAAAAGGAGGGGGATATCAAAATGTGCATATTATAAGAAATTATGATGTTGAAGCAGATCAATGGCTCGGTGAAGGTGGTAAATTCTCTGATGAAGGGGGTAAGAAAGAAAAGGGTAATCTCATTTCATTTATCCGTAACGATGACTTTGCTGATTTCAAATATGCTTGGTTTATCCCAACAAGTGGGCATGGTCTCACTAAAGCTGGACTTGGAAGATTAAATCGATCAGCCGAAGCTTTTGTATACTGCATATTGGGGGCACAAGTAAACACTAGAAATTCGATTTATGGTAATGGTGGTGGAGCGATAGAGACTCAACAAGAATTCTTAGCCTTATTTGAAAGTTCTGTTATAGAAAATGATATTTCTAATTCTATTAAAAATTACCAACAATCTGTGTATGAAACTAAATTACGACTTGATTTAGCTATCGCGCCTGGTGTTTGGTTGATGCCGAGTAATATGATTATAAATACAGAAAGTGTGGTTGGATATAACAACAAACTCATGAAAGCCACTGAAGATATGAATTTTGGGGTAAATAATTCATTAAATACTGAAACAAAACCTGTTGGAATAAGTCATAATTTGGGGGCTTCAAAAGTTTCATTACCACATAAAACCGAAAACAAACCACCATCAGAAACAACACAAACAGATCCAATTAAACCAGAAAATAATATTAAATCAACTCAACATGAAGATAATCTGATAGTATTTATGGTTGTTGGCGGTGCAATAGCTTGGTTTTTATTTCGTTAATGTTTTGATTATAGAAATCTAAAGATTAATATGATGTAATCAAAACAAAATGTTAAGTATTACCATGTATGAGTCAGAAAGTAGGATTTATTTAGATCCTCCGCTGAAAAATATTCGAGAGATACAGCTTCTGGATTGCAATATAAAAACTAAAAGATTGATTAATTTCAAGGATAAACAGATAATATTCAATGATAAGAATCAGGGCTTCATAATAATTCAACCCGGCACATATTCTCTTCGTAATATTCAATCAGTCTTTCTTAATGATCCTGATACGGAAAAGATAACAATAATTGAGACTGATACTTTTGACTATCTATATTCAAATAAGAACTTCAAAATTAGACTTACTAGAGGATTGTCGATTGGTTTGGGGGTTCCTGAAGTTATAAATCCTGGTAAATTATACCCCATAAATATACAGATTAGGGAGCCACTGAGACTTATGTGTAGTATAGTTGATAATAAGTCTTCATATATTAATAAAACCAAATATTCAGAGCTTGTGAAACTCTCACCATCACACCTACTTGCAAACATACCCTCAAAGGATTATCCAACAATTCCAGTTCGAAATTATGAGAGTCTTATAAACCACTTTGATTTAACCATATTAGATAATGAATGGGAAAAACTTGATCTTAAGGGTTCTCCCATAACTTTTAGTTTAAGATTTAGATAAATTTTTGTTATGTAACCATTATTTAGGTTATATAACATAATTAGTTTTTAATTATTACTCCATCTTTCTTTCAAATCTCTTAACTCTTCAAAATCTAGACACCAATCTAAATAATTAGTTCTATCTGGACTCCATGCAACATTCGTTAATTCATCTTGAAATCTTATGAAAAATTTCTCTTTATGTAGTATCTTATATGAGTTTGTGTATATAATAAAATCAATTGATTCAATAATAAAATTGTTATCAAACTTATTAATATTACATTCCTTATCATAATAACCAATATATTTACCATCCCTGCCATAATATTCATCATAACCATCCAAACGAACATAATCTTCATTAACATAATGATAAGCACCTCCAAAATTATCATCAACATATTCTTTTAACCATTCATTATAATCTTCATTAGCACATTTTAATAAATCTTTTACAAACTTATCAACACATATACCATTCACACCAAAATTCATATCAGCGTAATAAGAAATAACGATTTCATCATCATAATATTCATTATTATAATAACAAACTTCAAAATAAATACAGATTTTTTCTTCATCAATAAAACAACGATTTTTTGATATCTTTTTTAACAAATCTTTCTTGATTGACTCTATAAAATAATAAAAACCCAGTTTTTTATCATTAAAATACTCAAAACTAAGAATTCTTTTCCCATTATATTGTTCAATTGTTAGTTCTTCCATTTTATTTTATATTTTATATCTTTAAATCATAATTCATTTCTAATTTTTATTCTACATTCCTTACAAGAAGCTTTTTGTTTGTCGTGCTCACATATTTGCGAACCACCACATTCTTTACATTGTTGTTTTTGTTTATTATGTTTGCATATTTGCGATCCTCCACATTCTTTACAACGATACTTATATTTATTGTGTTTGCATACTTGCGATCCCCTACACTTTTTACAAGCATACTTAATTCTATCATGTTCGCATATTTGTGATCCACCGCATTCTTTACAAAAATATTTAAGTTTTCCATGAATACAAATATAAATGCTAGTAGTAGTAACTTTTTCAATTAAATTAATAATTTCCTCCTCTTTAAATTTTTTAAACTCATTAATAAAATCTTCTTTATTCATTTTTGATCTTCCTTTTATTTGTAACTCTTTCGCGATTCTTTTTAGTTCATAATTATATAAATCTTTTAATTGTTCCATAATTACTTTTGTAAATATTTTTTTAATCTTTAAATCAAGTTTTAAGCAGTTTAATTTATGTGTCCCAGAAATATTAGCTAAACTTCTGTGTCCTAGAAATTTTCTTTTTATTACTGCTTAATATTCTACTAATGTGTGCTAGCATTGGCGGTCTCCACAAAACTTAATCAGTAAAATATTTCTGAGTAAATTATTGATAGATAAATTTAGCTTGTAACCTAAATTTATCTATCAAAATCTTTGATTAAATCTCTGTGTCCCAGAACCGTAGTTTTCTCACTCTCTCTATATATGTGCAGATTAGCAGTTGATACCAGCAATCTATCAGCTTGCTGATTGGTGGTATCAGTTGAAATAAAGTCACCTATTCATTCATTCATTCCTTTTCAATTTTTGCCGTCAATGGCTTAAGTCTTCAGCGGAGAGGACTTGTCAAATTGGTCATTTCACGTTGCTGTTCGCCGGCGGCAGAGCTTGTCACTGAAACCCATTAAATTGTATTTCTCATGGCAGTTTGATGCTGTCCTGTTCGACGTCGTCGTCCTGTTTTTTTTTTCTTAATTTAACTTCGTATTTTTGCAAGTGTTGGTTTAGCTGTTTATATCAGCCTTTATATGGACATTTTCCTAGAGCTCCTCATCTTCGTAGTCGTCTAAATTTTAGACAATGGTTTGTTCGAGCTCGCTCAGAATATTTAACTTGATAAACTCTTCTTTAGAAAATTCTTCCATTACTGCGGGAAGATGACGTCTTTTATACTGTGATTTATACTGTGATAAAGGACGCTATTTGGACCAATCATATCGCGGGTAGAATCGGGACTGTACTATAATTAACAAATAAAGAAGCCTAAGCAGTGCATTAGACTGTGATAAAACACGACGAGCATTTGAGAACACGTGAGAAATGTCGAAAACACGAGCCGCAGCCGAGTGTTTTTGACATTAATTTCTCGAAGCTCAGTGAAGTCCCATTTGTAAAAACCAAAAAAAATTCTGCAAGGGAAATTAGTCAAAAAGAATTCCCTCAAGCGATGGCACCTAAAAAAAGTTAATGCAGACGAAGAAAAAGAAGAGGCTGCAGAAGCCTACAGTGGGCTGCCTGTGTGAAGCCTTGATAAGCAAACGGTTCAATCATGATCATTTGAAACTTTTATCAGACCATTCAAATGTGTCAGTTGCACACAGTAGAAGTGTAAAAGGATCTCAGTATAAGTTCAAGTTTATCGGCTGACCGAGTCAAATGCGAGCCTGTTTTAAAAAAAACAGCGTAAACATCTCTGAACTAGACGCTCTCGGGAGCGTTCACTCGGGCTACACTTTATAATACGTCTTGAACAAACTTGAATGTCAGTGAACGCACAAGGTTGGTACCGCGACGGCAAAAGACCTATCACACTGTATATCGCACTGCAGGTCTTGTCGTGTTTAAGCTGAGGGATTTTATCAGAAAGATTTCTAAAGGTTTTACAGAAATTTCAGTGATAATTGGTCTGGGTTTGTTTACTAATTTGTTTACTAATGTTGACCAATCGGCTTCTTTCACAGTGGTTCCCTCGGTAGAAAAAAACAAGTGTGATTCTTGATGCAAGGTTATTGAAGGCGAAGAAGCGATATGTGGGAACAACAACAAGTACGGAATATTGGGCGCTCTCATTTCGACGAAATTTCCGAAAATTTCGGGTGGGAATCGAATGGAACAGATCTTTTCCGGAAAAGATTTTCGAAAATTTAGGACAACCAGTTTAGGACGACCGAGAGCAAACCCGTTCCATTCGAGACCGAATTTTCCGAAAATTCAAACCGTAACTTTTTGGTGAATGGAAAGCACCCATTATCCAACACTTGGCCTGCTCTTTGATCTGTGAACCACTCGTACCCACCTCTATTATGCTATGGATACTTGGGAGTAAAAAAGTCCATCGTTTTGTTTTCGGCGACGAGAACGGTAGACTCTGATCTGGTCGCCAGCGCTGGACCATGGATTCGCTTACGCCGCATTCTCTGGCAATTTCTGAATTGTTTTCCACTTCCTCTGCCTCGGCGACGTTTCTTAACTTAAAAGAAATCAGAGTTTACGATATACGACGCGCTTTAGGCATGACTACAAACACTGCTACAAGCAGAGCTTGCAGTTGTTGTGCGACCAAGTCGGATCTGGATAGTTAAATGTAAAAATATCCCGGGATATTCTGGATAGTTCAATTTAAGTAATGGAGGGAAAGCTCAATTGGTACCAAGGCTTATAGTCATGACTTTAAAGGATTAACTCTCCGGCCCTTTTAAGATCATATTTTGTTTGAAGATCGAATAAAATGCCTTTTTTGTTGCATCCATTTCACCGCCATTATATAATATTCTTTTTGAATTTCTACAACTCGTGGGTGACGTCATTGTTAGCACTTATATAGACAATCTTGCGCAATAATGCAATTTTCTAACTGGAGAAAACAGGAAAAAAAAGCCAAGACCATTTTAGACTTGGATTGCCACAGGCATCCCAGTAAAAAAATCCTGCACGCTGTGGGTTTCAAAAAAAAAATTCATACACCGAACTTTTTCCCCTCCCTCCGGTTTTTTGTAATGGTCCGTGCCTTAGACTACGGGAGCAAAAGGGTTAAATTAAACACAAGTGATTCATAGTCAAGATACAAGCTACGGTGAATGCAATAAAAATAACTGTTTTCCAATTTTTTTTTAAAAAACAATACACTTGAAAATTAAAGCGTCATCAAAAAGGAAAAAAACACTGATTAATATACAAACCACTTATAATTAACAAAACAATTCTTTCCAATAATAAAAAAAAACTTGGGCTTTGATTTCGGTAGGGGTCTCCATCTATTCTTTAGTACTGTGTAACTATTTCTTGCAAAAGTTAAAAACAGTACTGTACTGTGGTACTGTTTGTTTTACTGTACAGTGTGGTTCTAACTTTTTCATCTGTGGATCAAACCATGCAGTGTGACCATTCTTTGTAAAGCTACTGAACAGGACTGTACTGTGGTACTGTTTGTTTTACTATACAGTGTGGTTCTATCTTTTTCACCCGCGGATCAAACCATGCAGTGTGACCATTCTTTGTAAAGCTACTGAACAGTACTGTACTGTGGTACTGTTTGTTTTACTATACAGTGTGGTTCTAACTTTTTCATCTGTGGATCAAACCATGCAGTGTGACCATTCCTCGCAAAGCTACTAAACAGTTCTGTACTGTGGTACTCTTTATTTTATAACATAGCGTGGCTCTCTCCTATATAACTGCTGAGAAAACCATGTGTTGTACCCTTCTTTAAACAGCTACCTCTAAAGGTACCGTTCTTGAATACCACCTAACTGTTTTACTATACGCCATGTTCTAACACTTTACTTTACCAACAAAAACCTACACTGTTACCAGGAAATGTTCGCTTTGGAATGACTCCACCAAGGAAATGTTGACTAATTAAACTGTCGATAAATATACGTTATTTACCGGGCGGAGGTCCGTATGGGAAACAACTGTGCCCGAGGTCTTGAGTAGGACGAGGGCCGTACTCAGGACCAAGGGCACAGGTTTTTTCCTATACGGACCGACCTAGCCCGGTAAATAACGTATTTATCGTTTTTTGTATGTCTTCTTCTTAAATACGAAAAGTGATAGGAAATTGCTACAGCGGGGAAAAAATCTGGCCCGTGGGCCGTATCGTAAAAAGCTGGACCGGTCATGCGCGCGTGATTAGCCAATCAAATTAGAGGATTTAGGACTCCGGCCCGCTCAGATGCTCCAAAAAAAAATAATTTTGGATATTTCGTCAAACCTGGTTATTTGATTGCACAGTACCAGGCGGACTACCAGCCCATCAATTTGTACCCCATTCAAGGGTTTGTGAGCTACTATACATTTTTAAGTATATCCCAACCCAGCCACCTTTTAATTTCGAGAAATCTGATCGGCTCACTATTTAACAATTATTCGCCGAAGGCGAAGCGTTTATCAGTGTATTCACTGATGAGGCGCCGGAACAATTGTTTTAGTACAAATACACAGGTGATTATTTAAAAAAAAAAAAAGAAAAGAAAAAGCATTGCACAACACGGAGAAAATTATTTCATCAAAAGCGCGCGAACGACTGGAAGCCATTTTGTTCGTCGAGGTGATTATCGGCTGATAATCCGAGATAGCGAACCAATCAGAACGCGCGATTTTGTATAATTACCTGAGTATTTATACTAATTCGGGATATTTGACATTACTCACCTGCTTGGAAGTGACAAGTGCCGGGGATTCTGGGAAGCCTTGTGCAAGTGAGTTTTGGTCAAACAAACAAATAGCCCGGCTGTTTGTCAGAGATGTCACTGAGGTTGCTTCATTGGTATACACTAAAACAACCATTCCATTCAATCTCGGTGAATAGTGGATATTCTACCCTATTCACTTCGACCTCAGAGAACAATTGTAAAATATCAACCAAGGAATGAACAATAATTAAATAATTGATTATAATAACCTATCTCGTCCATTAAAGTACGAATTAGATTTTTCAAGTTCTTCCATTACTGTGCTCGCTGTCGCCAGGATCTCGAGTTGTTTCATCACGATAACCTTGGTCAGTGCATTCTGTGGCACTCTTTTGTGATTCCCTTTCAAGTAACGGCAGACTATGTGTCCTGGTATCCTCGTCCCCTTGTAATGAGGACTCGGATTTGGAATTCTCATTAAAAGATGCCCCAGCAACTTCATGTTTATGATCATCTGTGGGGTAGATATTTGAAGACTGCGACTTTTTCGTAGTTTTACTCTCAGTAACTTCAGTTGTACAGTCTTGAAGAGATCGTTGAGTTTCCGAAACAACACTTTGATCGCCCGAAGTGTCCACATGACTAGCTATATCGGGCGTGGTTTGATGAGGAAGCTTTTCAGAACATGGCTTGCCCGTGGAAGCACAAAACAAACCCTTCCGTTCATCAACCGTATCACTACCACTCGCTACACTGCTATCAGCGCCTGTTGTAGCTAGTGTATTTTCATGTTTGTTACTTGCTGAATCTAGCAATGGTTCATTATTAACGCTTGATACTCTGCTATGGGTCCCCGCCGTAGCTTGTGTACTGCCCTCTCTGTTGTTTGCTGAATCTTGCGACAATTGTTTTTCGCCTGAGGTTGATGTGTTACTGTTGCTAGATGAAGCCTGATCACTTGGGCTCTCCCAAGAATTCACGCCCACCTTGTCAAGTTCACTGTCTTGTGGTGATTCTCCACTTGTATATTTTGTCTCACTGTTCATTCCTTCGGACTTGTCAGTGTTTGACGACTCTCCATGCTTCACACGAACAGGGGTCGCCGTCCTGTCTATCGTGCAATCACAAACAGACATTAGTAGGATATTTTCTGACAATACAGTAGTATGTAATGACATTAATTGATCATCGCAGTTACGTACACAACTTAAACAGCTGTAAAATTAAAGCTTGAAAAAAAAATTAGGCCTGAACGGGATTCGAACCCATGACCTCTGCGATACCGGTGCAGTGCTCTACCAACTGAGCTATCAAGCCAACTGGGAGCTGGTCATATTGTGAGTTCGTAACATACCTGCTTTATCAGGCTTTAATTTCACAGCTGCGGCTGACGTTGTGTACATAACTGCGATGATCAATTGATGTCATTACATAGTACTCCGCGGTTCAAATATATGGTCTTTCATATATTCACTTGCATAATACAGTGGTACTTTTCACAAGCTTGATATTTTGTGTGTACTCCTTTGACTCGTACATGTTAATCCTGCTATTTTCAAGATGCAGGAAAAAGCAAAAAATAATACCAGGCCCTTACTATATGTCTGGTTCCACAAGTGGGCAAGATAAGGCGAATCCTTAGTTCTGATTGGCTACCCGAGCGGGTAAGATAAGCCTTTGTTGCCCGCTCGGGATTTCCCTTTTTGTCCCGCGAAACAAAACAAACGTTTTTTTTTTTGCGTTCAAAAAAAGCACAAGAAAAGAACTGGGCCAATAAGAAGCCACCTTGACCTCCAGCTTGGTCAATAAAGCAAATGTCTTGACCTCCCGCTTAGTCAATAACGCATATATCTTGACTTCCGTTTGGTAAATAACGCCTATATATTTAGCCTTCTTGATCAATTAATTGGTCCATACCAGTTCCTGTTGCCTTAGCAGCCAGACGGACTGTGAGTCGCCGGTTGGAGTCTTCCAATGCAGCAATGGCGTTTCTCAGAATCCGACCTTCCTTACTAAACAAAAGAACTGCAGGTATTTTGACATCGTTGCTAGAACCGTCCCCAGCCATTGCAAAAATTGGCTGAGAATCACTCGAGCTTCCTTCATTGTTATCTGCAAGTCCAAGAAAATAGCAATTTTGATCGACTAAACATTGCCCTAGGACCCGTCTTTGTAAAGCTACTGAACAGTACTGTACTGTGGTACTGTTTGTTTTACTATACAGTGTGGTTCTATCTTTTTCATCTGTGGATCAAACCATGCAGTGTGACCATTCTTTGTAAAGCTACTGAACAGTACTGTACTGTGATACTGTTTGTTTTACTATACAGTGTGGTTCTATCTTTTTGATCTGTGGATCAAACCATGCAGTGTGACCATTCTTTGTAAAGCTACTGAACAGTACTGTACTGTGGCACTGTTTGTTTTACTATACAGTGTGGTTCTAACTTTTTCATCTGTGGATCAAACCATGCAGTGTGACCATTCTTTGAAAAGCTAATGAACAGTAATGTACTGTGGTACTGTTTGTTTTACTATACAGTGTGGTTCTATCTTTTTCATCTGTGGATCAAACCATGCAGTGTGACCATTCTTTGTAAAGCTACTGAACAGTACTGTACTGTGGCACTGTTTGTTTTACTATACAGTGTGGTTCTAACTTTTTCATCTGTGGATCAAACCATGCAGTGTGACCATTCTTTGTAAAGCTACTGAACAGTAATGTACTGTGGTACTGTTTGTTTTACTATACAGTGTGGTTCTAACTTTTTCATCTGTGGATCAAACCATGCAGTGTGACTATTCTTTGTAAAGCTACTGAACAGTACTGTGCTGTGGTACCGTTTGTTTTACTATACAGTGTGGTTCTAACTTTCTCATCTGTTGGTCAAACCATGCAATGTGACCGTTCTTTGTAAAGCTATTGAACAGTACTGTACTGTGGTACTAGTTGTTTTATCGTGCAGTGTATTCTTTTCAAGGTATTCAACTGTTTGTTAAAATTGTACAAACTATTTCATTGATCTTTTTTCCATTTTAAAGCAAAAATTTAACCGCTGTTTTTTAGCCTACCAATAATGACGACGCCAACGGCTCCAACTGCCTCCGCTTGCCGGGCCTACGACAAAGATTAACATAAATCTCGTATTAATCCTTCTACTCCCAAGATCTTAGTAATAATTCTCCTATATGAGCACTACAAACTATCCAATACGTTAGTTGAGAGAACGTAGTGTTAAATCAATTTAGTACGTTCAAATGAATAAGTTCTTCAATTCTCACGATCAGCAGCTGTTCACGGTTCAAGTTATGTAATACAGTACTGTGTCAAACGTGACAAGACCAACGTGTAACACGGCCTGTAGATTATTACCCACATGTGCGCACTGCGTACCTATCTTTTTTCAGTTGTCCTCTTAGGGACCGTTGATTTTTTTATGAGGGAGGGGGTGGGGGGCTAGTGTGATTCGGAAAGCACCATTTAAAAATTGCATGACAACTCCTCAGCTTGCCAATTTTTTTCACATGGCCCTCCACTCAAAAGAAAGAGAAGTCAATTTCGGATTAACACATTATGACATAAAAGTATTGCTAAAATATTACACTTGACCACCCCCCCTTGTCTCTAATTATTTTCGCATTACCCCCCAAAAATCCCACCACTCCCCCCTCCCTAGTAAAAAATGAACGGTCCGTTACCTTGTCAATGAACATACATTCACCCCTCTCCATGATGGCAATTCTGTGTTTCAGCTCTTCCGCATTTTCCAGACTCGAGCAGCCTTTAATAGGCTCAGCAACAGCTACCTCAGCTCCCATCTAAACACAAAACATAAGGACATAAGGAAATGCAAGGGGGTTAACATATACAATTCAAGCAAAGCAAAATGCTGAGTTTATTATATTGTTTTCAACATAATGTAATGACATTAATTGATCATCGCAGTTATGTACACAACTTAAGCAGCTGTGAAATTTAAGGCTGAAAAAACTCAGGCCTGAACGGGATACGAACCCATGACCTCTGCGATACCGAAGCAGTGCTCCACCAACTGAGCTATCAAGCCAACTTGGAGCTGGTCATATTGTGAGTTCATAACATACTTGTAGATGAAGAAGAATGATGCAAATGAATATATGAAAGACAATATATTTGAACTGTGGAAAAAAAACTCAGGCCTGAACGGGATCAGGCTTTTTTTTAGACTCAAATTTCACAGCTGCTTAAGTTGTGTACATAACTGCGATGATCAATTAATGTCATTACATATTTCTCCGCAGTTCAAATATATGGTCTTTCATATATTCATTTGCATCTGTCAACATAATGTTCGCGTAAATCCTCTCCCTTACTTTCTTCGACCAAAATTCAATTGAATTGATTTCGCAGAAGCCTCAGCACTATTCACCTCATAGGAGGTGAGTAGTGTTGAATATCCCGAGATGGTGAGTCAGTCAATCAATCAATCAATCAATTAATCAATCCATCAATCAATCAACCAACCAACCAACAAATCAATCAAACAACCAACCAACCAATTAACCAATCAATCAATCAATCAATCAACCAACAAATCAATCAAACAACCAACCAACCAACCAATTAATCAATCCATCAATCAATCAACCAACCAACCAACACATCAATCAAACAACCAACCAACCAATTAATCAATCCATCAATCAATCAACCAACCAACCAACAAATCAATCAAACAACCAACCAACCAATTAACCAATCAATCAATCAATCAATCAATCAATCAACCAACCAACAAATCAATCAAACAACCAACCAACCAACCAATTAATCAATCCATCAATCAATCAACCAACCAACCAACACATCAATCAAACAACCAACCAACCAATTAATCAATCCATCAATCAATCAACCAACCAACCAACAAATCAATCCATCAATCAACCAACCAACCAACCAACCAACAAATCAATCAAACAACCAACCAACCAATTAACCAATCAATCAATCAATCAATCAACCAACCAACCAACAAATCAATCAACCAACCAACCAACAAATCAATCAATCAACCAACCAACCAACCAATTAACCAATCAATCAATCACTACTTTATTTAAACACGTAACGTCTAGGAGCTGTACAAGCTCGTTCATAATACGCACGTGTGTGAAATTACATTCGCAAAGGCCATACCACAACACCGGGAACTACGTCCCCTACTCTTTGCAAACAGTGTGCGGGTTCTTTAACGTTGCACAAAGTTATCCTAACAAGGGTTGTGAGACGGGACCTACGGTTTATCGTCCTTATCCGAGAAGACTAGAATAAGAGCCATTTACAGATGTCATTGAAGCACTTTCTCCTCAGTAATGTTAAGGCCCTGAGTGATGGTCCGTCCGAGGTTCGAACACACGACCTCCCGCATGATAGTCCAAAGCTCAACCAACTGAGCTAAGTGGTCGGCGGTTAAAATCAGATCAGATTGCTCAAAATGCCAAAGTTGCTGAGTTAATATATATTATTATTCATTCAAAATATTTCCCCGATTCTGATTGGCTAAAAGCACACGTTTAATTCACCATAACCAGTTACTGATGCCCAAATTTGGAAGAATTTTGACTTAAACGAGGAAATGACGTCAAAAATGCAGCGTTTTCGCAGGTTAATGCCCCGTTAACCGAGAAGACCTGGGGACGAGCTTGTGTTATTTTGTTGTTTTGTTATATTGCTGGTGGGTGTGAAATTTGTGAAAATGAAGCTCATTTTCTCCTTTAAGTGTTCGAAAATATTTTGATAAATAATAAAGCAATTAATGAATTCGACTTTCGTAGGATATTAAGAATTAAGCGGATCTCGGAAGGGTGTTATCCACCTCGGCCTACGGCCTCTGTGGATAACACCTTCCTCGATCCGCTTAATTCTTCATATCCTACTCAGCCTCATTCATTAATTGCTAACTACAGTGACATGATTGTGGCACCCACCCCTACATCTCCTCGGCCCAGGTCCAGACCGAACTGTGCTGGGCCAGCGTTAAGAATGACGTCACCCATGTACGGAGCTGACATCAGCTGCACCACACGAGGATTCTGAGCAACACCTGAAAACACGAAACAGTGAAATTCTCTTAAATTTATTGTATTCAGCTTCGACTGGATTCACTCGTGTCAGGAAGGGAAACCAATCACTGCGGCCCCTTAAAATTCTGAGATCAAATTGTAATTTGAAAGTGTTGGTTTTTTTTCGGCTCCTGCATATGAAATAATGCAGGAGCCAATATGTCAAAGGAAACACGAGTGAAAGAGTGAAAGAACCAATCAGCGCGTGCCTAGTATTTAGCCAATCACAATGCACAATACAATTCGCGGACCGCGAAGAATTGTGGTGTAAATCGGCCTAGGATCAACAAATTAACAGCGGCCGGCCTACATTTGGACGACATTCCTAAAGGAAAGACACCAGAGTTCATACTTTGTAACCTTTATATCCATTTATATTTAAACTCGAAAGAGAATATATAAAAGTAAATGAAATCGAGGAAAGGCGACAGGTATGGCAAAAAGGTCCGAATAAACTTAATAAATGCGGTAGCCACATGCATGCAATGCTTGCCTATTTTTTATGGGGGAAGGAAAACCAGAGAACCCGGAGTAAAACCCTCAGAGCAAGGAGAGAACTAACAACAAACTCACCCCACATGAGACGGTGGGATTCGAACCCGAGGAGGGGTGTGAGCGTTCTTACAACTGCATCAACACTGCTCAATGAATCTTAACTGGGAGTTAATTTATATGCAATCAGGCCTTTAGATTACACTCACTCTCAACAGCTCGAAACAGTTAGACCCGGTTCAAACGTCAAACTTCACATGTGCCGAACCTGATGCAAATGAGAAAAATCTATTGTTTTCCCTGATTTGCATTAGATTCGGCACATGTGAAGTTCCACGTTTGAACCGGACCGGGCCTAAGGAGTTACTGTATGTGCTGTGGTTTAATTTTATCCTTGGTTTAGATTTTATTTTCCTTTGTTTCAAACTCACTATCATACATTGTCACGCCAAAAAAAAACAAAGGAAAACAAATTTTAAACAAAGGATAAAATTGAACTACAACATATGTGTTGGTAAATTCGGGAGTTGGTGTTCTATAAGCTAGAAGCTAGGGATTCTATCTGTCCGTTTTAGCAGGGCTGCAAAAATTTTTTTTTCTTGAAAGAACATATGTCCGACTAAGTGATCATTTTGGTCGGACAAAACAAAAATGTAGTCGGACATCACCAAAAAAAAGAGAAGGTTGACTTTTATTTTCTTAAAACTACTATGCAAATGAAAAATTGCTAATTTTGGTCGGCCAATGACCGCTAACCGACTGTTAATTGCCGCCCTCGGTTTGTAAGTTAGGACCCACCCCATTAAGAAGAGTGGTTTTCAATCAAAAATGGGAATCAATAATGCAAATTAATTAGTTTTACAATGCTACGAAAGGTCATTGGCTAAGAAAAGAATCTCCCCCCACTTTATCAACCAATCAGAAATAAAACTAAAACCAATCGCGACGAGGTCGCAAGCGTTTTCCCGCGCTTAATGCTGACGTCATGTATTGACGTCTCATTGGTTCATCGAACTTTGCGCATCTGTTGTGACTTGGTGCAAGTAACTGCTTTGGTGTTGGTTTTAACATATTCTCCCTACTGGTGGTGCATTAAAATGAATGGGGTCCACTAAGGAGAATGTGTACCTTGACGTTGGGGTTTAAAAAGTTAACAGTTATTAGTACCATAACTTATTGTACCTGATTCGTCATTGCGCTGTTTTGCTAGTTCAATCATTTCTTGCATGAACTTTATACCATCCTCCGCATGTTCTTGGGACAGAGCCTACAGTATCACAAGAGCAAACAATGAGATATATCGAGGTGAAAAACTGAACTATTTTGTCTTATTTTATCAATTCATTGCTTGTCGAGTTCGATCGTCCGGGTCCACGGGGTTCTCAAAAGAACTCTTATTGGGCTCATCCTCTGTGCAAAGTACAACAAAGAACACAAAGGAGACAAAACAATAGAGACTAGGAAAATAATAGTGAAAAAAAACCAAACAAAACAAACAAAAAAACAAACCAAAAACAAAAAAACAACAACAACAACAAAAAAATCTTCACAGGTTATTACATCGAGGTAAACCCTGTTATTGACGTTGACTGACGTTTCGACAACCTGAGCTGAAGTAATCATCAGAGTCAAGTGTCGTCAGTTGGTGGTATTTCATGTCTCTGTTCAAGGTTGAAATTGGTCGTTTAAGTCGTCACGTTATTGGCTGTTTGTCATTAAGGCCATGGTGCTATTGGCTGTAAAGACTCAGTTGTTATTGGTCAGTGTTTGTCCATTGCGATCCGTATGTTAATCAGGTCTGTTCTTCGAATGTTGTCGATTTAACAAATCGAATGCGGTTTAGCGTTGTCTGTACACTTATCGACAACGATATGCGTCATCAAAGTGGTCAAAATGTTGTGATAATTGACAACTGTGACATTTTTACCACAATCTAAACGTCAAAGAAAAGGTTTTTTTTAGAGCGTGACCAAGATGTGACACAGCGTTGTCTGGACTTTTATCGACGATGGCAAATTAGAAGATTACGACATTAGTATAAATTGTGATAAAAAAGTCGTTTGTACGGTGCAGGTGATTGTTAGCAACGGTTCAGTGGCGTCTGTTATAAGTTAGTGAACCAGCTATCTAGAGTATTGTGGGGATAGTTTCTAAAGAAACTGGTGCTGCGTCGGTGGGAAATTGAAACACAAGAAATTGGATAAATCAAACGAGTTGATTAAGTAAGTTATACCACCGTAAGGTGAATGGGAGGTGCTGACGTTTCGAGCGTTAGCCCTTCGTCGCTCCGACGAAGGGCTAACGCTCGAAACGTCAGCACCTCCCATTCACCTTACGGTGGTATAACTTACTTAATCAACTCGTTTGATTTATCCAATTTCTTCAGCTATCTAGAGTGACTTATAGACCCATCTTGCCTGCTCGGGTAGCCTATCAGGAGTCAGGGTTCGCCTCATTTGCCCACTCGTGGAACCAGTCATAACTAGAAGGGCACTCGGTAGAGCGCATACCTCCGCCCCGCCACATATGTACACCTGATACACCTGATATTACACTCATTTGGATCTGAGATCCGGAGTTTAATCCGGATAAATCCCAAATTTTAATCGATTGATCCTGGGTACATTTGCGACCTTTCCACCAAATTTGGTGCAAATCCGTTGATTAGTTTTTGCGTAAAAGGATTAACAGACAAACAAACAAACAGACAGGCGCGAAAACATAACCTCCTTGGCGGAGGTAATAAAAACCTCTTACCGTTGATGCTGTCTGCATTAGTTGGATTCTTCCATCTTTCATCTGCACCACTACGATTCCCATGGCCTTTAAAGTTTCCACGTGCTGTTGATTACCAGGCACAAACTGTTCCGCCCTCAATCGCGGTGGCCTGAACGCAAGACAAAAGACACTTTTGAGGTACAGCTGACGCAAATCCGCAGTATTTCGCAGTAAGTATTTCATACAACTGAAGCCATTTTGATTGGTTAATTCGGTTTTTGTCGTTTTCCAAATATGGTAGTTGGTAGGTTCGGTTCAAGTCTCTCTCGGTTTCTGCTTAAACTCACAAAAGAGTGCAGTAGGGAAGTTATGGGTCTGGCACCACTTACTTGTCAGAAGTAAAAGAAAAAGTCTTTTTATTGGGACAGCTCCCCTGTGCTGTGGTTCTGCTCTTTCGACGCACCTCCTCAGCGTACTTAATGGAGGACCCCTCCGTATGTCGTGTGAAAGGACACGTGTACTCATGTTCATTCTCGGGATTCAGGGTTAGGTTGTACTTCAGTTCCTAAAAAACAAAATACACAGAATATTGAAAATAATGGTGATGGAACAGGATGAAATACAATTCCGTCCGTAGTCGTAACTGCGATACATTGTTGGACCACATGTACAAGGACACATGTATAAAATTGCGTTATTGACCAAGCGTGAGGTCAAGATGGCTGCATATTGACCAAGCATGAGGTCAAGATGGCTGCATATTGACCAAGCGTCAGGTTAAGATGGCTGCATATTGACCAAGCGTGAGGTTAAGATGAATTATTATTGACTTCTCCCTTGATTAAAACAATACCTTAAACCTTGCAGCGTCTATCTGAATATCAAAATTGTAATTTTATTTTATTTTATTTGTATTTTTTGCTCCCATTTTTTTTCCAGAAATATTTTTATTTGATGATCAGTTTTAAGGATGTGAAGTCTAAAATTATGAACATTGTATATTCTCACATGGAAGAAGCGTTGTAACTGCTGATAAAATCTAAAGTTCAGAATGTAATTTTTTTCTGTATATTAGAAGTAACTTCATGATTTGAATGACCCTTGGTATATTGTGCATAAATCTGTGGATAGATTTATAAAGGAAAAGGCTCAAAATATAAATGGTATATTTTTTAATGCAAGCAATGCTGTAATTCCTGATTAAATTCAAATTTCAGAATATCTTTTTTGCTGTATAATAAAGGTATAAGTAACTCAATGAATCGAAAGACCGTTGGTATAATATCACACATTAGGCATAGATAGATTATGGAGGATAAGTCTTAAGTTAAACACCGTATTTTCTCAATTAAACGCCGGACCCCGATTAAACGGCCGGCCGGGTCCACGAGGCCAATTTTGAAATAAACGCCGGGGGCGTTTACTCAACGCCCTAGCGTTTGTTCGAGGCCCCAGCGTTTATTTGCGTTCGAACCAACAATTTGATTTTTCCCTTATTGATAGCACTACTGCGACATACTAGTGCGCTATGGTGTTTTAATAATCTTAATAAACGTTCAAAAGGAAAAGGCCGCTTAACATAACAAGAATAGTAGCTGTAAAACAAAATAAACACAATGTTCGTGTTCGTGTTGTGATTAAGTCTTATTAGTATAAATACTCGGGTGATTATACAAAACCGCGCGCTCTGATTGGTTCGCTATCTCGGATTATCAGCCGATAATCACCTCGACGAACAAAATGGCTGCCAGTCGTTCGCGCGCTTTTGATGAAAAATAATTTTTTCGTGTTGTACAATGCTTTTTTTTTCTTTTCTTGAAATAATCATCTATGTATTTATACTAAAACAATTATTCGCCTCAGGCTCAGTGATTATCGATGAATATTCACCTCGACTTCGTCTCGGTGAATATTCAGCGATAATCACTTCGCCTTCGGCGAATAATTGTTAATTACTGATGACGCACTTTCTTTCGTGTGTTGTAGTGCTCACTGTCACTAAAATAGCGAGGATCCCTCCAGCGTTTGTTTATCAGCTGTTTCAATCTTGTCATAAGTTGTCCTTTCTTTATTTTAGTTCTGTCCAGTGCCACATGTCCTGATTGTAACATACATGTGCTGTTTATAATGCTGTTTATTATATGACTAGCTCCGTGGGCGGGCAAGATGAACCGAATCTCGCGCTGTGATTGGCTACCCGAGCGGGCAAGATGGAGCTATCTTGCCCGCTCGGGATAAGGGCTTTGTCCCGCAAGGAAAATTCATCCGAGGCCAAAGCCGGTTTACCAAAATTTTCTTTCTTAGTTTTTCCCTGAAAAATCGTTTCCGTGACAGTTAAAGATTTCTTGTGGTTTGTGTATCGATGGAGCTGGAAAACTTGATTTTTGCATGTAACGGGCTTCCTTTTCAGTCCTTGAAAATAAACACGTACACGGATCATTTTTTGGTGTTTTATGCCATATAATAAATCCTTTATTGACCAAGCTTGTTCGGTCAAGATGGCTGGATATTGGCCTCGTTCTTTTTTTTGCGTGTTTAACGCAAAAAAAGAACTTAGCCAATATCCAGCCATCTTGACCTCACGCTTGGTCAATAACCCATATATCTTTTAGCAATAATCATCCTACAAAACTCAGGGACAGTTTACCGAATGGAAAAGTCATTTCGTGTTAAAAAAAATGCCCTAGGTTTCGGAGGATGGGTGAATAAATAAATCTGAAAAAAAAAAAAACAACAGAATATTGCACTTCATAAATAAACGCTGGGCCCCGATTAAACGCCGGCTTCAAATAAACGCCGGGTCCACGAGGCCAATTTCGAAATAAACGCCGGGGGCGTTTAATTGAGAAAATACGGTAAACGGTATCTTATAATTCAAGTAATGTTGTAACTCCTGATTGAATTCAAAGTTCAGAATATCATTCTTTCATGTGTGATAGAGGTAATCCAATGACCTTAATGAATCTTTGCATATCGTGCATGCATAGATTATGAAGGATAAGACCAAATCTATATGCCACACATTGTATATTTTTACATAACATTCTAACTTCAGATTAAATAGATTAGGGCCGGATTGTTCGAAGCAGGGTAACCCAGGGTTAGTGCGACATTTAAATACAGATATGAGAGCTTAAAAATCACATTCATTATAATTCTTTTTTAATACAATTTGATGATTGTATGCTCAGAAAAAAATAGAGAAAGTTATCGGAGAAAATGCCTTTTAACAAGAGGAAAAGAAACCCAGGTTAAAATTTAACCCTGGTTTAGCTAATCGGCCTTTGAACAACCGGCCTCAGAAATAACTGTTTTGGCTGTGTACCAGTAATAGAGATAACTCTACGATTTTTATAAGCCTTGCTTTATTGCTCATGGATAAATTGGATTACCTGAGAGGCAGAACCATTCACAGCCATGGTGGACAAGCTGAGTGGTAGGAGATGAGCCTCAGTGGTGAAAATAAACTGGTTCATGTTAAACACATGCTCACTTTTTTCCGAAAACAACAGGTAAAGGTATTTGAATGTCTCCGCAAGAACAAATGAATCCATTCTGAAGGATAAAATAAGAAGCACATACATTCAAGTAGTCAATCTTTAACCCTTTCACTCCCAAGAGTGACTTTATAGATTTTACTCTGTCTAATGCCAGACAATTTTACTCGTCAAATGGATACCCCTTGGGAGTGAAAGGGTTAAAAACTATCTCCCTTAAAAACTACCTCACTTGAAAACTATCTCCCAAGTGGAAATATCTGAATACACGACACAGAACTTTCATTTTGTAATATTCCAAAATGTGATCACCTGTCCTCGTGGCTAAGAGTCCTGACGTCTCTTAGTGCAGCAAAACCACAAGGAACTCGTGCATGTTCATTGATCTTTTCTACAATATGCTTGCCAACTTCAAGATAGTATGGGTCATTTGTGGCCTATCAGTAAAAAATTATCAAGATATCATAATATTATAATGTACAGGTAACTTGACTGTTAGTGTTTTGTATTCATAATTAACCACAACAATCATACGCGAATAACGAAACGGAACATTGACACAGACAGGTATTTGGCACATGTGATTTAGCAAATCCAAAAGAACATGCCAAAGCTGTTTTAGTTAAACATGGTTTGGAATCACTCTGCGCAAAACAGCTCCATGTAAATTCTCTACTGACTTGAGAGTTATTTCTAGTGAATCACTGTTAGACTCTTTTTCTCGCTATATGTAAAGATTAGACTTAAATCATTTGGGAGGTTATTGGAAGAATGTTCAAAGCAAACCATTTAACTCCTGGTCTGCAAATGAAATGTTTTTTTTTTGAAAAGTGACCACAGCAGTACATCTTGATAAACATAGGTTTAGAAAACTTGGTGTTGTACAAGTGTATAAATTATAATTTGTTCTTGTTTTCCTAAGCCTTTTCACTCCCAGGATCAGAGTAGCAATTCTCCATACTAAGTTTCATACACTTCCTTCTGTGTTAGTTTAAAGAGCTTGGCTATAAAATATGTCCATATCACTGAGTTGGTGATTTTGCCAATCATCTTTGTTTGTTTCCTTGCACATGTATGTATTAACATTAGTTGTAGAAATAACATATTGATCTCTCCTAAGACTGAAATACTGTTAACAACACTTACTGCCATACCTCAAAGAGAAAGTAAGTGCTTTCAACAAGCTCGGGTCGCAAGGGATGCTGACCCCAGTGGACCTCGAAATCAGTTGTGAATGCCTGGAAAAAAGACCCAATAAATGACTCTATTGAATAGATCAAATTACTAAATAATCACCTCACATGAAAAAAACAATGTCATTTTGACAAAGACATTTTTTTTTGGAAACACCAGAAGTAGAAAAAATGGAGCTTACAGGGCTAAAAAAAACTTTGGTTTTGACAAACCTGGAACGGATGGTTCCAACAGAAATTTCTGGATTTTTTTGGTCCAATGATAACCACCCAAGTCCTACAGTCAATATACTGTGTAATTTACTTTCACAAAAGTAAGGTACATTATTATATGGCTACAATAGTATGTGCGCTCTGATTGGCTGCTGAGTGGGCAAGATTTTCTTCAAAAGTTTTTCAAAAATTTTTTTTTTCCTTTGATTTGGACAACAGTTGACTCGTTTTCAAAGAAACCGTTTTTTTCTGTTAATTCTGGCCTCGATCACATGGTCATGCGTCTTTCAGTTCAGTGAACATAACCTCAAATGACCTCCTGCCTGTGCAAGCATACATTGAAAAACTCTTCCGTTTTTCTTTTTTCCTGTGCTAAAAAGGCTGTATAATAAATAACTTATTAACCTCATTTGTTAGGTCACCACAAGGAACTCTCAGACCTCGGCCGTGACTGTATTGAACTCGCTATCGCTCGGTCAATACATCAAGGTGTTGCTCCAAGACTTCCCTGTAATGATCTCACTCTCGGTTAATAAGGAGTATGTACTTCTACACTTGTCTATAAAAGTACCTAATCAGTATGATCAGGGTGCAGTACCTCGGGTAAGAAGGTATGTTTCTTTGACACTTCATACAACATCTGATGGGTCTCAATGGCCTTCCTTAAGTCTCCTTTTAGAACCTAGTTTAACAAATATATATAAAATAACTCAGACACTTCGTGAACACTGACTAGTTGAAAACTACTGTATGGGTTATTGTTCTGGTAAACCCATAGAAAAGAGAAACATTTTCTGTTTTTTATTTTGAGTTAGTTAATAAAAGTAATAAAATGCAGTTTCTATGGGTTTACCGGGGTAATAAGCCAGTTGGGATGTTGGGAGAACACTCAAAGGGCTTGTAAATCACTCATCTGCAGCTCATGATTTGCAAACTCTTCTCATGTTCTTCAACATCCCATGTGGTTTATTATGCCAGCAAACCCATAGAAACTGTAGTTTATTGCTTAAGTATCACAAACATCATAATACGACAAACTGCAAAGTATATTAACCAGATAGAATCTGAATATAGTTAAAAACACTCTCAGTAGCTTTTTTGTTTTATTTAGTGATCACAAAAAGCACCCTACTTCCACATCAAGTTTTCAACCTTCTCACCTCCAGAAAGAATCAAACTGAAACTTCTCCTATAATTATTATCAATTTACTTTCACAAGTAAACATGATGAGAGTTGCTATATCCAGGTGTCAATTCAGTAAAACCTTTACAAGCATAATTTACAAGTGCAGCTATTGTTTTACAGTTTGATAACAATAGCTATACATTTTTGTAAATTGCACTTCTAACAGTGGATTGATTCCAGCACTGTTTAAGTTTTTAAACTCTACAGAGCGTATCTCATGGAATTTTTAAATGCAGTACCTGAAGTCCTGGCCAGAAGGCCTGCAATGCATCCATATAACCGTGCGCTGTTCTGTCTGGTTGATGCATCTGAACACTTAAAAACAATGGTCCTCGATTCATGTAATGCATGATGGACTTGTAATGCTGAAACAAGAATTAAATGACCATCAAAGAATTATTTGACAACAGGCAAGGATAAATACACCCGCCTATACCAACAAAACACAAGGTTCAAACACCTCAGTTACTTCGTTAGAGCATTGCACAGGTATCCTACGTCATTACATTTGAGTAGGGTACATGTAAATTAACAGTAGACTTGAAGTGTCCAGGTCTACCTTGTTAAATCTCTCTAAATAAGTATCATCTCCAAGAAGAATGTAGGCTTTCAGGCAGTATTCATAGTACGAGTCAATTCCTGCACCAACACCACTATCTGCAAAAGCAGGAAAACTCAAGTTAAATATCAATTCAACTTTGGCCTCTTTCATCAGGAGAGAGTTTTTTCGCATTAGCCAAAGTAAAATCTATAAAGTCACTCTTATAGGGTAAAGAGTTAAGAGCAGGTTTATTGAATTATAATGAAAGCATAAGGCTAGACACCTGCACCTTGTGCTTAAAATTAGAACCATATTACAGTACTGGCTACTGGTCAGACATTCAGGTAACTCAGATGACCATGTACAATGGTGATCCCATCTCTAATTCAGGGTGTAAGCTGTTTTGAAGGTGGCATCAAAACCACATTTGTACTGGGTAATATGAATACAACTATTAACCAACAAACCCAACTCCTCTGATTTCAACAGTTCAAACGTGCACATTTACCTCTTCTAACCCAGTCACCATTGTGAATATTGATAACAGTACCCACAAGGTCACTAGCTCGGCTGCGGTAAACCCAGATTGCCTCCATAGCTTTTTGCGCCTTTTCCTAAATAAATAAATAAATAAATAAATAAATAAATAAACACATGTAGTATGCATATTATAAATTAAATTAGTATAATACTCAGGTGATTAAACAAAATCACACACTCAGATTGGTTCACTATCTCTGATTATCAGCTGATAATTGAAGATCAAAATGGCTTCCAGTCATTTGCGTGCTTTTGATGAAATAAAATTTCTTCGTGTTGTACAATGCTTTTCTTTTCTTTTTTTTTTTTTAAATAATCACCTGTGTAATAATCACCTGTGTATTAATCGTCTCAGTGAATATTCACTGATAATCACTTCACCTTTGGCAAATAATTGTCAAGTAGCCAGAACTCAACAGAAAAGTAGTGTGTAATCTTAACAAGAAAGTACACCTCAAATATTGGGTCCCCAGTGAGTCGCGACAAAGCACCAAACTCCATAATCATCGTACCAGCACATGCAGTGCATGTGTCAGACTCACTGCCTGTTCCAGATGAAGGGTGATGTATACCATACTTCAAATTCACCTAACAATGAAGAAAAAATGTTATTAACTTTCCAAAGCTCTGCAGTATCAGTAGAGTCTTTCGTTCAACATCATTTCCATTAAAGTTTAAGTAACTCAAGTCTCAACTTTTTCAGGTTAATGCTGCAAAAAAACTATGGATGAGATACTGACAAGTTACCGATATGTGGCTGGATAGGATTAAACAATGTAAAATTGATATGGTCATTGATGAGGATAATTTGGCTGAGAGAGAAAACCTTATCTTGTATAACTGGTGTCCAATGTAATAAAGGTGAAATATTATGAGTTTCCTGTTTCTTTGTGGTTGATACAAATTCAGCCCACCTGAAAATCTTTTTCAGGGTCTGTGGCCTCAATTTCATTATATTAGCCTTGCTTAAACCTACATACTCGCATGGAAAAACTTATTTATTGTGTTACTATCCAGGAAACCTTACCACCCTTTTGTCTAATTCTTATTTGCCTACAGTAACACCTAATTTCAGCTCCTCTAACTACTGTACATATATATATCTTATCTTTTTGCTCGTTTTAATATAAACAGATTTATGTTCAAACATCAACTGGTACTGTTTTCTTTTCTTTCTTTCTCATTTTTTCCCCTATTCCTTTTTTTTACTTTTTATCTAAATTACCATTTACACATACTTAGTTACATTGTACTTAATTACTTATTACTTGTCTTATTTTACTTTCGTCTTCTTTTTTTTTTAATCATGTACAACCTAGTCAAAGCAATTTAATTTGTTTTGTAACTACTCAGCTTGTTTAGTTTATTTCTATTCTGGGTGTTTTTTTTTTTGCCTATTTCAGTTAATTTATTTCATGCTGCAATTATTTCTATTTATTTTGGCAAATAAAATGGTTGGTTGGTTGGTTGTTGTTGTTGTTACATATGACAAACATATTCCCTAACCTATTATTACTCCAAGTAATAAATAACTAATTGTGCCAATTAATAATTATCATTAACTAATTATTGCAGGAATTAAAGGCAGCTTACACGTGGATAAGGTATCCCAGTAGAGGTGTTAAATGCAGGAAGCAGACGATACCCAATCTCTTTAGCCATGTCAAGCAGCTCGCCTCTGTACCACTGCATGCCTTTTCCAGAGTTTTTCAGCACCAATAATGCAAAATGGCCACCTAGAAGTCCCCTGTAGAACATAACCACAGAGAATGAAGATGCAGTGTTGTATCCAGAGCGCGTCATTGCGTCCTGGGACGCGATATTTTGCATTTTGACCCCCTAAAATACTAAGAAGGGGTCCCTGTGGACGCACAAATATCATGTTCGAAATATATGCACATTTCTTCCACTTGTATCGACGCAAAAAAAAAACAATCCGCTAGCTACGTGCGGAATAACGAACTTCCGAAGTTGAACACTGGAGCGTCATGCCTTCTGATGCACAACTGCCATCAATGACGGATTTTCGCGTTCATTCGCTCCGGATGTTTGGAGTTCTGACTTCTCATAAACAAAAGCTTTTTAGTTTGAGAGAGCCATAGCGTCACGCGGAGGTGAACGAAGAAACATTTACTCGGCCCAGTAATCGCAGTTTTCAAAATGGCGGACACCGACAATGCGATTTTTCACTAGCCTTCATCATCTAATTAAGAGGTAATTGAAATCAATATTTATGATAGGACCCCCAAAATTCTGGTCTGGACCCCCAAATATTTGTCCAAGGGGTCCAGAGGACCCCTACCCCATAAAACCTGGATGCAACACTGAAGATGAATAAAAAATGAACGGGCTAGCTTGGTATGGTAAAGTCTCTGCACTGCCTTACATGTACATAACTGAGAAAAACTCAAAATTTCATTTTTAAAAATGTATGGATTTTGCTGATCCTCTAAGACAGTGATACTTACCCCAACACCCTAATGTTGGTCTCAAACACCGATACAACCACATCGTTGTCAAATGTAACATCTTTAATGACTAACTTCACAGCTTTCTCAAACTCATCCAGTTCCCCAAGCACCTAATAAGAAGAAGACCACATTAAAATCAGAGACCCACTTAAGAAATTGATTGATTAAAATGCCAAAATGAAGTTGGCAAATTAACTTCTGATGTGCAACTTACTGCCAAAGTATCTAATGTGTCAATCAGGGTCAGAGAAAACCTGTGGGATAAAACAAACAGTCTGCATCAAATATAAATAAATGACAACCAGAAACCCACACTTGAAACATGTAAGTCTGGCTTTGAAAGTGCTTATCCACAGATTGTCCACATCCAATCTACCAAGAATTATATTTGAAGAATCAAAAGAAACCAAATAAACCAATGAAATTGGCTTTGGGAACATGAAGTACAGAATTTGCTGGGAGAAACCAGCCCCCCTGAACAGAACCACAAGTACAACTTACTTTCCAAGAGCATCATCCACATCCCCTCTGCTTGGATCCACACCTCTTACACGGCCCTTACAACTGAGTGGCATGAGTTCATCGGCTGGATAAGCATGATCCTTAAGAATTCAAGAAATCACATTATTAAACATCCAGTAAAAAAATAACATTATAAACCAAGGATAAAATTGCAGAGACACTGGTGAGGTGGTTGGTATGCTACACTTCTGAGTAAGAGGTGCAGAGTTCAAGCCTTGGTGATAGCACTTGTTTCGTAGGAACCAAGATGGTCCATTAAGAATACTCGCAAATCGAATAAGTGATATTTTTATTCAATTTCCGTGGCGAGTTTTCTTAGCTTTTCTTAATCTGGATAGCTGTCGAAAGCGTAGCGGGTAAGCAGTAAATTGCAGTCAAAAGGAGACCTCCAGTAAGAACTAAACGATTGCTTAATCAAAATGAACTTTAACCTAGCCTTATATTTCCGGTGGGCGTGTGCGAGGGTTACTGCAAATCTAATGTTTCACATATTTCAACTGCTACGTCATACATGTTAACAGCATTTACCTACCTACATGTACCAAGGATTATTAAAATTAAACCACAACTCAACTATAGGTTTCCCCTGCCCCTTTACTCCTAAGTGAATGTCATTGCTGAGTATGTCCTGTCAGTTTGAGAGTCTAGTGTTTGATTGACTCATTGCCCTACAGCTGTCTCCTTAACAACAATTCATTAAAGATAAATAAATTGTATAATTAATCAATCTGAGAAAAGAAGGGTTAAAATTAGCACAGGTCTAAAAATGATCACCATACATACTCTTAGCTTAGTTTCAAGTTGTGCATATTTAGATTTAGGATTTTAGCTGTATTCTACTTTGTAATCTCTATTATCTTATAAGTGTAAATAGTTTTTAAATTTTCTAACTTAGGATAGAGGGCCACTGGTTCGTCAGTTTTTTTTTACTGTTATGTGTTACTCTGTAAATAAAGTTGTTCCTTACTTACATACGAAATTCAAGGAATCTTGCCGAGGAGTTAAGGGAAAAGCTTGTTAAGGAGTCAAGTAATCTAAATGCACAGTGTTAATTTAATTGGCTGCAATTTTCAGTATGTATTTATTCAGGTTTAGTTTTCATTACTATATAAACACATAGGGCCCTGAATTTATAATGAGCTGACTTATTTAAACCAAAAGGGCACATGTTATACAAAAAAGTTATAGAATAATACAATAAAACTGCCCAGAATTAACCAGCAGGACAGCACATTTATGATATTCATACATTTGAGTTTATGCAAACCATGCAAGACATAAATTGCAAAAAAAAAACGTGTATAAAAATGATGATATCTTAAAATCACTGAAATGTGTCAACTTAAATTTAACTAGCTCAGAAACACACAATACTTAACTCAAATTATAATTCTTACTTAACAACAGATGGTACTGTTTGTAAAATATTTCCTTTCTTCTTTTCCTTTCCTTTAATTTGTGTCTCCGCCCTCCCCCCCCCCCTCTTGATTGGGCTCCTCTATATACGGGTGGAAGCAATTGTGAGACTGCAAATTGTTGAATTATGATGTGGACTGAAATAAATACCTCTTACTAACTGAGTTAGAGGTCTGTACTGTAAGTTAAGGACCAAGTTTTTCTGCTCCGATTTATGGCCCAAGCACAAAGCATGCGGGCCATAAAACCAAGCAGCAAAGAGGATGATCCATAACTTACGGTCTGGGCTGAGATATTTAGCGGGCCATACAGTGAAGTACGGCCTGCTAAATTGACCAATCACAGTGCGTGTACTAACTGAGAAATATAACAAAGAGCAGTTACAGCAGGAGTACAACAAAATCAGGTAGTGTTTTTCATTCCTTTTTCTAAGGCATGAATTCCCTTTCAAGAGTACACATACAATGTGTTTTTTGAGGTGGTTTTTAGATAGCACCCAAAAACAAATTGGGAAGTAGAAAACAGTGCTGGGTCATTATCCCATATACACAATAGTGCCAACAAACAAATAAGTCAACAATGTTGCAATATTTAGCTGCTACAGCTTTTTTTTGGTTGCAAGAGTAGAACATGCTTACCACACAATCACATATCTAAGCGGTATCCGGTCGATTAGCCCCCAAGTCGATTAGCCCCCACTAAGTCGATTAGCGCCCAAGTAAAAGTCGACCAGCCCCCAACTAAAATCTGTTTTCAACTTACTAGATTACTCTTCTTCAGGTTTCTTGTTGTTTTACTTATGCTTGAAATTGAAGTCAATAACTTTAAGATCGTTTGTTTCTTTGTTCGTCCGTTGAGGGTGACCGGATTTCCTTTCTTCTTTAATCTTTACCTTGCGTTTAAAAACTTCATGACTTTTGCTTGGTTTAAGATTTTTAGAACAAGATTTTAGTTCTGAATGTTTATGAAGTAAACAACATTTACAAGATACAGCTCTAATTGATCAGATCAACTGATTTTTCTAGATCGCAACAGGCTACAATTTCATCAACATCAAAAAAATTTGGCTCGTGGACCATTGCAGGTTTGTTAGAATGCCGATGTCAGCGTCACGAGTAGATAATTTAGATCGCAAGTTCTAATCCAAGCGTTAGTCAAACAACGAGAAACACGGAGAAGAGTAATCTAGTAATTTGAAAACAGATTTTCGTTTGGGGCTGGTCGACTTTTACTTGGGGGCTAATCGACTTAGTGGGGGCTAATCGACTTGGGGGCTAATTGACTACAACCATCTTAGCAATGGAAAAACAGCAATACACAAAAGAAAAACCTCAAAATACTTCTGACAGTGGATTAAGAACTGCTCCGCTGATTATTCATCAGGACTTTGGGTAGTCTCACATCCCTTTTCACTCTATTAATTTTCTTTTTTTCTATATGGATTACCGACAAATTAAAAAAAAAGAGTAAACTGTATGTTTTAAATAAAAATGCTGAACACCTTTCAGATAAGAACCACCTTTAGATAGCTAAAGGAGGCTGTAAAATTATAATGGACGGATATAGTTAATTTTTTCTCATACAATACTCTAGTGTTATGGATCGAGGAGAAATATGTAAACTATTCATTTTACACACAGAGTCATTCATGTCTACAAGTAAAGTAGTTTTAGGTTTCAATACTGGTGTAAACAGAGTTGACAGTGTTACAAACAAAATAAAGAGTATTTTCCTTCTCCTAGGTTAAGATTTGGAAGGGCTCATGTTTGAATAAAAATGTTGACCTCACAACAATTAACTTACTACAACAAAATATTTCCATTTTAACAAAAAGGAACTCTAGTATGTCTTTTAAATTCACGTCGTTTCCAGGGATAAAACTACGGCTTTCAACAAATTTGTCTTCAAACAAATAGGGGGAAACATTCCACAGCGTTTGAGATTTACAGAACTAAACTTAAAGGAAAAAACATAAACAATGACTGTTGACTGTTTAGGGGGAACCGAAATACAATATGACAAAAGTCAGATCTAAAAGATCCCTCATTAGTTCAGACAGTCTTTGGATATAGCAAAAGTGCGAGATTTATTATATATGACCCAGGCCGGAATATGGGCTTTTTCTAGCTTGAAGTCCCCACAAGTCACTAAAAAGGCAATACGCCGTAACGCTAAATAGCCATTTGCGTATAAACATCTCCATAGGACTAAACAAATCCGAACAAATGTAAGTAAATATTCGGCAGAAAATACTAACCATGTACGAGTTGTAGGCATGGCTAAACATTTCCATAACTTGATCCCTGTGAAAGTGAGACAAAAATTAATTTCAACGAGGCGCTTTAAATGAACGAATACGGAGGAATACTCGACAATTCATCTACCTCATTCGATGTTTTTCCTCGGGCGTCATTGCGGTGTGAGTAGATTCGCCACCGGCAGAAACAAGGGAAAGACATGCTACAAGTGATAACAATCCAGCCCGACTCATGATTGCTCCCTTGATGGACTGAGTCCAGATTACGGCTACAACAAAGATACTTTCCTTCCACGAATCACATGTTTGCAATCATTTCTTTTCACTATTAGTATTCTTGTACCGGGAAGAAATTTTATCCATATTCTTCGACTTGCATTCGTGGCAAAAAAGCGTTTAGCCTGGAGACGAATGACGTCATATAGGTACGAGGGACGTGCAAAAATTGATTTGAGTCAGAGGCAAAACACTTGCACATAAAATTATACACCTTAAAAAGGTACTACAGATCGATGACTATGAAACCCCATAAGAACTGAGAGCACCCGACATTGTCAACATGCAGATCAAAACTAACATTTCCAGAAAATACAAACCACAGGTAGCCCCAAGCTCTTAACTTAAAAAGGTTTGTATGTGAAATTCAAAGGTTTCGTTTGCAGGTGGAAGAGGGATGTTTTGTTGTTTCAATAATACTGAAGTACTTTGTTCATGCGTGATAATTAATGTTGAGTACTTTATGTTCTCCGTTACATGTCACCATGACATTTATGACAATTTTTGGAAGCAAACGCGATGCAGATTCAATTTCCCTTCTTGTCATCCATGAGCAATACATCATAATGTCACCAATCAAAGACTAAAGAGGAAGAAAAGCTTCAATGCAAGTCCAGCAAAGTTGATATCTATTCACAGAGTGAGAGGCAAATGGTTGCCAACTCAAATACTGATCTGACACTAAATCATTCTACATATCATGTACAGAGAAGTGGATGGTACTCACTAAGGAGAATTACTACTCTGATCTTGAGAGTCAAAAAGGGTTTTAAAACAGACCGCATGGATAACAGACAAAGCCTTTAAAATTCCGTGTTAAACTGGCCCATCAACAATGCCCAAATTATTACAAGGACCAGTATTAACACTGGATCTGAAAAAAAAGTTGGCTGCCATTGTTTACACAATATAAAATGTCCGAACCATAACATTTGGTTGCAAATTTTCTTCAAGGACAGGGTGACAGTTTCCAGTGTCTTTTCTATTGGCCAATGCTCCTCCTCCTTCACTACTTCTTACATATAAAGATTTCAACTTCAACCACATTGCCAGTGTTGTTTTGATAGAGGACAGAGACCCCCTCATACAAAAGTAAAATATTGTAAACCCTTAATACCTTATGCCACAGAATGAAAAGTAGGTCACATTTCCGTACATGTCCCTACTTCATTATGCATTCTGTAACTATTCTATTTCATTCTACAAACACAAGAAATATTTGCACATGCATTACACCAGACAAGACAACTTCAGCATGCATAATGAAGTGGGAACTTGTGCAGAAATCTTACCAAGAAGTATTGTAATTACAGCTGGAGAATGGTGGAAACTAACCACACCATGAAAGGGCAAGTTACTACTGAAAGAGTGAGAAAGCTACGTAATTCTGTAGGTTGGTGAGAAGAGTTTGTTTTGGGCATAGAATGGCTGGATTTGGCTCATCCAGGGATAAGCACTAAGCTCCAGTTGTTGTTTAACCCTGAATGAGATTTCCTCTGTAGCAATTAGTTGCTTCTAGTTAAAACACAGGTCCCTGATCAAGTACAGTTAGCGTGTTTGTTTTTTTTTTCTGTCTACTTCTTGCTTGTACCAAATCCAGCAAATCCCATGGTTGCAGCCAGTTCAGGATCAAGACCTCCTTCCTCCTCAATAGGTAGTTTATTCTTCTTCTCCTTTCGGGCAATCTTCCTCTGTTGTTTCCTCTGCTCTTCCTAACAACAAGAGCCCAAAGTAAGAGGTTCAACCTGCATGTATTGTCTGAGAATAGATTATTATTGGCAACAGTAATTTCAGGAAATAATTTGCAGCAATAAACTTTATACTAAGAGTTAATTTTCCATTTCATCACCCATTTGTATTGTGCTATACAGCACACATTCAATTAATGTATCTGTTACAGGTTAAATTTGATTTAACCTAGGTTTGTTTGCAACTTCTTTGTCTATACTTATGACAACGAATACCAGACACAAAGAAATTACAAACCAACCTAGGTTAAATCAAATTTAACCTGTAACAGATCCATAACTCTCAAAGTTGTTGCTTACACCATCACCTCCATCTCTCTCTTTCAATCGGCCTCTTAGTTCGGTCAGGACAGAATCGATCTGTCATGGAGATTGTGACTTTAATTCCCACTGAGGTCAAGAAATTTTTCTTTGATAATATAAATTGTTCATTTGTCACATGATGTTGTCACTGGATGTTGGTCGCGACATTTTGACTGCTAACTCCTAGTCTTCTTCAGGCGATGGTGTCGACTGATTCCGGCTCACCAGTTTATTGATCGTGATAACCGCTGGTATATGAGGAAGGTGAAAGAGGCAATTCACGTAAGACTGCACCCTAATAACATCAACAGGGATAACGGAATTGAAATTCCAGAAGCGTGGATGCAGACGATCAAGAAACACAACAACAAACACACGGCAAGCCAGCGGAGCCCTGAGGAAGACACGGCAGGCAGGAATAATAGCAGGATCGAAATGCACCAATCAGAGCAAACCATGCAGCTACATAATGGTGAGCCGGAATCAGTCGACCCAGTCGCCTGAAGAAGACTAGCAGTAAGCAGTCGAAACGTCGCGACCAACATCCCGTGACCACATCATGTGACAAATGGACAATTTATGTTATCATCACATTTTCCACAATGAACAACAACCTGTTCCTTAACAAATTTTTCTTTATCTTCTGTGGTTCTAACAATGCTACAGTTCTCCTTGTGAAATTTAAGGCAGTGCTTTGTAGCAGAAAAACTTATATTCAAAGTTAATTCTCTGTTTTGCCAATCACTCCACTTACACAGTTTCCTTATAACCTTTTCATCAAAAAAAAAACTGTAATACTTTATTGTTTACAAGCTCTTTTTTCCACTTTCACATCTTTCCCTTTGTTTGTCTACTTTTGGAATGATTCCCCTGAGGTCTAATACAACCACAGCTTTTTTTCTCACCTCTTCTCTTAGAATAGCCACTCTCTCCTCTAAATCATACTCCTTTCCTTTCTTTTGTTTCTCCTCTTCTCTTTTTCGTTTATTCGTTTCGAATCGCTGTTTGACTTGCTCTAGGGATGATCGTTCTATTCGCATGGACATTCCAAGATTTCGTTGATGTTTCTTGCCATTAATATGGTCCAGAAAATTAACAGAGTCTTTGACAACGCAATCACAAACATTGCAGTAATAACCTCCAGTGTGAGAAAGCGGTGTTGTCTTTGTTATAACGACCGACTTTCCAAGGTTTGCCTCGAGATCAACATCGTAATCTCTGCGTTTGAGAAGTTCTCTTTTGACAGGGGCTGACGACCGATCTCGCGAGTTCGACTCGTTCTCATCTTCTTCATCAGCCCGTTCCTTTGCTTTTTTCTCGTACTCGTCTTTGTCCCAAGTCCTTCTAAAATTATCGTTTTTTCCGCTTACTCCAGCCATGAGTAAAATAAATTAAGGTCAAAATTCTAAGAACATGGACGGTTCACCAAAACTCATGTCACAACAGAAATCACGCCACCATTCGAAGCACAGTATCTCACAGGCGCTTGTTTACGCTGCGCCCCTAATTTGGTCAATATGCCTTTGTTTGGAAGTTATGGTGAGCGAGGAAAAGCGAAGTTTGCCTTTTAATTCCAAATATGGTATATATTGTGTTCCAAATTTGGAATACTGTAGCGCAGTCCACGCAGGGTGTGATGTCGAGACCAAGGTCCTCGTGGAACTTACGTGAAACGCGCCATCTTTGTTCTTATCAGCAACGGCCTCTACGAAATACGTTTCCTCTTTTGTCTTCCTGATCAGGAAAGAACTTCTTCTACAAAGTTGTGGCATATGACTGGCGATTTATGGCTCAACAGATAGCTTGCTTTGTACTCAGAGACACCGAGATTTTTTTAAGGTACGAAATAGTTTTTCTCGCTGTTTTTATTTCGTTGTTTGGTTTCGTGCAATGATCATATCTCTAGACTGGCCGGAAGGTTTTCTTTGCCAAGTTGTACGATATTTATCATTAATCCTCACATTTCCTAGTCGCTCTCGCTCGTTGATCTTCACTGTATAACGAGTGGGTTCCTTTTATCAAACCAGTATTCAAAATCTGGAAACGTGTTCTCAAACGTGTCAAAAAGCTTTTCTTCTTGTTGTTTTTATTGACAAACGGGGAATTTACCGAAATCGTTTACATTTCGGAACCGTTTCAACAAATTAAACCAATTTCCAGAGGTTATCTGTGCCTTCAATCATGCATTTCGGCTTCAAGCTATTGAAAATGGTCTTCGCGGTCTAGGGTGGCAGGTACCAAAAATGCGGCTTGCCTTCTGCATGCTGCCCTCTAACAGGCGTAGCAACCCAAATGTTTCTTCGTTTGTCACGCGGCTCTAATTCATTCTCCCAGCCATATCTTCCTTTTAAAACGTTTTCCTAAGTTGTTTTGTATCACGCATTGTTTCGTAAAGATTCTGGTGAATTTTGTATTTAGAATTTCCCAAAAGAGGTTCCGTGAGTTGTGTTCGTGAATTGTGCAATAAATCAACTAATGTAAATATGCTTTCAATAAAGTAACGATTGCTCGCGCGTGGTTTGCTCCATTACCTTTGGAAAAATCTACCGCGTTTACCGAAAGCCACCATAAATTTTAACCTGATCAAGCCTTTTTCATTTCTGGTTTTTTGTTTGATCGTCCTCTCAATCGCTTTCGTAGGAGCGTCAATGGCTGGACCCGAACTTGTTGTTGATGTAAATCGAGCGACACTAGAGGAGTTGGAAGGCTTGGCTGGAGTTGGAAGATTAAAGGCAGAAACCATTCTCGAATTTCGGTCTGCGTTGGGAGGCTTCTCTAGCGTCGAAGACCTGATAAACGTCCCAGGAATTGGTAAAACTTTCTTTCGTGTTCATAAAGACCGGCTTTGTTGTTCGCCAGCAGCAATGGTTTTAAAGCGTGGAAGGAGAAGCTCGGGGAAATCGAAGGCAGGAAGGCAATCTCTAACGAGAAGATGCTCAACAAAGTCGCCGATCAAAGTTACGAATTCAAAAAAGGAGGAAGATGAATCTGGGAAAAGAAGACTCTCAGACAGTCATGAACAAGATTTAGATGAAGAGAGATCATCGCCAGAGAAAAAATTCTGTACCGTCACCCATAAGAGATTGCTAAAACTGCTTCCCCTGAGAAACTATGGGACCATCAAGACTGCTTCTCCAGTCTTGAGTCCAATTGACAGTCTATGTAGACACATGTCATTTTGTGGTTACCCGCCAGCTGGCCTGGATGAGTGGCTCAAGACGTTTCAACAATGGACTGTAGAAGAGAGGAAGTATGCTTTGGATGAAATGGTTGAAGTTTGCGAACCATCATTGGTGAGGCACATTATGGGCACAATTGAACCAAGGTTTCAAAGGGACTTCATATCATTGCTCCCAAAAGAGCTGGCCCTGTATGTTCTTTCTTTCCTTGAACCCAAAGACTTGTTGCGTGCAGCTCAAACCTGCAAGTACTGGCAAACACTGTGCGATGATAATCTGTAAGTGGGTTTCTCTCCATTAAGTAGTCCAGTTAACTGGTACAATTTTAAGCCCTCAGTTGAATAGAGTTTCACTAGGTTGTACAGTGCACAATGTACTATGAGATTGTTAATGTTCTTGAAAAAAGTCATCCCATTAAGTTAACTGTAGAAAAAATTTTAGCATGTCACAGTTAGGAAAGTTGGATTCTGCTTTACTGTTAGTGACATTCTAGTTGAAAACATTGCAGCAGGTTTTTTTTCTTCCCAAAAAATTATGTACAGAGACAGTTTTTAATCATTTTTTCAGTTGTCAAATACAGTTTTAGCTGTGCACATGCTCAAATATACAGTTTACATGCATCTAGTACTTTTTCTGTTTGCGACATTTTAATTGCACCAGTTCGGTTGCTGTTGTGGAGATGACATTTGGTTGACCTTCTTTTAGGCTTTGGAAACAGAAGTGCAAACAAGCAAGGATTCAAGAAGAACCCCAGAGTCCAGTTAAGCTGCCTAGACGGCGATCCAATTCATCACAGCAAGTGAATCAAAATTCAAAAGTTGTCAACAGTCCATTCAAGAAACTCTTCATGACAAAGCAGAGAGTTTACTGGAATTGGAGAATGGGTCCTCTGCGCCCATCAAAAGTACTTAAAGGACATGATGATCATGTTATTACTTGTCTACAGTTTTGTGGTAGTAGGATTGTGAGTGGTTCTGACGATGGAACATTGAAAGTGTGGTCAGCTGTTTCTGGCAAATGTCTGCGCACTCTGGTGGGTCACACTGGAGGGGTGTGGTCATCGCAGCTGAGTGGCAACATTATTGTCAGTGGGTCTACTGACCGTACACTCAAGGTATGGAATGCCGACACTGGTTACTGTGTTCATACCCTGTATGGACACTCATCAACAGTGCGTTGTATGGACATGCATGACAATGTTGTTGTCAGTGGCTCCAGAGATGGAACGTTGAGAGTTTGGAACACAACTTCAGGGAATTGTCTTCATGTGTTGGTGGGCCATTTAGCTGCCGTCAGATGGTGAGCAATATGATAGAGTGTGAACAAGTGTTAAAATTATGCAGTTTTTGGACCCAAATTTAATCCTTGTTATGAAATTTTCTGAAACAGTTTTGTTGCTTCTAGCAGGGCTAGAAATTGGCGGTCGCACGGTCGCCAGTGGCGAGTTGAAACTGACCAGGTCTACCTTAAGTTAAGGTTTCAACGCCCGATGTGCGACTATGCTACAGAATTTTGAAAAGTTGCAATGCAAATTATGCGAAGTACAAAGTTAAAAGTAAAACTCAATATGTAGTTTACTACTGAATTTTAAGTTCTGAAGTGGAAATTCCGAGCCATTTTAACAATGATTTCACGAGCGATCCACATTCACAACATATAGACGCCATTTTGATTGCCACCTGACTCTGAAAAAAGAAATCGAGAGCCTTCTCATTTTGGGATGGGCCACTAAGAATTCAAGGAAACTGGCCCGACTGGCTACCAAGCACTGGAGTTAATTTTTAGTCCTGCTTCTAGTGTGTTATTTTAATCTGAAAGAAAACCTAAACCAGTTTTTTTAACAAAAGAAAAAGTTAAAGCACAGAAAATGTCATGACATTAATCCACATCTTTTGTTCTTTTTTGCTCCAGTTACTGTAAAACGTCATGTATAAGCAACACCTTTTTATGCATAATTTTAAACAGAAAGGGCAGGTACAGCTTATCTATGGCACCATCTACCTTGAATAAATAAGCCATCCAGGTAGTTTTATAGAAGAGTTACAGTATTTAGATGCTTGTTGACCCCATAACCAACTACAGCATAAGTTGATCTTTATCACTGCAGTGTCAAGTATGATGGAAGACGTGTGGTGAGTGGTGCTTACGACTTCCTAGTGAAAGTGTGGGACCCTGAAACTGAACAGTGCATCCACACTCTGCATGGACATACAAACAGGGTGTACTCTCTACAGTTTGATGGTGTGTACATTGTGAGCGGCTCACTGGACACATCAATACGTGTCTGGCATGTGGAAACAGGACAGTGCCTTCATACGCTCATCGGACATCAGTCACTAACAAGTGGCATGGAATTAAAGAATAACACCTTAGTGTCTGGCAATGCAGATTCCACTGTGAAAATCTGGGACATTACTACAGGACAATGCCTGCAGACTCTGGCTGGGCCCAATAAACATCAGAGTGCTGTCACTTGTTTGCAGTTCAACAGCAGATTTGTGATCACCAGTTCTGATGATGGTACAGTGAAGATCTGGGATTTACGCACTGGAGAGTTTATTCGTGATCTTGTCAAGTTAGATAGCGGTGGAAGTGGTGGTGTAGTTTGGCGAGTAAAATGTGACGAGAAGAAACTCGTATGTGCTGTAGGCAGCCGAAATGGGACTGAAGAAACCAAACTGCTTGTTCTTGATTTTGATGTTCATGAGTGAAAATGTTTTGCCTTGTCACTGGGCCATCATAAAATTCTTGTGTATTGAAGTTAGGGAACTTAAGTGAAACACAACAATGAGGTCTACTAGGACAGCACCAAACCATCCGTTAATAAACAAGACAATTAAATTGAACATGTGAAATACAGTCTGGTAGGTTTCTTTGCAGTCCATTAAAAAAGAGCAGTGTGAAATTAGTGCTCAACTGCAAAATTGAATAGAGAAATCAGTAATAATATGCAAACACTTTAATTTGGAGAATTCTACAAATATTTCCAAGAAATATGGAAAGGAAATGAAAGTAGCCTGCCAGCATAGTACAAGCAGGAAACAAATTCATTTTTTAACCGGTGCTGTCCCCTGCATTGTTTTTATGCTTGCTTAAGCTCCCTGTTTTGTCTCTGTGGGATGTATCACTCGGTTTTCTCACATTCATCTGCTTGCTAAGACGTTGGTGCTTATTGTCAAAAATGAAAGAGTTTCAGATACCCTGTTGTTGTACCACAGTGGAATAAAAAGGAGGTTACATGTTCCTTGGGGAGATTATTACAGATTTGATTGACAAAAACAGAAGCTTAGTGTAAGGGAGATGCATTAATAACAAAATCTTTGCTAGAAATTGGTAGAAAGGCAATATTCAGACAGACCATTATTAAACACAATAGTGAAATGCCTGCAGGTCAGGCATTTAAACATTCAATTTACAGAATTCTAGGTTTTTGCCTTTGGTGGCATAGCAGAGCAAACTGGCTCATTGTCTCTGTGAGAAGCTGTGAAATGCTTTGCATCATCAATTATATATTTTTCATGTACAAGGTAGTAATGAAAACACTTGGGGATTCTTGGGAAACTAATTTTGTGTTTAGATTTTGTCTTGTAGAATTGGGCAATATTCCTTCTTGCAAACTTTTTCACTTTTCTAGCTTTGTCCAGGGGAAGTTGTACTCTGTTGGTATATTTGCACTGTCCACCATGCATATCCCCAAAGTTATTTTTTAATATTAAGGTCATAGTTTAAACTGTGAAATTCTTGAAGCCATGATAAAATTGTAACACATGTAAAAAGCATTTGAAACTAAGTTATTTGTTGGGTTACATCAATACTATTGAGGAAATAAAAGCTATTTTTGTACTGCTCATAAGCTTTTGTCAAGTCAATCTTTTTACTTGTTTATATTTGAGTTTGTAATGCTAATCACGGTTTTCTTGTCCAATTTGTGATTTATTTGCGAAAGTGAGCTTATTTTTAACATTTTCTTCCAATGAGTCTTCCTTTTATTTGAATACTCCAAAAAATCCCTGATAAAATCAAACTACCTGGGCCCAGTTGTTTGAAGCAGGGTTAAGGTAACCCAGGGTTAGTGCGAAATGTAAATGCGGATATGAGCACATTTAGTATAATTCTTTTTGAATACAATTTGTTGATGGTAAGCTCTGAAAAAAAAAATTGAGAAAGTTATTGGAGATAATGCTTTTTAACAAGAGGAGAAGAAACCCGGGTTAAAATTTAACCCTAAGTTAGCGCTAATAGGACAATCACGTGACTTTTGGAGGGCATATAGTTTATTTTGTGGCCCGAGTAGCATCATTTGCACCCGAGCGCGAAGCGCAAGGGGGCAAATGATGCTACGAGGGACACATAAACTATATGACCGACAAAAGTCATGTGATTATCATTATCAAGATACAAGGCCAAATCGTACAAATTCATTTAATAAGAAAAAAATGTTTAACAGAGATGTAGCATGAAACTATGGTATGGAAAGTTGCTACAATACGATCAGCTAAACAAGAGCCAAATAAAATTCCTTTTTGTTTACAATAAAATGTCAAATATAATCTAGTTTTAAAAAGATTGGCAACAATGATTAGCAAAAAGACAGTTTACATTTAAAAAAATAATAGTCTTCCTGTTCACAGGCAATGGACTGAGCTGCAGGGCCGTTAATGCATTAACGGCCTGCTAGGAGTCATTTGGGGCCCGCAAAGCGCGTGTTTTCAAGAGGGCGGTTTTCAATTTGGCCGCATATCTTGCTAACAATCGACCTTCAAATAACCGGCCCCTGCAAAATAAAAAGCACCAGTAATATTGGTTCCCTAAATAACACCTGGGAGCATGACTTTGAAGCCCAACTAGATGCATGTCTGTGTTAACTCAACAGGCTTCCCATGTAGTAAATTCTGAGTTTTCTTTGTAAACCTTGTCCCTCTGCATTTCATCTCAGTAAACCTCTGAAATGTGGGAATACTCAGATTTGAATGCCAATGTGTAGATGCACATGTAGGTTTTACTGTGTTATGACAAGATCTTTTATTAATCAACCCTGAAACAACATTAGGTCCATGACAAGTAATTGTTACCAATTGCAAAAGATGAAGGCCAAATTTCACTGTAGGAATTCCCTTGTGGGAAGCCCAAGTAATAAAACATTGTTTGCACCTCTCTGACAGTTAAAATCCAGGGCATGACCTCTGAAGATATGACATACTGATGAGTCGTACCAAGGATGAAGCAGCTCCACATAATTATGTAGGTTTTGGTGAAATAGTTGGGAAGTGACCACCATGTTGTTTTTTAAATTGTTTTTTCTTGTATTGAAGTTGAGAATTTCTGTAATGGGGTTGCATTTTGAATGTATAAACAGAGTTCTTTTTTGAATGTGAAAACAGAGTCCTATTATAGAGGGCTAGGTGCTACAACCCTACCCTACTACAGGAAGAAAGGGATTACTACTAGAAGGGAAGCACACATTCTCCCATATGAAAAATGTGTTCCGTTGCACGTAGCTGAGCTTCTCGTGAAGTACTCTGAAAGTGGTCACACGATCTTAAATACAAACACAAGATTGCTGTTTAGCAGGTAGGATTTTACTTGGTTATAGAGGTTACATCATGGTTGGAACATGTTAACAAGTCAACAATGTTATTTCTGATCAAGGCGGTTTCTGTATTTTGTGTCGGTGTATGCAATTCATATGCAACATGTTACTCCAAGAAATCAGTACAGGAGAGGAAATATTTTTTTTCGCATTGTTGGGTACAGTTTAAACTTTTTAAGGTACCATTCCTGAGTAACTGTGGCACCAAGTGAAAGGTTTTGAATTGTAAACAACAAAATAAAGGCAATGTAGAGATTTTCTCCCTTTTGAACTAAAAAGAAAGAACAATAGATCAAGATTTCTGCCAAGTAGTGTGGACTCGACACATGTTCAAACCAATCACCGCAAGGGATTTTATAAGCCTTAGTTTTTTGTCCATCATGCGAATAACGGATGTTTGCCAAGATTTTGTGGCAATTCCATTGATGCCAACCAGCCCATATAAACAGTATCACTCCAAGAAGCTGATACCATGTGAATGTAGTAAGGGAAGGTCTGCAAGATGAACACCAACCTAAAAGAACAGAGAAATATAAAGTTGGTTAGGGTCACATTGGTGGAAGGTGAGCATTCTAATTACTGCACCAACCCTGCTCCTGATAACTCAAACTCCCAATAACTCGAACCTTTTTCAATTTCCCTTGAAGGTTCAAGTTTCTGGGAGTCAACTGTATCATAACTGTTAAGCCACAGAAAACACTTTCATAAAGCTACTTGTTCCAAATAGAATTTATTATTTATTAGACAGCTGTCTGGTTACACAAGAAACAGACGAAATAGCATCAGTTGTTTCGAATGCCTTTTTCATCCCAAGTTAATTCTTTAAAATAAATACAAAATAACCAAAGGGCGCTGTTAACATATTAAATTAGAGAAACCATGGGAAAAAAGTAGCTGATTTACCTAAAAGCAATTGAAACGTACCAGCTGCCCAAAGTCGTGGTCCTAATGCACACTGAATTTTAAAAGTTAAATGTGGGTTTTTACATTGTAACCATTGTTCTCCCATAAATAGCCTGTTAACTCGTTTCCGTCATATGCACGATCATGGGGTCTTGAACGACCCATGATTTACAAAACTTACCAAAATATTACGTTACTTCCTTTTGCTGCCCAATTTGGCACACAGGAAGTAAATGAACGCACCCAATCACCTGGTGAATTTTAGCTCGTATACTTGAGTGACAGATGCATGACGAATTTTTAAATTCTGATTTGAGAGCGTGAGGAGAGGTTAAGGAGGAGGGTTTTTCCTATCATTTGACATCATACTCTGACGGACATTCCCATATGGATATAGCTCCCCGGAAATTTTGAAAAACAAACTTTTATCAACTTTGTGTTTGTAAAAATGGCTTATAGAAATTAAATTGTATTAAATTCTAAATTTGCTATTTTTCAAGCAGATTTGAAAGAAATAATACCAGATAAAAAAAGAAAGCTTGTTTCTTTTAACTCTTTTCAGCAATTGGCTGGCATCTTGGGTTATGGGGATTTATATGCGAATTGTATACATAGGTTATGTAAATTAGGCAACATGCTAAATTTTTGTGGAAAATATTATTGCTTACTAGAATGTGAAATATACATGTTTGGAAAGCCTATTTTGTACCCTTCAAAATGAGGTATATCATTGACCACTGCTGTAAATATCTGCAGAGATATTAAATAAAATGTCCGTCAATTTGCTTGATTTTTGGACCGTCGGAAATGAGTTAAATTACATTAAAGGTAACAGATATAAAATATTACAACCTTTCTCTCATTAAATAATAATTCCTACCTTTATTATTATGGTTTGCTAGCTGTGGAGCAGCCAATGAAATGACATCGAGTATGTAAAAGAGAATTCCCACAACGTAATGAACCACATGAATCTTGCTTGAAAATACACTAATGAACAGACACTCGAAGAGCCTGCGGGTTGTTTGGGCCAGTAGAAGGGTGAGAGATAAGAGCACAGGGAAGCAGTCGATGCTGGATGCATGTTGAAAGTCTATGAGATGGAATAAGAAGCCAAGTCCAGAGGGATTCCCATGGTAACAGTGGTTAATTAGCACACCAAGATTTACACAGCAAAGAGTGCTTCCAACAATGTAAAAATGGGTAAACCAGCTGAAAAAAAAAATTAGTGTTAAGATGTCGTGTTCATGGAAGGCTAACTGTAGTTTACAGGAAAAGGGGTCAGAAATAATTTCACCTCCTCACACCCTAGTTAGTCTTTTAAATCCATGTGCAAATTCTGGCAGACCTCTATAGCACCTCACAAAATACCACCACCTCCAACATGCACACACATGCGTACTTTTAAGGTGGCGGTGATGGGGAGGGGGTGTGCATTCCATATGATGGCTTATTAAAAAAAAAAAAACTGGCACAGAACTTAAAATGTTGTGGGGTTGGACCCCAGGGACAAGAAACATTGTTGGATATCCCCACCTCAACCCCTAACCAACTCTACCTCTGTGAGGGAAATCAGTGAGTCTCAATAAAACTTGTTTCTTCCTTGAATTGTTCTGGCCCTTGTAGAATCAGACATATGCCAAACCTATGTTGATGCTATGTTTTTACTATGTTGCACTATTTTTTAACTATCTGTTGCTCAAATCTACCTATGTATTTACTAGGTAGCATGCTTCACTACATAGTCCAGGGTATGTAAAGCATATATTAAAGCTATGTTAAGGCTATATGAAAATCACATAGTCTCTACATAGCTATGTCAATACTATCTAAAATCATAACATAGTTTTTAGATAGCTATGTACTTACTATGTGACAAATTGACATAGCATTTACACAGAATGCTCAAAAGAAAAATCACCAGTTAAGAGGCACATAGCTTTTACATAAACTATTTATTTCCTATGCACTTAATATAGTTACCATATATGCTATATTTTTACTATGTGAAAAATGAGTAAAGGGATGCTACATAGTCCAGGGTATGTAAATGATATATTAAAGCTATGTTAATGCTATATGAAAATCACCTAGTCTCTACATAGCTATGTCAATACTATCTAAACTCATACCATAGTTTTTAAATAGCTATGTATTTTCTATGTAGTAGGAAGTCCTGCATTTCCTTGCTGCATATGTTTTATGTATGAACTATGTAACATAGTGCTTAGATTTTACATAGCTCAGTTTATGTTCTATGCCCTGAATTGTGAAAGTAAATTCATGCTATGTACTTGCTATGTGACAGATTGACATAGCATTTGCATAGAATGCTCAAAAGAAAAATCACCAGTTTAGAGGCACATAGCTTTTACATAAACTATTTATTTCCTATGCACTTAATATAGTTACCATATATATTATGTTCTTACTATGTGACAAATGAGCAAAGGGAGGCAGCATTTATATATAAGCTATGCAATTCCTATGTACTGGATATAAAAGTGAAATTCACTTATCTGAGGCTACCCACACAATTTTTTGGTATGTTTTTGGTATGTCATTTTCCAAAACATACCTTAAACATAGCTTAAAAACATGCCCAAAAAGTACTTTAACATTTCCAATTGTAAGACATATCCAAAACAAAACTTAAGACATACCTACGAAATATGTATTTTTTTGGAGGAGAAATGATAGAGGAAAATGGCATACCAGAAACATAGGTCACACACAATCACCCTTGCAGGAACTCAGTATGTACTTCTCAGATAAAAAAAGTACAATTGGAGTACACTTCATTTATACTTTGACGAGAAAAGTATAAATGAAGTATATATGCCCAATGTACTTCATTGATACTTAAAACGTGAAGGTACACTTCAAGTGTATATAACGTCAAACTAAGTTAAAATGGTCTGAGCACTAACTGTCGAACTAAAAGTATACTTTAAGTAAACTATTTTTAGACAGTCACTGTTCAGAAACGTGATCTGTCCAAGTAATATTTCATATTAAGTCCAACATAAAAAAAAACTAAATATTCTTAAGTTAAAAACGTTTGCCTACAGACTCTTGCTGTAAAAGGATAAACGGAAATGGACCTTCTATGAATACATGTTCATCAGGATTAAATATTGTTGAATCTGCATTTTTTCATACTGTAACAGCCCTGTTTGGTTTCTTGAACAATTTCGATGTCTAAGCGTCTTTTTCCCATTATGTGTACTGCTGTAGTCTGCATCAGCTGAGGCTGGAGTTCATAATTTTTTTTTCCACCAGGTCGATCGCCAACAAAATTCAGGCACCGCACGACTCGAAGCTGATATTCTAAACAGGTCGTTTGTACTCACTTTATAAACTTGGGAGACCAAAAGAACACATAAAGAAATCCGTCTTTTCGGAAATCCCATGAATTAAGGAATTATTTTGACTAGGGTAGTTCCTTCCGAAGCAAGAGCTAATACCCACTCGCGGCCACTCGTCCGCCATATTGAGATACGACTGCCGTCAAGGCCCTGGAACGAGATTAATGTCTGCTAAACCAATCAGAACATGCAAATTCTCAAGTGACTTCCGGTTCTGCGGCAAGCTCAAGCGGTTGAATTTGAAAATTGCGATCGGTTATTTACCATGCAGTTCGCGCGCTTTTGAACAAGAGACGACATCAACTTGCTCGTATGGTACGTGGATTAAATCAAACGTTTTCAATGGCTTGGTGAGAAGCAAAGCCGTATAAATTAACAAGTATTTTGGAAAAACAAGATCAAGATTTATCTGGGAATCATTCAAAAGCGCGCAATTCGTGGTGAGTACAACAGTGCCTTCCTTTACTTCACTCACACATACTATATATATACACTGTAGCTTTGATTTAACTTTTTTTAAGAAGACAATTGGAAGGGGCTATATGTTGATTCGAATGAACACAATGGACTCTTTTGTTATTCATCAGTATGTAAATAAGTGGACGGGTATTCTGAAATCTAGCCGAACTTACGCTGTGGCTATATGCCCGGCAGCCGGGCACGGTCTTAAATAGACTAAATGCCCGGCAGCCGAAAAATTTTACGGAATTTCCACTGTAAGGTTCTTTTAAACTTCTTGAGAGTATTAGATGTGTTCTTAGAATTGTTGAGCGATTCCAAAAACCATGTTGATTTTCTAGTTGACGAAATATCTGAACTTGGGCATACCGTAAAATCGCTGTGTTGTCGACACTTAGAAAATTTTGGCTCAGCCCGGCATTCAGAAATAGTCACCAAATTCGGGCAGAAAGTCTCATTCAAACCTAACGAGAGTATTCGATGTTTGTTAAGATATGCCAAGCGATTGTAAAAATTATTTTGGTTTTGTAGTGGACGAATTTTCCCAGCTTGTGCATACCATTCATACCATGCGCTAAATGCCCGGCAGTCAGAAAGACTCACCAAACAAGCTCGGAAAATTCGTCCACTACAAAACCAAAATAATTTTTACAATCGCTTGGCATATCTTACAGCGATGATCATATTGGCGTGAACACCTAAAATATGTCTGGAATGTTTATTGTGATGTAACCAATCACAGACGACATCATCACACCAAAGAAACCACAGGCAACGAACCGTTTCCTATCTGTCACGGAAATTATTTTCATTTTGTTTTAACATTCAGTCTTTTTACAAGTAAACAATTGCTTTTCCTTCCTATTTGTTTACAGTATTTGCTATAATAACGAAGAATACAGGTTTGAGCGATTTTGAAATAAATTACAAAGCGACGGTTTGGCGCGCGAGTTTTTAAACTTTTTGTAACGATCGGATGAAATCGGTAGTTACGCCTGATCGCAAGTTACAATGTTGCAAGGTAAGCCGCTAGAGTTTTTTGATTTCCATCGCTTCGCAGCTAATGCAGTAAGCGTAAACAATTTTTTGTTAGGTGAGGGAGATTTACTGTTTTGGTGATTTATTTATGTTTTTGTTCTTTTGCGCGCAAAATGTGCTATAATTTGGACTTGAAATCTTCTTGACTAAATCCCCTCATAACTACTAGCTTCCTATAGCATGTAATGCCCCAGATATTAAATGCGTAAATGCTTTCAGAGAAAAAGCAAAATTATATTTTGGAAGGAATACCGAAAATTGGACTGTTTACTTTGCGCGATCTGCCAATCATTCTTTGGTCGGCCGGCGGTCTTTCCAGTTTGCGACCTTGCGATCAACGGACTTCTGCCAGCACAGTAGTTCGAAGGTTCAATCGTTAGTCCACACAAATCGAATCCCCTTGTTCTACAAAAAATATTAGCAAGGATTATAAGAAACGAAAACACGATTGTTCATTTTTTTATTGTCTTCATGTGATATGTCGTTACATGGAAAGCTGGTCGCCGTCGCGTCGCGTTGGCTTCTAAAACGCGAACGATGTACTGAATGCGGTCCTCGGCACTGATCTTGCGGAACAGCGGTGTTTTAAATTCCTAATAAGGCAGTTTGTATCCTTAAACAAAACGAAAATAATTTGTTTCATGACCGATCGGAAACCGTTCGTTGCTTGTACTTTCTGTGGTGTGAAGATCTCACCTGTGATTGGTTGCAACACAATAAACATTCCAGACATATTTTAGGTGTTCACGCCAATATAATCACTGCTGTAACAAACATCGAATACTCTCGTTAGGTTTGAATGAGACTTTCTGCCGGAATTTGGTGACTATTTCTGAATGCCGGGCTGAGCCAAAATTTTCTAAGTGTCGACAACACAGCGATTTTACGGTATGCCCAAGTTCAGATATTTCGTCAACTAGAAAATCAACATGGTTTTTGGAATCGCTCAACAATTCTAAGAACACATCTAATACTCTCAAGAAGTTTAAAAGAACCTTACAGTGGAAATTCCGTAAAATTTTTCGGCTGCCGGGCATTTAGTCTATTTAAGACCGTGCCCGGCTGCCGGGCATATAGCCACAGCGTACTTCGCGTAATAATATCCTGACAGTGAAAGTAACATGAACTCGGGCGCTGCTTCATACGAATGTCGGTCGTTTCGCATACAAGTCGTTTCGCATACAAGTCGATTCGCATACATCGAGGTCGTTTCGCATACAAGGTCTTGGTCGATTCGCATACATCGAAGTCGTTTCGCCGACACGATCTTGGTCGATTCGCATACATCGAAAAAGTGCAAAATACATTGAAAAAGTTCTCATAAACACTCTAACAAGATAGCTATAGGACAGAGAAATAATCTTAACCTCAACCCGGCGATATGCGCGTGTTGTTATTATGTATCGTGCGTTATTTCTGTTCGGCACAGCGAACGCGTTGACAGCGCGTAGAGTTGTTGGATATTTTGTGGCCGGGTTTAGTATCAAACCGCGAAAAGCATTTAAACAACATAACAAAATTCTTCTAGAAATAGTGCATGGCAAGTTAAACTTGAACTTAGTCTACATCAACGCGTTCGCTGTGCCGAACAGAAATAACGCACGATACTTAACAAATAAAGAAGCCTAAGCCGTGTATTACACTGTGATAAAACACGACGGGCATTTGAGAACACGAGTGAAATGTAGAAAACACGAGCCGCAGGCGAGTGTTTTCTACATTTCTCGAGTGTTTTCAAATGCCTGGAGTGTTTTAATCACAGTGTAATACACGGCTTAGGCTTCTTTATTCGCTTTATGATATAGATTTTACATGCCGCGAATAGAAACAACAAAGCACACAGATCGACAAACCGACGCCAATTAATACCAAATTCGCGACTTTTTTCGCTTCTTCTTCTTTATTTGTTTTATTATTCTCAGCTTCAAAACTTTCTGCTGCTTCGCAGAGAATTCCATCATGAATTTCTTCAAAGAAAAATGTTTTTCGCCATTTCTTAGAGAATTATCGAGTGAAGGTAATGTGGCAAAAAACAATAAAACACGCTTTTTCTATGTTTTATACTCTGATAAAACATAGGTTTTTGACCAATCAGGGCGCGCGTAAGAACGTAGCTATATTATAAATAAATATAACAACACGCGCATATCGCCGGGTTGAGGTTAAGTTTATTTCTCTGTCCTATAGCTATCTTGTTAGAGTGTTTATGAGAACTTTTTCAATGTTTTTTGCACTTTTTCGATGTATGCGAATCGACCAAGATCGTGTCGGCGAAACGACTTCGATGTATGCGAATCGACCAAGACCTTGTATGCGAAACGACCTCGATGTATGCGAATCGACTTGTATGCGAAACGACTTGTATGCGAAACGACCGGCTTCCCTTCATACAGCTCCTTTAATTAAGAACTGCATATTTGTGTGTTAAGATTATTTCGAAAAGCTGGCTTATTTTGGCTTACAAATTAAGCACCCTACTAGATTTTCCGTTAGTTTTTAAAATGGATTCTGGTTTATAAATAGCAGAAACTGGAGCAAAAGGTATCATACATAAGGAATTAGTATATCAAATTTTAAATTTTTGTAGCACCCGACGTACATTATTTCTTTGAGTCAGAATTTCCGTTTTGAATTTGATTTGCAGGTTTTGAGTATAGCCAGATGCCCTCCCAACTGTTCCTCGTTGGGGGAAATAATATATTTCGAGGAACAGGACCAACACCTAATTATAAACATTCTGCAAAGCTTACAACCTTACAAAGTATAATATTATATGACCGAGCTGTCCCTTCAGCCAACACCACATGTAGAGTCAGATGAGTCCAACAATTTCTCTGATTAAAATAAAAATGTTGATAAATTTGAAGATGAAGATTTATAAGCCAAGTTGTCACAAAATATTATTTTAAAAAACAACTATTAGATCTGACCATTTAATGTTCAAGAGTTAATATAAGAATCTTTTGATAGTAAATCTGTTACACATGATTAAATTTCCTTACTTTGGACTTCTCTCCGGAATTACAATAAGTATTCTGCGAATGAACTTTTTCAGCGAAACAGTTTCTTAAGGCTGCACAAATTACCGGTACTTGATTTGTTTTGTATTATGATTAATAACACCTTTTTTGTAAAGGTCTTAAAGGAAGCTGAAAAAGGGAGAGCATTTAAACCTAGCTGCTAACTGTGTCACTAACTCAAGTGGACCAGCTTAAGTGCAATATTTTGATTTAAATTTCCCCGGCTAGGCTATTTTTATGATCTATTTCATTGCCACCAGATTTCCTTTTCATCATGTGTGAAAATTATTTAAAGTTGATTTTAATTTTTTTCAAATACACATTAAGACTATTTATTTTGCTTCTTATGAAAACATTTTTTACTTGTGTCAAACCTATCCTTTACCATTAAGCGAAATATCAAGAAGGTAGCTGATATATCGGATTCCCACACGGCAATCATGTAAAGCAGTTGTAATTAATTTTAGTTTTTAACTTAAGTTTAACTGATGATTTACCGTGTTTAAATAAAGATTTACATACATACATACATACATACATACATACATACATACATACTTTTTCCATCTGTATATGTTTTAACCCTATTCTATTGATAATTTTGAATTAAATGTATAGGATATTACCTACCACTATCTAAAATCAAAGCAAATCCTATTCACAACCTGTTTAGTCAACTGCGTTTTCCCTATTTTAATGCTATGCAAAATATATGTGAACTTTATGTAAGGACTATGTTTATCATGTTTGTTCCATTCCTAGGCTATCTAAAATCTAAGCAAATCCTATTCACAAGCTATTTAGTCAACTGCGTTTTCCCTATTTTAATGCTATGCAAAATATATGTGAACTATATGTAAAGACTATGTTTATCATGTTTGCTCCATTCCTAGGCTATCTAAAAGCTAAGCAAACCCTATTCGAAAGCTATTTAGTCAACTGCTACCTATTCCCTTTTATTATGTAAACTCTATTTCAAACCTATGCAAAGGCTATTTACTCTGTGTTTTCCCTATTTTAATGCTATGCAAAATATATGTGAACTTTATGTAAGGACTATGTTTATCATGTTTGTTCCATTCCTAGGATATATAAAATCTAAGCAAACCCTATTCAAAAGCTATTTAGTCAACTGTTCCCTGTTCCATTTTACTATGTAAACTCCATTTCACTTCTATGTGAATTCTATTTAATTTCTATGATTTTTCAATTCAAATGTCTATATAAAGTTGAGTGTGAGGTCCAAAAGCTAAGTAAATTGTGTGTCTAGGCTATGCAGAAACTATGTCATTTCTTCCTTTATTCCTATTTCTAAAAACTGCATAGCTTTTAAGTAGGTTCCGTTTGACTAGCGAAAACATAGCATTTCTGATACCAAAAACATAGTCCTGGCATAGAAACAACATAGGACATTAGCATAGGTTTTACATACATGTGTGACATAGCATTTACATAGATTCTACATAGTGTCTGATTCTACAAGGGGGCCCAATTAATGGGAGGGTATAGATAAGCAGCTAATCTAGGACTAAATTGTATCATCTTTGTAAACCTGAGAGCATTACACATCTGTTAAAATATTGACTTCAGGTATCATTCCCCCGACCAATATGCCTCTCAAGTACCCCCTCCCTCTTGCAGGTATCATCTACACCCAACCCACCCCACCCCCCCCCCAGGCAGCCTAATAGCCTGTCTACCAGACAAACAAAACCATTCAGTATAGCCATTCATAGGAACGTTTTCGAGTCGCTCTTTCACACAATGACGTAAAGTTCGGAATTTCCCCTTTCTTGAGGTCACGTCGCCATTTGTACTCACCTATTTGGTACATGTAAGCACTTTATCCAGCCATCGCGTTTTTGGTCAGGTTTTGTCTTTCCATATTCAAATAAGTCGTGCAGCCATTTAGGTACAAAATTCCTTGTTGTATACAGAAAAACAACAAACAAACACCCCAAATTTACAAAAATTAAACATAGAAGAAGTACGTCCATCTTGGATACGCGCCCGCCAGTCATTTTTTCCAGTGGTAATTCAAAACAGCGTAACACGCAAGCGCAGTCCACGTGTACCAAAAAAAAATTAAGAGTTGCAAAAATCTTGCAGAAAAGTCAGTTGTATAACTTGCTTTTTTAGAGAAAATACTCGGGTGATCACGATGGTTTTGATGACGATGATAGGCCGTGTTATAGACGGCTTGCCTCTAGCAGCTTCAATGCAAAGTGACCAAGATGTAAGTACAATCAAGATCTTAACTATCTAGTGTCCTGAGCTACACACACAGCCATAACATCATGCTACACGGTTGCTTCCTTAATTCCCTTCATAAAAATCAGTTGGCCTGTAAAGAAGTACGGCTTGTCGAGCTAATGGCGAGAACCAGCCTAAAAAGAATTCCCGCATAATTATACAACTTTTTTTGACACTTCATTAATTAAAAGGTCTTTTCAGCGAAAATTGCGGCGAGATTTCCATACCATACTTCATTATGCATGTTGTAGCTGTACTGTATCGTTCTTCGGAAACAAGAAATGTTTGTACGTGCATTCCCCTAAACAATTCAACTACAGCATACATGATGAAATATGGTGTGATACGGAAATCAAGCCAAAATTGCTATTTTGTAGATTTTGTATCTAATTGAGGAAACCTTTCATTTTGGCTGACTTATAATTTATAGTCTACCAGTCACATGCAATTTTGTCTATTTATTCAATATAAACCTATATTTATTAAACAGTCTGCAACTGTAGCTATTTTTGAAAACAATCTTAAAACATTTCTTTTTAGTGACCATTTTCTGAACCTTAGGTAGATATCTAAGTTACATGATTAACTTAGTTATATCTTTTTGGACAGACAGTTTTTTTATTCTTACATGTAGTTACATGTTACAAGTTTAATAATATACATGAAAAAAATACTCGATTCTGATTGAGAGCAGTGCAGTTCAAGTGTAACACCAGTGCAACAAGTGTAATACCAGTGCCAAAAGTGTAACACCAGTGCAAATTACACATCGATTTTCTGGATTATGATATTCTTTATTTTTAAACGAACCGCTTTGAGTTCATAGCGTTCTCAGCTGATCTTCATCCGCCAATCAGTAAATAAAGTGTCAAATCCGCGTCAAATGCTTACTTCCTGTCCGTCCGCAATGAGATCTTCCAGCACTTCCTCCAGGCGAATTTTTTCATGTTTATATTATTAATAAGGAATCATACGGCTTTTCTCGTTCAATTTGGAATTAATTTGTGCTTGTGCAAATTAATTCCAAATTGAACTCAAAACCATATGATTACCTTTACTTAAATGCACCAATAAGAACCTTTTTATTATGAATTATTATTTTTGACTGTTTTGTTCCAGACAAGCAGGAGCTTACAAGACTACCAATCACAAGCCAAGATGTTGTTTAGGAAACTCACAGACCGCTCACCAGCAAGAAGCAGCATTGAAACAGGCACCATGATGTTTCAGTAAGTTTTGTTTTTTAGTACTTAATTTCCAGAGGAGCCAAAGAGTGGATTCGAAGGAATCTTCACTACAGCCCAGAAAGCAGAGCACTTCTCGTTTGGGATTCCTTTCGTGGCCATTTAATGGATGCTGTCAAAGATCTCCTATCAAGAAGAAACGTTGATGTGGCTGTAATTCCCGGCTTAACCCCAGTGCTGCAACCCCGGGATAAATGCATCAACAAGCCTTTCAAAGCAAAGGTCCGTGGCTACTTCGAAAGCTGGATGATCAATGGTCCCTTCACATACACGCTGTGAAGTCGTGAATCAAGCTCCAATAAACGGTTACATTATACGTCCTTAGTTCTGTTAATAGTCCTCCTACTAGTCTGTTCTACACTGTCCTGTATGAAAATCAAGTCCCTTTATCTTCGAATGTCAACACTCATTTTGCATCTAATTGTCATACATTAAGTCCCTTGTGACCCTACACTACACACGCCATCTGGAAAGAAGCGAGCGCTGAGCAAAGAAGTGGTTTTGTGATGGATCAATGAGGCATGTAAGAACATCCCAGCACAGCTGATCAAGAAATCATTAAATTCCTGTGACATTGGGAATGCACTAGACGGTACAGAAGGAGGCAGTTTGGGATGAAGAAGGAGAGCAAACAGCAGAAGATGAAGACGACAGAATTGACAACGAGTTTGAAACAGAAAGTGAATTAGGGAAGGAGGAAGAATAATCAGGCTATTTAGAAAATAGTCTCAAGAAAACAATTACAGTTCTTTTAATTACAGTTCAATTACAATTACAGTTCTGATTTAAACCTTTTAACTTTCTTAACAGACTCAAAGATCAAGAACATTTTGCCAAATTATATTTTGTTACATGAAAACATTTTGACTATAAGATGCATCCCGAGTTTACAGCAAATTTACATTGAGCAAATTAATTTTCTTTGAAATAATGCTGCACCAAATAACCGAATAAATACGGTAATATATTGTATTGGGTAGGGTAAGGGAGAAGATAAATTTGGTAGTGACATTATGATCATGAACCCTAAATTGAACCAAATTATGGAGTGCTTTGTTCATCATGCAAGATAGAAAACCCATCCAAATTATAAACTTATAAATTCATTTTTCAAACAACATAGCCACTTAGACATGCATCACGTTTCAACCACATACAGCTTGTCTTCAGGCGAAAGGGGTTGCCTGATTACAGTGCACATCTCTGATGTTCTGCTCTGGCTGGGGGTTTTCTATCCGGCTATCGTTTTGGAAAAGGACTGGCCAATCAGGGCAGATCACCTCACTTCATAAAATTGGACCATAATCAGTCAACCCTACCTCCTGAAGCAGACTAGAAGTTAGCAGTCGAAAGTCATGATCCACATCTAAGTGACTACATGTACATTGTGAACCAAATTAGTTCGTAGATGGCATTCAGTCAAACCCTGTCAAGGTGACATCAACGTCCATCATTATGACAATGGATTTTTTTTTAACGAGGCTGTGGTAATTGCAATAATTCTTATAGGGAAGTCATGTCTTAAAATTATGCCGATTATGGCGGTACAATATTTAAGGTACTGTTGGTGATTTATGTGACATTGATTTAGTTATTTTTTTCCAACAGCTACATTATTGAAAATGGAGTTTGCTACCTTACCTTAACAGAGAAGACTTTCTCTAAACGAGCAGCATTCAGTTTTCTAGAGGAGCTAGCAACAGAGTTTCATAGGGAATTTGGTGGAAAAGTGGTCACTGCCACTAGGCCATATATATTCATTGAGTTTGGTTAGTAAGACATAGAGATTACTCCATGGAAAATGCGCACGTACGATTTTTATTCACGAGTTGAGTAGTATCAGAACGAACGAGTGAGCGCAGCGAACGAGTGAGTTTTCTGATACAACTCAACGAGTGAATAAAAAATCGTACAAAGCATTTTCCATGGTGTAATTTGTTTATTTTATAGATACTGAGATTTTTGAAAAGCCAAATTTTGTCAATCTTACGCGCGTGTTTAGGGAACCCATTCAACTGCAATGTATGCGTGTAAAACTAGAATAACTAAAACATCAGCTTCTCTTTCAAAATCAAATATTTAATGAAGTAACACAAGAAATAAAACGTCAGTTTATACCTTCACTACTTTTATAAACATTTTTACACAAACCTTGAAGCACCTGCCTCCGCCATGTCGCCGATATGAAAATGGACGACAATCGAAATCGCGATGCGATGTTGTTCACTAGTGAGTTTTCGTCGTTCGCGTTTGTGATTGGACGAACGACGTTTTTTCACTAGTGAATTTTCATCGTTCGCGTTTCCTATTGGCTAATGCATTTTACGTATCATTTTTACGTACTCTTTTTTTCGTGAGGAAATCTCAGTATCTATGATATAAAATGTTTTTTGTCGAGTTTGATTGTCTGGGTCTAGGTAGTTCCAAGAAAAACTGTTATCTACATTGGCTGAAGTTTCAACAACTTGAGCTAGTCATCATCAGAGTCAGTTCAAAGACAGTTCTTCTCAGAACTACAAACACTTGGACAATCAAACTCACCAAACAACTACTGAGACTCCTGGGTTCAAACCATTTGCAATAATGTAACACATGATGTTTGTTTGGTTATTGACCAAGCAGGAGGTCCAGGTGGTGCAATATGGATCAGGTTTACATTTCAGAATGCTTTGATTTTCCTCAAGGGTTACTTGCTGTGTATTTGGATGAATTTTTGTCACAGGCTGTAAATTTATTGTTGTTGTGTTCAAGGACGTACTGTAGCTCTTTATTAATGAAGTTATTGTAACACAAAAAGTATTTTTCCTTGGAACATGTGCAATCCTCAGTGGGCAAGGCACATTACTCTGGTCTATTCAAGAAGATAGTTTTTTTAAAGCCCTGAGGGGTCTCCCTGTGACGAGTAAAATCGTCTGGCGTTAGGCAGAGTAAAATCTGTTAAGATACTATTGGGGCTTAAAGGATTAAGGAGGTAGTTTTTTAACCCTTAAAGCCCTGAGGGGTCTCCCTGTGACAAGTAAAATTGTCTGGCGTTAGGCAGAGTAAAATCTATAAAGGCAATCTTAGGGTATAAAGGTTTAAGGGTCACATTGGGGCTTAAATGGTTGATATTTGATGTGTTTATTTTTCTCTCCTTTCAGATACATATATTCAGAAAGCAAGGAAGAACTATCAGGATACCAGAACAAGACGAAGTCTGAACAGATTGAATGATGAGCTTCATGATGTAAAGCGAATTATGGTGCAGAATATTGATGACGTCCTTCAGAGAGGAGAAGAGCTTTCAGGTACTTGTCCTCTTTTTCAGTAACAGGGTTCGCACGCGCCTTGAAAGTCCTTGAATCTCAAAATAAAAATTCAAGGCCTTGAAAGTCCTTGAAAATTGCAGTCAGTGCTGGAAAGTCCTTGAAATTTGTAGCTAATTTCATCCAACTTAGATTCTAGAGTACCTCATATGAAAATATATTCTAATGGCAAAAATGTAGCAACATCTAATATGTTGTGGATGAACTCAAAAAGACATAGACTTTTAGCTGTCTGTTAGCTGGGCACAATCGCTACTGTGAGAAGCTGAACATCCTTTGATTTTGCAGTGCGTGGAGTCCTTGAAAAATGGAAAATATGTCTTTGAAAGTCCTTGAAAAGTCCTTGAATTTTTATTCTAAAAAAGCGTACGAACCCTGCAGTAACATTATATATTGCAATGTGAATATTCAAGTTATTGACAAATTAACCCGAAAAGTGTCAATGATACGTGTCACAGGTAGCTGCAACTTTCCAATGCAGGTCTACAGTGATAAACTAGAAAAAACAGTTTGTGAGAGGTACTAGGTTAGTCTACTAACTGCTTTGATATTTTGGAGGCACGGTAATGTAATAATTTATTGCCTTTAAGTTTAAGAAACATTAATTCTAGAGTTTTATTTAGGAAAGCCTTAGACTATTATTACTTGTAAATTCTATTCTATTTTTAACGGTTTTTAATATGTATCTTATTTTATATATCTTAATATTTTTTAATTCTTAGCAGGACCCCGTTGATAACAGTACTATGTACTGAAGGGTTATCCTGAGAAAATATTCGATTATTATTATTATTATTATTATTATTATTATTATTATTATTATTATTATTATTATTATTAGTGGTTAGCAAGTCAGACTCTTACGCAGCCAACATACTGCGTAGGGTGAGAAATCAAACATCGAAATCTTGGTACTCAGTGAAGTCTAATCAAATAACACAACAAAGCTCCAAGTCAAGTAGGTAGTTTTTCTGGGAGAAAAAATTAATACTTGCGACAATATGCATTTGAGACTAAACTACAAGTATACAATGAACTTACTGACTGTTTGGGGGACTTTCAAAATGCAGAGCCAGCCTTAAAAAGAGATATTATGTTTGTAAAATTCTAAATCCAAACTGTTTGCTTAGACAATCAAGGTGGGAATTTGAACAAAATGTGAAAAAGTTGCTGACAAGTATGCATGGCGTGCAGCCCACATGAATATGCAAAATGGTAGCCACAGAGTCAGAGATGGCAATGTGGCCAACGGAAAGAGAGTAATTTTTAGAGGGAGCCACAACAAGATGCACAATGACTTGATACACTGCACCTTTTTGGGAAGTCTGTATAATGTACACACAATATTCCCTCTCCCTTTATCATCAAAGTAAAATGCAAAACAAACAGCTGATTGCTGGTAGTGATTTCAAGGAAGGAAAGATTTTCTTTGTCATAGTGTCTCGACTTTCTGCAGCTTTTTGTAGCCCATAATTCCATTAATCCAAACATTGTTTTCGGCAAGTGCATCATTGCTGCTTTCTCTTACATGGTTCCATTTTCTTCTGTTTTTCAGTGCTAGATGACAAAGCTGGAAATCTTAAGTTTCAGTCAGAAAAATACAAGAAAGATGCAACATATTTAAATCTACGCTCTTCCTATGCCAAGTACGCTGCTATAGGGACTGTCTTTATAATTTTTATTATTTATGTTAGATTCTGGTGGTTTTAATAATTTAATATTGCAGATAAATGAGATTAATACCCACAACATAATAATAATTATGAGTAGCAGTGCATTGAAGTGTACTGCTTAAAATTCACTTTGAATTTTATCATGGCAGTTTCCTCAGAAATAGTCTGCTTGATAGCAGTTTCAATCTTCTGCCAGTTAAAGTAGCAGTTGATTGTGAAAGGAGGTTGTCTATCCTGGAACTGGACGTACAAGTTTGCCCTGCTGAAAGTATCGTAAAAATACTCTTTCTATACCGGTGAACTTGTCAGCCTGCTTTCCTACATCACTTCACTACATCATTATCAAATGGTATCTAAATAGTACAGATATAGGACAAGGATTTCAGATTTGTTTGGAACTTTTGCAGTCACAAGCTACAATTCAGTAGCAGTAACCAATGGATGTTGTACTTTAAACTGTTGCAGTGAAATGCAATGTAAACATGAAAGTTGTGTTTCATGATCTCTGTAATTTTTGTAGTTGAGTTCCCAAGAGACACAAAAATAAATTAAATGTAGTGTGATTTTACTGTTATTTTAAATTACAGTGCAACTATTCAAACCAAGGCGACCCAATCAAATTTTCATACTAATCATCCAATGATGATCAAGTATTTAAACAATAGAATCTCTACAAATGTTTTACAATTTGCTCTATAACTGTACAAATTAAATCAAGATTGAAAAAGAATCATCTTAGTTGGTAGAAAATCGCCACATATCTGCTGTTTAGCATAAAAAAACAGACATTCAAACTTTGTATGAAAATTTGGTTGGAGTAGTCACACTGCAATACAGTTATCAAAGTAAAAATACAACAACTGTAATGTAGATGGTATAATTCTTCAGCTACTTTGCAACTGAATGGTCTTGTAAAGATTATTACTGATATAAACCTCTGTCATTTAGACAATCTGCAGTCTTTGTGTTGTATTGATCAAGACAACTTTATTGTAAAAGACAGTAGCTTACAATGCTTCAGTCATGGTTACTTCAATGTAAAAAATGTAAACACTGATTTTGTAAGTGAACAAAATAAAAATGAATATGAACTTGTATCTTGACAGAATTGCATGGTTCTTTTGTTTTCTACAAGGTTGTCAGTGAGTCACTGAACCACTCTCTTCCTTCTCCTGGTTTACATATTGACCAAACTATAAACCTATCTACAAATTGCATACTTATTTGTGGCAATAATCCTGTAAGTGTACACACAACACCAGAAAAGGAACCTGCTCGATTCTCTTGCATGTTCACATTGTTGCATCAGAAATAAGCACAAGAAGAAGGGAAAGTTGTTACAGTGGTCATTGGAACTATGCAGACTTCTAAAATGGCAGCTGAAGCAAACCACAGTACCTGTGAATGTTGCTTTGTGGCTTTTGTTGTGTGTAACAATATGAACACTAAAACAATGTTTTGTATCTTGAGAAACAACATGTAAGGTCAAATTTAAATGACCTGCATTTTTTATCTTCACTGTGCTCTCTTTTCATAAACTGTAGGAAACAGTAAACCCAATATAATGTAATATCATAAAATTCAAACATTTAAAAATGCCCAAGAAGCTGTTATAATCAGAAGTGGGATGCAACCCTTAAACCTTTCCCTCCCTGAGAGTGACTATAGATTTTACTCTGGCCAATGCCAGACAAATTTGTTTTTCAAAGGAAGACACCTAAGGAATTCAAGGGGTAAAGGACCAGTGTCTAAACATGAATTCTCCTTAGTGCCATACATTCCATTCAGTAACGAGAATGTGTTAGAATATCAACACAGTTTATCACTTGGGATTATTCCCATTAAATGTATTCAAGGATGGATCCAGGGGAGGTGAAATGGGTGAATTTTCTCCCCCCCCCCTCCCCCCCTTTTTTCTGAGGCCCTTTTCTTTTTTTTCTTATCCCTCAAATATTGAAATAATATTTGATTTCTCTGATTGAGGTGGAGAATGTGCATAAGCGATGACCGGTTCTACCAATCAATTTATTCATTTTGAGCCCACAAACACACTGTCCAGCATGTAATCCAAAAACGCCTCATTTCCTTACAAAAATTCACCCCCCCCCCATTTCAAAATCCTGGATCCGCGTCTGGTATTCATTACTATCAGCTGATATCCCTAGAAAAAACTGAAAGCTAATCAGTTTTGGTACTTGGAAGTAAAACACAACATTTTTTTATCTACTGATATATATTGTACGTGTAAAACTGTTAGCATTTAAATTTTTTTTTTAATATCAAGAAAGAAACTTTTGACATATCACCTGCCACTTAAGTTTAGTCTGGCCAAAGATGGGTTTATAAAATCTATGAGACAAAATGAACATCAACCCTTGGTGTCCGTTGACAAGTTCTGGGAAAAATGTTGTAAAGTAATAAGAGAAAATAGTTATATATGTATACAAATGTCATTCAACAATTATTTCAGTCTCTTTTTCCTGGACCTCAGTCTTGCATTTCTTTGCTTCTTGATTGTTTCTAGATCTCTCCAGTAGCCCATGATGAATGCACTGAAATCAAAAGATAAAATGAGTTCAGGGTTTTCAATAAGAATTGCAACAGCAGGAGAAGTGTGTAAAGTAACAGGAGAATATTCTGAAAGCGCTTATCTGAATTTAAAACTAGCTAAGGCCATCTAAATTTGACTGGAGAATTCTTCCTAGCAGCCGGAGAATTCTTCGTAGTAGCCTGAGAATTCTCCGATCTCCAATGCCTGTGAGTTGCTGTCTCAAACTAATGTATCAGGCTCTGAGGTTTACCTTAGTGTTATTACATGTGTAATAGTGCTATGCAGTCAAGATAAGTCAGGGCAGCATTGAGTGTCTAGAAGTAGACAGCTAATAAAAATAGTAGCCCAGCCAGACTTTTTCAGTACCTAGACTTTTAGTGTCATTTTATGGGTGAAGTAGCCGGCAATAATCGTCAGCTGCTAGCTACTAATGACAGCCCTGCATGGAAATACAAGTTATGAGGGCTTACTTCAACGATGAGAGTTCACTAATGAGTCCCTTAATCATGCCGCTGTCTGTCAAAGTATCTGGGGCATTTGCAGCTGGTTTCATAGTTGTACTTCCCTGTTCTTCAGAACACCTTTTTGGCTGGTCTACAGCTTTGCTAACAAGACAAAGAAATGGTGTTATCTTGATCAATAATGGAAAGAGTCCATGGAAAAAGCTTAACTGTCTTTAAATATACTGTTACATTCTCCTTTAAATCTCCTTGCATACAAAATAGAAGGAGAATAATTTATTTGTTGTCACATCAAGTGATGGAACACTACAGTTTAGTCTACACCTACTTATTGTAACCACATAAAGGTCTGCATTCATCTCAAATGATTAAAATGTGGTAGAGAGGATGCAGTAATGAGCTACGCAAGTCTTCATGTTGAATGTAGATATTATTTACACATGTCCAGATTTTAGGGGTTGGACTGGGCTGAATATGCAGCATCAGAAGTTAAATTCAAAAGTAATCTTCATGCAACCCACTCCAGGCTTCTAGTAGATTGTGTACTTTGTTTGACATTTTCTTCACTTTTTACACTATTAATCTATTGGAACATTTTGATGCTATGATTTACATGGATTCTTTGAGAAACAAGTGTTCCATGGAGAGTTGATTTTTTTGTCCATTGTAGGACCAGCTTGAAACTCTGAGTAGCTAACATTAACTATTACTTGTCAGCCGCTTTAAAAGCCCTGACCTTTAAAGAGGTTGTTCAATATACATACTTATTAGAACAGCTGGGCTTGCTATCCAGTGAATCTAGATTGGCCAACTGAGAGTCAGTACAGTCCATCAAGTAATCATCATCCATTAGATCACTAACAGACTCTATCAAAGGACAATCGTCTTCTTGCTGTTTGTTACTTGTACACTGGAGAATAAATTCAGGTATTACTATTTTCTTGCAAAGACGCAGAGCCAGAGATAGTAAAATGAGAAATGCAGGTGACCATAAAAACAAGGAGAGAGAGAGGATAGTTCAAGAAAGGGGTTTATTAACATGTTTTAAGGTACATTGATTTTTTAAACCAGTGACCATAGGTTTCATGGCTTTTCCTTAAAAGTAAGGAAAATTAGGAAACAGTAATTTTTGTCCCTTAAAGTTGTTTAACAGGCACTTTTTCTCTTGAATAGCTGAGGTGGGAATTGCAAAAGGCAATTTTTTTTAACTCCTTAACCTACAGGTCTGAGTGAGTCTCTATACCATATGCCTTATTCCAAAATGGCCACCTTTTGTATATGCTTTTGTTTTTATTTAAATTAGACCTTGATGCCTCGTTCAAGGTAAAATATTCTTTTGAATTTTAGCTTAAGAACGAGGCATAAATGGGATAATTCGAAAAATAGTGACCATTTTGGAATAAGGTGTATACATTTCCTTATGTTAAAGTTGGGACCTAGAACAATTCAATATTTTAGAGTTTTTAATTTTGTTAATTTTCATCATCTGTTTAACAATTTTTTTGTCACATTAGGAGAAATTTCATACTTCGTTTACTTGTAAGAATAAAAGTGTGCAAAACCTCCACCATATATACTTACAGTTACCACAGTTTTGGAGAAGAAATCACCAGGCACTTCCTGTTCAGGGTGGGTAGGATTTTCTGGTTTAGATGCGTTTCTTGTACCACTGTTGAAAGACTTATTGGCATGAGTTCCAGTGACACTCAAGAGGTCTACTGCAACAACAGGCAAATCCAGTACTGGTGCATCTGCAGTATCCAATTCCGTATTATCCAAATCAACCAGTCTACTATCTAACATACAAGTTGTTTTAGCTTCTTCTTGGGGATGATTAGGGTGCTTTGTTGTAGACATGCCTCCAGAAGGTTCCACATCTGTTTTTAGTGTTTTCTTAAAACCTTCAAGCTCCTTCCTTCTTGATTGTGACAAATTATCAAACTTTGATGTGGTGACTATCTCTATGGTAGGAGCGCACTTTGTAGTATCCATGAAGTCTGCAGTATTTTTTTCCTCTGCTGCAATATCTAATTGATTTTCAAGAGATTCCTTTACCTTGACAACACTGTTTTCTACTGTATAAGACTGGCCATATAACTCCACAGTTTGGTAAGCCTTTGTCGCAGTTTCTGAACCAGTAGAGTCAACATTATTTTGATCCATGTCAACACACTTTTCCACCTCAGATGTCTGCATAATTGAGACAGTTGCTGCATCTTCTACAGATTGCTTCATTGAATTTGCTTTCAGTACTATACTGACATCAACGTTTTCATCACGTTTTGATGCCAATGGCTCTAACCTTGCATCAGGGATGCAGTCTTCTCTTTCCTTGTTTACTTGGTAAGTAACTGATTCAACGTCATCAAGGTTAATGTGTTTTGGTTCATGGGAATTTGGTGTTTCACTGGATCTGGAAGTCTGCAAGTTGGTAGGAACTGTATTCCCTGATACGATCAATTCCAAATAAGAGTCTCTTACTTGACTCTCACTGGCTGTTTTGTCCAAACTGGATGGATTTGATGCTGCACCCAAGACAGGGCATTCTGTTGTTTTCTCCACCTTTAAGTCATTAGATTCTGCCATTAACTCAGGGAGTATATCTCCTTTAACATGATCAATCAGTGTCTCATCTAAACTGGATGGCTCTAAAGTTACATTAGTCTCAAGTGCATTAGCTGTCTCTCCCATGTGCCTTTCTACTGTCAAATCAGAGGACACACTTTCTTTCTTATAGACAGCGATAGTGGATAGTTCTGACATTTCACTAGTCTGGGAATCTTTCTTTTTGTTATCTAGCTGTGTAGTCTCAAACATTGCACTAACAACTTCTTTTCCATTTTTGTCAATGATTACTGCCTGGTTTGACCTTGGTAGCTTGAATCCTGTACCAATAACAGATTTGGAATCGTCCATCATTGCCTTGAAGTGGGTAGTTTCCTCTGCTTGATCAGAAAGCATATCTTGTTTTCCTTGACCAGAGCCATCTAACCTAGTTGTCTGAAAGGATACATAAGAGAAACCTTTTTGTCTCTCACAAAAGCCATTTTTGAATGACATTTGGATGACAGTGTTGTCTGATTTTCCACTGTCAATAATTGATCCATTTAAAATGGAATCTTCCACCTTAATGGCAGTTTTGCAGTCATCTCTCTTGTCCAGTGACTGTGTTCCAACATGATCACTAGTCATCAAGTCTCCTTTATCTTTTGATATGGCCATTTGTAAAGTTTGGTCATCAATGTTTCCCTCTGTCAACCCTGAGGAATTTATTCCTATGGTTTCATTAACACTAATATCTTCCCTCTTAGCACCAGTCTTGTCTTCTAGCAGTGTTGACTCCAATGTTGTATCTGGAGTGGGTTTATTGTTCACTTGTTCTGGTTGTACATGCTCAAATTCTGCAATTGTAAAGACAATGCCTTCCCCACAGTCACTTGGAGGTCTTACAGTGGCCATTCTGTCCTCTGATGGACAGTCACTCAAAAGACCCCCATCTGCATGTATTTCACCCTTGATATTCATGGTCTTACTCTCTGTATCGTGTTTTTCATCTGCACAGGGGTTCTGTTCTTTGTTCTCTTGGCATTCAGAGTTTGAAATGTTATCCAAATCTATGACAATTATTGAAAGCATCAAAGGAGAAAGCACAATCACAGTATTAAAAATATTGCACTGTTTTATTGAACAATGAGTCTTTTCTAGTAGTTAACCAAAGAATATCTCTAAAGAATAAACATATCTTTTTAGATAATATTATAGAGGGTAGACACACCCCAAAAGGCCACTATTGTTATGAAAATAAGCTCAACCAGATTAAAAAAAAAAAACAGTGAAATCAGTGAAATCAGTGAGCTTTTCCAAAGGCCAACCAGTAGTGTTTTTTTAAGACTTAATGTTTTGGAAAGTTTTTGAATTTGATCTTACAGTTGTATTGTTATAATATTTTGAACAGTTTATTGAAAAGAAATGGCCATGGGAAAGCTCCTTTATAACTAGCTGGCAGCAGAAAAGTCCATGTAAAAAGCACTCTAAATCTAGCTACTTCTGTAGAAAAGTTCACTCAAGGGTTAATATGTCAAGCGTTATTGATGTGCAGCACGATTGTATTGTCAACACTTAAGGTAATACCATAGCCCTTGCTTATAATTTTTTTTCCAAACTTACCTTCAGAATGTTTGCTATCTCCACAATGTTCCTTGGTCTGGTCTAATGCCAAGTTGAAAATATCATCCACAACAAATTTAACAATGGCAGCTGTATCTTGTTGTGTAGTGGAATTTCCTGAGGATACAGAAAATTTATTTGACGATTCTAGCCTCTCTTCTGTTTCTTTTGCTGCCAATTTGTAAGAGGCATTTAACCCCTTTATCCTCTCTGCCATTTCATGAGCAGCATTTGACACTTCAAGTTCCTCTTCCATTTTGTCAGAAACCCTTGACCCATCTATCTTCTCTTCCATTTCTGTAGCAGAATTTGACATCTCTAGTTTCTCTGTCTCTTTTCTAGATGTGTTTGGCATTTCTATCTTCTCTGCTAGTCTTTTAGAGGCACTTGACAGCTCTATAATTTTCTCTCTAGTAGCATCTTCAACCTCAACAGTTTCAACATCAACATGAAGGTATTCATTTTCCTCATGTTCCTTATGAAAGAAAGCAATACTTAAAATATGCTAACTAACATGTTTTCGTATACATTCTAAACTAAGCTTGCACATTAGACTTTCTAACCAGAAATGAAACGAATGGGTGCCACTTTTTCCTCACTTGCAGCTAGTAGCTGAATTGCGGTGGAACCAGAGGGTGAGATCGGACATAGGCATATAGAAGGAGCCTCTGGCAGCCACCTCAGTCCATGGATTAATGATCTCACCCCACCCGCCCAGACCAATTATGGCACAAGTCAGCTAAACCATGACACCGGGAACACGCCTTACTCTTTTCGAACAGTGCCATGGGTTCGTTTACGTCCCAGCATAAGGGAAATCCACGCCTTGTGCTATCAAAATCCCTTCAATCTATTTGCATCATTGACCAAGCCTGTTCAGTCAAGGTGGGCACATATTTGCCAAGTTCTTTTTTGTGTTTTTAATTTATTGACCAAGACTCAGTCAAGGTCGGTGAAAACACAAAAAACGAACGAGGCCAATTTGCAGCCATCTTGACTGAACAGGCTTGGTCAACCCCGGCTGGACCAACACTCAGGGTCTTTAAATAACTGAGTAGAAGGTGCTGCCTTTGTAATGACATCTGCAAATGATTTGACTTTCCAGTCTTCTCGGATAAGGACGATAAACCATAGGTCCCGTCTCACAACTCTTTATAATTAATTTGAAACGTGGCATGTAAGAGAACCCATGGCACTGTTCGAAAAGAGTAGGGCGTGTTCCCGATGTCATGGTCTAGCTGACTCGTGCCGTCATTGGTTTGATTGTAAAATTATGTGCATATGATTATACATATAGAATATGCGCAATAGAAATGGAGTATATTATTTATTATTATTATAGTAAAGGATTCATTGTATGGCCATTTTCTTTTCTTTTGTTTTACAGGACAAAGCAAGAAATCCCAATTGGGCAAGATTGATAGGCCCATCTTGGGCATCAGTAGTCAGAATTCGCCCGCCTGCAGAACCAGCCAGATGGGCTAACATGCCCATTATGTAATAAGGCTAATTTTTTGGTTCTGTCCTTGTGTACCGGAACACAAGAGCCAATACAAAAGACCAAACAATAGATTAGAGAGGCCCTGTTAGGGGTAAATTCCGACAAGCGACATGGGAATGATTTCCGCGCAGGTCCCTACTTCATTATGCATGCTGTAGCCATACTGTTTCATTCTGCAATAACAAGAAGTGTTTACATGTGCATTACCCTAAACAATTCATCTGCTGCATGCATAATAAAGTAGGGACCTGTGCGGAAATCTAGCCGCGACATGGCCTGGAAACGGCGACACGAAAGAGCTGAAATGACGACGAACGACAAGCCGCTCACGCGAAATTGCGACAGCGACCTGCGAACCTTTTAAAATTGCGACGTGAAAAGGTTTGAAACTCAGTCGGGCGACATAAAGAACCTCCCTAACAGGGGCTCATTAGAGCTAAACAATGACTCAATAACATAGAAAATACAATGGTTATTCTCTTGTGTACCGGTAGACGAGGACAGAACCAAATTTTTTGCTTTTGTTTTCTGAGATAGAGTCAGTATCCAAGTATTAATACAAGCCCGCAAAAGATTTATGTCGGGCTATAAGAAAGTCAAACAGATTCAAGCTATAAAGCCAAATTTTAGTAAGTACATTGCTAAGCTATTTTTACCACATCGTCTTGTTGAGAACATCCGGCAACAGACTGCTGATTTCCTGTTCCACTCCTGGAGCGTCTTGTCTTTCTACTGCTTACGGAAATATTCCCTTTTGTTGCAGATGTCTTGTTTGGCTCTCGAGTGAACGGTGGAACATATTTCAGTCTTTCTTTCGTGGACGAATGACTTTCTAACCGCTCATTCCTACGATTCCTATCAGAGTGTAAAGTTCCTTCCTGCACCTTAGGCTTCTTCTGATTGATGGAAACACTCCCTTCGATTGCATCTTTGTCGTACTCTTTCTTATTTGAGTTTTGTTTTTGCCTTTTCCGATTCTTGCCAGCCATTTTGGAAAAATGGCTAAAAAGGAGGCGATTAGAATCTTAACGGTGATTGGTCGGGAAATATTTTAGCGCCAAACTGTTCGTGGTACGGCCGCCTGCCAGATCAAATGCTGTTCTTGCTTCTGATTGGCCACTGAAGCGCTATTCATAAGAGCAGTAGGGAGGCTGTACAGGACCCGAAATGATCCCCTGTCCCGAAATGATCCCCAAGTACTTCCTTCCTGGAATGACATCTGGAACCGGAGATTGTAGTATGTGCAAGGCCGGGGGGGGCCTCCCATATGGAGTGGACGGCGATGCTTGTCGGAAATTTTGAATTTTTAAACCCCTAAAAGAGAGCAATCTGGGCGTGGCCGAAGCTTATGCAGACCCCTAAAAGAGACCAGTTTATAAAACAGACAAATGACTTTTTATTACTTCTTCGCGTGCAACCCTTAACGAGACCTTTGACATTTTGCCCAGAACACCCTAAGCGAGACCAAAATCCGAAATTTACATCCCTAAGCGAGACGACGAGCGTCCCCGTCCATTCCATATGAGAGTGCCCCCCCGGGGTGCAAGGTAAATTGGATCCATAAATTTATTCCTCTGAATTAACTGGCATATCACTTATATTTTTGCTAATTAAAAATGTTAAGCGTGCAAATCATCATTGTACTGAATAGTTTGAAAACTGTAAAGTTAAGGGTCACATCAACCAGAGTGCGTGTGAAATTTTAAGGGAAAACAAATTACCATTTTCAGAAGAAGGAAACAACAAACTTGTATTTTGTCCTAACACTGTCAAAGCGTCTCACTCCATTCTTCTGCTCAGTTCTTATAACAGTTCACAGTCACAGTCATATATGTCGCAGTCGACCACATGGTTGTTAATTCTCTTACTGTTCTTCTTTTCGGCAATTTAAATTAATTAAATTGAAACTTTCTATAACTCTCTTTCCAGATGCGATCAAAAGTGCTTCACAAAAATTTCATAGAAAATTAAATATAATAATAAATTCAAGGTGATGAAAAATGGTAGAGTTGTGGGATGTAGCTTAAAATGACAACGTCAAGATCTAGTAAGGGTGTGTTAAAGCCACACATATGCGCACTGAGGCGACCGTGGAAGAAGGGATAAAACCCTATTGCCACCAAAAAAGGTATAAAAAAAATTGAGCTCAAACGCTAACAGCCATGGATAGATGTTTCGGCCTTGGTAGACCTCATCAGCATGGCACAGCTAGCAGATGAGCTCTGGGTTCCCACATGATGAATCTCAAGGTGATAAGAAATGGTAGAGTTGTGGGATGTGGCTTAAAATGACAACGTCAAAAATTAAATTTAAAGTGATTCGTTAAAAACATAGTTAGTAGAGGGGAAAAAAAGGACTTACTTTCTTAAAACAATTTGAGCAAGCAACATTTTTAATGTCAGTAGGCAGCATTGTAAAGCGCCATGGACAATTAGTGGGAAATGGCGCTATATAAATGTATATTTATTTATTTATTTATTTATTCTAAGGTGCAGGGGCAACAATAGCAAAGGAACGAGCACCAAGCAGCAGAATACTGTTGTTTGAGCGAAGACCGTAGGTAGGCTTGGGTTTGACAGTTATAAGATAACTGAGAGTCAGTGAACAGCCTTGAAAGTGAGAAGCAGGAACTTGAATTGAATTCGCTTTACGACAGGCAGCCAGTGACATTGTGGCAGTGCAGGAGTTATATGATAGAATTTACTAAGGGACGGACCATTAGAAAAGTGATGGGGGGCGGGGGGGGGGTGGGGAATTTTCAGCTTGCGCGAATTTTTTTTTTCGCTCACTGCTTGTTCAGGAATTTTTTTTCAGGTGGACCCCTCTGCACGAATTTTTTTTACTACGTGTGAAAAAGTAACAATTGGACCTTTCTTCTGTATGAATTTTTTTTTTACCTTCTTCTTCGCATGAATTTTTTTTCTTGGCATTTTCCCTTGCATGAATTTTTTTGTTTCCCCCCCCCCCCATCACTTTTCTAATGGTCCGTCCCTAAGGTCAAGAGGAATGCAAACAGCAAGCGTTAACTCAGGAAATGAAGATGAATCCGTTAATCATGATCCTAATCATAAGCAGATGCAAAGAATGATGCCAAGGTGAATTGAACTTTAAAAAAATCGAAATAAATGTCTCAAACAATAGCGTTTCCAATAACTCAAATTGCTTTACTGCAAGCAGTCACTGACATGTCCTATTACATATATAGAGGATATTACACAGTGGCGCGAAGATATGAATTTAATTTTTGAGTTGTTTTTAACACGAGAAAATAAAGTTCATATCTTCGAGCAAACGTGTAATTTTCTTTTTATTATATGGACAAGAAAATGGCGGGAAAAAATTGTTAGGACGCACGCGTACATCCGGGACATTTGGTACATAACTTTTTCATATCTTCACTGAGTGAAAATATGGAAAATAAGAGTATTTTAGTTTCCGGTAAAACATTATTATCCATATAATGAAAAAACAAGTTATTATGATTTTAAAGTATCTCTTATAAGCAGTCCGGCATTTTTGGTTCTGTAACTTTCCTTTTCAAAGTTTACTATTATGTTAATTTAAGAGTTAACTTGTCATCAATCGCTCCAGCTTTATGCAGAATCTTTAAGGCCTCATTAGAGTCTAGTGTTGTCCCATCGGATTGGAAGTCTGCAAACTTTACGTCAAGAAAGGATCAAAACAGAAGGCTGAAAACTACGGGCCTATTTCGTTAACCAGTATTTACAGTAAAATTATGGAGCACTGATATCATAGTATCCAACATTATGAAACACTTTGATGAACACAAATACTACGCCATCTCCAACACGACTGTGAAGGTCACTCTTGCGAAACCCAGCTAATCGCATTGTCGATAGCTTGGCCAAGGAAATGCAAAATGGTGGACAATCAGACGTCATAGTGATGGACTTTTCAAAATCATTTGATAAATTGCCCCACCAGGAACTGCTCTACGTACAAACTGACAAACTATGGAATCAACACCACCACCTTAACCTAGTTAACAAGTTTCCTGTCAAACAGGAAACAACGGGTAGTTCTTGAAGGGGCAATGTCTGATTAAGTTCCAGTACCATCGAGAGTCCCACAGGGCTCCTTTTTAGGCCCCATCTTATTCTTGGCCTATATAAACGACCTCCCCCAGTACGTGAAATCTAAAGTTCGTCTCTTTGCACATGACACTGTGATCTATTTAGCCATCAGCAGTCCACGGTTCATTGTATCCAGTTACAGCAAGATCTCCTTAATCTGGAAATGTGGGAATCAGATTGGAACATGGATTTCAATTCCTCAACAGAGGCATAGCCAGGATTTTGCAAAGGGGGGTCACAGAGGCTACTCACTCTTGTCATGGCGTTTTCGCCACCTGAATTTTGTAAGTTGTTTGCTCAAAAGAAGGCCTACCAAGGGGGGGTCACGGGCACCCCAGGACCCCCCTAGCTACGCTCCTGCTCAAAATGTAACCTCTTACGCATCACGAGAAAGTGTAATCCGTTTGTTCATGTCTATAAACTTAAAGGATAAGCCTTGGACTCTCTACATTCTGTCAAATACCTTGATGTCTTCCTATCCGATGACTTCCGGGGAAATGAACATATTAAGGGACGGACCATTAGAAAAGTGATGCGGGGGGTGGGGAAAAAAAACAAAAAAAAATTCATGCAAGGGAAAATGCCAAGAAAAAAAATTCATGCAAGGAAGAAGGTAAAAAAAAAGAAAATTCGTGCGGAAGGAAGGTCCAATTGTGACTTTTTCACACGTAGTAAAAAAAATTCGTGCAGAGGGGTTCACCTGAAAAAAAATTTCCTGCACAAGTAGAGAGCGAAAAAAAAATTCGTGAACCATGGCACGCCTATCTATGCTGTACAAAATGCGATACAGGTTAGTCTCTCACAAAGATGCTAAACTTCAACCAGTTGGCCATTTGTACTCAACTGGCCCCAAAGAGTACTTTTAAGCACAGTCGAAAGCACAAGAATGAAATCAATTCCCAAGGAGAACAGCATTGTCTATTTCACTGACTCCTTTTAAAAATTCAATTTTCAACATTTATTACACTACATTTTTTCAATTAGTTTTAAAGCGCCTAAAATGCTCAGTATTGAACGACAGACCACCTATATAAATGAACTGTCATACTAGGGGACGCATTGTCCGTCTGGACGAAAGTTAGGGAAATATTCGTAATTCGTCTGGTTATGCGTCTCAAGTACAAAGACGGGCACACTACGCATTATGTGTCTACATGAACACTCTTGAATAATGCGTCGTTCACCCGTGAACATATAAATACATGACGTATTACGAATGGTCATTCATCTAGACGCATAATACGTCTTGGTTCGGTCTTTATACTAGAGACGCATAACCAGACGAACTAGGAATGTTTGCCCAAGTTCGTCAAGACGGATAATGCGTCCCCTACTATAAAAATTGCCATTCACTCCTACACAATTTAGATTTTACCTTTCGTCGACAAGCAAATAAAGATGATTAGTATTTATACTTCTTATCCAAATTTTTCTTGACTTTCACAGCATTTTTCAATGACTGTTTCGTTACTTATGGAGGTGTTTGGCGCTACTGAGTACCAGTTATCTGAACAGTTTACCCTTTTCTTACACATTCCACAATCCCCGGTTTCAAATGTCATTCCAAGAATTACTTGGGGATCATTTCGGGGCCAGCGTGGAAAAAAAGTGGGGATCATTTCGGGGACGATTTAGGTATCATTTCGGGTCCCATACAAGGCCGTTTTTAGTTTGTAGAAGCATTTGGCGACATGCGTAACTGCTATGTATTCAGTGCGACCTGATCGGAAGTAGTAATGAACAAAGTGTTAATCGCTCTTGCAGGGCTTATAAAACAGAAGTCGCAAAAGCAACGATCTGAAACGAATTTTTAGGGATTAAAAAAACCAAAGAAGGGATTTCTTTGTGGCAAAAATTAATAAATAATTAAATGGATAAATAAGCAAAAAAAGGCTGCCCTACCCTCCCTTCCCTACCATTCATGCGAACAACTTCCGGCAGGATAAAACGGATGAAAACCGGAAATGTGTCTGAGTTCAAAAGCCTTCCCTTCTTTAACAGGCCTTAAAACTGCATTTTTTGCGTATTACTTATGGCTGTGGTGGAGAGAACTGAAAAGCCGGACCGGTTATTGTATTGTTAATTTTCTCGAGTCCTTGATTGCCTTCTCTCCACAAAGAACCAGTTACTCGATGCTGACTCAATAAAAAAGCCCGGAAAGATAAGCCTTAAAAGACATCAATTATAAAATCTTTACCGTTTTATAAATCTTGTCTATAAATTTCAGATGTTGGTTATAAGCATCTTTGCATACTATGGTTGGCGAAATGGTGCAAAATTCACAAAGTTTATATTCATTCACATTCAATGCTATTATTATTGTTCACGAACATATTTATTCACATTCAACAACTAAGTTTTTATTCAAGAAATATATTTATTCACATTTAACGACACATTTCTTATTCACAAATATATTCACCCACATTTACAAGTTGTATATCCATTCACATTCAACGGTTTATATTCGTTCACATTCACGATCGAAATATTGGTTCAACACGGCGCAATATTCATTCAACATTTTCTGCGCACCCTCTTTGCGCATCATTAGCTCCCAGCTCCCGCTCTTTTCCGATAGCAAAATGGCGGACTGACTTTGTGCGTGACATAATTTGGGCTCACAGTTTTAACTAAACTAGACGCTCTCGGGAGCGTTCACTCGGGCTACAGTTGATAATACGCGCACGGCTTCGAACAAACGTGAATGTCAGTTTACGCCTAAATTTTAGATATATTGTATACTCTTTGGCTGGTTCCACGACCGCAAAAAACCTGCCAGACTGTATATCGCACCGCAATTCTTGTCGACGTCATGTTTAAGCTGAGCGATTTTATCAGAAAGTTTTCTAAGGTTTTACAGAAATTTCAGTGATAATTGGGTTTGTTTACTAATCGAATTAATGTTGACCAATCAGCTTTCCTGGTTCCCACGGTAATAAAACAGTTGTGAAACTTGATGCATGCCATTCATCTGATTCCAAGTTATCGAAGGCGAAGAAGCGATATGTGGGAAAAACAACAATATTACTTCTCAATCGGATATACTTTTCTTTCGATTTAGCCTTATTAGCCCTGTTCCCGCTAATGTCTTTCCACACGACCACGTAGAAAAAAAAACTTGAGTTTGAATAAGAAAAGATCCAGAGATATTTTGAAAAGAGGCCCGAGGGAATTCAGCCTGACAAACATAGTCACCGAGTTAATAGCTTTGTTAGCCGTTTTGCTGTCATAACTACCAAGAACTTTATTGTAAACAAACAACAAGTTCAATAGATTTTAGAAACAGTCAAGTCAGTTTGTCTTGCAACTACTTTCTACGCGACCACGCATGAGACAGACCGCAATTAAGAAAACTTCATCCAAGAATGCTACCAAAATTTTAATTAGATGAAAAAATCCTTATAACCTCTTTTGTTCGCGTATTGTTGTCTTGCACAAATTGTTGACTAGAGGCATCCAACGACGCATGTTTTGTCGCTGTACAAAATTCTTAACTTCAGCTTTTGGATGACAATACAAGAGTTAGTAGTATTCATGTGCATAATATTGGCTTTCAAAGATAGTTCAGAGTACACATCTTTCGCATCCAACATCGATGGTGCAATAACTTTGAACTTGATGAAGCTTCGTTTTTACAATAGCAATACCCAAGGGCCTCTGCGGGTAGTCCGATTTGCGACGTTGTCGATAGACTGATAGACTGATAGACCGAAAAGGTAAACCTAGACTCGGGCTACCTGTGGTAGTAGCCCGAGTAAAAAAAAAAAATTAAAAATCCGTATCTTCGTCGTCGCTTTCTTTCTCTACGCAGTCAGTCAGATGAACACTTTTCGGTATGGAGGGTTCCTCCTTTACGCCTTTTTTTCGTTTGCTTGAACCGAACACAGACGGTCGAAATGGATGGCCAGGCACTTTTCGTTTCCCGCCATTTGGTACGCTGTTTACTCCAGCCACATTCATATTCATTTCGATCTCGCGAGCCACAGAAGTCGAAGCTTCGTGAATTAGATGTCGTGTCCGATCCATAAGACTTTGTGTTCCACCTCTGAAAAATCTCATTTCTTCACGAACACAACGCCTTTACTCTGCAATTCATCTTTCGGACGACCATTCGGCTGAGTTGTCGTTTTGCAACATGGAGAAAGGTCACGTGTTCAAAATGTCATCCGCTGACCGAAGGAAAATGGGAGGGCTCGCTGGGAGCTGGGAGATGATGCGCAAAGGGGATGCGCAGAAAATGTTGAATGAATATTGCGCCGTGTTGAACCAATATTTCGATCGTGAATGTGAACGAATATAAACCGTTGAATGTGAATGTATGAAGGCCCGTTCTGGTCAAAATTGCATGATTAATTTTTCCCTCTTGATGAATTAATTTGATGAGTACCTGCTATTAATATTTTGTCTGTTTGTAATTGTTTTTTCCTATGCCTGTAATTATTTTCGTGTTCTTTTTAACTTTTCCATGCTTCACAATTATTTTTTCCTCACCAGGAATTAATTTTTTTATGTGCCGTCTTTATTATTATGCTTCTTTGAAATTATTTTTGTCCTTTACACAGATTATTTTACGGTTGCGGATTAGTTTTTTGTGTGCTATAATAATTTTTTTGGATAATTAATTGATTTTGTCCTACGCAACTCATAATATAATGATAATTTAATTTTTTTTCCATTCGAGAATTATTTTTTTGTTAGTCATAATTATTTTTTCGTAGTTTTAGCAAATGTCCCATAAGCCTCTGCGGCGAAGCTCTTGCCATGTGCTTTCTGAAACAAACATGGCGTCTTCAAACTATTCCAACAACGATCCCGCTTCTATTCAGTCCATTGCTAGTACTGGAATCAGCCACATCCAACAGCTTGTTTCGCTAGTGGAACAAAGGCCAACAGCGGCATCAAGGTCTTCAAACGAGCTGCAAGTAGCGACTCCACGAGCTGGTACTGCTTTGGAGCAATTTCAATTACGAAGGCGATTCCCAACAGTTTCAGCAAGGTCAAGCAGGAATGCTGTAACAGGAAGGTATGAAAGATCCAATACTCTAGACCAGAAGCATCCAGAAAAACGAGGGATCAAACGAAAATATGTCGACCAACACTCCATAGCGACAAGAATCGCAAAAACAGAGGATTCAATCCTTAAACTGGAAAGACATTTGAACAATCGGACTTGTCCGAAATCATTGCAGTACTCTGCTCGGGCCAACATCGCGCCTGATACTACTTTCCAGAAGGAAATCAAAGACATTAAACAAACTGCCGAACAGGTATTTGTTAACGCCCTCACGCGCTTCCACAAACGAAGGCTTGAAAGCCTTAGAAACAAATTAAGGACTAAGCCTTTACTTTCGTCCAGAAGACGTACTGATGTAAATAGGCAGAGTCGTTTTGAGTCGCAATCGGCGTCAAACATTGTAAACAACGACAATGTAAAACTAGCCGAATTGGAGAAAAGGCTCCTGGAACTTACGAATATTGTGTCAACACCTGTAAGCAACACAAATAGACGTGTGGAAAGTTACAACAGTGTATTCTCTGAACCATCAGAGAGGGAAATCACTTTCCTCGACACAATAGTATATAAAGGGGATAGATTTCAAACTGACTCTATCCTAGATATCAGGACCCAATACAAGCCGACAAAAACCTTCCAATACACGCATTTCACCTCATGTCACCCTCCGGGTGTAAAACGAGGTTTTATCAAAGGCGAAGCAACACGACTCCTCAAAAAACTCTTCACAGACTACATTTGAAGAGTGCCTCTCAAACTTCAAACTACGCCTCAAAACACGAGGATACCCTAATAAATTCATTGAGAGGTCCCTAACAGGAGTCTGCTTCGAAGACAGAAGGTTGGCACTCCAACAAAGAAAAAAGACTCAAACGAGAGTCTTACCATTTGTCACGACATATCACCCAGCAGTGCTTGACCTAAAGAAAATTTTAATGGAAAACTGGGTTGTCATACAAAACCAGCCGTTGCTGAAAAGCATCTATACAAAGCCTCCCATTATATCATACAGGAGAGGCAAATCTCTTAAAGATACGCTCGTTAGAACGAAGATTTGACTGAAGGCTAAAATGCATCGCTACCAGAACTCACGAGGGGAGTCCGTGTAGACTTGTCATTATCTTTTGTTTTTCAAAAGAATTCTTCAGGTGCTGCACAGGAACTTGAATCGCATTTGACGGAATACCAGTAGCACTTGTGAGACCATTCGACATGTCATTCAGCAGAAATGACAACGTGCCCGAAGCATCCACTAATCGACTCTTCGTTTGAATCAGAACGTCTGTCTCTAACTCATCAACACTAGGCAACAGATTAAGAACGCTTTTTAGATTCTGTAAGAAAAGCGCGAACCCACGTTCATTTCTCTCTCGTAACACCACTGGGCGTGACCGACGAGTACGAGCCGCCATGTTTGTTTTACATGCATTACCGCAGAGGCTTATGGGACATTTGCTAAAACTACGAAAAAATAATTATGACTAACAAAAAAATAATTCTCGAATGGAAAAAATTAAATTATCATTATATTATGAGTTGCGTAGGACAAAATCAATTAATTATCCAAAAAAATTATTATAGCACACAAAAAACTAATCCGCAACCGTAAAATAATCTGTGTAAAGGACAAAAATAATTTCAAAGAAGCATAATAATAAAGACGGCACATAAAAAAATTAATTCCTGGTGAGGAAAAAATAATTGTGAAGCATGGAAAAGTTAAAAAGAACACGAAAATAATTACAGGCATAGGAAAAAATAATTACAAACAGACAAAATATTAATAGCAGGTACTCATCAAATTAATTCATCAAGAGGGAAAAATTAATCATGCAATTTTGACCAGAACGGGCCTTCATATGAATGGATATACAACTTGTAAATGTGGGTGAATATATTTGTGAATAAGAAATGTGTCGTTAAATGTGAATAAATATATTTCTTGAATAAAAACTTAGTTGTTGAATGTGAATAAATATATTCGTGAACAATAATAATAGCATTGAATGTGAATGAATATAAACTTTGTGAATTTTGCACCATTTCGCCAACCATAGCAAGCAACCTTCCGCCAGTTTGTCAGTTTAGCTCCGGTGTCACGCGCCTCAGCTTGCGTGACTATCTATTTCGCCACGTGCGGTTTTCATTGGCAATGCCTATAGAGAGAGCACAAGTTCTTTTTAACATCAGCTATTAGAAAGATCGAATATCCTGGCTCGTCGAGGAACTCCTGGCTCGAAAAAATCTATGAGCACTAAAATGGACCTTTTTTCACTTGCCAACTTTGGCGGCTACGGTAGATCAAGAAATTTTTCAGCTCGCCTTTAATTTTCGTTTTGATATAGACACCGATGCCTAAGCTGTCAACACCACCCCGTTTTTCAGCTCTTTTTAAGATAAGATTACCCGCGAGTCTTTAACCAATCAGCGGTTAACTTTCGTTCCAACAATACTTCGCACATAGCACACTGAAGCTCTCTGTCTTGGAGTCAACTCTAAGCGCGTATAAAATTGCAGCCTTGGCGGTCATCGTAGCTGGGCCGAAAATCGTGCCAACCATGCTTCTTCGGTTAGTTCGTTGAATTCATCTATCTAAACACTTCACTCGTTAAGTTAATAGCGTTCCTTTTTCTTTCAGGGTGCAGGGTTTGAGCGGGGCTATCGCTCTATTCCTTGTTCTATTGCATGGCGTTTCGTCCCGGGACGTTTCCAGACCCACAAGTATGTAACATCATGTCGTCTTGTTTGTTATTAGCATAAATTACCCTGCACTGTAACTGTTGGTTAGTTTAAGACTAAGCTTTCCCAGCACAAAAAAATGCTACTCTTCCTGGCATTTTTCGTGGGAAATACTATGAATGCAATCTATGACCTGAAGCAAATATTTCCTCGGTCGTTACAACAATGCGATATTGTCTGAGTTGTTACTAAATCCTGTTCGCTTCGGGTTTGATTTGTATTCTAGGCTGATTACATATATTATATTAAATATTTTATGTGTGGCTTTTGCGAAATTTAGGTCTCAGTTAGGAGAGTTGTATTCGTTGGAAATGTCTGTATGATCGCGTGCGATGAAAAGCTCCACTTTTTTCTGCACATTGTCACACTCTACCCTTGACGGGAGAGAATGAAGCCTTTGTAACAAAATTCTGTGACTTTTGAAAAATCCATTTTAGGATTCTGTGATGGTTTAGCAGCTTTTCGGGTTGATTTCTTTATATGATAATACAAAGAAGATATTTTAGATCGTGCATAGAACTCATGTTAAGCATTAGGTTTTCATCCAGCGTACTTTGCGATATAACACTTAGTGCGCTAGCTCGAACTCGTCGGAAAATTCCCGGCCATCAAAAACCTGAAAAGGCACATATTTCTTGCCTCTCTGTGCCGGTTTAAATTCCCATTACATCAACGTAATTCAACAAACAAACAAACATCATCGGTTCAGTAACGTTTAAACTTAAGTGTGTTTTTGTGTAGAAGCATTTACATCATACCTGTCCGATGTTGACATGGCTTTTACCATAACTGAATAATATCCGAGCATTATTTGCCGCAATGAAAACCATTTTTTCAGTCTGACACTCTGAGTTTTATTTCAAGTCATCTGTGCGGATGTTTGAGGCTTTCTCGCGAGTTGGCTCGGCAAGTATAGTAATATTCTTTGTCCAGGAAACACGATACTTGAGAGGTAAAACAGTCAATTATTGTCTGTGTGTGACCTTTTTCCCGACGTTGTGTCAGACGATACTGGTTTCGTGAAGGGCTGATACATTCTTTACTGTTCCATAATGGATTAATTCTTTTCGGTTTGTCACTTTAACCGTTCATTTGCCTGACTGTCACGGTTTTGAAAACAAAACATTAACCGACATTGCAAACGGAGAACTCATTTTTGATCCATCTCGTTAATAACTAAAGAGTTATTTTCATTTCAGGTTTTATTTGTTGATTTCGGTTTTTTTTTATAACAGTTCTTATGAAACCAATTAACGGTTTCTCAATTTAATACTACGCTAAATCGACTTAGAAGGTGGAAAAAGACAAAAAACGGTCTCTTTTACCGCGGTTGTTTCGGAAGCAATGATATCGGCTTTTATTAAAGAAAAATTTCAACATTTTCTAAGTTCTTTCTCTTTTCGGTCAAAAAGCTTTCATTTCGTTTCTAACAATTCTCGCAAAAAAGTAAGTCGAATTCATGATTCCGGGTCAGCTGATGGTGAAGACTGTGTTACCCTGCGTGACTTATTGTCACGTAAGAAGAAAACAAGTCACACAGCATTTCGTAAAGTAGTTTGTGGAATATTATGGTCAAAACCAGTGAACCACAGCACATTTCCCGTTGACTATTCAGTATTCTTAGCTTCTGAAATCAGAGGCATTATTTTTCTTACTCGTGCCGCAATTTGGCCTTTGACTATGCGAAAAAATTTGGTTGGCTGTTTCACATCCCGGAAATCATACCTTGCATGGGCACATATATGTTTCCAAAACTGGCCTGCCTCTTGCAAGAATGGTTCGTGAATCGCAACGATCAGTTTCAATAATCTCATTAACTGCATGACAACCGTTGCACTGATTCCTTAAGGAGAATCTACTTTCTGGTCACACACAGGCGCTGCCGAGATAGCAGATGTGTTGCTAGAGTTTCAGTTGTCCTTGAGTGAGCTTAATATCGAAACCACTGGACTATGCAGAAGCAGACCGCTGCCTTACTCCAGCGACCAGAGGGCGCAAGATGTGGCGTTTGACCTGTCATCGACTGATGTACCGCTTAATGCCACAACCGCAGACTCACTTTTCCCCAAAGGGATCCCGGACGAGTTTGTTATATTGGTCACCGTGAAAGTACAGCCACATAACACAGCGGAATTGTTTACCATCATGGACGGAGATCAGAAGCTGTTTTTCAGACTGAATCCAGATGTGGACATTGTCTTCCAGCGAGGAGAGGAGCCTCCCGTCAGAGTAGGGTTTCAAGTCAACATCACCGATGGGGAGTGGCATAGGGTAGCGTTTGCCCTCAAAAGAAAGCACGCCGCTTTGTCTTTAGACTGTGCCAAACCTGTGACAAGTAGGAAGCCTCGTAGCTTCAATCCTAGTTTGGGACAAACTAGTGTTGTCTTCCTGGGTAGCCATTTCAAGGTATTGCGATTATTTCTTTTTTATTTTGTTTTAATAATAATAATAATAATAATAATAATAATGATACTAATAATGATAATAATAATAATAATAATAATAATCATAATAATAATAAAGGTTTATCAGCAACATTCCACTGGGCGTGGCTCTTCTATACTATAGACCTATATGCAATAATAAAGAAAATTGAATCCAGCTATATCAAATATATCTACAAACTTGAACAAAGAAGAGGAAAAGAAATCTCAGAACCACTCAAATTCGGCTTCCGCAGAGGAAAAATAAACGCTTTTGAATTTCCGCAGGAGTTTTTGAAGGAACGTCCTGAAATTTCTGTTTAAGTTAAAGTTAAACCTGCGTAAAACCGAAACAAAGTAGGCCACGATCGATATTTATGAAGACCAGCGGTAAGGGCCAACTCTTGAAAAGGCAGCTCCCGTCTTCATCTTTGGGTGGCACAACTTAGGGACGGACCATTAGAAAAGTGATGGGGGCGGGGAGGTGGGGAAAAAACCAAAAAACAATTCATGCAAGGGAAAATGCCAAGAAAAAAAATTCATGCAAAGAAGAAGTCAAAAAAAAAATGCATCCAGAAGGAAGGTCCAATTGTGACTTTTTCACACGTAGTAAAAAAAATTCGTGCAGAGGGGTTCACCTGAAAAAAATTCCTGCACAAGCAGTGAGCGAAAAAAAAAATTCGTGCAAGCTGAAAATTCCCCACCCCCCCCCCATCACTTTTCTAATGGTCCGTCCCTTACATTATCAAGTTGTTTGATAAGGGACCGTTCATTTTTTACCAGGGAGGGGGGGGATTGGTGTGATTCGGGAAGCACCATTTGAAAATTGCATGACCCCCCACTTGAAGCGGTAATTTTTTCGGATGATTCCCCCCCCCCCCAGTTTCTAATACCACAGAGAGCTGTTTATCAGAGAGCACAAATCAAAAGAAAGAGAAGTTTATTTCGGATTAAAACATTATGACATAAAAGTATTGGAATTACATGGTTTTCGTGACTGTTTCAAATGGCGACTTTGCAGCTGTAGTACTGGGCATACACTTTCAACTCGTTTCATGGTCCACTTTTTTATCGTAGCAATGCAAAACGTTTGTAATCCCTTGCTATGATTCGACGTATATGTTGCGCTTAACTCCTCTTTTACCTCTTCTCTTTGCCGTGCGAAGGTTAAGTAAGCATCTGTACTTTCCAACCAACTTTGCCGGTCACAACCTCGTTCCCAGAGTCTCTCCTCTTACAGCCCCCCTGAAGCGAGAGAGAAGAGAGGGTGCGGGAAGAGGAGAGACCCTGGGAACGAGGTTGCGCCGACCGCTGCAACGTACACCTTACTCCAACGATTCCATATCGAGTTCTTTCCGTTTCTCTGTCTAACCGGCCTTCGTCGAATCACGTTGGGCCAACCTCCATTCCGTTGTTCGTCTGGAGCCCAGATACCGCTGTGCAATCGTTAGCAAACTCAAATTACAATCTGGATTAAATATATAGTTTATTGCAGTGAACTTTGCATCCAATAGGCTGAATTACTTTAACTATAGAAATTTAAAAATAGAAAAATATCGTATTACTGTATTAAAAATGATTATGACAAAATGATATGTGTCCAACTTAAATAGGATTTTCATTCTGCAAAAGCGTGCTGTGCGAGCCATCACCAATTCCGATTATAGTGCACATTCTGCTCCACTGTTTGCTAAATTGGGTATCCTTGATATTTTTCAAGGGAACTCAGTTCAAATAGCCAAGTTTATGTTTTACTATCACAATAAATTGCTGCCTTCAATGTTCCTCAGCTTGTTTGAAACAAATAGTGAAATTCATTACTATGGCACCAGAACGGCTGGATGTTACCGCCCTCATTTCTGTCGTACAAACATTAAACAATTTACAATTCTCTTTCAAGGTCCTATGATTTGGAATTCTCTCCCTACTTCAATTACCTGTTCAGCAAGTTTTCTTACCTTCAAGAAAGAAATGTTAAAATTTTTATTTAAACAAGCTTGAATCTGTTATGCCACACTCACACAGCACCAAATTATATACTTTTATGTTATCCTTCGAGGTGGCCTCTCCTATAAGCCTTGTGGTTTCCTGAGGTCTCCTCGCCATTAACTTAGGTGTATTTATAGCAACTATTATGTAAATGAAAAATAAATGAATAAATAATTCAAAGGCAATAAAACTACTAGTAATTGTAATAATGTAATTATCAGATAACTTTCTTAGAGAACGAACACTGTGGATGTGGCCTAGTAAACCTGTAAAAACGCGCCTTCTTCTTAGATGCACTTGGCACTTCTTGGGTGGTAGAACTTTACATGGTTAGTTTCCCGGCTCACCGACTTTTTGGAACAACATTGAGGTGATTTCCTCATGGTACACAGACAAGGGATGAAGCCCCCTATAGTAGAAGCTGAGTAGGTAGCTGTTTTTTTTTTTACTATTAAAGCCGTCTTTTTATGTATCATCTCCAGGGAACCTTGCAACAGCTGTTGATAACGTCAGACGTATCCAAAGTGCAATCATACTGCAACGATTTTACCACGGACTGTGACAAGCCACTCCCATACGCGCCTTTCCTCAAGGCAGCAGCACAAGAAGCTCCATTACCAGTTAGCAACGTCAGATATGTAAGTGTCTGTGTTGGTCTGTTTTGGCTAGTTTCGCAAGCGGGCAAGCTGAACCGAATCCCGAATGCTGATTGGCTACCCGAAAGGTGTATCGTAGATGGTCGCAATGGATAACTTGATCTGCGCATAAAGATTTCGATTTACCGACATTAACGGACATCTTCGCTGTTCTTTTACTAAACAATTCTTTGTTTCTTGCACCACTTTCAGATCAAAGGAGAACAGGGTCCCCCAGGACCACCAGGGGCAGTGGTAGGTCCTGCTTATTTTAGGGACGGACCATTAGAAAAGTGATGGGGGGGAGGGGTGGGGAAAAAAAACAAAAAAAATTAATGCAAGGGAAAATGCCAAGAAAAAAAATTCATGCAGAGGGAAGGTCCAATTGTGACTTTTTCACACGTAGTAAAAAAATTCGTGCAGAGGGGTTCACCTGAAAAAAAAATTCCTGCACAAGCAGTGAGCGAAAAAAAATTCGTGCAAGCTGAAAATTCCCCACCTCCCCCCCCCCCCCATCACTTTTCTAATGGTCCGTCCCTTATTATACCAATTGACCATCAGCTAGAGCAATGTTTCATTCCGTGTTGTCTTGGTATTAATCGTATAGCACATCAAAGATACAATTGAAGTCGGAGACAGCCATCCAACCACAACTCTTTTTCGTAGCTGTTGTCTAGCTCGTCACGCAACGTTCCTTCCTCCACCAACAATGTGTGACGAGCCAGACAACGGCTGTGAGGAAGACCACCCAAACTCCCCCCCGCGAACTACACTCAGGGGCTTAGCTACGATTTTTCAAAGGGGGGTCACGCTGTGTCACACCCAGGATACTTACCAGGTTGGCATGTTGACATCCACTCCGTGTTTTACTAAATTTACTATCTAGCATTTAAAAAGATTTATCGCATGTTGTTTCTTTAAATTCGCGTGCTTTCGCCACCTGAATTCTAGGGATATGAAACAATTATCTCACAAAGAAGGGAGGTGGTCACGGGCACCCCAGGGTCCCCTCCCTGGCTACGCCCTTGTGCGTGTACTGAGAAGATCTGGAAAACGAAGACCTAAGGCCGGAAACGATAAAGAAAACTTGATAAATCAAATTTTTAATTTGCACAGTTTCTGTAATAACAAGTTGAGTTTTTGCCGAATCCGCATTAGCTATACTCTAACTCATTTGTGATTGTAAAGCGCCACTTGAGTTGATTAATTGCCTTTTTTGTTGTTGTTGTTATTGTCGTTGTTGTTGTTGTTACTGCTGTTGTTGGTGTTGCTGTAGTTGTTGCTGTTGCTGCAGCAGTTGTTATTATTGTTGTGGTTGTTGTTGCTTTGTTGTTGTTGTTGTTGTTGTTGTTGCTGCTGATGTTGTTGTTGTTGCTGTTGTTGCTGCAGTTGTTGCTGTTGTTTTTTGTCGTTGTGGTTGTCGTTGTGCTTGTTGTTGCTGTGTTGTTTTTGTTGTTGTTGTTATTATTGTTGTCGTTGTGGTTGTTGCTGTTGCTGTTATTGTTGCTGTTGTTGTTGTTGTTATCGTCGTTGTCGTTGTGGTTGTCGTGGTTGTTGTTGATGTTGTTATTGTTGTTGTTGCTGCTGCTCTTGTTGTTGCTGTTGTTGTTGCTGCTGTTGTTATTCTTGTTGTTGTTGTTGTCGTCGTCGTCGTCGTCGTTGTCGTTGATGTTATTGTTGTTGTTGCTTTTATATATTTACATACATGTCGTTTGTTTGCAGGGTCCGGCCGGTCCAATAGGCCCGAAAGGATACGTAGGACAGAGAGGAGAGAGGGGCGGTCCGGTATGGACTCATGGGAATTAATTGCTCACCTAAATTTGAGAGAACGTTGGGTTTTGCCAGTCTGGACGCCATATTGGAAGAATGCATGACATGTCAGACTTTGTATCCCCGCGCCTCAAAAATAGTGTTCCAAAATGGCTTCCCAAAATGGCGAACCCGTCGAAACGCCGGCCATTTTGCGTTAAAAACAACTTGTAGCCTAATAGCAGGCTACAAATAGGAGTGATTTACAGTGAGAACGAATCTGAATAGGCTCGCGTAAAGATAGCAGCTCTTTTTAACCTTTTCGTTCCCAAACTCTGAACAACAATTCTCCTAAACAAGTGCCACACACCTAATTATTGAACAGTTTAGAGAATTTGGTGTTACATCAACTCAGTATCCTGGGGTTGATCGCTTGCTCAATTTTCATCAACAGTTTTCGTAGTATTGTATTGATATTGAAAGGAGAAGTTGTGTATTGATCGCACACAACTCAGTATCCTGGAGCTAATCGCTTGCTTAATTCTCATCAACAGTTTTAGTGATATTGTATTGATATTGAAAGGAGAAGTTTTGTATTGATCAAACCTTGGAGGAAAAGGTTTGACCAATTTATTTCCAGAAATATCAAACATGCGCAGTCTCTCTGCGACCTCATGCACAGTTACGCAAAAAAAGATAATCATGCAGTGAGGGAAATTTGTTAACTAAAGAGTATTGCTGTAACCTATGCAATTTTGAGAAACAAATTGTCACGAATAGCAGGTCTATCATTTCAATTTTTCTCTAAGAAGTTTTATTCTTGAGATAATAGATTTTATATGTTTGTATTAGTATCATAATTCTGATTTTATTTAATACTATGTTCTGAATTTCTCCAGGGCTCACAAGGATCTCCTGGATTACCCGGACCACCGGGGCCCCCAGGCCCCCCCGGTGATGGAATCTATGTCGTAAGTATCCGTCATAACAGAGGTAACGACGTGAATGAAAGATGAACCTGTGTTGTGTACCGGACCACATTTTTAATACAATTGCATACTTTTATTCGGCGCAAAAACTGTTATATTTTACTTCCTTTTACCTCTAAGTTGATCATGAGAAATGATTTGTATTTATTCGAAAGTGTTTAATACTATAACTTAGAGACTCTTCGCCGCAATATTTCTAATCTGTATAGTCAGCAGTTGCATTTATAGTATTAAATTAATATGCATTAGTATAAATACTCTGGTGATTATACAAAATCGCGCGCTCTGATTGGTTCGCTATCTCGGATTATCAGCCGATGATCACCTCGACGAACAAAATGGCTGCCAGTAGTTCGCGCGCTTTTGATGAAATAAAATTTTTCGTGTTGTACAATGCTTTTTCTTTTCTTTTTTTCAAATAATCACCTGTGTATGTATACTAAAACAATTATTCGCCTTAGGCTCAGAGATTATCGGTGAATATTCATCTTGACTTCGTCTCGGTGAATATTCACCGCTAATCACTTCACTTTCGGCGAATAATTGTAAAATAACCTGGTAAAGTTTATGGATCTTGCTCCCAACATTCGCAGTTTCAGTTGATACAAATAACGTCTTGTTATTACGTTTTTTAAAATATGACCAGAGGTTACGCCTCAATCTACTCATGATGCACATGAGGAATTGTCGTGACTAATTAAATCTCACCAAAACATTGTAATATATGTCATGTATGAAGTGGTATGGAGGATGAAAACCACCACTATCTAACAAAGAGTGTTTAGTATGAATTGTATTATACTTAAATATGAGACGATAACACGTGAATTTCTGATCACGGGCGTGTTACGCCACGAAGTTTAAGTCATACGTTTTTAAAACAAAAACTCCTTGAAGGCCGATGTCATTTTCCTCCATTTTTTTCCCGCCATAGCGCTGGCGAAGACTACAGACGTCAGATAACAAGGGGCCTGGTGTCGGGCCCATCGATCCAATCGTGGAACCCCCCGCAGTGGTAAGTCGAGAGATTATTGGTTAAATTTGTTTGAATGTGGCACTTAACGCAAGTCTTATTATTGTGAGATTACAACATTTATTAATGGTCAGTTCAACCAAACCGCAATCAGGTGACCAAACCTCGGCGGATCAATATCAGTTTCTGGGCAACCGTGCACCTACCCCTCCCCTAAACCAACATTAACGCTAACTTTTTAACTCATTATAACTTGTTGGATTAGGGGAGGGGTAGGGCAACCGACTCGTTCACTGCATACTATACTCTGTAGAAGAGAACCTCGATACACAACACAAACTTCCCGTAGGTAAAATATCCTTACGATGGGAAGTGTACGACACAGGGACGTTAAAAACCTTAAAGGAAGCAACATTTGAAGTAGGGTGTGTCAAATCCCAATTAAACCTCTGAACGAGAAGGAATTTTTCAATTCCCAACCAAACCAACTTGACTATCACGCAAATGTTATTCACAGCGCCGGCCATATTGCATTGTACAGGAACGCCTTATGCAGTTCGGCTTTAACGTACAAAATTTGCGTTCCCAGTTCGTTTAAGCTTGCGTTTTAGGAGCCTTGTCTGCCTAAGGGAGGTTATTACAGTATGCTATCTGCTTCGTTTTAAAGGGAGGTCATAAATGTAGAGTTTAAGTGGAGAACCTAATGGAGGTGTACACAAGCGCAGACTCGATTGTATTTATGTATATATAAGTGTGCATGCTTCCAAAAAGAATTCTACAATAGACTACTCAATTGAAATCAATGGCAATATTTTAAATACATTTAAACTGAGAACTACAGTAATTAAATTAGCAGTAGTGTTACTAATCTAATACTGAGGCCCTGTTAGGGGTAAATTCCGACAAGCGACATGGCCTTGAAACGGCGACACGAGAGCTACGAACTGGCGACAAACGACAGACTACTCCAGCGAAATTCCGACAGGCGACACCAATGTAAAAATAGATGAGGCCCTGTTAGGGGTAAATTACGACAAGCGACATAAGAACCTTGCGAAATGCCGACATAGCCGCTTGTGAAATTCAGACAGGGGACATGGGCACCCCCCCCCCCCCCCTAACAGGGCCTCAATACGACTACTTGCAACGCAATATTCAATTTTCGGTACAGTTAATTTGCAATCTGAAAATCCCTGCGAATGGCGCCATCTGATTTTTTTTTCTCTTTCACTAGCCAGGTGACCCAGGATCACGTGGACCTCGAGGCCCACGTGGCCAACCGGTAAGGTTTCATTTCCTACTTATATAATAATAATAATAATAATAATAATGATGATAATGATAATGATAATAATGATAATAATGATAATAATAATAATAATAAAAATAATAATGACCTTTATTGAAAACATTTCCACATAGTGGCTCTTCATTTTTCAATATGTTAAAATACTAAAAATATACTAGCCTAACTAATTAGATACTTGTAAAAGGACATATATTTACAACTAGATAATAAAAATGCAAAACTAGTAGTCACACAGAATCGATTTGTAGACTTATATATGAGACTCGCAGTGGAAGTTAGAGGTAAGCTCGATAAAACTTTTACGAGTGTTTCCAAACTCTACACTTTTAAATTACACTGGTAAAAGTTTTATTGAATTGACCCCAGGATTCACTAAGACAAGAATATCGTGATCCATTGTTAGGTTACTGAACTCTAAAACTGTATTTACGGTTCGTATTTGCAGGGTTTGCCGGGTAAAAGCGGGGAGAAAGGATCTCAAGGACACCTCGGACCTCCGGTAATGATTAACAAACAAACAAACAAACAAATGATAAAGGAACAAAAAAAAAAAACAAATTAAACGAACGAACGAACAAACAAACAAACGAATAAATGATGTACAAACAAACAAATGATAAAGGAACAAGAAAAAAATTAAACGAACGAACAAACAAACAAACAAAAAAAACATAAACGAACAAAAAAACAAATTAAACGAACGAACAAACAAACAAACAAAAAAACATAAAGGAAAAAAAACAAATTAAACGAACGAACAAACAAACGAACAAATGATATAAAAACAAACAAATAATAAAGGAACAAAAAACAAAGAAATTAAACGAACAATCAAACAAATTAAACGAACAAACGAACAAATGATGTACAAACAAACAAATGATAAAGGAACAAAGAAAAAACAAATTAAACGAACAAACAAACAAATCATAAAAGAATAAAGAAAACAAACAAATTAAACGAACGAACAAACAAACAAACGAACAAATGATATACAAACAAACAAGTGATAAAGAAACAAAAAACAAAGAAATTAAACGAACAATCAAACAAATTAAACGAACAAACGAACAAATGATGTACAAACAAACAAATGATAAAGGAACAAAGAAAAAACAAATTAAACGAACAAACAAACAAATCATAAAAGAATAAAGAAAACAAACAAATTAAACAAACAAACAAGCAAACGATTGTTAATTAAGTGCCAATACGGGTTGGGCTTCATTACTCACGCTCCTTGCTCTCTTCTTTTTCCTTATATTTTTTCTGGCTAAATAGCATTGAGGAAAAAACAAAATGAATGAACAAACTACTCAATAATACTTATTAGTATAAATACTCAGGTGCTTGTACAAAATCGCGCGCTCTGATTGGTTCGCTATCTCGGATTATCAGCCGATAATCACCTCGACGAACAAAATGGCTGCCAGTCGTTCGCGCGCTTTTGATGAAATAGAACTTTTTCGCGTTGTAAAATGCTTTTCTCTTCTTTTTTGAAATAATCACCTGTGTATTTATACTAAAACAATTATTCGCCTCAGGCTCAGTGATTATCGGTGAATATTCACCGATAAACACTTCGCCTTCGGCGAATAATTGTTAAATAATCTCCTCGACGAACAAAATGGCTGCCAGTCGTTCGCGCGCTTTTGATGAAATAAAATTTTTTCGTGTTGTAAAATGCTTTTTTTTTCTTTTTTGAAATAATCATCTGTGTATTTATACTAAAACAATTATTCGCCTCAGGCTCAGTGATTATCAGTGAATATTCACCGATAAACACTTCGCCTTCGGCGAACAATTGTTAAATAACACAAACCAAAACGTAACATGTACTTTTAGTTGAAGATTTGACCTCCGTGGTAAAACTAGTCAAAAAAACAGGTTGGATTGGGATTTCAAACCACAACCACGCGTATCCTGCTCAAGTGCTGCAGAGATCACTATACAGTTTATTTCAAATCAGTTGTAGATATTTCTTGAGTGATGTTCTTGTATTTATTTTGCAGGGTCCGCCGGGTAATCAAGGGAATCGAGGTGCGTCCGGACTTTCTGGAAAACAGGTAAGTGCTGGACCAAAATGCTCCGAACGACATGATGGAAACATGTAGCTTTTTAACAGTCGCAATGCTTTTTTTTTCCGACGGTGGAAGAGTTAGCACCACACTGTATAGTTATACGGACAGTACCGGTAGCTTTCCAAAGAATGGCTACACTGCATGGTTTGATCCTCAGATGAAAATGTTAGAACTACACCGTATAGTAAAACAATCAGTACCACAGTACAGTACTGTTCAGTAGCTTTACAAAGAATGGTCACACTGCATGGTTTGATCCTCTGATGAAAAAGTTAGAACCACACTGTATAGTAAAACAAACAGTACCACAGTACAGTACTGTTCAGTAGCTTTACAAAGAATGGTCACACTGCATGGTTTGATCCACAGATAAAAAAGTTAGAACCACACTGTATAGTAAAACAAACAGTACCACAGTACAGTACTGTTCAGTAGCTTTACAAAGAATGGTCACAATGCATGGTTTGATCCACAGATGAAAAAGTTAGAACCACACTGTATAGTAAAACAAACAGTAACACAGTACAGTATTGTTCAGTAGCTTTACAAAGAATGGTCACACTGTATGGTTTGATCCACAGATGAAAAAGTTAGAACCACACTGTATAGTAAAACAAACAGTACCACAGTACAGTACTGTTCAGTAGCTTTACAAAGAATGGTCACACTGCATGGTTTGATCCACAGATGAAAAAGTTAGAACCACACTGTATAGTAAAACAAACAGTAACACAGTACAGTACTGTTCAGTAGCTTTACAAAGAATGGTCACACTGTATGGTTTGATCCACAGATGAAAAAGTTAGAACCACACTGTATAGTAAAACAAACAGTGTCACATTACAGTACTGTTCAGTAGCTTTACATAAAGTGGTCATACTGCATGGTTTGATCCACAGATGAAAAAGTTAGAACCACACTTTATAGTAAAACAAACAGTACCACAGTACAGTACTGTTCAGTAGCTTTACAAAGAATGGTCACACTGCATGGTTTGATCCACAGATGAAAAAGTTAGAACCACACTGTATAATAAAACAAACAGTACCACAGTACAGTACTGTTCAGTAGCTTTACATAGAGTGGTCATACTATCACAAAATATAAAATTGAAGACTTAACACCAGCCTCCTCTGTAGGCGTTCTTTGGGGGAGGAACTAGTACTGAAACCTGAAGAATTTCAGCACAAGACACCATTTTAACCCTGTTAAAGAAAAAATATTTATTGTAATATCTCTATCAAAGAAGCGAAACTAGAAGGGCACTCGGTAGAGCGCATATCTCCGCCCCGCCACATATGTACACCTGATATTACACTCATCTGGATCTGAGATCCGGAGTTTAATCCGGATAAATCCCAAATTTTGATCGATTGATCCTGGGTATATTTGCGACCTTTCCACCAAATTTGGTGCAAATCCTTTCATTAGTTTTTGCGTAAAACGATTAACAGGCAGACAAAGAAACAAACATACAGGCGTGAAAACATAACCTCCTTGGCGGAGGTAATAAAAGGTGATTAGTTCCCAAGATTTAAGAACTTCACAGTGTAGTTAGGGTTGCGACGTCAGTGCAGTTATCCTAACCTGTCACATTCTCAAATGGAAGTAGGTGAGTTAAAGAAAGAGAGAATGTTCCTTTAGAAATCTTAGGTGAAATAACCCCTTATTGGAAGTTCGCCTATTTGCTTTGTAGGGCCCCCCCGGACCTGATGGCCCAAGAGGTCCCCCCGGTCCTATGGGACCTAAGGTAAAGTGATTTAATTTGTTTATTTGAATTCTCTTGGATCAAATATTAGCAGAGGAAAATAAGAAAAGAACACTACATTATTGACAATGATAAACTTAATATTAACTCTTATTCTAGGGAGACGGAGGAATCACGGGCGTGGCAGGCATGATGGGTCACAAGGGACCACGGGTAATGTTATCAACCGGTTTAAAAGGAATAACGCTTTACAAAGAAACAGATCAGTCGTGATAGCATTAAAGTTGAACTAGAATTTCATGTCATAAATAGAGATTACTCCATGGAAAATGCGCGCGTACGATTTTTATTCACGAGTTGAGTAGTATCAGAAAACGAACGAGTGAGCGCAGCGAACAAGTGAGTTTTTTGATACTACTCAACGAGTGAATAAAAAATCGTACAAAGCATTTTCCATGGTGTAATTTGTTTATTTTATAGATACTGAGATTTTTGAAAAGCCAAATTTTGTCAATCTTATGCGCGTGTTTAGGGAACCCATTCAACTGCAATGTATGCGTGTAAAACTAGAACAACTAAAACATCACTTTCTCTTTCAAAATCAAATATTTAATGAAGTAACATAAGAAATAAAACGTCAGTTTGTACCTTCACAACTTTTATAAACATTTTTCAGCTGAAAAAAAAACCTGACTGAGGCTTATAGGTTCAAATTTAATCGAAATCGCGATGCGATGTTGTTCACTAGTGAGTTTTCGTCGTTCGCATTTGTGATTGGACGAACGACGTTTTTTCACTAGTGAGTTTCCATCGTTCGCGTTTCCTATTGGCTAATGCATTTTACGTATCATTTTTACGTACTCTTTTTTTCGTGAGGAAATCTCAGTATCTATGATATAACTCTCGATACTTAATCCTGAATTTATCCCATGTCCATATTTCAGTGTTTCTTAAACTTGAGGATGTGTTGAAACGAAAGAGCATGCCAGAGAAACCTGCCACTGTACGATCTGACGTCGTTTTCCATATATTCGGAATGTGGTCGGAATGTTACCAGGAGACTATCTTTTGTGCAGTTAAGGCTTCTTTTCAGACCTAGCTCGTAGGGGTAAAAAATACGCGAAAACGTTTATCTGCAAACGGCTTTCTATCCCAGTCATTAACAGTTCCGTAGCCAATTTAGAGGCAAACAAAGGCCCTCGCTCAGTCATTTTGATACTATAACACTGAATTTTTGTCCCATTTTGCGAAGTCACAGTTTTGTGTTTGAATGTATAGATCATTAATTACTCGGGCTACCTGTGGTGGCACGAGTCTAGGTTTCGGTTTTCTATAAGTCTATCGTCGTCGTCGAGAATGAGCAAGCCTGCGCTGCTCGCGGTCTGCGGTGTCCCTGAAGGCATGAAAGCGAGGCGCCTTATTCGCAGACTTTATTTCTGTAAAACCTTAGAAAACTTTCTGATAAAATCGCTCAGCTTAAACACGACGTCGACAAGAATTGCGGTGCGATATACAGTCTGGTAGGTTTTTCGTGGTCGTGGAACCAGCCAAAGAGTATACAATATACCTTATATCATAGATACTGAGATTTCCTCACGAAAAAAAGAGTACGTAAAAATGATACGTTAAATGCATTAGCCAATAGGAAACGCGAACGATGAAAACTCACTAGTGAAAAAACGTCGTTCATCCAATCACAAACGCGAACGACGAAAACTCACTAGTGAACAACATCGCATCGCGATTTCGATGAAATTTGAACCTATAAGCCTCAGTCAGGTTTTTTTTTTCAGCTGAAAAATGTTTATAAAAGTTGTGAAGGTATAAACTGACGTTTTATTTCTTGTGTTACTTCATTAAATATTTGATTTTGAAAGAGAAACTGATGTTTTAGTTATTCTAGTTTTACACGCATACATTGCAGTTGAATGCGTTCCCTAAACACGCGCGTAAGATTGACAAAATTTGGCTTTTCAAAAATCTTAGTATCTATAAAATAAACAAATTACACCATGGAAAATGCTTTGTACGATTTTTTATTCACTCGTTGAGTTGTATCAGAAAACTCACTCGTTCGCTGCGCTCACTCGTTCGTTTTCTGATACTACTCAACTCGTAAATAAAAATCGTACGCGCGCATTTTCCATGGAGTAATCTCTATTTATTATAGGAAATTAACGCTTCATGAAATTTTGGTGGTTTTAGGGTTTCCCTGGAGCTCGTGGAGAGAAAGGTGATAAAGGAGAGGCTGGTGAAACGGTAAGGCGTTATATTATCTATAAACCGGTCACGAAACTACTATATAACCTTGCCTAGTCACGCAACTACTGAACAGTCACGTCCACGTGACGTAAAAAATAGATTCAGTAACACAATCATTATACCATCATTATTATAAAAATTCACCATCTTTGTAAACTTACCACTACTCACGATGACTTCGATAGGGTTGGTCCTAGCAGTATGCAGGACACCTGTCATATATGAACTCAGTTAAATGACCTGGCTCTCCGTGAGTTCTCGTAGCTCAGTGGATAGAGCGCCCGCCCGGTGTTACGGAGGTCATGGGTTCGATTCCTGTCGGGGACGTGTCGCGTGTCATGTTGATTAATTCACCTTCACACCATCATTATACTTATCAACTTTTTCCGAGTCTAATGCATGGGATTCTCGTCTCGTCATGACCGGGAATTCTGAAAACGTTCACGCGACATCCGAAGATTTCCGGTGATTTTCCAAAGACTTCCGGACTTAAGGGAAACTTGCTTAAGATGTTCCAACGATCGTTTAACACCTTCGAACCTGTTCTAAGCTTTTTGTTTCTTATAGCTTTTCAACACGACTATTTTAGCGTGCAACGTAAGCGCCTCTTTTGAAACATGTTTTGCGAAATTGAATTGAATTTTCTTTAATTAATCAGTTAATGAACAATTCGTCCATTGGTTTTCGAGCTCATCCTCGGTGTAAAAACCTGTTACATTCAACAAAGACGTAAACAAAGTAAACAAAACAGACAAAACAATAGAAACCAGGAAAATAATAGTGAAAAAAAACAAAGAAAACTTCACAGGCTTTTACACCGAGGTAAACCCGGTTTTGCATATCTACGATAAGTGATTGGTGAAAGAAATTTGCGCCATTTTTTAGCCAATCAATGGGAAAACTAATCCTGATTACCTCGCACGCGTTTTGTTTCGCTTGCTCCTGATGACATGTACTTGCTTTGCGTTCATCTGATATCCAACTCTAACCGCTCTTTGTAAAATTCGTAATTGTGTTTATCATCATTTCAATCGTTTTCGCCTAGGGTGAGCCTGGTGCTGCAGGACAAAGCGGACTTTCTGGTGAACGGGTGAGTATATCATGTAGGAGGTATCGTTCGTTGCCTCTAAATATGATCATGATACCAACACTATTGATCGTTATTAGTTATAACACCTGCAATACTGTTTTGCTAATGTAACCTGTTCAATTTTAGGGCCCACAAGGGGAGCCCGGCCCAAGGGGACCGCCTGGCCCGCGAGGCTTACAGGCAAGTGAATTGAACTCAGTATTAAATATACGTCGAGTAACACTGTGCAAATAGGGAGCTTAAGCACGTGCGTTTTTGAGACGCGGACGGCAACCGGAAGTGAGCTGTTTTCCCTTTTAACTTGTCTTCACACAACCACATTTACATTGATTAGTATCTTTTCTTCATTAGAGATGATCACTATAAAAATCTGGGAGACACCACTGTCCTGGCACGCGTAATGTTCTCTTCCGGTTGCCGTCCCTGTCTCAAAAAAGCGCGTGCTTAAGCTCCCTAATAAGATGAATGGCGAAACAGAGAATTAACTGAGTTTAAATTTTTGCACTAAAAATCACTTCCTGAAATTCTCTCTGAGCGTCAGCTCCAGTATTGGGAGTAAGAATCACCACAAGTGACAAAGACAAATTTCTCAGTTTGACCTCCGTAGGAGTTGAAGTTTTCTGGTTCAGCGTCGGTGGTCATGGGGAATTCTCAAACTCATCAATAATGCATGAGAGGAAGACAATGGAAATCAGGCTCCGTGACGTGTTTGGATATGTAATGAAACCCGGCTCGTTTTGGCTTCGTTTATTTCTCCTTCTAAATAATTTCGTTTGAGAAGTTGTTTCATCACGTATCAATCACCTAAAATTTCCCTAAAAATATTCTGCTGCACTTTGTATTTTCAACTCTCTTCTCGGTGTTTGATATGTGATGAAACACTGCATCTCGTGTTTGATATACTTACTTGAAACACACCACACACCAAAAATGAGCGTTAGCCTTCGTTTTTTATCTTACTGAAGTGCAATGTGCCTTGTTAATGGTTTGAACTCAGGTGTTTTAGCACTTGTTTCTCGTGTTCGAACTTCGCGCGTAGGTAGTTCTGCAAAGAGCTGTTATTGATGACTTTATAAGAGGCAGCCAAACCATTTTTGTGTGCTCAACTCAGCTCGCGTACTTCCCTTTTATTACCTCCAGGGAAATACAGGAGAAAGAGGACCACCTGGACCTTCTGGTCCGCCGGTATGATACTGTAATTTATCTTACAGAGTTACGTCACAGGTCGATATGAATAATGATTAAACCTCGCTCAACCAATCATTATAAATTTTTGGGGTGACTGCATTTGATTTTGAGGGTTCTTATTGTTAAGTCCAAGATAGAACCGTACTGTTGATCTTATGAAGAAAAAATTCCCCAACCCTGAACGTTTAAGTAATGGTCCGGCTATGAAGCAGGCAGAAAAACAATAGCGCTCGGCAATAGTGTCGTTAATTTTGTGGTGCTAATTTGCGCATAGAACAAAAGCCAAATTTGGCCGAGAGACAGAAAGTAGGGATAAGGAAAAGACAAGGTCTAAAAATGACGTTTTTTTTTATTTTTGCCTTGTTTGTTTTTTTTTTTTTTCGTTTTTTTTTTTGGTATCAGCCAATGAGATGAGGCGATTTAAATGCAAATTAACAATTAACTGTTCGCACCTTTTTGATGCGTTTTGCCGTACACCTGCGTGCCTTTTAGCCGGACCATTACTTACTCTATTTGAATTTTCTTTCTCCCAGGGCCCTCCCGGACCTCCCGGGATCCAAGGCGTTCAGGGACAAAGGGGACCCGCGGTAAGTCACGGCTTCTGTTAACGATATAATGAAATTGAAGCTGGGTCCGAACACCAGAAGTGCAACTGTCGTTTGTTCTCTTTCTTTTTATCATTATTTTTAGTACTGATCCGCCAATGTAAAATTTCTTCTTGTTACGTTACAGTTACTTATTTTCACGGACCTTAATTTCCGCGATAAATAGCCACGCAAAATTTAGCACCCTGTTATACGATTGTTTATTCAATTTTATCAAGGTCCCAATTGCAGAAATTGCCGATGTTCCAGCTACAAGTGCAATTCGACGGTGTCTTGTAGTAATCTTGTATAGCTCTAGTTTATTGTCAAACTGTTTACAGAGGCCCTGATAGGGAGGGTGCCCATGTCCCCTGTCTGAATTTCACAAGCGGCTATGTCGGCATTTCGCAAGGTTCTTGTGTCGCTTTCCCTATTTCGCTGGAGTAGTCTGTCGTTTGTTGCCAGTTCGTAGCTCTCGTGTCGCCGTTTCAAGACCATGTCGCTGGTCGGAATTTACCCCTAACAAGGCCTCTTTATATTTTATTTTTTTCCTGTTATGTCGTTTGTTCAGTGTAATGGAAACTATCGCTATGGAAGACTAAAATAAGTCGTGCCAACTCTGAGGCTAACAGTTTGTTAATTTTGACAATTTTGACGTTTTCGCTAATTTTAGTTCCCTGATAATGCATTTTTTGGAAAAATCAGGAAATTTAAGTCCCTTAAAAGATGTCCGTTCTCTTTTCGCGAAATTAAGCTCCCGCGAAAGAAAGTAATAGTAAGGTATATCATTGTAGCGCAGTGTTAATCAAACAGAGGATAACAAGACTTGTGACACTCAAGTGATCAACTCAAAAATGTCGAGTCGATCTAACATCATATTCTCAAAGCTAACAAGGAAATGCCCCCTTGGTAGTTTAAGCGAAACTGAAATTCGTTTATAAAATTGTCGCTCGCTCTTAACAAAAACAAAACAAACAAAATTAGCAAGTGTCTGGCATTCACAATGGGAGTTTTGGAAGTAAAAAGGTCAAAATTTATGGTAAATATCATTTAACTCTATGATTACTCTTATTGTGGAAGCAGCTGCCATCACAACTCAGAGAATTCGTGCTGTAAATCATTTTAAGCGAGTTTTTTTATACCCACCTTTTTCAGCAAGCCTTGTATTAGTGTTTCCAATTATTTTATTTCTGATGAAATAAGATTTTATTTTATCAATAATCATTAGTTGACTGTAGGTAGTTTATTTTTAGTGATATGTTTGTGTAGTTAGTTTATTTTTAATGTTTTTGTAGTTAGTTTATTTAAGTGATATATTTGTGTAGTTAGTTTATTTTTAGTGATATGTTTGTGTAGTAAGTTTATTTTTAATGATATGTTTGTGTAGTTAGTTTATTTTTAGTGATATGTTTGTGTAGTTAGTTTATTTTTAATGTTTTTGTAGTTAGTTTATTTTAGTGATATATTTGTGTAGTTAGTTTATTGTTAGTTATATGTTCGTGTAGTTAGTTTATTTTAATGATATGTTTGTGTAGTTAGTTCATTTTGACGAT
>OX453281.1:24853861-24868861 GCA_949710005.1 Ricordea florida | reverse complement strand
ATGCGTTATTGACCAAGCTTGTTCGGTCAAGGTTGCTGCGTATTTGTCGGGAATTGCCTCCAATAGTGATAACCCGAACACACTCACGGTACACTCGATGCTTTTATCGGTAACAGGCCCATCTCGCCCTCCCGGTTAGTCAATCACAACACAGGAGTTGCCGCTCGCGGAACCAGCCATATAATGATTTAGTATAAATGCTCAGGTGATTATACAAAATCGCGCGCTCTGATTGGTTCGATATCTCGGATTATCAGCCGATGATCACCTCGATGAACAAAATGGCTACCAGTCGTTCCGCGCGCTTTTGATGAAATAAAATTTTTCGTGTTGTACAATGCTTTTTCTTTTCTTTTTTTGAAATAATAACCCGTGTATTTATACTAAAACAATTATTCGCAGAAGGCGAAGTGATTATCGGTGAATATTTTAAGCTTTTTTTTACTATACATCCCCGCCCCTTTTATATAGTGTATATATATAAATACATAATTACTTGAAGAGGAGTCTTGCTCAACAAAAAGTGCTCGATGCTATAAAGCAGAGCTTTTCTACGGTGTAGTGAAGTCAAAAAGGAGGCATAAAAGTCTGTCTGACGATCGCCACAAGGCGTAAAACTCAGAGTTACAGCAAACCAATGCCTCCTTTTTGACTTCACTACACCGTATATAAATACATATATATATATATATATATATGTATTTTATTTATATATATATGTATTTTTTGTAGAGTGAGTAATCCGTATTGTAAGTAAAGGATTTACCTGTGCGTAGGTTTTGTGTAAGTAAACAGTAAGTACTGTAAGTATTTGTATTGTAAGTAGTGTACTGTTGTAGTAGCGTAAGTAGCTTGTCAGTTGCAAGTAAAGTAAAAAAAAAAAGTTTTAAGCTTTTAAGGAAGAAAGCATTGGTATTTCAAATGAGAGGCATAAGCACGCACAGTTCAGCAAGGAATGATACGTAGCAAGCGAAAATGAGGAAAGGGAACATAATCCCGTCTGGTAGTATAAGGTGACAGAATCTATTTTTAGCGCGGAATCTATTTATATCTCGTTCCATGGCTGCGCGTTTTCCCCATGGCGCATTGAATTTACAACCACGTGATGAGAAGGACACCAGCCATTGGTCAGTTAAAATAGTTTCCGGATCTAAAAATAGATTCTGTTCCCTTATCACAGTAAGAGAACCTAGTATAGAAGATGCGTTCTCTTACCTCATTTTCTCTTGTTCATAGTAACAACTCTGGTAAGGTTTGACAGTGGCCGATTCAGATTCAGTTTAATATTGACAATTTTCAAATGTTAACTTGCTTGTATTACACACATTGCTAAGTATGCGTAATGGTGTTTTCGTGTTTATTGCCTTATAGGGTCGCTCTGGTATCCCAGGCCCTGCCGGACCGTCTGGACCAACAGGCACAAAGGTGAGCGAGACGATCTATTGCGTTTTAAACAACGTGGTTTTCAGTTGACCCAGTGGCCGAGAAAAGGTGTTCTTTATTGCCGTGTAGTTACTCCTAAAACTCGCAAATGTTTTCTTCTTTGCAGGGAGACAGAGGCGCTCCTGGAATGCCGGGATACGCTGGGGAGCCAGGAGATAAGGTAAAGGCAAAAGCTTGAAAGGTCTGATGGGAAAGCCAGGTTAGGCAGTAAGCAAACATACAGCAATTCGTCCATAGGTTTTCCCGCAAACATTTTTAATATCACTGAGCTCCATAGAAATTAGACTCTCACCAAAGGGTACTTTTCCGTATTTTTTAGCTACCCCTTCTCAATCGTCCAAAATAGCCACCAAAACCGCCTTTTTTCAACCAGCCAGGATAACTACCAAAAACTGTCACTTTTTAACCATCTAAAATAACCACCAAAAACTGCCGTTTTTTAACCATGTGAAAAAGCCTTTATTGGGCAGTTTTTGGTTGCCTTTGGCATGAACAGCCTTATCCTTTTCTTGACCATAAGCTGCATAAGCTTTCTTTACACCGTTAAAGAGCGCAATTGTGTTTTTTCGATACAAAACTTGAGACCGACATCCACTTTGGTGGGTCTGCTCGGTGGACTGTCTTTAATGTCCCAAACGAAAGCCCGGTTTCTTCGCCATTTTGCACTCTGGTCAGTGCGACGGTCCTGCTAGTACAACCACTTTCTTTATAAGCTGTAAAGAGTCTAGCATAAGACAGTTTTCAGGTTCTCTCAGGAATTTTCTGTTTCCTTCCTTGGGTTTTCAAAACTGACCAGTGCTGCAAAAGTTCTCTGTTAGCTACTTGTCAACTTTGATATCTTGTTTGTTTGTTTGTTTGTTTGTTTGTTAGGGTAACACTGGTGCCCCAGGACCTAGAGGACGAGACGGAACGAAAGGAGCTAGAGTAAGTAGGAGGAATTTATATTATGATCACAGTGCCACGTACTCCCTCCTGACTTGCTTAATACTTAGATCATGGGAGTGCAAGGATTAAAGTGATCTAACTCTTAATTCCCCAGACTTAAATTTCAGATAGTGTAAGACTGACTCACTAAGGAGAATCATTAGGTGGAGCTGGAAAGTGCAGGGATTAAAGTGATTCAGCGTCAAATTCTCTAAACTTACACATCAGAAAGTGTATAGCATTCACTAAGAGAATTCCCACGTCGATCTTAATTGTGAGGGCAATGGTTAAGTCCTAAATGTCAAGTGTCAATTCTCCTAACTGATTCCCAGAGATTCTGCACCACCTTAATAAAGAGAATTTAAGTTTGCGTCAGCCGTATTTCACCTTATCTCTGTTTACTTCCTAGGGAATCCCTGGACCGCAAGGACAGCCGGGCCCTAGAGGACAACGGGTATGACGCAATGTTGCAATCCATAAAATGTTCTCGCGCACGATCAGGCATAACGCATCACTTGATAATATACATTCCAGCGACATTTGAAAGATATCAGAAATTTTTCATACCAGTCCAGCAACCTTGGCATTTTGAGTAATCTGACTGGCTCACTATCTTGGGATATTCAACAGTATTTACCTCCTACGAGGTGAATATTGCCGGGGATTCTGGGAAATCCTTGTACTGGTGGGTTTTGATCGAGGTTGTTTCATTGGTATATAGTAAAACAATTTTTCTCATCAATCTCGATGTGAGAATAATTCTTAATTACTCCAAACTCTTAAATTTCCAAGAGCTGTTCGCTTCTCTTAACTGGAGTCGTCCTCATGTGCATATTTACCGGCCAAGTAAAGATAATTGTTTATAAATCAAAAAAGTTATTGTTTATATACGAATGAAACGAATTTTACAACGACTCAGGCCCAGTTCAGACTCCTTACTGCTACCGCGCCAAATCGAATTGAAATTTAGGCCGATCTAAATTAATTAATCCCGGCTGAATTGATTCAGACGCCGAACTGTAAAAAAAGGCGAACACGAGCCAAAGGCCCACATGGCCGGAGCTTATCCCGGTTTCACAAGCATGAAGCACCTGGGAGTATTATTACTCCCCCCTGGATGGGATGCTAGTCCATCGCATGGTTACCCCCAGCATTATATCGCTGGTACACGTTTATACACCTTGGTGGAGAGAGACAGTGTGGAATAAAGTTTCTTGTCTAAGGAAACAACAGAGTGCCAGCATCAGGGCTCGACCTCCAAATCTCCTGCTCGGAAGTCCGACACGCTAACCACTACACTACTGTGCCTCCACCCGAACTAAATGTGGCCGAAACGAATTCAATGACGGGAATTGAGACACGTTTAGTGATTGATGAGATGTGGCGCACGCCGAGAAGACTGGCAGTAACCAGCAAACAAGAGTCTTTATCAGTGTAACTTTATGCACTTCTCCTCCGCTTTCGTAGCGTCCTTTCCTGTCCTGCATGTTGCTCGCAATACGCAACACTATAATCAGCCCACCATCCCTGGCAATATTCGTATTCTTCAAACATTAAACAGTTATTGCATATGGGAATTTCACATTTCAAGCAAATATACTTGATCGTGGTGAACGGTTCGGTGTCGTATTCATATTGGGACTTTCGAGTCGCACGAAACTGTGCCGCCAAAGTTTTACGCGCCATTTTTCGTTATCCAATAACTTTCTGTGCATGTTTTCAAGTATGTGAAGTTTGTCGTCTGAATCAAAGCCGGTCTACAGTCGTTCGTCCCCGCTGAGAAAGGCGGGATTAATTGCTGAGCCGATCTAAATTAAATCAGCCCTTCCCAATTGACTCAGACGCCGCACTTCACATGAACTTAATTCGTTGAATTCGATTCGGCTCGGCTGAAGTACGGCGTATTAACCGCGCTTAAGGTTACCGTATACCTTCGTGAGTGTCCTTCGCGAAAAAAATCATCTGCGCGCTGCTAAAACGCAACAACCAGAAACTATATATCAATAAAAAGCTAATTAAATGCACTATCCGCCAAAAATTATTTCGCTTTTATTTTTTATTTTATCAAACCGCAAGGAGAGTGCGTCCCACAAGCACGAAACGGCTGACGTCTCTTTGAGCGAATTTATCGTGTATGGAATTCGACCGCAGAATCTAAACTTCTGCATTATATAAATCACAAGGCACTAATCTTCAACACCGTGTGAGGCTTTTTTGATATTCCCATTGGTTGCTTCGCAATTTTTCTGTCAATTTTGATGATCAAAAATTTACCGATACCTTTCACAACAATGGCCATTGCGGGAGATCAATTTTAAAAAACGGAAATCCCTGACACGGTCTTGATGATTGATGCCTTGAGAATGATATAATGCAGTAGTTTTGTTTACGCGGTTGAGTTTGATACCCGATAAATTCGCTCAAAGTGACGTCGGTCGTTTCGCGCTTTTAGGTCGCGCTCGCCTTACTATTAAGAACAATTGAAGCGAAACAATTTTTATCGAATAGAGTATTCTATAACCTTGACATTGATATATAATTTGTAGTGGTTGTATTTAAGACAGCGCGGTAATAATTTTTTGGCTAAAGACACCTGCGAAGGTTTACGGTAACCTTAAGATTCCTTGATTCTTAGCTCTTGGGCAAGGACGAGGGAACAGCATGGTAGAGTGGCGATGGACAAAACACTGACCGCCAGTCCTTGGACTACCCAAATGAGGGTCTGAATGGGGTTACCTCGATAACACTAAACATTTTATTTTTTGGCTTTGTAACATGAAACAGTTAAAATTTAGGCATTTTAACATAAACATTAAAAAATTTCTATAACAGTAATTTTTTCTAAATTTCTATAACAGTAATTTTTTCCACAAAGAAGCAAAAACGGCTCCCAAAAGGTCAATATTATTTTTCAATATTATCAAGGAGTTTTTGGCCATTTTACGATGGTTCCGGATTATTCCAGAAGATTTCCGAAGGCTGCCGTACATTTCCGAAAACTGTCGAACATTTTCGAAGACTAACGAAGAGGTCCGACCATTGCCGAAGATTTCCTAAGAATAGTCCAAACACTTAACAGTATTTTCTTCGGAAACAGTAAACATTAAAAAATTGACCAATTAAACAGCAAACACTAAAAATTAAGAGAAAATAACACCAAACATTAAACCCCATTCAGACCCTCCCAAATGGACTACCCAACGGACTACCCAAATTCATTGTCCTGTATAATTATTCAAAATGGCGTAAGTCGTCCTACAGCTGCCATATTTAACAAATAAAGAAGCCTAAGCCATGTATTACACTGTGATAAAACACGACGGGCATTTGAGAACACGAGTGAAATGTTTTCTGCATTTCTCGAGTGTTCTCAAATGCCCGGAGTGTTTTAATCACAGTGCAATACACGGCTTAGGCTTCTTTATTCGCTTTATGATATAGATTTTACATGCCGCGAGTAGAAACAGCAAAGCACACAGATCGACAAACCGACGCCATTTAATACCAACTTCTCGACTGTTTTCGCTTCTTCTTTATTTGTTTTATTATTCTCAGCTTCAAAACTTTCTGCTGCTTCGCAGAGAACTCCATCATGAATTTCTTCAAAGAAAATGTTTTTCGCTATCTCTTAGAGAATTGTCGAGTAGAGGTAACGTGGCGAAAACAAGAAAACACGCTTTTTTCTATGTTTTATACTCTGATAAAACATAGGTTTTTGACCAATCAGAGCCCGCGGAAGAACGTAGCTATATTATAATGAATAATTATACTAGAACAATGGCTTGGGTAGTCCATTGGGTAGTCCATTTTGGTAGTCCATGGACTGGGGGGTCAGTGTTTTGTCCGTCACCGTGGTAGAGTGGTTGGGGCGCTGGTCTTGTAATCTGGTCACGGTCCCGGGTTCAATTCCCGTCTTGATCACTACCTGGATATGTAACACGGTAATCCCGAATTTCAGAACCAGCCACCAGTTGGGATTCTTAACAAAGTTTATGTTCTGTTGTAGTTAGTACTAGTGGGCGAAGAGCCTCGTCTTGAAACGACTACTAATAAATTGTTATTTTTATCTTTTTAATTTATCTATTATTTTTATATATTTTTTTTAAAAAAACATTAATTTAAAATTGTTAGTGATGACTGTTTATTGTTTATCGCGGCATGATTGCTTTCTTTCAAGGGACGCCGAGGAGAGCGCGGATCGGCAGGAACCCCTGGGACTCCAGGATCAAAGGTATCTTTTAACATTCTGACTGTAACTGGTTTAATAATCATCATCATCATCATCTTTCAGCAAGCGAGGCCTGGATGTCAGCAGCAATAGCATGCCAGACAGCGCGGTCTTCTCATGGCCTGACTAAGTTCTCCTACTTCGATACCCGAGTATTTTGATAGCATTTGCGGGTATGTCCTTTTACGGTTACGGATCGGGAGTCTTTGTTCCCATAGCAGAAGAGTTGAGACGACTTCACTCTCTGCTCTTAAGCAATGTCCGGCAAACTGGAGACGTCGACGCATTAGAGTATCAGAAATAGAGGGCAGGTTTCCGTAAATTCTCTCCTTTGTTGCATGCTCAGACCAATGAATATTCTGCACCCGGCGAAGAAGGTTCGTGTATGTTCCGTCCAGTCTTCTTTGGATTGTCTGTGTCAGAGTCCAGGTCTCTGCGCCATAGAGAAGAACTGGTTCAACTGGTCTAACAAACCAGTGACTGATTGATCATCTTGTGTATACTGGATGATGTTTCCTCTGATATTAATTTTTGCATTTTTTTCAGGGTGCGTCCGGCGAGCCCGGTGTTGCAGGGGACCGCGGAAACGCTGTAAGTCTAGTCAAGCTTCATATTTTCAATTTGAAAGTTGTTCCCTTTTTGCAGTGTTTTTATACTAGTGATGCTCTCGACAAGAAGTTAAGGACGTTACAAGTAAATTCCCTACAATTTCATCTTGATCACGAATGCACGTGTAAAGGCCTGTCCAAACGAGAAACGTTTGGCGACCAAACATTGATTGGTGAGCAAAAATGCTGATATTAAACTGATTGGCCAAATGGTTAAAATATTTTTGATCAAACACTGATCAAACTCCACAAGCAAAGAACTATGGGCCACAAAGATGTGGATGTAAGCGGCTGAACAAGCGTGGTACGCATGCGCGCGCCAAACATGTTTGATACGGCTGTCCAAACGGACAAAACATCGCCCATCAAACACGAGAACAAAAGAAATGTTTTAGGTTGTTTGATCGAATGTTTAATGGCCTTCAAATTTTGTCAAACATGACCAAGCACAATTAAACACGATCAGACAGCACCAAACAAGGTGGCCAACCAATAAAATATTTGGTCACCGAACAATATACACTTAATGTCTGGTCCCGAGGGAAACAGTTAGTTTTGTTAGCCCGAGAGTCCTGATGTTTCCCGAGGCGAAGTCGAGGGAAATATCATAACTCGAGGGAAAACAAAACTAGTTTCCCGAGGGACCATACGTTAAGTGCTTTGTTATATATTTAGACTTTCCCTTAAACAATTATATAGCAAAAGCAAACAAACAAAGACGGCACCACTGGCGCGCGGGCAACAACTGCGCAACTGTATCCCAGTCGGGATACATTTAAATTTGATCGGGGGCAAGTGATCAAGAATCAACCAATCACAGTGCTTGTTTTGTTTAGTGAAAGTCTAGGTATAACAATGTTTGATGTTGTTTGGTCGCCAAACATTTCCCGTTTTGTTAACACCGTCAATTAAGATTACCCCCCTCTCTGTATTGAATTATTCAGAATATTTTCTTTTTCGTAGGGTCCTCCAGGACCCCAGGGGGACAGGGGACAGGCAGGAGGCCGTGGACCAATGGTATGGAAACTTTAAAATTTACTTTTCTTCTTCTTTTGCGTTACCAATGTTCTATTTTAGCCTTAGCAGGGTTGGTGCAGTGGTGAGAGCGTTCGCCTTCCACCAATGTGTCCCGGGTTCGATTCCCGGCTCGGCGTCATATGTGGGCTGAGTTTGTTGGTTCTCTACTCTGCCCTGAGAGGTTTTTCTCCGGTTTTCCCCTCTCCACAAAAATCAACATTTGATTTGATATGTTTCGGATGAAGAGCCATTTCATTGTGGAAATGCTGAAATAAAGTCATTATTATTATTATTATTATTATTATTATTAAATAAACTCAGCTCTCCTTTTCACTTTTTAGGGTTTGCCAGGAAAAACCGGTTTACCGGGATTCCCAGGTCAACGCGGCGAGGCGGTAAGATTTGTAGTCATTATTGGATCAATATAAGTATCTGGGCAACTGTGCACCTACCCCTCCCCTACACCCAACAAGTTATAATAAGTTAAAAAGTTAGCGTTAATATTGGGTTTCGGGGAGGGGTAGGTGTACAGTTTCCCAGATACTGACATTGGTCATCATTTTCCGTTGTACTTGCGCCATAGTGAAGCTGGCCTGGTAAACGATGCGTTTCTGTATTTGAAAAGTTCCCTTGAGTGTCTCGCGTTCTTAAGGTTTTCATATCATGCATATATCCAGTTTAATTCCTACATGTCAACTGAAGGACAACAATAGAGGTGAAATATTTTTTTCTAGGTTTTAATTTTATGTATATATTTACTTAGGGACGGACCATTAGAAAAATGATGGGGGGAGGGGTGGGGAATTTTCAGCTTGCACGAATTTTTTTTTCGCTCACTGCTCGTGCAGGAATTTTTCTTTTCAGGTGAACCCCTCTGCACGAATTTTTTTTACTACCTATGAAAAAGTCACAATTGGACCTTCCTTCTGCATGAATTTTTTTTTTTGCCTTCTTCTTTGCATGAATTTTTTTTCTTGGCATTTTCCCTTGCATGAATTTTTTTTCGTTTTTTTCCCCACCCCCCCCCCCCCCATCACTTTTCTAATGGTCCGTCCCTTAACTCCTTGTATGTAACCGATATTTAAGAAGTAGAGGTGAAATATCGAAACTTATAAATGAAAAATAATTATGATAAAACTGGAATGCGGACGATTTTGAAATCATAGATTTCATACTTATCTTTCTGGCCACTTTTGGTTGCACCTTTGTAGCAGTTAAGGTGAAATCCCAAAGTCATCTATCTAGTGAGGTCCTTGTATTTTTTTTTTGACCCTACACGTGTCCCTCCTCCAATTGCTATATCGAGAGATTTAAAGGTTTTTATCAGAGAAGAGCTGATTGCAAATTAAACGGATTTTATTATTGCTGTAAAATCAAATTCACTTTCCCTTGTTCGGTTTTGTTTGTGTTTACTCATTCAGGGACCGCAAGGCAAGACGGGACCTCCCGGCCCGACAGGCATGATTGGAGCACGAGTAAGATATTTTTGTTTTAATTAGGTGGATGAGTAATGTCATTTCAGTTTAGTTTACTCAATTTATTGGGAGGAATTTCTCTGTTGTACAGCGCTAGCCACCAATTGAAGAACCGACGTAAGGCGTAAGTTTCTGGGAAGGCAATTACTTTCGCATATCCTTGGTTTTAAAAACCCCTTTCGTTAATTGTTGTTCGCCCTTAGTTTAGCGCTTATCACTTTCTGAATAACTGTTCCCATTAATACGGCTGGTATATCCTCTTTTAACTCATTTTTTTATCGCTCATTTCAGGGACCACCCGGCGAAAGAGGTTCTTCAGGGCCCAAAGGAGACCGGGGCCAACCGGTGAGGGCCTATGTCAAACTCATGTCTCAGCCTTTATTGTAACGCCGCGTTGAAATAGCAAACGTCGTATACAGATTTTATCGAAGTGGTGGTTATGAAAACCGTTTGGTTCAAAATATCAGCTATGGATATTAAAATTGCATATTGTGGATAACTAACCTCAAGCAATATCAGGTGTTCTTTGTAACCTTGTTTCAAAACGTGCTAAATTGCTAAGTATGTTTAAGCTCAATAGCATCTGTACAGTTTCTAATGGTCACTTTATCGCATAAAGGGCTTAACATTTCTCTTATTAGTAAGTTTTAAAAGTTCGTTAACTCCTAAGTCACCGTAGTGATCAGCATACAATTTCTCTTAGTGATTTCCATACATAGCACTGAATACAGTTAATGAGATTATACAAATATACAAGGGAAAGATCACCAATGAAGGACTGAGTTGATATCCTTACAAATTCTCCTTACTGGCACTGTATTAAATGTACATTAACTGTATAATTGTACGGTAACCACCAAGGAGAATTTGTACCTTAACTTAGGGACGGACCATTAGAAAAGTGGGGAGGTGGGGAACAGCTTGCACGAATTTTTTTTTTCGCTCACTACTTGTGCAGGAATTTTTTTTCAGGTGAACCCCTCTGCACGAATTTTTTTTACTACGTGTGAAAAAGTCACAATTGGACCTTCCTTCTGCACGAATTTTTTTTTTTAACCTTCTTCCTTGCATGAATTTTTTTTTAGCATTTTCCCTTGCATGGATTTTTTTTTGGTTTTTTCCCCACCCCCCCCCCCCCATCACTTTTCTAATGGTCCGTCCCTTAGAAGTTTTAAAGGGTCAAACTCCTGGAGTCAGAAAGAAGAGAGCATAATAATGATAATAATAATAATAATAATAATAATAATAATAATAATTTAACAACTTCCAGAGAGCCATTTACATATGCTGATCAACAGCGCTTTACAATTAAAAAACCATGAAACTATTTACAAATAAATTAATATATATATAATATTTATACTAATAGCTAGGAGGGTCTAACAATAAACTTCGATTAGATCTAAGATTACAAGTCGATCTAGGTTTAATACGAATTAATTCTATAATATACTTTGGCGCCAAACTATGAATAGCTTTAAGTGCCAAAGAAAACGTGTGCAGTGATAACTGTGACCCTGACACGTTATAGTATTCTGTAGAACTAATATTAAAAAATTCAGTATCCTTTATCAGGGACCTTAAGTCTGGAATTCTCTACCCGTCACAATACTTAGTTCACCTTCTATATCTACTTTTAAAAACAAATCTGAAAAACTCAATAAAAGACAATTTCCTTCTTAAGTTTTAGAACGCACAATGCCTGCTCGCCCTGTATTTACATCTTGCACTTCGTCATTAAATTTTTAGCCCAGGGAAGCCTACTCGCATAAGCTTTCAGCTTCTTTAGGCTTCCTTGTCACTTTTCCAATATTTATAGCTATAATTATTCATATAAATGAATAAATAAATAAAATAAAAATAGTACGATATAGCCTATAGCAAGAGAGGTTCTACTTCATCCCATAAGTTGTGATGAAATACCATGATATATAACAGCGCCTTTTATTGGCCAATGATATTCATGACATAATAGGTCTTTCCTCTCATAGAGGTCACATATATCATACTACAAACGTGTCTGCGTATTAGGCAAAATGCAATACACGTTGACTCTGGCAGATTCACTTTTAAACCTTATTAGTATGATGTACATTCTTGTTACGTGTAGGGACCAAAGTATAATCTGAGTTAAGAATCACGTTTCATGTTATTTACCCCATTTCTAGGGAGCACCGGGGGATTCTGGTGATGCAGGGGATCCCGGTAGAGACGGTCCTAAGGTCAGTAAATACACATTGTGTTATTCTACCTTACATCCCCACCCTATAATCACCCCCCGTCGCCCTTTCTCTAGTGAGACCCCCTCTCTCTAATTTCCCTCTTCTATCTCCACTATTCAAAAGAATCTAAGCTAACTACACGCGGCAAAATATCGTGTTTTCAGGAGATAGTTAACCATTCTTTTCTGAAACAGACGTTTTTATCGACTTCGACTACATCTCGGTAGATGAAAACGCAAAGAAGAACTCGGCCAATATGCAGCCATCTTGACCTCACGCTTAGTTAATGTGCAGCCATCTTGACCTCACGCTTGGTCAATATGCAGCCATCTTGACCTCACGCTTGGTCAATATGCAGCCATCTTGACCTCACGCTTGGTCAATATGCAGCCATCTTGACCTCACGCTTGGTCAATATGCAGCCATCTTGACCTCACGCTTGGTCAATAACGCAGCCATCTTGACCTCACGCTTGGTCAATAAGCAGCCATCTTGACTGAAGAAGCTTGGTTAATGACACGTATTTCTTTTTAACTAGGTCTAGTTCCTAACACTTCCTCCTGACTACCATCTGGGACCCTTGAAATTTATGAGCCCACCGGAAATTCGGAACAAAACGCAGCGTAAAACGAATAAAAATTTAAATTGTGCATAATGTATTTAACTTCCAAGCTTTTTCTGAAGTCATTCGCGTCTCAAAATAATCAACTTTCTTGATTAATTACTTAGAGTAGATATGGCTTAGAGTAAAGATTGCGCGTATAGATGCTAAAGACTGAGAAATCTTTTGCAGGGTGAGGTTGGTAAACCCGGTGTACCAGGAAAGGACGGAGCGCCCGTAAGTTCATCATCAGCTTTTCGTCTTGCAGAAGTTTGTAGAAGTAAATGTTAACCCTGTCACTCATAAGATCTGAGTAGTAATTCTCCTAAGCGACTGCCATACATTTGCTTTTAAGTTAGTTAAGAGAATTTGGTGTCAGATCAATTCATGATGTTTGAGTTGATCATTTCCGTGGTTCTCATTAACAGTCAGCCATATTTTGCATTGTTCTTGTATGGAGAAGTTCCATGCTGGTCACTTCTGGGAGTGAAATGGTTGACTGTGAAAAATGTATATTTTCAGCATGTCACAGACTAACTTCGAAAAAGGAAATCCTAGTTCTTCTAATTTAGGTCGAACATACGTCGATTACTTGTTCGGAGATAAAGGTAAACCCATTGCGCAAGTTTCGTTTGAGTTAAAACGTAATCGTGAACCAAAAATTTGCTTGGTTTACAGCCCTTGACTGGCAGGTGAACCATTACCATTCATGAATCATGAATTCGCCAAATTTTGCATGTGACTGATTTAACTATATTTGCAGGGCCAACCCGGAACACCCGGACCGAAAGGTGCCATGGGACCCCCGGTGAGTGAGGGTCTATCATAGGTACATCGAAATAAGCTTAAGGCGCACCATGAAGGCCATCATGAAACTTCAGAGCTCCTGATTGGAGGTCCTACACGCCATCTACAATTCTATCACGCCTTCCCACAAAAAGGCCCATTATACAGGACAATTTTTCTGTAGAACACGCATGTTTGTCTTTTGGTCTCTTAGGATCATTTTTTATGTCCTCAGGGGCCCCCAGGACCTAAAGGACTGGAAGGACCCATCGGTGTTCCTGGCGGACCGGTAAAGCAAACTAAAACATCTCTAACATTTTTTTTTTGCCGAATAGTTTACTAAATGGCTACTCAAAATTCTTATACATTTTTAGGGACCCCAAGGTATTCGTGGGCCTCCCGGACAAACTGGTCCTCAGGGACCCCCGGTAAGTAAATGTCTATCAAGTCGTCTTTGAGTTGTTTGTTCGTCTTCAGGGAACAGTTTTCGGCAGTTACGTTTAACCCCTGGACCGGGTGGGCTGAGTTGTTCGAAGCAGGGCTAAGGTAACCCAGGGTCAGTGCGAAATTTAAATGCAGATATGAGAACTTAAAAAAACACATTCAGTATAATTCTTTTTGAATACAATTTGATGATTGTATGCTCCGAATAAAATAGACAAAGTTAGAGGAGAAAATGCTTTTTAACAAGAGAAAAAGAAACTCATGTTTAAAGTTAACTCTGGGTTAGCGCTAATCGGCCTTCGAACAACCGGCCCTTGGACGTTCCGCCCAGTCAAACTTCTGTTTGAAGACTTTGACGTCAATAGCTAGGCTACGTTAGGGACGGACCATTAGAAAAGTGATTGGGGGGGGGGGGTTGGGGAAAAAAAAAAAATCAATGCAAGGGAAAATGCCAAGAAAAAAATTCATGCAAAGAAAAAGGTAAAAAAAAATTCATGCAGAAGGAAGGTCCAATTGTGACTTTTTCATACGTAGTAAAAAAAATTCGTGCAGAGGGGTTCACCTGAAAAAAAAATTCCTGCACAAGCAGTGAGCGAAAAAAAAAATTCGTGCAAGCTGAAAATCCCCCCCCCCCCCATCAGTTTTCTAAAGGTCCGTCCCTTAGCTCGATATTGCGGAAAGGATCTCATAGATGTTTCAGTATGTGATACTCTATTCCTCCTTGCTATCCATCTTTGTTAGTATAGGTAAGACTGAAAAAAAAATGCACGAGCCTGTAGGGCGAGTATAATTTGTTGTCCTTGAAAATTTTTTCATACAAAACTGCATTCGAAATCATTTGATTCCTTGTTAATAATATAGATGCATAAAAAATAATTTCAAATTTCTTCACTCAATTTCAGCTTTGTTCGCTCAGTTTTAACTCTCTGGTCTGTTTGACCTTAATTGATATTCCTCAACCAATCAGCGCGCTGAAATATTTGTATGCATGTTACTAACCGACAAATCGACCACTCTCTACCCTTGTCTACACAATTATAACCCTTTTAATGACTTCGTAATATGCCAAAAACGGTGAAAGTGCATTCCTTATCCCTAATGCATTCTAGCATTATTTTCTAGTAACTTCAAATGATTCGTCCTCTTTAGGGAAGGCCAGGTAGCCAAGGACCACAGGGATCCCCGGGAGAGAAAGGAAGCAGGGTGAGTGATCAGATGGCCTCATGGGATGCACGTGCGACATGGTGTTTAT
>OX453281.1:24523861-24848861 GCA_949710005.1 Ricordea florida | reverse complement strand
ATAAAGGGAATAAAGAAGCCTAAGCCGTGTATTACACTGTTATTAAATAAAGAGAAAGGAGTTGAAAATACGTCGCGCGGCAGAGTATTGTTGGCGTTTGATATGTGATGAAACACATATATTGAGTGTTTGATATAGCTTCTCAAAAGAAAAGATTTAGAAGGAGAAATTGAAGATACAAAAATGAGTCGTGTTTCATTAGCTAGATATCTAAACAAGTCTGGGCACCTGATTTCCTTTGCCTTTCTCTTATGTATTATTATTGAGTTTGAGAAGTACAGTACGCTGACCCACTGCAACACCCGCCTTCCTCGACATTGAAATCTCAAAGGACTGTTAATTTCATACAAAAAACGCTTGATATACCATACTGATACAGTGCCATATCTTTTTAGGGACCTGCTGGTGAAATGGGCCCTCAAGGGGCACCCGGACCGAGAGGCGAGAAAGGAAGTGAGGGTGGTCGCGGGCCCCCCGGACCAACCGGAGCTCCTGGTGTACCGGTATGTTCCGCTTTCATTTTTTCTTCGATATGGTTGTTAGGAATGTTGTCATTGCCATTAACATAATATTTAATAACGTACGATAGTTTATCCCGGATTCACAATGTTCGCGTGCTCACTCGATCTCTCTAACACACCCTCTCGCTCTCGATGGAAATTCTGAAATAATCGCGTGTTTGTAACGCTTGCTGCCACTACAGTGATTGACATGTAATTTGTAGGCTAATTATGTCTTGAACTATTTCCGTCAGGTTTTGTGTTTAATTCCTTCAGTACTCACTTTTGTTTTAGGGAGTTCCAGGTTCCCGAGGTCTGAAGGGGGAGAGAGGTCAAAGTGGGCCAACGGTAAGAGACATTTCTTCAATTCTAGGAGTTTCCTTGATTCATCAGTTTGCATGCGTAACAGACCACTGTGAGAGTGAAGAGCTTGTTTGTACAGAAACTTGTAAGCTAGAAAGTTGTAACAAGGTCCACTTCTGATTTTACTCGACTCTTGCTTCTTAGCTGCTCGGTTCCCTAGAAATAACTTGTTACAACTTCAGTGCTTGATTTTTAACCTTTCAAACCAGCCATGCGCATTTTTACTTCAGTTTTCGAATTTCCACCAAATGGCACTCGATTCTGTGAACTCCTTTGCGAGTCACGCTAGCGCTGATCGTTGCAACAGGCATTTGCTATCTCCAGCTTGTCTACCCACCTTACTGACATGATGTTTTAAATCAGTTTGAAAGCTTTAGGTTTTTTATAGAGTTGCAGCTCAATTTCCTGTATTAATCTTTCTAGTTTCTCTGTAATGAACGCATACTCCGTAAATTAATTTACAATAGCAGTTTATTCGCTCTTACATTTTCCGAGTTCAGTGTGTCTCACACCAATCTTCTATTATGTTTTGTAGGGATCGCAAGGTTTGCCGGGACCCCGAGGACAACCCGGCCCGGCAGGAGATAAGGTATACAAGTTAAGAGATGAACTTTAACCCACCTACCGTAAATCCTGTTTTATGTCCCCCCCCCCCCCCCCCCCGGGAAGCGTATTAACTCCGCCAACGAGGTTATGTTTTCACGCCTGTCTGTCTGTCTGTTTGTTTGTTTGTTTGTTTTTCTGTCTGTTAATCGTTTTACGCAAAAACTAATCAACGGATTTGCACCAAATTTGGTGGAAAGGTCGCAAATGTACCCAGGATCAATCGATTAAAATTTGGGATTTATCCGGATTAAACTCCGGATCTCAGATCCAGATGAGTGTAATATCAGGTGTACATATGTGGCGGGGCGGAGGTATGCGCTCTACCGAGTGCCCTTCTAGTTCATTTCTGGTACCTTCAAGGGTAAGGGCTTATTGGAGAAGAGTGCGTAAGAAGCACTTAATTGATTGGTTGGTTCCAGATTGACGTGTTCTTTTCCTCTCTAGGGTGATCAAGGGGAAAATGGTGACCCCGGGAGAGACGGAAGACCAGGAGAGAAGGTAAGTGAACTTCTGTTTTTTTTTTTGGTTTTTTTTTCGGTGGTGAAAAGGTGATCTAGTACAGTTGCGTGTCATGGGTGAGGAAAACGACCTTAGGGACGGACCATTAGAAAAGTGATGGGAGGGGGGGGCTGGGGAATTTTCAGCTTGCACAAGACTTTTTTTCGCTCACTGCTTGTGCAGGAATTTTTTTTTCAGGTGAACCCCTCTGCACGAATTTTTTTTACTACGTGTGAAAAAGTCACAATTGGACCTTCCTTCTGCATGAATTTTTTTTACCTTCTTCTTTGCATGAATTTTTTTTCTTGGCATTTTCCCTTGCATGAATTTTTTTTGGTTTCCCCCCCCCGTCCCCCCATCACTTTTCTAATGGTCCGTTCCTTATAATTAAGGGAGCTCTTCGCCTTCCTTCATTGGTTCACATTTAGAGCGCTCTATTTTGCTGCAAATAGTCTTTGTTTTTACCGAAAGCTATCATGTAACCCATCACAGTGGTAAACATGCTATTTCCTCTGACCATATTATATTGCGACTACTCGAACCAAATAAATCTCCATACAAACTTTGAATGTCCGTTTTGGACGCTGAGCAACAGATTTTAGGCGAGTTTCTACCGACCAAGATGATTCCTTTTTAACCTTGATATGTTTTGTACAATCATAGCGCAAATTATATGAATTTTAGTGTAACTCAAACCATTTGTAGATATTCTATTGTTTAGATACTCGATCGTGATTGGATAATTGGTATGAAAATTTGTTTGGGTGGCCTGGGTTCTAGTAGTTGGACTGTAATACAGTGTCAAGCAAACAGATCATGAGAATTGAGAACATTATCAGCTCAAGGACGTTGAATCGATGAAACACCAAATTCTCCAAACTTACTCATGACGAAGTTTATGGCTTTTTCTAAAAATAACTTTTACTCTTACATTGAGAGCGCGCAGAGTAACTTTCCAGAAGCGTTTGTTTAGAGTAACAGTGGCAAAGCTGTTGCAGTTGGTTCTGTTAGCCACCAATGAACAATAAGATTAATGACTGCTCGCAACCAATAGGATTAAATAAAAGACAAATAACTTTAAACTCGTATTTTACAGGGTGACCAGGGTGCAAAAGGAGACGCAGGCCCTTCGGGTCTCCCAGGAAGCCCGGTAGGTATCTTTTTGCCAGGTCCTACCGGCAAAAAGCAACGTGTTGAGTGGTAAGGGCACTGGACTTGTGATCTTGTCGTACTTCGTTCGATTCCCGTCCTAACCACAAGCTGGATTTGTAATACGGTAGTCTCGAGTTTCAAATGCTCGATCACGCTTCTTAATGGCCTAATAGTGAGTGTGCTTCTTACCAGTTGGGATTTTTAACGAAGTTATTCTCCATTTACAATATTCGTTTCTCTATTTGGCTCGAGCGGACTAGCATCTGTGAGCTATTTTATCACTGAGTTTAGAATAGAGATTATTATTGATTTTATTTATTCAATATCATCATCATACAAGAGAAAATGAGGAAAGAGAACATAAGCCCGTCTGATATGATAATGGACAGAATCTATTTTTAGCGCGGAATCTATTTATATCTCGTTCCATGGCTGCACGGTTTCTCATGGCGCATTGAAATTACAACCACGTGATGAGAAGGAAATTAGCCATTGGTCAGTTAAAATAGTTTCCGGATCTAAAAATAGATTCTGTCCCCTTATCATAGTAAGAGAACCTAGTATGGAAGGTGCGTTCTCTTACCTCATTTTCTCTCGCATCATATTATTGTTGTTGTTGTTGTTGTTGTTGTTATTATTATTATTATTATTATCATTATTATTAAAGATTCACACAGCTATTGATAATATAGAAGCTGGTTTCTTCATTGGCTCCGGGTAACAACAAGTTGCCTAGGGAAGCCAAGAAACACCCCTTGTTTTCTTTTTTCTCTTCTTTCTGTATCTCCAGCACCTTCCTAAGCACCGACCCCAACAAAGCACATCTCTGGATTATTATTATAACTATTATTATTATTATTATTATTATTATTATTATTATTATTATTATTATCTTTTCTACTTTTTTTTATTTTGGTTCTTATTTGCAATTCAATACCAATAATATGCAATGATATTTCCAGCTATTAATATGAAGCTTTACTATGCAGGGTCGAGCGGGTGTCGCCGGACAAAAAGGTGACCGCGGGGACCCAGGCCCTCAGGTCAGTTCAAATTTTCAATAAAACGCCAGCCAATCATGTTCATCCTGTTTCTGGTTTATATATTAATCGATCGGACTTTGTTGTGTTGATTATTCTATAAGATTGTCAGGTACGGCCTGTAGCGGCCCCGAAGTGATCCCCAAATCGACCCCGAACAGTTCCGGTCCCAAAATGACCCCCATTTTTTCACGCTGTCCCGAAATGATCCTTAAGTAATTCTTGGACTGACTACTGAAACTGGTGGTGTGGATCTTAACCTACTTTTCATATTTTTTTCTCTTCTGTAGGGTCTTCCTGGCCAGCGCGGTCCCGTAGGCCCCACAGGAGCCAAAGGTCCTATGGTGAGTAAATATGGCGGTCATAAGAAAATCTGGCTGAACCAAAACTGAATTTTGGCACACTTTTCTAGGGCGCAACTGGACCACCAGGACATCAAGGCCCACCAGGACCCCAAGGTCCCAAGGTAGGATAAAAACATAGTTAGGAAAGCCAGGGGCATCGTTTATATAGACTATTTTGTCTCTTTTTCAAACAGTTGTTTTCCATTCGTTTTTACTTAGGGTGGCGTGGGGGCTGATGGGAATGATGGCCAGCCAGGACCGCCAGGGACAAGGGTATGAGTATTGCGATATTAAACATTTATTCTAGGCGGCAGTTTGTATAGGTTATCAAATGGCTTCGAGTGCAATTTAGAATAAATGAGCGCAAGTAAATTTTTTCAAAGACTGAAAACTTTGTGCACTCAATTTCAACTTTCTGTACTGTTTGGGATTAAGTCATGGTCTGGCTAAGAAGCAGGCAGAAAAACAATAGCCTTCGGCAATAGTGTCAGTTAATTTTGTGGTGCTAATTGGCGCATGGAGCAAAAGTGAAATTTGGCCGAGAAAACAGAAAATAGGGATATGGAAAAGTCAAGGTCTAAAAACGACGTTTCATTTAATTTTTTTCATTTTCTTTTTCTGTTGGTATTAGCCAATGAGATAAGGCGATTTAAATGGAATTAACAATTAACTGTTCGCAGCTTTTTAATGAGTTTTGCCGTACGCCTGCCTGCCTTTAGCCGGACCATTACTTAATCGATGTGCTCTCATCCAATCAGCGCTTTGAAAATTTTGCATGTATATTACTACGGTAGATAGAATTGGAGCTCTACCTTTTGACTTTTGTAGCTTTTTTGTTTTAAATCTCCATCGCAAAGGGCTTAGCCAAGCAAGATGGTAGCAATATGTTTGCCATTTACTCCATCAAGAGGAACATGTGTTAAACCAACTGTCGATGCTTGGAACAAGTCAATAGTGGCTTCATATACGCTCGCATAAAGACAGATTTTGATTATTCCCGTTCGTTCTTCCTCCAAGCTAAAGCACAATTGTTTCAATTGCATGGTACTGCGAGGGTTTAATCTTGCAGCGCAGTTATATGATTTATATCATTTGTTGACAAATTACCCCTTAATTTTTATAATAAGTACTCATCGCTTCTTGATGGCCACTGTTTGACTGTTAATATATCTCTAGCCATGTAATTTCTAATTAGTATAAATCGCTTTTCGATGGTCTGTTTCAGTTAGTACGCGCGCTGTGATTGGTCAATTTAGCGGGCCGTACTTCACTGTACGGCCTGCTAAATTCAAAAGTTTGTTTTGAGATATAAATGATATAAAATTCATATATTTGAAATAATATGAAGTTAGGGATCCTTGTTTCGCGCTTGGATTGTAATTTCACACGTGAAATTACAATCTTGTTGTGGCAACTTCTCCTACGGTGCCAAAATGGCGTCTAGGCTTGAAAATTTTAAGGAGTTATTTGTCACCCATGATATTAATTGGTAATCAAATGGTACACTTGTGAAATTAGGGAACAGAGGCTTGGGAAATTATTAGAATTTTGGGCAAAAAGCGCGTGAAATTATTTCCTTATTTCACTGGTCACCATTTGATTACATAGAGGATATTACATGGTCGCGCGGGGATACGAATTTTATCTTCGAGTGAGAGATACTTTCAGCACTCGAAGATAAAATTCGCATCCCCAAGCGGCCATCTAATGTTCTGTTTATTTTATAGATACTGATGAAATTTCAACGTAAAACAACTTTGGCAAATCTTCCTGGATGTTCTTCAAGCTCTGAAAAAATTCCATGTCCAAATTTGGCAACTCATCGAGAAAGTCACCGGTAACCGTACCGTCTTCGCACCACGAAGCCATTTTGTGAATGAAATTTCAAAAGAACCGACCGCGCGCTTGAGCGAGAAGCTCTCTTGTAATTAGCTAATTGTTAGTAACCATGGCGACACCAATATCCTCACACGTGAAAGATAAAAATAGTATCATCACTGCGCGCGATAAAGATGTGATGTTTTAGTAGAAGGAAAAATCCTGATATTTCATCAGTATCTATATAATAAACACAATTTGTACATATGTACTCAAGTATTTGAGTTCGATTAGTGCCAACATTTCTTGTTTATTTTTTTTTTGCAGGGTCCTCCTGGCCCTCGAGGAGATGATGGTCCCCCCGGAGAACCTGGTAAACCGGTAGGCAACGGTCATTGGTCCCCTGTCCACGCTGTCAATCATACTTCTTACGTCATATTGTGCTTGTTTTCAGGGCGAGCCTGGTCCCCGGGGATTCACCGGCTCAGATGGCGATCCCGGCGATAAGGTGCAGAACTAGGCACTAGTTAAGAAAAAAAAACCTGATTTTCTCCCTTTCATGGATACCACATAGCTCCTTCAGAAGCAGCGTCGAAGTTAGTTTATTATATCTGTCAGTTAGTACGCGCGCTGTGATTGGTCAATTTAGAGGGCCGTACTTCACTGTACGGCCCGCTAGATTCAAAAGTTTGTCTAGAGATGTAATAAAAATCTTAAAAACCTCGTTTTCTCGGTTCGTACTGTAAGTTAGGGATCCTCGCTTTTTCCTCTCGGATTTATGGCCCGCGCGCTTCGCACTTGGGCCATAAATTCGTGTGGAAAAACTCGGTCCGTAACTTACAGTATGGACCTCGAACTCGGTTAGTAAGAGCTATGTATTCAACATTTTAGTAAATTAATCGTAAAATCTTGGTAGATTTCTGTGACAAAAATGTTGTTTTTTCGCTTTAGGGTGAGACGGGACCTCCCGGCCCTCAAGGGCCAGCTGGACCCCCCGGACCACCGGTAAGTAACTCGTGTAGAAAATATTGACCAAAATTACCCAGTTTTAGCTGGAGAAAAGGGGCAAAGTGTTTGGCCAAAACGAAACAGTCAATTAAAGTAGAGACCAAGAACACTCTGGGAAGCTCAGGGGCGTAGCCAGGATTTTTCAAAGGGAGGGGGGGTGGAGGGTCACAGAGGCTACTCACCAGAATTTGTCATGTCGACCTCCACGCTGTGCATGTTTTACTTAATGTTACAGTTTTGGGATGAGCAGTGAGAGTATAGTGGGCAGGACAAGCCTACAAAATAGCTTCTAGCCACCTGAATATTGTAGGTTGTTTGCTCAAAAGAAGGCCTACCAAAGAGGGGGGGGGGGGGGTCACGGGCACCCCAGGACCCCCCTAGCTACGCTCCTGAAGCTCATTCACCGCATGACTAAATGCTCCTTTTTATGCCACGCTATTTGTTTGAAAGGCTTTCAAGCCAAGCTCTTTATGTTTCATAAAGAACGCTATTTAAAATCTTCTAAAATTTCATTGAAGAGGATGAAGAAGACACAAGTTTTTTTTTAGGATTCGAAGGTCTAATTTTGTGATTTATTTTTACAGGGGCCGCGAGGTGACCGGGGAAGTCCCGGGGACAGAGGAAGTCCCGGAGCCCCGGTAAGATGATTTATCACCGGTTAACAAATTAAGTGAACTTACTTATACTTTGAGATCACTTTCTTGAACATGCCAGCTTACTTTTTTAGTTTTAGACACTTCCTGCATCTTTACAACATCATGTTATGTTATGAGATATGACGGTCATGTAATTTTTCTAAATCAGAACAAAAGCACTTGCACTTTCTTGAGCGTGCTTGTGTTTAAAATTTTGAATATCCCAAACTGACCAAACATGTGATAACAGTGATTCTCGTGTGATAAGTGTAATGTCGCACAGTAAAACATGGATTTTATGGCATTTTGCAGGGTGACCCAGGTCCGCAGGGAAATGCAGGACCTCAAGGTGCTCGAGGAGAACCGGTAACTAGTATTTTTCTTCGTTGTATTTTGGGGTATTGAACTGTTTATGGGTAAAACGGTTTTATGTTTGTGGGTATTCAGCAGTGAAACCGGGAGTCAATACAATACTATCTATTGTGTTCTGTGAGGTACTGAAGAAATGGCAAATGTATAGCATGCAACCATGGAGTTAGGGGCACATGCGGAAGGTTGCTAAGCACGAAAGAAGCGTAAGAGATGTTCGAGGTGCAGCCGAGAGCATCCCTAGCTTCTTGGGTGTTTAGCAAACCTCCCAAGTGCGTCCATAACTCGATGGATGCACAGCTGCTGCGTTTACCATTCTTTTATAATATAAGACTTCATAACGTCACAATCTGATGTCAGCAAGCAACCCATGGAAAATGGATCGCGCGTATTAGCCAATCGTAGGTTCGAATCCCGTTTAGGCCTGATTGTTTTTTCAGGCTTTAATTTCACAGCTGCTTAAGTTGTGTACATAACTGCGATCATCAATCAATGTCATTACATATTACTCCGCAGTTCAAATATTTGGTCTTTCATATATTCACTTGTAGCCAATCATAGCGCGCGGTTTTCCAAAGCTATGTTATAAAGTCCTTTCTCAATTGTCGCAATGATACGTCTAGCCTTGGTTGCTGCGTTTAATGAGAAAGAAATTAAATCACATCAGAGAAAACAATAATAAAGGAATAAAAAATACTTGTTCTTCGTGCAGTGTTGAGTTATATAAGCACTTGGGAGTTCTTAAGAATATGAGAGAAGTGCTCTTCGCACTTCTCCAGTATTTTTAAAAATTCCCAAGTGCTTATATAACTCAACACTGCACGAGGGAAGCACGAGCCGAATGTTCCTGAAAATTCCTAAGTGCTTATATCATTCAGTGATGTATGAGGAGCAAGTTTTTTTTATTTTTTGTATAAAATAGCCAATTAATGAAAGCTTGTTTTGCCAAGGCAGTGGAGAGTTTGTGCAAAGGAATCGAAAGCCCGCACAGTTTCATAACGTTCATATTCTTGGCTAAACTTAGTGTCGATCGATAAAATGGGGAGTCGTCACTCGGTATGGTTGCGGCGAAAAATAAAAGCATTGCTATCTTGCTTGCACAAGAAAATTTGAGTGTGACGTTGTCTGCTGTAATAGATGTGCGCCAAGGGAGTAGAGAGTATGTGCAAGAGAATCGAAAGCCCGCTAGGTTTATAACTTTCATATTCTTGGCTAACATTAATGTAGGGCGATCAATAAAATGGGAAGTCGTTCTTCGAAATGATTTCGGCGAAAAACAAAAGCATTACCATCGAGTTTGCACAAGAAGATTTGTGTATAACGTAGTATGCTTGCATATGTTGCACTATAATGCACGCGTGACGTAGGCTGTAGCGACACAATTCGCATCAATATCAGTGTCTCGGCAACTGTGCACCTACCCCTCCCCTAATCCAACAAGTTATAATGAGTTTAAAAAGTTAGCGTTAATGTTGGTTCAGGGGAGGGGTAGGTGCACGGTTGCCCAGAAACTGATATTGATCCCACAATTCTAGGTTAAGTTGGACGTTAATCTGGTTTGTACACGAAGCGTTACAAAAACATTTGGTAGACTCCGACCAGAGAATGAAGCTCCGGGCCGATAAAGTTATCGGGTTATTCGAGAAACGGGCGCTGAAATAATTTTTTTTATATATATATTTTATTTTACAACTATGCGGTACTAGTACTTACGCTATTTACAACATGACTAACAAAACTACCGGTATTGTCTCGTAATGCGGTTACTTACAAGGGAACTCCTACACTACATATCTTGTAACATCGCTCGAGTACCCGTAGAATTTTTCGAAGTTATATCTAAAGTTTACATTGCCCATAAATTCATTTAATGATAACTCGCTATGAAATAATTTCTGATTGTACAAATAATATTTTGCACATCATGAGAAAGGTGAAGTTTTACTTTCTACTAATATCTAATTATTCTTTACTTTTATTATCCTCTTCCTTACTGAGAATTAATTCAGTTGGTGAAAGGGTGAAAGAGGTAGCATTTTCTTTATTAAACCATTTTATGAAGTCAAACATTATTCCTTAAGTGTCCAAAAAAAATGTGACCTGTATTTCATGATGTTATTAGGGACCAAAAGGAGCGAAGGGGTTGCAAGGAGAACAGGGAGAGAAGGGTGATAAAGTAAGTATTATTGTCCACAAATTTTAGAGTATTGTTGTCTCAAACTGAATATTCTAGTTTTTAGACCTTCAACAAATGGATTTAAAGGCCTACAACTTATGTGTTTGCAAGTACGTTTTCTTGTCTGTTGAATTTTAGGTGAAACGATTTCTTACTAATCTTATTTTCTTTTTAAATAGCTTTTTTGAGAGATATGACATTAAACAATAGACCAAAAAGATAGAACACTATACGATGACCAATGCAAACACTTTCAAAAGCCAGGGAAACACATCCATTCATTTAGTGGCTGCTAATTTGGTTGTGTAAGTGTCTCTGTTCTTTTCATTCATTATATCAATGTTTGTTCCTTGTCTAGGGCTGGCCGGGTTTTATTGGTCCCACCGGAGTCGCCGGACCAGTAGGCGACAAGGTAAGACTTTGAGCGAACGTAGGAATAACAACAATTGGAAAATATTGATTAAAGAATTGAACAACACCGTCCCCAGCAAATGTTTTCTTTTCTGGCTTTTCGTTTTTACATACTGAAGTTTGAAGCTCCCTCTGCCCTTTTGTTTGTATAATTTCCAGCATTGCTTCTTCCATGAATTAGTTAACTGTCACAAGTACATTTTTGTTAGAAAGAACTGTGTTAATTAATGAAGACGGTGAATTTCAAGCCTGGAAGTGTGCGTGTCATGGTACAAATTCCACTAATGCCATATTGCATGTTTTCACTTCCCATACAGTGTTTGTTTAGGTAATCAAATGGGCTTGGAGTGCAATTTGGAATAAATGAGTATAAGACTAAAAAAATTTACTAAGGGCTTATTTATACAAAATTGCACTCGAAATCATTTCAAATTTCTGCACTTAATTTCGACTTCCTGCACTCTTTGGGATTAATTGACATGTTCTCAGCTAATCAGCGCGTTGAAAATTTTTGCATGTATATTATTAACCATTATGATATAGCTACGTTCTTACGCGCGCTCTGATTGGTCAAAAACCCATGTTTTATCAGAGTATAAAACATAGAAAAAGCGTGTTTTATTGGTTTTTCTTTTCGCCACATTGCCTCTACTCGACAATTCTGTAAGAGATGGCGAAAAACATTCTTTTTTGAAGAAATTCATGATGGAGGTCACTGTGAAGCAGCAGAAAGTTTTGAAGCTGAAAATAATAAAACAAATAAAGCAGAAGAAGCGAAAATAGTCGAGAAGTTGGTATTAAATGGCGTCAGTTTGTCGATCTGTGTGCTTTGTTGTTTCTACTCGCGGCATGTAAAATCTATATCATAAAGCGAATAAAGAAGCCTAAGCCGTGTATTACACTGTGATAAAACACGACGGGCATTTGAGAACACTCGAGAAATGTAGAAAACACACGCCCGCGGCTCGTGTTTTCTACATTTCACTCGTGTTCTCAAATGCCCGTCGTGTTTTATCACAGTGTAATACACGGCTTAGGCTTCTTTATTTGTTAAGTAAATAAAATGTAAAATACTTCAGAACTTGATTCGTCTTCGGTTATTTTTCGGTTATTTTTCGTAGGGAGACCCAGGACCTCCCGGACCACGCGGTTTTGCTGGACCCAAAGGCGATAGGGTTGGTACTCAATTTGACTGTAATTTGCTTACTGCGATAATATTTGTTTTATCGACTTAAAACAGTTCTCATCTCAAAGTCGGAATCGCGACACAACGCTTCTCACCAGTACTGTGAGTACATAAAGTTCTTATTTCTTATTTCAAGGAAAAGAAGTTGATACTGACCTGTACGTCTTTTATTTTGACCTGTTGACCTTGAAGAAACACAGAGAAACGACTACAAAAGATGGCAGCCACAACACGAGTAATTTAATAGACAAATAGTATAATAAAGAAAACCGTGCGCCTACTGCGGGCTCAATAACTATATAACTCTTTTCCAGGGTGAAGATGGACCGGACGGGCTACCCGGCCCACAAGGACCTGTGGGGCCTAGGGTAGGTCACTCAGTACCTTATTGTGGCATATAATTCATGGTAGGCCACCATATATAGTGTTTACAGGGGTATACAAGGGTTTACAAAGGTATATCCTTGTAAACCCTTGTACACCCCTGTAAACACTATATATGGTGACTATATGGTTGCCTACCATGAATTATATGCCCTTATTCTCATCGCTTGTTGTCTTATAGTGAGTTGTTCAGGAAGGTTCGTTTTCCAAAACGCTGTGTTCAATTGCATAGAGTTTTATAAGTAGTTACCAAAGACAATTACTGTATATAACTCTCTTTTTCCAATTTCTTTTTGATATATTTATTAAAGTGTTTTTACAGCACAGTGAAGTACAATAAAAGGAAAGTAAATACAGCTGACTAACAGAGAAGAAAAAGTGAAATAAGGACAAAGAACAATTATAAAAAAGAACAAATACAAAAAAGAAAGAAAGAACAATTATAAAAAAAAGAACAGTTACAAAAAGAAAAAACAGAATATTACAACTCTTGAATCCGTAATTTATTCATCAGCAAATTTGTAATGGTAATCATACGGTTTTGAGTTCAACTTGTGATGTATTTGCACAGGTGAGCCTTTGACAAACTCACGAGTGCAAATACATCAAATAATCGAACGAAAAAACCGTATGATTACTTGTTAATAACTAAACAAAATAAAATTCTTTACTGTTTGTTCTGGTATTACACTTTTCGCACTGGTGTTACACTAGAACTGCACATTTCTTAGCCCATCACAACCCAGTAATTTTTTCATGTTTATTATCAGTTTATTAATCCCAGTGAGAGATACTAGAAGGTAGGCGAGTCATTTCCTCGAAGTGAAATTTCTTCAGAACTGAATGTCGATTTCGATGTCCCTTCATTTCTCACAAAATCCCTTTGTTTCCTTTTCTTGTAGGGACGAGCAGGATTGCAAGTAAGACGCTTTTCAAATTTTCGTTTCTTTCCTTCACCATTCCACAGCTTGTATTAACTTGTTTTTTCTTCTTTTGTTTTGCTCGTCAGGGTGCTAAAGGAAATAGGGTAAGTATCGATTCACATACAAGTAACTTACAAACGAAGAAGTATGCCGGATGTTTGTCTCATGAACCTAGTTGTAAAGAGTGAAATGAACCAATGAAAATACAAAGCAAATATAATGTCGTCAGCACCAACCAATCGTGGTTTCCGAAGTCGTGGGTTCGACTCCTATCGGGAGACCTCGGATTTTTCCGAGGTTGCCTGCTCCATACCTTAGTACCAGGGGTCAATTCAATAAAGCGTTTACAAGTGTAATATAATCAAGTGTAGCCATTGTTTTTAGACTCTTAAACAATAGCTACACTTTTGTCCATGTTTGTTTCATGAACCTTGTTTAGTGGCTTTGCTCCCACGAGTCTCTTATAGTTCAGTAGTGAAACGTCCGAACTGGTAATAGGAAGGTTTACCTCCTGTTGGAAGAACTCGGATTCGCCTTTTTCGACTTTTCCTGTGACTGTAACCAAAAATGGACCTTTTGCAAATTTTCCACGCTCAAAAATTCACCACGTTCAGTATTTAACAATAGCTGCAGTTGTAAATCAATTACTGAATTGGCCCCAGTCTCAACATGTATTATCTGAATTGTGTTACAAGGCATCAATACTCCGTCATATTCAAGTCCGTTGATTTGTGCTCGAAGCGTGTCTGTCGTCAAGTGACCATAATGGCCTTGCTCCTTTGAGTCTCGTGTAGCTCAGTGGTGACGTATCCGGACCAGTAACCTGAGTTCCTGTTAGCCTAACCAGCGTATTTCAGCGACAGTTCTGTAAACGTCAGGTTCCGTGGTTAGATGTCTCTGTTACAATGCAAACTCGGTTTTTACAAAATATGGTGATCAAACAGTTTGTCTAGAATCTAGCATCTGAATTTTTCTTTTATTATTGGCTGAAAATTAATTCATCTGCTGAACATTGATACGTTTCTGTATTTTATGCTGGTTTCCAGAGCGGGCAAGAGAAGGCGAATCCGGATTTACAGTGATATTTTTTTCACACACACACACACACACACACACACACGCCCTTTATTGATATTCATTATCTTCATCAGCTTATTATTATTAGAAAATCTAAAGATAAAAATTTAAATTTCATCGGAGACAATGAAACACACAGACATCCTCTGCCCGCAAATACCTGAGGCTAATCGAGACGGGCAGAGGAAAAAAGGAAAAAAAATTTAATAATAGAAAGAAAAATCAAGAATCAATCAATTAATTAATTGATTATTATTATTGTATTATTATTATTATTATTATTGTTATTATATCATCAAGATCTATCTATATAAATGATTAACCGTATTATAATGCAATATTATACACTTAATGTATGGTTCCGAGGGAAACAGTTAGTTTTGTTTCCCGAGAGTCCTGATGTTTCCCGAGACGAAGTCGAGGGAAACATCAGGACTCGAGGGAAAACAAAACTAACTAGTTTCCCGAGGGACCATACATTAAGTGCTTTGTTATATATTTAGACTTTCCCTTAGCAAAAACAAGCAAACAAAGACGGTACAACTGGCGCGCGGGCAACAACTGCGCAATTGTCTCCCGGTCGGGATACATTTGAATTTGTTCAAGGGCACGTGACCAAGAATCAACCAATCACAGTGCTCGTTTTGATGAATGAAAGTCTAGGTATATAACAACACAAAATATACAAACTATCCAAGCTTACTTTACATTTCATGGCATCTTACTTAATACGCTTTTTCATACGAAACAAACCAAAATCATAACGGTCTTATAATTAATCTTATGTTAACAAAGTTTGTTTGGTGAGTTACACATATATTTTTCCCACTTTGCTCCTCTTATAATGTAATGCTTGGTGTCCGGAGCCCATTTGATGATAGTAACGCATTTATGCAGTTTGAAACTGAACTAGAATTTTAATTACGTTTCTTTATCCAGGGTCCTTCAGGAGAAAGGGTGAGTCTGGAAACACTTAAAATAGTAGTTTTGTGTTTGATACTACTTCCTTTTTATTTTCTCTCTTTTTTTTACTCTTTCTGCTTAAACTTTCGAGGAGAAAAATCTTTACGTTGTTGGTCCACTAAGAAGGGATCGTGACAAAAAGGACGCTGTAGTACGTGAGAGATTCACGAGTAAAAAACCTCCAATCCCGCACCAATGATATTAGGGAGCTCAAGCACGCGCGTTTTTGAAACGCGGACGACAACCGGAAATGAGCTGTTTCTCCTTTTGACACAATTACATTTACATTGATTAGTATCTTTTCTTCATTAGAGATGATCACTATAAAAATCTGGGAGACATCACTGTCCTGGCACGTGAAATGTTCTCTTCCGGTTGCTGTCTGCGCCTCAAAAACTCGCGTGCTTAAGCTCCCTAATATGTTGTAAACGTATGTTGTATGCAATGTATCAGGGGGGAGGGGGGAGACGCCTCACCCCCCCCCTCCTCCACCCCCTTTCTTTTAAACGGCGGCCACGCAGGCTGTAAGGAGGGTTCCAAAATAGTGTAGTTTGCCGTTGCACGATGGTAATCACAGGCAACCCAAGCTTGGGGAAAGATTGGCGCATGTAATAGACGACTGTCCAAGTTTTGCTTGGTAATAAGATTGTATTGAAAGTCTTATATATTACTTTGACGTCTTTTAGAATAATGCCAACGGTCCAATTAACCAATTAAAATCGCTCGTTTTTACATATTCAATATCTTCTTTTTAATAATTTCGTTTGAGAAGCTCTAACACTTTACATCTGGGTTGAATCACTTTTCAAACACTTCACCGAAAGTACTACGCTGCGCGTCTTGGTTTCGCTCTCTGCTTGGTGTGTGTAGGCCTTGGCGGATTGTGCTCTTAAAAGTGGCAGATTATGCTACTAGCATTGCTCGAAATTTTGCCAAATTGTGCCAAAATTATGCTCCTGATTTCCGAAATTATTCTTACAAAATGACGTAGATTCTTTACATATAGGCGCGCAATAACGACAACAAGTTATGATGTTTTCAAATAAGCTGTTGTTGTAAATTTATTTGTATTTTATGACAGTTTGTCTCGGCCCTCAGATGTTCAAATTCAAATTAGCTGTTCACATCTCTGAACCGTTTGTAAAATGACTTGACCGCGCACGCAGAATTCGCCAGAAGAGGCCCGGCTAGTAACTAAGCATGTCAGAACAAAGTCATTACTACTATTAGCGTAGCTAAAACACGCATTGCAAGAACGTACTGCCTAAATTTAATTTATTTCTGTAGAAAATGCACCATATTTACTAAATTTTATGAATTTATGTTCCAAAAAGTGCTAAAATTTGCTAATTATGCCGTGACAGTCCTCGTTCAAAAAAAATTATGCTTTTTTGCTCCAATTATGCCAAAAATTATGCTAGCACAATCCGCCAAGGCCTAGGTGTGTGATATGTGATGAGACACTTTATCTCATGTTCGATTTACCATAACAAACCTGAACAACACAGGATTTCCAGTATCCAATATTTTTTTTTTACTTTGACTTCAGGGCGACCCAGGAGAGGTGGTAAGTAATTATGTTAACATTATTGTCACGACAGACAGTTTTCTCATTTTCATCTTTTTGGCTAATACGTCTATGCTGAACGTTTCAAAGTTCCCCTCATTCCCCTTTTTTCGCGTTCTGCATCATTCACCTTCGTTGTTGATAGCTCTTTAATAAAAGAACGTGGCAGAAAAGCGAAGAGTTTATCCCTGCCCTTTGTTGGTTGGAATCATCATACATGATAAGCATAAGACACAATTACAAAACGAATTTTGGATCAATGTAAGTATCTGGGCAACTGTGTACCTATAACTGAATTTTCAGTTGCCAGTACCCACCTTAATCAACTTCAACTCGTGATTAAACAAATCGGACTCCCGCTACGCGGTCGTCCGATTTTGTTAATCACTCGTATGATTACAGACTGAATTGGACTCCACTCAGTCCTATTACCATTACTAATCACTATTAGAAGGATCTCATAAGACTACACAATACAAAACAAATGATTATCGTCTTGATTAAGTCCCCGACATACCAAGTAACAATAAAAATGTTGCAATAATTTGAAACTGTATCGACTGTGTTTGAAGCTATCGACAAAAACAAAACAAGGTGCTGTTAAAGATAGTTGTATAACACGAGGGACAATAGCTGTTAATTCGCGTACTGTGCAAGCTTGTTCCTAGAAGTCATTGTTATTCAGTAACAGCATTACTCATATACCTGCAAAAATCTCAACGCACTGATTGGCTGAGAGCACATTAATTAATCCTAAACAGTGCAGAAAGTTGAAATTGAGTGCAGAATTTTGAAATGAAATTTTTGCATGTATATTATCAACAAGTAATCAAATGGTTTCGAGTGCAATTTGTGTAAATGAGCAATCGTAAATTTTTCAAAGACAACGAATTTTTTCAGTGATTGAAAAATTTACTTATAATAATTTTCGTCCAAATCACCTATACATATAAATTTTTTCTTTGCCAGTTCAAAAAATTTACTTACCACCATCTAATGTCTGTTATATAATTCCTTTCTTTGTCATAGGGACCACCTGGACCTCCGGTAAGGGTCATATTTTATTTCTACCTGATTCTTTTCTTCATTTCTTCATTAAGGCATCTTAACACTGGGAATAAAGGGTTTTTCAAACGACTGCCGTGAATCCAAAACCAAAGCAGTTATTTTGCCCAATGACAACAAGCGCAAGGTCCAATGAACCAATTAGAACTCAAAGCAAGTAAATGTCATCCGTAACAAGGGCGGGAAAACGTGAGCGACCTCGTCACGATTACTTTTACGCGGGAAAACAAGAGCGAACTCGTCACGATTGATTTGGTTTTACTTATGATTGGTTGGTTTAGTGTTGCGCGATTGTGTAGCTTTAACCTATCGTAACAATGCAAAACAAAGAAAGTAACTGCGAAGACACTTGGGCAGTAAATGGAGAACCACACTAACTATCCAGGTTTGCAGAAAACCTGACATCAAGTTGTTTTGTACAAAGGGACGCAAACCATACATATTTGATGAGCATTAGTGTGAACGACGCATAGGACAGATTTTGGCAGTGCTTAATTTTAACGGAAGCTAAACTGTCAGGCTTTAAGACCATCCTAAATGGGAACCTAGAAGCATGATGTGTAATACATGTTTTTCGTTAGTTCAATGAAGTTGTTTATTTGCCTTTTTTTCTTTCTTTAATCAGGGACCTCCAGGAGACGTTGTAAGTACATTTTGGAAGCGTTTTGAATATTTTATTTCATGTGGTTAAAGAGCGAGTACTTCGAAGATGTGCTTGTTCACATCCAATGGAGTCTATAGGGAGTTACCCCCCAGTAGCTGTTCCCTTCCTACCCACACTCCCTGAGTAAGTGTTAGGCATTTTATTCCCCCCCCCGCCCACCTTCTCCCTCCTTCCACACTGAAAGTTTTTCGTTCACTACTGAAAATATCCAGGGGGGGACCATCCCCTAAGATTGTGGGATCAATATCAGTTTCTGGGTAACTGTGCACCTACCCCTCCCCTAATCCAACAAGTTATAATGAGTTAAAAAGTTAGCGTTAATGTTGGTTTAGGGGAGGGGTAGGTGCACAGTTGTCCAGAAACTGATATTGATCCAGATTGTGCATCGCGAAGCTTCTCTAAGATTTTTGTCCTCCATCTATCTGAGTGTGATTTTCTACCATCGTGTAAATGAAACTTAAGAATAGGGGTGAATTAAGGGACTGTGCAATAATTATCAGGAAAGGGGGGAGGGGGGCTGAAAAATGACCTTAAAAGGGGAAATTATTATGTAGTGCCCCCCCCGTTCGCAAAAGCAGAATTAGTTCAGCCCCCCTCTTGATCTCTTGACACTTCCTACTACCTCCCCCCCGCCACAACCACTGCCACCACTCCCCCGCTGTGCTATTGGTTTGTCAACCATGTATTCTATGGATTGTATTGTATTCCTTAAATAGGTGAGCTTTGCAAAATTGTTCAACGTTACAAATACCTGAATTTACTTCTTGTCACATACTGTTATGCACTCGACTTCTGCACCTGGTGCAAATAACAACTCGTAAGAATGTTCGATAAAACTGCCGATTTCCAAGCTGTCTGACTCATGGAAAAATAAAATGAAAGTAAGGACCCCCCTGTAATAAGGGTCATTTTAATTTGAGCCCCCTCCCCCTGTCTTGGCATTATTCTTACTTGATGCCCCCCCCCCCGTCTGGGTTTTCAGCCCCCACTCCTGATAATTATTACACAGTCCCTAACTGCCATGACGTGCGTAAATAGAATTACAGACGTAAAAGGTGTTTCAACTTTCCACGTTCACGGAAACTTCCATGCATTGTCTGTAATTTTATCTAAGCGCTTCAAGGCAGTTAACTCACCCCTACAAGTACGTTTGAATTTAAGCGAAGGTGGAAAGCCACCCCTTATTTCCTAACAGAGCTCATTGATTACAAGTGGTTACCTACTTCCACCTGGTGGTCTTGGCACCGATAAAGGCGAGACGCGACGAAAAAGATCGATCGATTCATCGTCGGATCCCGAACTGTCAGAGTCGCAGGGTCTAATCCAGGCCCTCAGGGACGAAATTGAAAGCATTCGCCGACCACGTGGTACTCAAACGAACCCCGCAAGAACCTGTAAAGATTTACTGATGTGCAATGGACAAATGGAGAACGGTGAGAATTGTGTGGGGAGTTTGATAGTCATATAGTCGGTACCTAGTCGGTAAAGTGCTGGCATGAGCTGATAGCACTTGCTAAACCCGAGATGCTTAAGCGATGAGACGACGATCAGTTGTCTAATCTAAACTTGTACGACCACAGGTAGCCCAAGCTTACTGGTGAGGTCAGGGAATTGATAGTGGTCGTGCAAGTTTAGATTACTTGAAAATGAGAACGGCTAAATTTAGGAGTCTATATGGGAACTGCACAATGTAATAAGGGTACGTTAAAGCCACACAGTGGCGACAGTGGTAGAAGAGATAAAACCCTGTTGCTACCAAAAAAAGATGACAAAAATTGAGCTCAAAAGCCAGCAGCCATGGACAGCTGTTTCGGCCTTGTTAAGCCTCATCAGCATGGCGCAGCTAGCAGATGAGCTCTTGGTTCCCACATTATGAATGTCAAGGAGATGAAAAATGGTAGGGTGGTGGGATGTGGCATCCACAACCACATCCCACAACCCTACCATTTATATGGAAACTGTGATGTAGTAATTGGGGAAAAGAAAGAGTTTCTTTGTATCGAGGGAAATGCTCCAGAACATTTTGATAATTTAGGACCTCTAGTCAAGTGTAGTGGAGAAACTGTAATGTTGTGGTTAGTGGTAGCTTGTGTCAGACGTCCGAGCATGAGGACCAGAGTTTTAGCTCTGGTGCTGGCACTGTGTTGTTTCCTTAGACAAGAAACCTAACTCCACAGTCTCTCTCCACCTAGGTGTGTAAATGGGTACCAGCAATATAATTCTGGCGGTAAGCCTGCGATGAACTAGCATCCCATCCGGGGGGAGGAGTGGGGGGAAGGGGGTATGAAAAAAATAATTACACTTTCAAGTGTAGGCCTTCTGTGGCTCCTGTGGGTCTCCTGTGGCACACATGATATGACTGTTGGGGTGACCCTGTGCCGGGCTAGCATCCCATCCAGGGGGGAGTAGTAATACTCCCGGGTGCTTCATGCTACAGAAACCGGTATAAGCTCCGGCAGTGTGGGCCTCCTGTGGCTCGTGTGTGCCTTTACTTGTTTTTAAAGTCATTTGCACAACTGCAGTACTCGAAACAGTTTTTTAAGGCTTTCAAAGCCGCGAACAGAATTAGAAAACGTGCCACGTATTATAGAGTTTGTGTCATTGGGCCTTTTCTGCCGAATGGATTGAAGAGACCAGTGCCTAACCCATCATCCCTTTTCAATCTCAATAATAATAATAATAATAATAATAATAATAATAATAATAATAATAATAATAGTAATAATAATAATAATAATAATTTTCATTATCTGGCTACAAAAGTACGCTCGCTCTGATTCGCTGCTGAGCGGGCAAGATTTTTCTTGTAATGACCGGGCATTATGAAAATTTTCAAAAAAAGTTTTTTAATTGAGAAAAAAGTTGTCTCATTTTCAAAGAAACCATTTCTTCTGTCACTTCTGGCTTCGATCGCGTGGTCAGGTGTGTTTCGGTTCGGTGAACATGACGTCGAATGACCTCTTGCGTGCACAAGCGAATTTTGAAAAGCCCTTCCGTTTTTCTTTTCCAGTGCTAAAAAGGCCATATAATAAGGCCATATATATATATCTCGGCCTTGACGTATTGACCTCGTTGTCGCCCGATCAATACCTCAAGGCCTCGGTCCGAGATTTCCCTGTGATGATCTCACTCTCGGTTAATAAGTAATATCTATTACTTATATTGTGCTTTTTACATCTAAATATGATCAAAAGCGCATCACGATAATGGATTACCTTAATAATATAAATTAGTATAAATACTCAGGTGATTATACAAAATCGCGCGCTCTGATTGGTTCGCTATCTCGGATTATCAGCCGATAATCACCTCGACGAACAAAATGGCTGCCAGTCGTTCGCGCGCTTTTGATGAAATAACATTTTTTCCTGTTGTACAATGCTTTTTCTTTCCTTTTTTTGAAATAATCACCTGTGTATTTATACTAAAACAATTATTCGCCTCAGGCTCAGTGATCATCGGTGAATATTCACCTCGACTTCGTCTCGGTGAATATTTACCGATAATCACTTCGCCTTCGGTGAATATTGTTAAATAATAGATAATAAATGTATAAGAAATTGTACCCTAAAAACTATAGTACAATATTCACATATTATTTCTAGAGATATAATAATAATAATATTAATCTTAATATTAATCTCTCTTGTTTCAGGGTTGTATTGGATAGATCCTAACCACGGTTGCAACGGTGATGCCATTCAAGTGTTCTGTAATTTTACTGCCGATGGACAAACGTGTATCAACCCTGACATTAGCACAAAGCAGGTATCAACAATTTTAAGTAAATGGAATAAATCACCGTGATATTTTCACTGCGATGTATGGTGAAATCAACTTCTCCGATGTATGACTGAAAGACAAAGGAAATCAAGCACCGTGACTTGTTTGGATATCTCATGAAACACGGCTCGTTTTTGCATCGTTAATTTCGTTAACAATTTCGTTTGAGACGTTATATCAGACACTCGATACATGCGTTTCATCATTTCGTGTTTGATATATTACTTGAAGGTTTAACTCTCGCAGTATTTACATACTTGTACTTTTGCTTGAAAAAAATCCCGTCGTTATCCCAATTGCTAAAAATTGCTTTAATTCTGCGATGGTCAGATCTTCAGAGCAAGCATATCAGTTTCCAAAATGACTTTTCTACTGCGTTTACTGGCAATTCAGCTAATGGACGACGGTTTCAAACGACGGCCGTAAGGCTTAAAGCAAGGGTCCAGCATACTCCATCTTCGTTATTGTTCAACCTTTTCACTTTGACTTTCAGATCCTAGCAGTATGCAGGATGTTTGTCCCATGAACCTAGTTTAATGGCCTTGCTCCCACGAGTCTCCCACGAGTGCTTAGATTCTAAGCACATGCGGCTATTAAATATTAAATAGTTCCCCTAAGTCTTAAAAGTTAATTTGGTTCTATTTTCTCTTTTCTTTACTGTCGTTATTAATAGTTTGTTTTCCATTTCTTCTTTTTTTCTTAATATTGTTAAATATATATATATATATTTTTTTTTTCTCTGTTGTTGTACATAATTTTTTTTGTTTTAAACATCCATTCCAAAATTAAGTAGCCCGCCTAGAATAGCTATGCTAATTGCGGGCTACTATGGTCTCTGTATTGGTTTTTTAAAATAAAGTGCGTGTTGTTGTTGTTGTTGTTGTTGTTGTTTAGTCTCCTATAGCTCAGTGGAAGAGCGTTCGAGCTAGTCATCGGAAGGTCACAACTTTGACTTCTATTGGGACAACTTACATTTCTTTCTTCGGGGTTTCATTTGCTGGAAACAAAATCTTTCACATCAGGCAAAGTAGTGACGCTGACCATTACTAACAGATGTACAGAGTAAAATTAAGCCAATCAAAATTCAAAGCAAATACGTGTCGTCAGCACTAACCAATCGTGGCCATCTTTAGATCGGACTTCTAAATTTTTTTCACATGCAAACTCCCCTCACTGCTCCGTTGATTCTTATTTGCAGGCTCCAAATAAGGAATGGAGAAAGCTGGTCGGGGCCGAGTGGTTCAGTGAATACGAAGGTGGATATGAGGTAACTAAGTTTATAAAGAATTGTTTGTAATTTGAATGACGAGCATCACAGACCTGCAGGCAAGGTCTTTTTTTCGGAGAATGTTTTTAAACCCCCGGAACAACAGGTGACCAAAACGAAACTAGAACGTCCACCATGCTTCAAAAGTAAAACCCTTTTCCGATTATCTCATGATAGCCATTCGTCAATCATTGACATTTTTACTGTCATCTGTCGTAAGTGACAATTTTTTGTCAGTTGTCACTCGGTATAAGATAACTCAGACCTCACCATTCAGGAACTCACCCCTAATTTCAGCCTCTCATAGGATCGTCTTTTCTGTTAGACCAGTTTTAATTTTAGTATATATCCACTTATATTTTAACGATTGATATATATAGGTATTAACATACAGTTAACTGACAAAACCACTTTTTACATTCATTCAATGCACTTCCTTGTCCTGTATATTATTTTAAAGAATTTGATGTAAGCTTCTCCTCTGGTAACTAATATATTAATTACCTAAGAGCAAATCATTTTAAAAATTCGTTTGCAATTCCAGTGGCAAATATATGGCATAGTATTCCTAAAGATCTTAAAAAACTCCCAAAATATGTTTTCAGAAAAATATAAAAGGAATTTTATTCGAAATTCTTAATAAGAACGACAGCTACATTGATTTAGATACTGTGATCGATGAAATGATTTTGATAATCTCTTTAGGTTCTCTAAATTGTTCTATTTTAACCTCTCTTTAGTTAAACTTCGACAATTTTTTCACGCCAAGTACATATTTTTCTGCCTATCAAATTTAATTGTCATATTTAAGTCTGGTAATTGTATAAGTAACATGATATACTGCCTGCCTATGATAAGCAGTGCTACGTTCAGGTAGTTTGTATTTGTAAACTTCAATTGTGTTTTATTACTTAATGACAGAAATAGTTCAAGGTGTTATTACGTCATCATATTAAATGTCAATCCGTGACAAACTATCCTCAAAGATTAAAGATTATGTCAATAAAAATGGCTTCATTCCTCACATCAACCCTTTAAGCCCCAATATCAATATTCATTTTCTCCTAACGTTTCTCATATATTTGTTGTGGTACTAGTGAGGAGAATTTGTTTAAATATTAGTACAACTCTTTTTGGGTGATCATTTTCGTTATTCTCATAACATGAATGGTCAATGAACAGTGAACATTGTAATGACAAATTGGATGCTAAATGATGGTGATGATCCTTCTCCGCAGATTTCTTACAGTAATGTCGGCAAGACGCAGTTGAATTTCCTTCGCCTTTTGAGCGAAAAAGCCACCCAGAATTTCAACGTGACTTGTCGAGGGGCTCAGGGCTGTTTTGACCATAGCAGCAACCTTCTAGACAAAGCAATAAGGCTACAGGGAACCAATGACGGCGTGATGTCGTACATGAAGACTGGCAAACACGTGAAGATCATTCAGGTAAGCTGCAAGGCGAGAGACTGAAAATCTCGACTATCAATCTCCAGTTTGAAGTTGATATAACTGAAAACATAAGCATTTTTGCTGCACTGTCGCAGATAGCTAAGCCAATCGAGGCAGGACAGTCTTAAAAAACATCTTTTTCTACAGAATTTTAAAGGCGGTATCTAGAGTTTGCAAAGTTAGAGTTCAACGTATTCAAAGAGCTGACAAATGTGTACCACCGTACGATAAGAGAGAAACTGACGTTTTCAGCGTTTGCCCTTCGTCCGAGCGAAGGAGAAGTTGCAGAAGGTTTTTGTGTTTCAATGTGCTATCGACGCAACGCCTGTTCCGATAGGTAATCAAGTGGTTTCGAGTGAAATTTGGAGTAAACAACGACAAGATTGAATCAGAAATTACGAAATTTAATATCAATCGGCTTGACATCGCTTCTTGCGCGTATTTTAAGATTTCATTCTTCTTCTATTCTATCCAACAGGACAACAACAATTGGAAGGCAGTTATCCAAGTGGAAACTGAAGACCTGAATCAAATGCCCATCATAGACTTTGCGCCTGGAGAAATTCTCAAATCAAATGAATTCGGTTTTGAAGTTGGTCCTATCTGCTTTAGTTAGCTTTCTTTTGTAGCGCGCGTCTCTTTGTCCATAAATTAATCATTAAAAGCCTTTTATAAGAGATTTTTCTCTGGAATTTGCTCATAGTCATGCATAGGAATCTATTTAGTTTCAATCAGTTGCAATCCAAGTTTTGTACATCGATTTAGGTACTTTCAAGCTACGGAACCTATAAACTTCATTTCATTGAGGCGAGAAAAAAAGAAATATGCCTCTGTTAGCTGCTCTCTTTAGCGCCCGCGACCTGACGTAATGGGTCATGTGACTAACTTAGAACGCGAGGAGATTGGACGAAATATATGACTACATCAACTGCCTCCAGGTCTCGCTCAACTGTGATCACCTTTATATACTGCGTCAATAAAGTTGTCATTTAGTGTCCAGATAACACAGCTTTATAAAAGACTCATCGAAGATGATAGAAATATATTTATATTCAAAAATAATTTATCTTGATATTAGTTATCTTGCTGTTAATATTTCAGGGTATCAACTTTGCTGTAAGATGCTTTCGGCCTTATTTTATTGGGGTAACTCGTGAAAACGGAGAAGTTGATTTCACCAATATGATCTCATGTCATTTGCCTATGGAGAAAAGTCGTTGTCTTTGAAATTATAACAACCTCGTAAGAGAGACCCTGGGAACGAGGTTGACATAATGGTTAAAATCACTGACCGGGAGTGGGTAAGTGGATAAGTGCACGAGACGACAGATATTGATTGACAAAAAGGGACGTCTACAATTTCTGTGTCTTTTTGGTTTACTCATGAATTTTTATGAAACAGAAAAACGTACAAAGCATAGAAAAGTAATTTTTATTGGTTGTCATTTCGCGCCGTTTTCACAGCTGACATGTGATTGCCAAAAAAATTCGAGAACTGAATAATCAAAATGTGTATCGGGTTAGTTTTGACGTATGTTTTAAAGTTTCCTCAGTTATTGTCTGGCGGAGAGTTTCGCGGGAAAATGAGTTTTTATAGTAGCCTCTTTGGTACTGTGCTGGGCACGCACCCAACGCATGAGAACTCTCCTGCATGGTCACGACCGCCTGAAACTATGAGAGTTTCGCGGGAAAAAAGAGTTTTTATAGTAGCCTCATTTGCTACTGTGCTGGGCACGTCACCCAACGAATAACAACTCTCCTGTACTGTCATGGCCGCCTGAAACTAAATACTTTAGCAACTCTGCTCCCCAGCAGTGGCTCTTGAGTATCATTTCCTGATCGTTTGCGAGATCAAATAAAACAGTTTATGATTAAACAGCATGAAATTCAAACAACGCCGAATTTCACCTGCAGAAATGTAAACAACGGTGTGAAAATAAAATTCGAGACCCGTCGCTATTTTAATTGCCTTTTTTTACAATGTTTTCTCACGGGTCAGTTGAGCTCACCCAGGTTGCCGCGCTCGTCATTCTGCCCTGCATAATTTCCTGTTAGAGCTGGGGTTGGCCTGTCTCTGTATTACGTGTCAAATTGCGTGTTTTGCCGGCGGAGTGGTCGTCGACGCGCATTTCAAAAATACGTTCCTCTGAACCACCGTCTGCCCTTCGGTGAAAACATGTTTCTCAAACTCGTCTTGGTTGCGGGCGTTTTCTACGCGGTTTGCACACCATCATACGTAAAATTCAGTGGTGAGTATATCTCGTTTAACTGAATATGCTGGCCTTGTCTGAGTTTACAGATTTCGTCCACCTAGAAATCAAATCAACGTAAGCATCAAGAAAGGTGGAAATTGTTACTTGTACTTTGCCAGATCTCATTCATGTTCTTATCATAAAACATCCTCCACCAAAACACTTATTCATGTAGCTACATGTATTCAACCATTTAAGAGCGGGTTATGTTTATGAGTATATTCTATCTTTTTTTTTAACGCACTGTGTAATTCTTAAATTATGTATTGCTTTAGGCCTTTCAGAGATAGTTTGTTCGTTCTTGATGCAAAATGTCTGATAGAATATATAACATACGTATATGCATAAAATATCCCATTTACAATTAAGAAGTATTTGTTTAATGAAAAGGAATCATCTCCCTGCTCCTTTGTGTGATAACTTGTCATAAAACGTGTTTCTTTCAAAAAGCTATTTTACTCTATAAGATGTTTGATTAACTGTTTTATGACACAGAAACCTTTCTTTATTGCAGATTATAGTCGATTCCTTAATTCGTCTATAATTTGAGAAAGGTTTTTTTTGCAATCTAGGGAATTCTACTCGCAGGTTACCAGAAACGCGGTACTAATTTAAAAGATTGAAGAACGCCTGAAACCTCAGGGGACTTTCGTGAACCCACATGGGACCAACTTAAAGGACTAGCCTCCAAGATTTGTTTTTGCGGGCGAGTTTGTTTGGGCACAAGAACAATTGTTTCTTGACTTTTTAAGATGTTAGTTTTTTTCTTGAGGAATTTATGAACCTCCTAGTAACTTGGTCTGGAGCGATATGGTATAAAGTCAATAGTCAATTTACTGAGCTTTACCAGCCCTGATATATACGCGTACGTGTCTGGAGTTTCTTGTTAGATGCGAGTTTCTCTAGAACACGTCAAAACAAGGAAGTCAATTGCAAAGATGTTGTTACAACTTGACAGGCACTTGGGTTTCCTACAACTCTCGAAAACTTTGCGGTGGTAAAACGAACATTGATCCAAGAAGTTAAAACATTTCCGTTCTGAAATAAGTTGCGGGGGCGTGAACCCGACCCCATAGCAAAAACGTTCTATAACGGTACACTTCAAAGAGTTGTTGCGCCATCAAAGAGCGACCGCCAACAACAACAACACTGCAACAAATTTCATCCTATCGATTTGTTGTTCTTTTCAAAAATGCGTAATTCACTGGACGTGAGAAAGTCGGCAGGGCCCTTCGAAAATAGACCACTTATCGCAGATTTACTTAATTCTTGCTGGAAAACGGACCGTTTCTCACAGACATTTTAAAGTAAGAAAAAAGGAAGATAAAAGTTTATTTTTTAGGTGTGACATTTTGTATACACCTAGAATTCCCGATAGCGTTACGTTGAGATTCTTTTATAGAGTCGCGAAGTGCAATTATTATAACAGAATAAAGCGCCCCTTACCAAAACAAACCAGAAAAATTCGTATTATTTGGAAAACGACCTCTTTTTTTTAAACCGGATATGAGCTGTCTAAGATGACAGCTGAAAATAATGAGCACGCAAGATCACGTGATTGAAATACCTAAAGGCAAAAATGAAAACAGTTACATGAAGCATGAAGTGATAAGGACACTTGGTTTTCATCAGCAGATTTTGCGTGTAACATCCAAGTGATTAAACTTTCAGACTTCGGACGAAACTTCCAGTGAGTTTTTGTTGTTTTTTTTTACCATGTCTATCAATCGGTTTTGCGTGGCCATTTCTCGGCACCTGCCTTATTGTTGCTTATATTTCGCGGGAACTTAATCTTGTGAAAATGGAACGGGCGTATTTTGCGGGAGCTAAATTTCACGATGCATTATAAGGGAACTGAATTTGACCTATTTGGGGTCAAAATTTTATAGATTGGTACCTCTTTGGGAGCAAAATCCAAAATGACCACTGACGGAATTACCGCGGTACCTTTTTGGGTAACTGATACGACAGGAACTATTTACCAATCGATTGGTTTTTGTTGTCTCAATCATCACTCACAGGCATCAATAATGAAAGAGTTGACATTCAGCTGAGATGGACGAGATTTGAAATGGTACCCTTTTGGTGTAAAAATTTTGTCGAGCCGCGCCCATCCAACAAAATTTTGGTACCTTTTGGATTTCTTTTACAAAACTTCCGACAAGCACCCGCGCCATTTTTTTATGGGAATCTCTCCCCGGATCAAAAAATGCTGTTTCGTTTGACAGCTGTGGTTTTGCCACTGAAACTTGTATTTGGCCAAATTGTGAGCAACAATTGCGTGTTCGAATCGGATCAGGAGCCTGCTCAACAACAACAACAACAACTTTATTTGCACCCTTAATTAAATTAAATTTACAATACTGACAAGATTAAGAAAAAAAAAGTGCATGGCCGCCCAAAATAACCACCATTGGCTAATAAGATTCCCGGGATAAGATTGGGCAGCTATCTATGAAAGAACAGTGCCAACTGTAAATCCGTTAGCGGGTTGACGTCATCGCCCATGACTTGACCATGTTCACGTACAACAAATCTTTGTTGAAACACGTCTTTATTTCTAAGGATAAGACGTTAAAATGTTATAGATTCTACACAAGCATCTTTATCCTTAACTGAGATTGCTGATTCCAGATCGACATGTCGACATCCACGCCATGCTTTACTGAATGCAACTGTGTAGCATTGGAAAAGATTTCAGTAGTGCATGTTGACACTTCGGATTCGCGTGTTTTCTCAATCTGAATTCTAGGAACATAAAACAATTACCTCACAAAAGGGTCACAGGTACCCCAGGACCACCTCCGTATTATCTTGGCCCTTTCTGTCCCTGTAATAGTCAAAACAAACCTCATTTGTTTATTAGCTGCCCGCAAGCGTCTTCCTTTTGGTATAAGTTCCAAAGTTGGTATTCTAGCGTAAGTAACGCAAGTTTACTTCTCTCCGAAGCAGAGGTATGATTTGGAATCACTCGTCCCTATACTCACCGTTTGACCCTCAACCACCTCATTATGCCAGGCAAATACTTTCTTTTTGTCAACGCTCTAAATAGTACTATGTTCGTTTTCAGCGACTTCATCTCATTAATGCAGGATAAAATAGAGATAGAAAAATATATATATATTACTGTCACGTACCATTTAAGGTGGTAAGGGACGGACCATTAGAAAAGTGATGGAGGGGGGGGGGGGTGGGAAAAAAAAAACAAAAAAAATTCATGCAAGGGAAAATGCCAAGAAAAAAAATTCATGCAAAGAAGAAGGTAAAAAGAAAATGCATGCAGAAGGAAGGTCCAATTGTGACTTTTTCACACGTAGTAAAAAAAAATTCGTGCAGAGGGGTTCACCTGAAAAAAATTCCTGTACAAGCAGTGAGCGAAAAAAACAAATTCGTGCAAGCTGAAAATTCCCCACCCCCCCCCCCATCACTTTTCTAATGGTCCGTCCCTAAGGTGTTTCCCTTAGTAATTTGTTACGAGGTTTTTTATTTAGCTGGTTTGTTTGTTTTTTTTTTCTATATTTAAGTAAGTGAGTGCATGGTATTGTAACTCTTTAAGTAACGTAATGTGTAAGTTACAGGGAACAGTTATCAGAAGAAACGATGCGCGTAACTGAGCGTGTTGGCTTGATTTTATCTTTCTTAACGCTCACCTGAAACATCAGTAGCATTATTTTGTCAAATAGTTTCCTTCCTTTTTTGGTGACTTGTTGAAAAATTCACCCCATGAATACCTTTCACTTTTAATCACAGATCTAAAATGTACAAGTCAGCAGGCACCAGCGCATGGCAAGCTGGAGTGCAAAACAAGGAACAACACGATGAGTGCAACAGACGAAGTTTCCTGTAAATTGATTTGCGATTCAGGTTACGACGTAACGTACCTTGCTGCTAAGGAGTATATATGCCATGCTGACGGTAAATGGACAGCAGAACCTGAATTCGCTGACTATCGATGGCCCAATTGCAGTATATACGGGTGAGTTGAAGGTTTCCTTGCTCTGTCAACACTTCAGTGGTAAGCAATCGTACGATGAAAAGTAAAAGAATTGTAAGCTGTGGGAAAGCGTTTCGTCTCCATCGTGGCCGTTATCTAGCTCATCGCGCGCGCAATCTCCCTCACCTTAGGGACGGACCATTAGAAAAGTGATGGGGGGGGGGGGGGGGGGGCGGTGGGGAATTTTCAGCTTGCACGAATTTACTTTAACAGCTGTCTCGATAACACGAAGGCCAAATCTTCATTTTTCTTTGAATTCATATTTTTTTGTCACAGTCCAGGTCAACCAGTACCCTGAAGGTAACAAATCATGTGACGTCACCGAAGTCCAGGGACGGTTGCCGTGATTGGTCGACACGAGACCGATTGCCCCGTTGGTTAGTAGTAGTCTCCAGTGTCAACCGACAAAATGTGATGTAATATTGTTGTATATTTGAAAAAGATAAATGAATTTAGATTTAACTTTTGACCAAGTTTGTTAATAAAAGTAGTTTATGACTTCTTGAGAATGAAGTAGAAACTGGAAATGATAAATTAGCATATTAAAGTACAGTTTGTACATAATTGTAAAAATAATCTTGACGACTGCTTTAAATGTACTAACACCAATAAAAATCTGTTGCACAGTAGTTTTTAATTTTTTGCCTGGTTATTGACAAAGTTCCTTGAATGCACTTCGCCAAGAACGCTTGCTCCTAGTCAGCACTTCAGTGTTTTGTAGCCCAAGTATCTTTTTGTCTTATTTTTACAAGACATAAATATTGTACCCGTTGGTTTAAACCCTGGAGATTGTTTAAAGAAAATGGGTGAGGTCAGAGGCTCATGACTGGAGGGGCGTGTTTAACCCTTTTTAAGGACACCATACACTCTTACCGTATTTCCGAATTTTCTTTGCATGTGAATTTTTTATACCCATATTATAAGTGATACGACAGGAGAGTTAAAAATCGCATCCAGTAAATTTGCCTTTTCATATTGGTCATTACAGGCATTTTACATTTCTTTGTCCTTTAAGTAGCAAGATTGCCTCGTTAAAGAGAAGCAACCAATCAGAGGGCCTGGGCTACACAGAGATTCACTCAAGTTTCCTCGACGTTATTGCTTCTCAAAAATGGCTCTAAAACGCATAAATGATGTTTTTCATCCACTGAGGAACGTATAGAGCCACGAAATAATGGAACACGGTTTCAGCGGGTTCCGCCATTCTGGACAGAGAGTCTTGAAGATACGTCACTGCCCACCAACAAGCAAGCAAACATGTGGTTGAGGCTGCAGCGCAACAGAAGGGCACCGAGAGGACTAAGACGAGGGCAAAAAGCCCTGCTCCGATAAGAGACGATTCCATGACTACAAACATGACGAACGTAGCGAAGAATGATAGCATAACAAACCCAACGAAAAATACCAGTGGAATCCACGCAGCAAGCACTACTGTGCTCACGAACAAGGCTCTTAGAGGTCTTCTTCTGTAAAATCTCAGCAGTCGAGATAGTCGAGACGCTCGCTTGGTGTTTCGCTGCTGATTCTGCCAGTGATGGAGGACCCGCTCCTCGGGTGTGTCATGCGGTAAGTGGAACCTGACTCTCTTGGAACTAGTATCTTGTAGGGTGCTGGTCATTTCCGGACCCTGAAAGGAGAGATAACCATTGAAGCCTTTTCACTTCCAGAAGTGATGAATTTCTCCTTACAATATCAGTATATTGTCCAACAAATAGGTAAGGAGAATTAAGAAAATTATCAACTTCAGGACTTTGAATTGGTCAAACATCATATTCTCCTAACTAACATGCAAGAAAATGTACGGCAGTCAGGAAGAAGAATTGCAATGTAGGTTTTGGGAATGAAAGGGTTACGCTAGATCACACAATCAATGAATTTGCTACAAAACCCGCGAAATGATTTTGAGGCAACATAAACGATTTTTAAATCGGCAATATTACTGTTAGACTCTTACTTCTCAACTTTCCTGCAACGTCATGCCAAAATGCACCTTGTGAAGCAGAAATATACCACGTTATCAGTCACGTTGACATGCATGTCAACAACCAAAAATAAAAAGATGGAGCTTGTAGTGCATGACGACAGACATAACAATGACAACAAGGTCGAGTTTAGACTGCCTCGTGCAACCATGTTGCATAAGTTCTCTTTCTTGTTTCAGGGATTAATGGTGTCTTTTTTAAATCGTTTAACTCTTAAACACCGATATTGAAGTGTTAATGGCGTGCAAAAGAGCTAGCTGCTTTTATTGTATCCTTTTCTTGGCATAAGGTCAATAAAAACTAACAACTAATTAGTCAACCAAAAATGGCATGATTAGAAAGAATCCCCTCACGAAATTGAGAGATTTTTGCAACAAGTGCACCAAGACGAAAACAAAACACTGAAATTAAAAACAACCGATTTATTGTTTTATACTCCTTTCTTTGCCCACTGCTGAACTGTTTTCATAATATTCAAAATCTTGCGCGCCTGTGTCATTTTGCGCATGCGATGTGCATCATTAAAAGTACTGAAAGTTACACTGCCTGGCAGAGTGTATCAGAGCAGATTGGTGGATCCGAATCTAGCTAAAAGCTTAAATCAATGCAACAACGAAAAAAAACCTGTTTACCTTAAGTTTTATCAAACCTTATCCATAACAAAGTTGAGAAGTTGACGGCATCGACATCGCAGACATTCGTTCGTCACGCGCCATTTGTCATGCTCGTCTGTTGCGTCATCTCATCACACATATATGGAAATTTGCCGAATGAAGGGTGCTATGTCGTCACAAATAGCATGCTTTGATTAACAATTCTACGGGCGATTTTCAATTAAATGTCGTTAAAAACAAAAAGGAGTTTTTATTTTAGGACAAGTTTTTATTGCAGGATCTTTTTTTGTGATTTTCCCGCGCTCGCCAAGCTATCGCTTCCTGTCTAGAATGAAGGCAAATTTTCGAAATTTTCAAAACATTAGTCTGTGGTCATATGATAAAATGCTTATTGACTCAGATAGGTTACTTTTGGTAGGCGCCCTTAGTCTGTGGTCATATGATAAAATGCTTATTGACTCAGATAGGTTACTTTTGGTAGGCGCCCTTAGTCAGTGGTCATATGATAAAATGCTTATTGACTCAGATAGATTACTTTTGGTAAGCGCCCTTAGTCTGTGGTCATATGATAAAATGCTTATTAACTCAGATAGGTTACTTTTGGTAAGCGCCCTTAGTCAGTGGTCATATGATAAAATGCTTATTGACTCAGATAGGTTACTTTTGGTAAGCGCCCTTAGTCAGTGGTCATATGATAAAATGCTTATTGACTCGGTTAGGTCGAGCCGGACGGGAAAATATTTGGCTCTCGTTCATGACACACGAACTTCGCTGCTTTCAGTCCGTACGTCATGACCTCGGCCCAAATATTTACTATTCCGGCCTTCCCACTTAGTCAATAAGCCCATAATATTTGCGTTTTAATTCCCCACCAGTTTCTTCGAAAAAGTAACCCTTTTACGCTGCACTAACCCGTCTCTACACCGCTCTATTTTACTGTCTATTAATACATTGTTGGTCCATTGCGACGCTAACTGCGTCTTGGTAAATTGCTTTTAACATTGAAACTACATTCTATGGGCGCACCATCATTTGAATTTCTGATAAAAAAGACTGTTCAACGCTAAGAAATTATTAGGAAAATTGTAAAAAAACCCTAAGCAACCCCGGCAGCTAGATTTTTCATTGAGTATAAAGACTTGCAGCGAAGACAATGTCTCTTTTTATCATCGCTGATGCTTCTTCCATCTTGTCACCCAGTTTAGGATCTCCAATGATTCGCGCAGCATTTTTTACATCGCGACACGTCTCGTCAAGACGCTGAATGCAGCGTACAATAATTCCTGGAAAAGAAAAGTGCGATGCAACAGAACAGTACTGTTCAGTAGCTTTCCATAGAATGAGTGGTCACACTGTATGGTTTGATCCACAGATGAAAAAGTTAGAACCACACTGTATAGTAAAACAAACAGTACCACAGTACAGTACTGTTCAGTAGCTTTCCAAAGAATGGTCACACTGCATGGTTTGATCCACAGATTTAAAAGTTAGAACCACACTGTGCAGAAAAATAAACAGAACCACAGAAAAGTACTGTTCAGTAGCTTTCCAAAGAATGGTCACACGGTTTGATTCTATAAAGTTAACTGCCATGTGACCTTACCTTCTTGGACATCTGTCAAATTGGTGATCTCAGAGAATGGCATTCCTCTCGCCCATTCAAACACGGCTTCAACCAAACCAAAGTGATACTGTTCTTTAAACTCTTCCACACTCGTGCTCAGGCCGCACTCTGACTGAAGACGTGCAATTTCCTCCGCCATTTTTAAAATGCACTGTTTACCCTGGAAAAGAGAAAACACGTTTTTAGCATATATTTTTCTTAACTGAATTGTCGGTGGCCAATGACAAAACACAGATATAATCGATCAAAAACGCTGCTTTTGTTAAATGTGACGCGTTCGAGCAAAATCTGGTTGCTTTGAGGTTTTAATTTTTCACTGCTATCACCCAACATAGGATAAAATAACCACGGAATTTAATTGAACTAGACGCATATCTGCGTGAGCTCGAGCTTACTATGTAGTCATTCCATGGACCTCCCACTTAACGCATGCGCATAAGGAGCAGGCATGCACATTACGAACTCGACGGCGATTTGCGACTGAACGTATAAAAGAAGCAAAAATTTCAACTCGAATGTTTCCTCTTGGGAAGTTCGAAAAAAAAACAAAAAACAAAAACCAAACAAAACAAAAACAAAAACAAAAGAAAGGCAAACAGGAAAGAAATTTAAGTCACTGCTGAAACGGACTGCATCAAAAAGGTTAGCAACTTGCGAAGTAAGTACCTCCTCTAATGTCTTTGTCAAGCTTGGCTCGCTGCAACGTCGCTAAAGAAAAAGGCAGCAAAACAAATATTAACAGAAACACAATCATTAAGAACGTCAATAACACAATTCATGAAGTAGTTAAAATATTTCCACGAGAACTACGAGAGATCGTATGTTCGTTTTTGAGACATTTAGCACCGCGTTATTCGCTTTCACGGCTGACGTAAAACCGTGGTTTGGCGTTTGCCGTCCGAGGTTTTACCCTTCCATGTACTTTAGCATAACCGGTTGTCACGTCAAGTAACAGCGTGACAAAACGTAAAAATTGTAAAGTGTTTTAACATTAAAATTAAGCTTAGCTTACCGGATAATATCTAGCAATGCATTGAAAATCATCGAGGTAAGACATCATTCAGGTAAACAAGGTTTTATGTGGTACACAGAATCCAACGAGGAGTGAAATATCCACGACATCGATGTATACCGCAAAAGTATGCTAGGAGCCGCCATACTGAACATGAGGAGTGGTGTTTTTCGGGTCGTTTAAGTAATGGTCCGACTAAGAAGCAGGCACAAAAACAATAGAGCTCGGCAATAGTGTCAGTTAATTTTGTGGTGCTAATTTGCGCATAGAACAAAAGCCAAATTTGGCCGAAAGACAGAAAATAGGGATATGGAAAAGACAAGGTCTAAAAATGAGGTTTTATTTTTTCATTGTTTTTCGGGGTTTTTTTGGTAGTAGGAAATGAGATGAGGCGATTTAAATGGAATGAACAATTAACTGTTCGCACCTTTTTAATGAGTTTTGCCGTACATCTGCCTACTTTTAGCCGGAACATTACTTAATAGCTGTTGTAATATCCCAAGGCAACTGGTTCGCTACCCAAACCCACAAACAATGTGAAAATAATAGTGATGATTAAAATCTATTGTTTTAAGTATCCAATGAGAAGAGACCTTAAGAACAGCTGCTACACTGCCGTGTTTCTCTTTCCCCCAAAATTATACCTAAATTTGCAGAAAACGAATTGCTCCACATGATTTTCGTATTTTGAACGTGACACAGACATATGCTTTAAACTCAAACCTCTTCAGGTAAATCACTTACGCGAAATCTTTCCTCTCCACGTTGACAACACACGTTGCTAAAGACAAACGTGACGCAAAGGCCTCGTCACGTGACCTCTAGCCGTTCGCGGTTCGAGGATTTTTCCGGAAAGCCTGGTGCTATATGTCTCTTGTGACTGTCTTCTCCCCGACTTTTAGGCGGAGTAAAAATTACTGTATCGTTTTCGAATTTTTGTAATTTAAATCGTATTGCAGATCCGCAGTGCTAATACCACAAAGGATATCTTAAAATATGAACTTTCTTGGAAGTATTCATTATTAGTAGTTACTTGAGCCTGTCACGACAGATTTTGACAGTGCAATGAACCAATCACTTGAAGCAAATACGTGTCGTCAGCTGAAAGCGCGGGAAAACGTTTGCAAGCCAGTGACCAATGGTTTCAGTTTTTTGGCTGGGAAAGTGGTGCGAGATTTTTTGGCCAATCAAATATCAGCAACGCAGTACCCCCAGTGAATTATGAACCGCCCCAAATGGGCGAATGTATATTCACATTCCCTTTATGCACCTATCAATGTAAAGCCCTAGGGAGAGGGGGAACTCCGGGCACATGTGGGACACTTGACTTTTCACAAGAATTTCGCTAAAAATCCCCACCATGGGCCCCCAAAATTGGGTCAAAACAGATCAAATATCCCCACCTTGAGGACTCTCTGACGAAAAGCAAGAATAATCATTATAATTAAAAATCCACGCAATCCTCACAAAGTAAGGTGTTCATTCAATTTATATTGAAAGCGAGTCTTGAGAAGTAGTTGTTCTCTTGTTGAAAACAACTGCTTTCCTCCAAAACAGCCATGATATATCCGCGCCAGTTCGAAATTCCAAGATGGCTGGCTGCACCCATTAGTATTAAGATGTAGGGGAAATTTTAGCTAAAATGTTGTGGGAAATGGTCGCTGAGTGGAGGAGGCAAGGATGAAACTAACCCCGATGCAACCCAGCAAGAGTTAAGAGAACGAGAACTAAATTACCGCAGCTGGCGATTAAAGGGAAGGAAAATCCACTGAGGAATAAAGTGAAACAACGTGCCGATAATAAAACTATCAGCAAAGACTGGTAGATTAAAGACGTATCACGCCATTTCATAAAATGAGACTAGGAATTTGATTTATTATTTACCTGGACAAACACGAAGCAAGACAAAAGAGCAACGATTTCTGTCGGATGAAGATCCGTGAAAGTGTTTTCAAACACGAGTTCAGTGATGATCAGTTCGTGATTACTGATCTCACAAGCCACTCGTCCCTTTAGTTGAACGGTATTGTTGCTGTCGATGTAACGCAGTCTTCGTAAAACCTGCAGGAAACAAACTATCTGCATTAGATGTCGATGCCAGAGTAAAGCAAACTTCACACCCTGAACGTGGAATATCAGGGTCGGATCCAGGCTCTTTCTTAGGAGGGGGTGCACCTCTAAGCAATGACGTAACTGATGGGTGACGCAAACAAATTCAAACAGCCAACAAGGAAGAATAACGTTTATTATATAGACACCGATGAAATACCAGGATTTTTCCACTGACGAAAATTTGGTATCCAGTAAGATACAATTTTTATCTTTCACATGTGAAGATATCACGGTTGTCATGACTACTTCAGGCTCAGCCAATAGGAAATTACCATCACAGCATCGCGCGCGTTTACCTTTTCATCGGTGTCTATATAATAAACAGAATATTACATGGCCGCTTGGAGATACGAAATTTCTCTTCTCGTGTTGAAACACTCGAAGAGAAATTTCGTATCTCCGCGGCCATGTTTTAGTTCCGAACCAATAAACCGCATTTTATTTTGCAAAATACGACAGTCGAATCTATATTTTGTTTTTAAATGGTTTTTATATTGCTGATGAATTTTTACCGTGGTTAAATAAAGATTACCCTTATTAAGTGGTAACCCTCAAGGAATGGCTAAGTAACCGCTTAATAGAGGGTGACCTTTTAATACAGGTTCGACTGTTGTGATATTAGAGAGCCCAAAGTCATCTCGGGAGGAGCGCGGAGGGGGGTGGGGTGGTGGGTATGGGAGGGGTGTGCACCGTTCCCTAGATCCTCCCTGAATAAGAGCGAATGTTCACATTCTTAAATCTAAACCAGATGTAAAAACCTATAACATTTAAAAGTACTCTAAAGCAGCTATTCAAAGAATGGTCACACCGCATGGGTTAAGTCTCACTGTATATTAAAACAGACATTGCCACAGTACTGTTCAGTAGCTTTTCAAAGAATGGTCACACTGCATGGTTTGATCCACAGATGAAAAAGTTAGAAAACCACACTGTATGGTAAAACAAACAGTACCACAGTACAGTACTGATCAGTAGCTTTCCAGTGAGTGGTGACACTTTATGGCTTGATCAACAGATGAAAAAGGAAAAACCAAACTGTATAGTAAAATAAACAGTACCGCAGTACAGCACTGTTTAGTAGTTTTTGAAACAATGGTCACGCTGTATCACAGTGCAATTCTGTTCAGCAACGTTAGAAACTTCAATTAATGGTCGCAGAGCATGATTTGATTCACAGAGGTAAAGTACTGATTGATTTTTATTTAGTTCAGTTACCTCTATTCTATGCAGCAGTTCTTCTCGATGTTGAAGACTCTCGTCTGACAACAAGAATCGTAGACTAGTCACGTGTTCACTGAGCCTCATTTGTTGGGCAACAGACTTGAACTAAAACCATGAAAAGCAAGCAAACAAATATTGAATAGTTTACAAGTGATTCTATTTAGCCAGAAAAGACCTTTCAATTGTAAAATGAGCCTCACTTATCTTCTAAGAAATTTCACTTTCACTTGACAGAAAGATATCTCGGCGCCGTCTTTCGTGCTACGTTGAACCAATCATTCTTAATAGGTTTCTTGGAACACTGTTGTAAAGTTTGCCAATTTTTTCCAGATGCAGTCTTTTTCCAACCTAGCCGTCCTTACACACAGACGACAAAATTCAATCACTCAGTAAAGTTTACTCTACTAATATGCTACTTTCAACGATAGGTGCCTATATTTAGGTTTCTAGTAACTGCAGTACATTTTTGAGATTGAATGTGAATATATGAAAATTTCATATCTGTGAACTGCAGCAGAACGATTTTTAATAAGTGAAAGATTGTCGTAGGTATGTGAGCAACTCAAGGTGCTGCAAAGACCTGAAAAATTCAGACTTGAACGGGATTCGACCCCATGACCATGCAATACCGGTGTAACGCTCAAACCAACTGAGCTATCAAGCCAACTGCCAATTTTTGAGCTTGCCAAATAAGTAGCTAAAACAGGTGATAGTGCCCGTTTATTGGTTAAATCTATAATCTGATTAACTAACGTGATCTTCAAACTTCGGACAGTTCAAACACGTGTAGTCAGCCATTCTTTCTTCTAGGCTTTGCTTCCGAGCTATAGTGGTCACCATATCAAGGTCCCGGATGTTGAAGTCTTTGACTGGATCCATCGTTTTCAATCCCTCCGGGTTGGCTTCGGACAGGCGCAGTAACTCTTGTTCAGCCATTTTGGTTGTGTTTCCCGGTGGGTCATTTCTTAACAGAAAAAAAAGTGGAGACATGCGTTACTGACCAAGTGTGAGGTCAAGATGGCTGCATATTGACCAAGCGTGAGGTCAAGATGGCTGCATATTGACCAAGCGTGAGGTCAAGATGGCTGCATATTGACCAAGCGTGAGGTCAGGTTGGCTGCATATTGACCAAGCGTGAGGTCAAGATGGCTGCATATTGACCAAGCGTGAGGTCAAGGTGGCTGCATATTGACCAAGCGTGAGGTCAAGGTGGCTACATATTGACCAAGCGTGAGATCAAGATGGCTGCATATTGGCCGAGTTCTTTCTCTGCGTTTTTATTGAAATCGAACGAGGGCAATATCTAGCCACCTTCACGGAAGAAGCTTGGTCAATAAAGGATTTATTACATGGCTATTTTGACGGAAAATCCCGAGCAGGCAAGATAAGCCCATCTTGCCTGCTCGGGTAGCCAATCAGAAATCAATATTTTGCCTTATCTTGCCCTCTCGTGGAACCAGCCATAAAACAAAAACCATTATTGTATGGTAAGGTAGTCTTAGGGAAAATCAGAGCGTTCTGATTGGCTCGTTTTTTGGTCGGGATTTTGCCATAACGACCGTTTTCAGGGAAATGGTCATAGGTCACGTATTTCTCTTTAGGAAAGTCGGCAAATTACAAGTAATTGCAGTAGCAAGTAAAAAAAAAGTACGGCCCGTCTGCGGCATAAAAAATACGGGCATCGGTCACTGTTTTTGTACATATCTTGCTGCGTTTGGTCTGTACTGCCATGACTTCACAATACAGCCAACACGGCGCTCGACTGAGATTCCGACAACCTGAGCAGAAGTCATCATGAAAGTCACTTGACTCTGAAGATGACTTCCTCTCAGGTTGTCGAAACGTCAGCCAGCGTTATCAACAACAGTTGTTTTCAAAACTACTTCCAGCCGGACGATGGACCAAATTCAACAAACAACTACTGAGATTCACAGGATTTACAGTTTTTAATGTACTACTTATCGTACCTAAATCTTGGGAGCATTCTCTTCTTGTGGTCCTCAATAATCTTGCTAGCATCCAGCTTCATTTGCCGCACAGAAATGGCGCTTACTTCAGTTCCTTTGACTTGAATAATCCTGTGAGAACATTTTCTCTCGGGTAAAAACAACCGGCGTTTCACAAACGGCTGCAAGTTTTCATCGTGTGAGAACGGCCAATGTGTTGATGGAACAACGCCTGCTGTGGTTTTCGCCTCGATTTTCTCTGCCGATAAAAAGCTCCATATTCATATAAATATATACCGTACATACAGCTCATTAACTGACAACACGCAAATGAAAGGAAAAATATATATACAAAAAGGATGAAAGACAGGTAAGGAAAAAGCAAAAAAAAAAAAAAACTCAAAAAAACATACCATAGATATATAGGATCCAACATATTACGTACAATGCATAAAACACGCGAGAACTATTTACTTTGTCTTATTAAATGAGTTTTTTAAAGATCTAGACACTTTTCTTGGTGATAGTGGTTCCTAGGATATAATGGAACCTCTTACCACTCAAATTATATATAACATTATGTTACAATGTAGTTCGAGACTTCTAATTTGGATATAGTATTTGATTTCTTGATTCTTGGGGATCAATACAAGTATCTGGGCAACTCTTCACCAACTCCTCCCCTAATCCAACTTTAACCGTAACTTTTTAACTGACTATAACTTGTTGGGTTTGGGGAGGGGTACGTGTACAGTTGCCCAGCTACTTACATTGATCCTTTCCTGCTATCAACGCCGGTTGCAGTAATTTCATTTACCACCGCTATGACGTTTAGGCTAACTCTGCGCTTATATGAAGGTAAATGCATACCTAGCACTAGCTCTCGATTTGAAAGGGTTTGAAATGTACTTGCTTTGCTGGCTTTATTTCTTTCTGTTTATATTTTATTACTTTTTCGTGTCTTAAAGTTACAAAATTACAAAGTATATATGTATCACCCTCCCCTAATCACACGCATACACAGCACGACACACACACTCACACTGACGACAAAAGCGCTAAAACCGGAATTATAGATATGTGTTAATAAAAAGGGAGAACAATAACTATTAATATTTAATAACTAATAATTAAAACTATTTGCTAGCGTCATTTCGGTACTCAACAGCAGTTGAAAACCGAGCTGGAGCTAACTCGCCTAAATCGCTTTAGAATGCCCTGAGAATTGGGCAGAATTGAACAAAATTAGCGGATTTTACTGAAAAGGATTTAATTTTCTTTCAGTTAAACGCAAAGCCGTTGTATGTGGGCCACCGGTGGTACGATAGCAGCGCCTAAATTCATCGTAAGAAATTTGTTTTTTTTTTTGCCTGGAAATAACCCAAATGACTCATTTGTGTTGTTGCTAAGCAGTAAGTACAGTAAACAATACCTGAACTGTGTGAGTGTTCTTCCTCGCTATCGCAAATCACTAAAACTTGAAACTTCTTCTCAGAAGGACTGGGCGCCGACTGAGCGTGCAAGGAAGAGAAGACCTGGGACGAGACGTTTTCTGCTTGCAATATCATAGCTAAAGTGTTTTTATGGTCAGCAGTATCAATGGTGATGACACGCCCAGGAGACAGAGCTCGCTGGCCATGAGCAGATGAAAGGATGGCTGCCTGAAGGCGAGAAATTAAAGAAATATTGTTACACTTGCAAACCTTGTCATTCCGCTCTGATTCTACCTCCAACATAAATGCTGCAAAAAAAAACTTGAAACCCAGCATAAAGAATTCTTTAAATACAGGGACGAACTTACCTAAAATACCGCTTTTTAGTTGTAAGAGTTGGCGATCTTAGGTTTGAAAGCAAGAGAAAATGAGGTAAGAGAACGCGTCTTCCATACTGGGTTCTCTTACTATGATAAGGGGAGAGAATCTATTTTTAAATACGGAAACTATTTTAACTGACCAATGGTTGATGTCCTTCTCATCACGTGGTTGTAACTTCAATGCGTCATTGGGAAACCGCGCAACTATGGAACGAGATATAAATAGATTCCGCGCTAAAAATAGATTCTGTTCCCTTATCATATCAGACGGGGTTATGTTCTCTTTCCTCATTTTCTCTTGTTGAAAGATATTGTGGCAAACTGTAGGCTCTCCATTTTCTTTTCATACGATGGAAGGTTAATCCTCTTAGAACATTTATTGTCCGATGCCGTGTAAACAAAAGATAAAGGAGCTCGTTTCTAAGGAAACTGGCGCTGCGCCGGTAAGAAATTGAAGCACACAAGAAAAAATTATAATAATAATAATTTAATAATAATAATAATAAAATAATAAAAAAATTAATTAAATAAAATAATAAATAAAATAAAATAATAATAATAATATATTATTTTTTTTAAATAAAATAATTTTAATAATTTAATAATTTACTAAACGGGTTGATACGGTAAGTTTTAGGGGGTGCTGTCGTTGAACTATTTCCCACCGAGGCAACAACGGTTTCGAATTCTTAGCAGAGCTGCAAATAATTTTTGTCTTGAAAGAACATATGTCCGACTAAGTGACCATTTCAGTCGGACAAAACAAATATGTAGTCGGATATCACCAATAAAGAAGGTTGAATTTTATTTATCTTTACTATTAAACAATACATGATAAAAAAATTGTCGGGACATCATGTCCTACCACAGTTGGGATTTCGTCGAACATAAATTAATTTTGGTCGACCAATGACCGATCATCGACTGTTATTTGCAGCCCAGCTTAGAAAGTCATACAAGGCACAGTTCGAGTGTCACCGCTACACAAACCTGAACGGTTCTTGTCAATTCTGTCAATTCCCTACAAGCCTTGAAGTAAGGTTTCAGGTCTTCACTGCAGAATGCACACTCGACATCATTGATATTCTGCAGTTTCTTCTCTAATTCCTCCATTTCACGTTTTCTGGAATGCGCATCCTTCTGCATGTGAAACTCGGCGAAGCTTCGTTTCATCATGTCTTCCACGCGCAGTTCTTCCACTCGTAACAGGTTTAAAATCATGGAGTATGTTAGACGGAACTGGGACACCAGTAAAGTCGGCATTCCCTGAGAATTACACATGATGAGTTTTAACACACTTTAAATCGCGAAAACAATTACAAGGGGAGGGTAAACCTATTTCAGTTCTTAAGTGCCAACTTGCACGCTGGACAGTTTCTATGCTACGAACTGCCAAAACACTCGGTAGATTTCGACATGAGTGGAGCCTGGGGGACATTTTCTAGTAAGTCACGGTAATTTTGCGGAATGTTTTTGTAGTCCTTAGCGTAGAAACCAGCCTTGCATCGAAAATGGCATTCCTTACCCTTGAAAACCAACGAAATTTTTGTACCGTTGTGTAAATTTGCGATCATAAAATAGTTTCCCGGGCCCGTGTGTGCGCTTCCAGAACATAACAGTACAACGTTCACTGGTGAGCAACTTCTATGAAGCTCTACAGCAATAGACACGTTAAAACGAGGTTTGAAAATCCAAGTGCATTTTTCTTGAAAAATTCTCAACTTACAGTGTAACTTCTCGAACCAAGGTCACCCAAACTAATTTTCATACAAATTATCCAATCAGGATCAAGTATCTAAACAAAAAATCTCTCCAAGTGTTTTAAATTTCGCTTAAAATGCATATAAATAGCTCTGAGACTGTACAAAACATATCAAGGTTGAAAAAGAATCACCTTAGTCGGTTGAAACTCGCCACAAATTTGTTGTTCAGCGTCAAAAACACATATTCAAAATTCTCAACCGAAGCGAATTCTATAGTGCGGTTTTCAATTCACTGTCTGACGTTACCACGTGACTGCCTCGGCTTTGCATCGATACGATACCTGATTGGATAAAGGATCTCACGCCACTTTCTCAACCAATCAGAAGTGAAACTGCAGCCAATCGTGACAGGCAGGTCGCACGCGTTTTCCCGCGCTAGGTGCTAAAACGTGTTTGTTTGAGTTCTGATTGGCTCCCTGGCTTGTATGCATCAGCTTCGACTGGCCAGAGTAATTATTTACGTGTTGTTTTCTTTTATTTTGAACGAAAACATATTGAAAACCGCTCAAAGCTTCGGCTTACCCTCGATGTAAAAACCTGTTACGATCACGAGTGACGTAGAACAAAGAAAATAAAGGAAGCAAAACAACAGAGACTGGGAAAATCATAGTGAAAAAAAAAAAACGAAGAAAAACTAAACAGGCTTTTAAACCCAAAGCTTCACTCACCAACATCATCTTGTGCAGATCCGCCATCAATGGTACTTTTCCTTTGCATAACAGCATCACAGTTCCAGTAGAGTCCAGGCCCCTGCGTCCAGCCCGGCCGGCCATTTGAATGTACTCACCGGGTAAAAGGTCTCTGAAACACGTCCCGTCATGCTTCCTAAGCGAGTCAAAAACCACCGTCCTGGCAGGCATGTTGACCCCCATGGCAAATGTTTCCGTAGCGAATAGTATCTGCGCAAATATGAGTAACAGCAACGACTTAGGGACGGACCATTAGAAAAGTGATGTGGGGGGGGGGGGGTGGGGAAAAAAACAAAAAGAAAATTCATGCAAGGGAAAATACCAAGAAAAACAATTCGTGCAAAGAAGAAGGTAAAAAAAAAATCTTGCAGAAGGAAGGTCCAATTGAATCACACCTTGCGTTTGGCTAAGCGTCGATATTATGAAAAGAAATTGGAAGATGCTAAATCAAATACACATGCGACCTGGAAAATTTTAAACGAAGTCTTAAATAGAAAAAAGTCAAGGCCTCAATTAAATGCAATATCTAAGTCAGACGGTCAGGAGATTTCTGATCCAGTGGAAGTAGCAAATAGGTTTTGCAGTTATTTCGCTAGTATTGGTCCCAACCTCGCAAAGAAGATCCAGCCTCCTCCTTGTTCACATAAAGATTTTCTATCTGGATCATTTCGAGAATCAATCTTTTTTAGCCCAACAACAGAGGATGAAATTATTACCATTGCTCAATCCTTTGCTTCCGGGAAAGCGGCTGGATACGATAATATTCCAATGTCTATAATTAAGGAATCCATTCAAATCATTACGGGACCTCTGGCTCACATTATAAATTTATCGATCGCTCATGGCGTTGTACCAGATCAAATGAAAATAGCTCGTGTGGTACCACTGTTTAAAGCTGATGACCAGTCACTATTCACCAACTATAGGCCTGTCTCGGTTCTACCTAGCTTTTCAAAATTTATAGAGAGAATAATCTATAATCGCTTGTATGATTATTTAACTAATTTACATATTCTCTGTGATAACCAGTTTGGCTTCAGGAAAAACCACTCAACGACGCTTGCCTTGATTGATTTGCATGAAAAAATTTCATCTGCTATTGATCGTGGTGAATTAGCGGTTGGTGTTTTTTTAGATCTCTCGAAAGCTTTCGATACAGTCAATCATTCCATCTTATTTGATAAACTTGAACACTATGGTATACGTGGCTTGGCTCTGAAATGGATTAAGAGCTATTTTTCCAACAGACTTCAATTTGTAGAATACAATGGTTATGTTTCGTCTTGTGCTAATATCATGTGTGGCGTTCCCCAAGGTTCAATACTGGGGCCTTTGTTTTTTCTGCTCTACATCAACGATATAATCAATACGTCAACAATATTACAACTGATATTATTTGCCGATGATACAAACGTTTTTGTGTCTCACAAGGATAAAGACTGCCTGACTAATATACTGAACGCTGAGCAAAATAAGTTGTCATTATGGTTTAGAGCTAACAGGCTTTCATTAAACTTGAAGAAAACCAAATTCATTGTATTTAAACCATGCCAAAAGCGTACAAAGGAAACTATTCAACTCTTGATTAATAGCCAGAAAATTGATCAAGTAAAAGAAACAGTTTTTTTGGGAGTAATCATGGATGAAAATTTAAATTGGAAATCTGAAATCTCACATGTCGCCAATAAAGTTTCTAAATGTACAGGAATTATTCGTAAATCCAGTTTCTATTTATCTACGACAACCTTACGAACACTTTATTTTTCTCTAGTCTATCCATACTTTTTTTATTGCAACTTAGTTTGGGCCTCCACTTACAGAACTAACCTTATTCGTCTTGAAATTTTACAGAAACGGGTGATCAGAACTATAGCTAAAACCACTTTCGATGCACATACTGATCCAATCTTTCAAAATCTTGGTATCTTAAAATTTCATGATATATACTTAATACAACTAGGCTTATTCATGTACTCCTATCAAAATCATACTCTACCTTTAAAATTTAATGGTAAATTTACCTTACAAAAACAAATTCATTCGTATAATACAAGAAACTCGTGTAAATTTCGTCTGCCTTTCTGTCGAACTCGAACCAAACAATTTTCCGTTTTTTATCAAGGACCTAAATTTTACAACACCTTAAACACTAACATCATCAACGCTTCCTCACCTCTTCCCTTTAAAAGAGCACTTAAGGCATTTATTTGTAATAATTATTAGTATTCTCCAACAGAGATCTTGCGAAAAAGCTTTTAATATTCAACATTATTTTGTAAACTTCCGTAATATTGATTAGTTTAATTTTCCACCTGATATTATTTTGTATCCGTCGCCGTAATTTTTATGCCATCTTCGAAAAATTGTAATTGAGGAGGCCTAATTAACATAAGCTCTATAGTCTCTTTTGGGCCTCCTCGCCATTTCTTCCTACATTTTTTGGCATTTCTTTATAATTATTGTAATGATGTGGCAAATAAATAAATACAAATACAAAATTGTGACTTTTTCACACGTAGTAAAAAAAATTCGTCCAGAGGGGTTCAACGGAAAAAAAATTCCTGCACAAGCAGTGAGCGAAAAATTTCCCCCCCCCCCCATCACTTTTCTAATGGTCCGTCCCTTATTACGCAAAGCAAACCGCTAGCCTGCGTTCAGAAGTGAGAACTTTTGCGGAACTTTATATTCTTGAGATTAAAGGGAGATAAATTGAATATTCAACATTCTCGCATTAAGTATATCAAGTAAACAGCGAACTGGTTCGCCACCAGCTACTTGGGATTCTTAAGGACTTTCAAGAAAAATAAAATTCACTAAATTAAAAAATCGCTTTGAGTTAGAGCTTTGAGAAGTTGATTACGAACTGTATGTTCAAACTTCGTGAAACTTTGAGAATTCATATTCTTTTTAATCTCAATAGTAAATTCAAATAGCCAGTTTTACAAACTTTATTTTGATATGGGGTTTGGAGTATCTTCAATAAAACCTATAGGTGCTACAAGTATTGTGGGGATAGTTTCTAAAGAAACTGGTGCTGCGTCGGTGGGGAATTGAAGCACAAGTAATTGGGATAATAAAATGAATTGATAAAGTAAGTTATACCACCGAATTTCGCTCCGACGAAGGGCTAACGCTCGAAACGTCAGCACCTCCCTTTTACCTTACGGTGGTATATTTATCAATTTGTTTGAATGTCCCAATTTCTTGTGCTATAAGTGCCACACCCGCGTGACTGGACACCCCTCTGAGGGTACACGGTAACCACAACCTTGCTGATTTTTAGTGGGACTTTGTTTCACTCATTTGGACGGCCACACAAGCCTATAACTACTGTCTAGATTAATAAATGGATAATAAACGGATTAATAAATGGGTTGATAAATGCATCAATAAATGGTCAATAAATAGGTTAATCAATAAATAGGTTAATAAATAGATCAATCACTCTTGGAAGTTAAGGTTGCAGGAGTTTGGGTGAGCTGATTTGCCAAGTTCGCGTGAAAAACATTCTCAAATTAAGAAGGTCCATAAAAATGCTTACTTCCGCCTTCACCCATGTCAGGGTCACATACAATCACTTACAATTTCAGGAGCATCTATCTATACTAACTCCTTGTGTCAACCTTTTCACGAGTGAATTTATTTTTAGAGCGACTTTCTCCCACGAAATCACTCGATACCACGTCGACCACATCAGAACTTTCCTCGGAAAATCATCTCAACGTTCCTCGCTGATCGCCAGTTCTAATTTTGCAACCTGATGAGCTTCTGTTTGACGTGATCGATACACTTGTCAAAGCTCTCTTTTGATTGTGTCTTTGAACTATGTATTGATAACGAATTTTAGCGCTAGGTGAGTTTTGTAAATGAGATCGATGACGTTGTATATATTTTAACGTTTTAAGTATTGTTATATTCATAGGACTTCATCATTATCGTTTATTATACTCACTATTGTAATATTCTGTTATATTATATTATATATTATATTGTAAATACACAATTCAGCTTAGTAGCTGCAAGCTTTTTTACGAATAAACTATCTATCTATCTATCTATCTATCTATCTAAAGTTACGTTTTCAAAACGAATACGGATGCGTGTGAACAGGGCCTTAGTATGGGAGATGGTGGCTCTCATTGATGGAAGGTGCAAATTTTTGTTCAGAGTTAAATTCCTGATCTAGCATTTACCTTATGTGTTTAGTACTTGGCATTAAATGTCAATATTAGATGTCACATTAAATGTCAATGTCACATCAAATGTCAAATGTCACATTAAATGTCATGTCAAATTAAATGTCACGTCACATTAAATATCAACACTGCCCCCACATCCCCCCCGGGCCCCACCCTAGCAAAAGTTAAATCAGAACAATTACCCTTTCAATCCCACAATTACCCTTTCAATCCCCCCTCCACGCGCGTCCTTAACACCGTACCTTAACAAGACCACGCCCAAAAAGCATCTCTACCATCTGTGGAAACAAAGCAGGGTAACAGATTTTAACAATTTAACTTGCATTTGTGATCAACATTCAGTTTCTCCTAGTTATCACTCAATATGTAGTCATCAAGACAGGTGATGGGAATGAACGGAAATGATCAACGATAATGAACTGTGTTGACATTCTCATTGCCCCATATTTCATGGAAGAAAGGAGAATTTGTATCTCGATATTGGGGCTTGAGGGGTTCATGTTGACAAAATGATCTGATTGGTTCATTGGACTGACATCCCCTGGTCATCTGTTTTTTTTTTCTGCTGAGACATAAAAAAAATCGCTAAAACAAAGATTAAAAATAATCAAAATGCTCCTGGAGGTCGGTTTAACTAATACCTCTTTGATGATAGGTAGCACCCCACTATGGTGGACTCCAAGGCCTCGTTTCAACAACTCCTGTACTCTGGACACCTGTAAAATTTATTGGTTTTTGATCAAATGAAAATATTATAATAATAATAATAATAATAATAATAATATACTCCATTTATATTGCGCATATTCTATATTAATAATCATATGCACATTACAATCAGACCAATAGACCATGACACCGGAACACGCCCTACTCTTTTCGAACAGTGCCATGGATTCTTTTACGTCCCACATTACAGATAGAGTTGTGAGACGGGGCCTACGGTTTATCGTCCTTATCCGAGAAGACTAGAAAGTCTAACCATTTGCAGATGCCATTACAAAGGCAGCACTTTCTACTCAATGATTTTAAGACCATGAGTGTTGGTCCGGCCGGGGTTTTGAACCCGCGACCTCCCGCACGGTAGTCCAGTGCTCTACCAACTGAGCTAACTGGTCGGCGGTTTTATATTTATAGGCGCAGTCTAGGAACGCGTGGAGTTAGGCGAGTATATGGTGTGTAAAGCTATGAATTTTATACTGTTAACGTGTTACACCCGACACTACTGTACTGTGGTTCTGAATATTTCATCTGTGGATCAAACCATACAGTGTGACCATTCCTTGGAAACAGTACTGTACTGTGGTACTGTTTGTTTGTTTGTTTTACTGTACGGTGTGGTTCTAACTTTTTCATCTGTGCCTTAAACCATGCAGTGTGACCATTCTTTGTAAAGCTACTGAACAGTACTGTACTGTGATACTGTTTGTTTCACTATACAGTGCGATTTTATATTTCTCACCTGAGGCAGTTTCCTATCGGTGCCTTTAAGTCGCGCCAAAGATTTCTGAATAAATACATGGATCAAGCTCTTCTCTGTGGAAGTTGTCAAGTCAAGGTTACTGAGCTGATCTGCGTTGTCATCGCATCGTTTTCTTGAAAACGTAAATGCCACAACAGGGAGTTTCTCTTTTTTTCGCAGCATCTCAATCAACGATAACCAGATGTTACGATCCTGAAAAACACATTATGACAACATTAATATCCAAACTACTGGGCTGTCCTATTGAGTGGTTGACTGGGTGACTGATTAACAGATAGATGGATTCGCCTAGTGCCTGTCTGTCTGTCTGACTAATGGGTTAGCTGCCTGACTCCTTTATTGGCTATCCATAGAATTTTCCACAGTATATAACCACTGTATGACTGGCTGATAGACTGGCTGACTGAATGACTGTCTGACTGACTGACTGGGCTGACTGACTGACTGGCTGGCTGGCTGACTGACTGGCTGGGCTGACTGACTGACTGACTGGCTGACTGACGAGCTGACTGACTGGCTGACTGGTTGACTGGCTGACTGACTGACTAACTGGCTCGCTGACTGACTGGATGGCTGACTGACTGACTGACCTATTGACTGACTGATTGGCTGACTAACTGACTGACCTATTGACTGACTGACTGGCTGGCTGACTGACTGGCTGGCTGACTGACTGGATAGCTGACTGGCTGACTGACTGATCGTCTGACTGACTGACTGGCTGATTGATTGACTGACTGGCTGACTGACTGACTGGCTGACTGATTGATCTATTGACTGACTGACTGACTGACTGACTGACTGGCTCGCTGACTGACTGACTGGCTGACTGATCTATTGCCTGACTGACTGGCTGACTGGCTGACTGACTGACTGACTGACTGGCTGACTGACTGACTGGCTGACTGACTGACTGGCTGACTGACTGAATGAATGATTGACAGATGGATTATCTACTTAACACCCGTATTGGCTGAATTCAGTACCGTCCGATAATTCATTTTTGGGCCCATTGCATGTTATTTGCCTGCCTATGGAAGTGGTTCGTTTAAATGACTGACGCAATAGTTCACTAACTACTTCCCTTTAGAGCGGTTTCAAACTTATGGCCGTGAAAACCAAAACCAACGTCACTACGCCGACCAATCAGAGCGAATCCACACAGTCCAAGGAGCCAATCAGAGACAAAAGCAAATACACATTGTCATTACAGAGTGCGAGTGACTGGAATTGGAGCCTGATAAAGCGAGTTAAGCCATTTGTGCCTTGATCCACCTGACATATATATGTTGTAGTTCAATATTTCCTTGGTTCAAATTTTATTTTCCTTTGTTTTCTGGTATGGTAATGTATGATAATGAGTTTGAAACAAAGCAAAATAAAATCATTTCCCGCCTGGCACGATTCAGCTTGTGTACAGCCAAACGAACGTTTTAATGTGTCTTATTCTGTATAATATAAAGAAAATTGCACGTTGGCTCGAAGATAAGAATTTTATGTTCTCGTGGCAAGAACAATATCTCGCTCGTTATTGTTCTTGTTCTTGCCACCGTGTAATATCCTCTATTATTATATGACTAGCTCCGCGAGCGGGCAAGATGAATCGAATCTCGCGCTGTGATTGGCTACCCGAGCGGGCAAGATGGAGCTAGGTTGCCCGCTCGGGATAAGGGCTTTGTCCCGCAAGGAAAATTCATCCAATAAATCCTTTATTGACCAAGCTTGTTCGGTCAAGATGGCTGGATATTGGCCTCGTTCTTTTTTTCCGTGTTTATGGACCTCGACTTCGTCTCGGTCCATAAACACGCAAAAAAAAAGAACTTAGCCAATATCCAGCCTCATATCCTATCTTGACCTCACGCTTGGTCAATAACCCATATTTCTCGTTCTCATCTTTCAGAGCTACCTGGTCATGATGCCAGTTCAGCAAGTTAGATGTCAACCACAGGTGGCCTACCTCTTTGATGTTAATTGCGTGGTGAGTTTTGGACCCATAAGCGTCCTTACCCTTCCCCTCTCGCTCCTTCTTTGCTGCAACTGCAGCTTCGTAACCGCGCGTCAGGAAATTGCCATTGGCGTCAACGATCATAAACAGTTCATTGCTGGTCTTGTTACTGTTGCCCGTGTACAGGAAGTGCTGCAAAGGGACTGGGCGCTTGGGAGTGCTAATCACGTACATCTTCTTCTTCTTTGTTCGACTAAAAAAAATTAATAAACCAAAAAAAAAAAAATGAAAAAAACAAAAACAATTCACAGCTGATCTCGTTATTTCATAACCCTTTCACTTTGTCTTGATAGACTCTTGAGTTGGGCGCACGTGGTATTCTGCATCAACATGCTTCTCGGCATCTTCTTTTCCACTTGTGTTTGTGTTCCTAAGTTCTTGGTCTTGGTCTTGGTCTTATGTCACAACGTTTCGGCAATCCTGCCCTCCTCTGGTGATTACAGTCACCTGAGGAGGGCAGGATTGCCGAAACGTTGTGACACAAGACCAAGACCAAGACCAAGACGAAGACCAAGACCAAGACCAAGAACTTAGGAACACAAGCACAAGTGGAAAGGAAGGTGCCGAGAAGAATGTTGATCCTTTCACTTTGACATTCAAGTCCTGCAAGTATGCAACCCATACAATCCCATGAACCTAGTTTAATGGCCTTGCTCCCAGGAGTCTCCTATAGCTCAGTGGTAGAGCGTCTCAACTAGTTATCTTTGCTTTCAAATCCTAACAGTATGTAGGATGTTTGTCCCATGAACCTAGTTTAATGGCCTTGCTTCCAAAAGTCTCCTATAGCGCAGTGGAAGAGCGTCTGAACTAGTAATCGGAAGGTCGTAAGTTTAAATCCTACGGGGAGAAAGTTCCGCAACGTTTTGAACATGAAAACAACATTATAGAGAGGGAAAGGAGAAAGTTTATTAGTCAAAACATTAAAACACGTCCACTGTCCAAAGCATTTTCGTGATCACTGTAGCAACCCATGGAGTGTTTGCTGTTATGGCGGCCGGTGCCAGTCATGAAACTTACCCAATCCAGTCCGCAAACTCCAAAGTATTTGGTACCGTGGCAGATAACAGAATTAGCTTCACTTGAGCAGGAAGCATGATAAGCACCTCTTCCCACACAACTCCTCTCTGTAAACGTGACATAATTTTTTTGAGGAAACTTAGGCTAACGGTAACGATGAACAACAGTGTGCGTTTTTCACTTACAAAAAGAGGTGTTTTCACGACGGCTTTATCTATTCTTTTTAACTTTTCTGTATACTCGCCCCTAGTCAACAAAAACAATTCCAAAGATTCTGTAATGCTACGCTTGTTACATAAACGGTTTTTACAGTATCGCCTGGAATCATTTGTGCAAGGAAACGTGTTCTCATCTCGTTTATAGACTCGCGTATACAAAGCGAAACGCGTTCGGGATTAGATCGCGTGCCGACCGATTTGTTCACGCGATACAACCAGAGTCAAATCGGAGGTGACCGAAGACCGCGTTATACCGCGTTCACCAACCCAAGGTTTCGACGCTCCTGTCTAGTGCCTTCTTCAGGGGTCAAAGTTGTTTGTGGCTCTATCTATACCCGTGTTGAATGGCGTTATTTAATTACAATGTGTAAATGCAGATCTGTGGTAGTAAGCACGAGAAAATGGGATAATCAAACAAGTTGATGAAGTAAGTTATACCACCGTAGTCGAAGGCTAACGACGAAGGGATAACATTCGATACGTCAGCACCCTATTTTTTTACCTTACGGTGGTATAACTTACCTTATAAACTTGTTTGATTATCCCGATTTCTTGTGTTACAATTCCCCATCGACGCAGCACCAGTTTCTTTAGAAACTACCCTCATAATACTGTCATAGAAAGCCATCATCGTTACGATTTAATGGAGTGAAAACGCTGACAATGGGGGTTATTATACACTTAATGTATGGTCCCGAGGGAAACAGTTAGTTTCGAGTCCCGAGTTTCGAGTCCTGATGTTTCCAGAGACTCTGGAAACATCAGGACTCTCGAGAAAACAAAATAACTAGTTTCCCGAGGGACCATACATTAAGTGCTTTTTTTAATATATTTAGACTTTTCCTTAGCAAAAGCAACCAAACAAAGACGGTACAACTGGCGCGCGGGCAACAACTGCGCAATTGTATCTCGGTCGGAAATTTGAATCAACCAATCACAGTGTTCGTTTTGTTGAGTGAAAGTCCAGCAATATAACAATACTTATAAGAACATATCGTTTAACACCAACTTTGAACAAAGACTTATTTGAAGATGGTATTTCTATACAAATCAACATTTTTGACACAAAGCATATTTGCTCTGGTTAAATACCTCGGCATCGTTGACATAATGCACTTCATCGAAAATCACCCACTCTACATCTCGAATTGTGTCAGAACCATTGTACAACATGGATCTGAAAAAGAAAGCAATAGTTGAGGACCCAATTTTGAGCAGTGGTAGAGTGTTGCTGGAAAAAAATGCGTACCCAGCACGGAAAACCATTTCTTGGTAAATTGAACCACCGTAAGGTAAAAGGGAGGTGCTGACGTTTCGAGCGTTAGCCCCTCTTGTTCGCTCCGAAGAAAGGCTAACGCTCGAAACGTCAGCACCTCCCTTTTACCTTACGGTGGTATAACTTAGTTTATCAGTTCGTTTGATTATCCCATTTTCTTGTGGTTTCAATTCCCTACCAACGCAGCACCAGTTTCTTTAGAAACTATCCTCACAATTAACAATTATTCGCCGAAGGCGAAGTGATTATCGGTGAATATTCACCGAGACGAAGTCGAGGTGAATATTCATCTCTAATCACTGAGCCTGAGGCGAATAATTGTTTTAGTATAAATACATAGGTGATTATTTCAAAAAAAGAAAAAAAAACATTTTACAACACGGAAAAATTCTATTTCATCAAAGCGCGCGAACGACTGGCAGCCATTTTGTTCGTCGAGGTGATTATCGGCTGATAATCCGAGATAGCGAACCAATCAGAGCGCGCGGTTTTGTATAATCACCTGAGTATTTATACTAATACTTGATAAATTGAGTTTGTTTAATTTCTTTGCATCCTACCTGTATCTGGAAAAACAGATTTCTTTCGGTTTAATTAAACAACTTTTGAACTAGTCTCCTTCGCAGCCGTTATTAGGGTCGTCACGCAACGCTCCTCCCCACTAACGGCTGCTCACGAAAGAGACACATTCCTTTCCCCTTGTTTTTGAGAACTAATAGAATGCACGTTATTGTTATCGGCTACGCCAATCAAATTCCTCGTTATATTTGCTGTCGCTTGCTGTGCGCGCGAAAACAAAACATGACAGATGCACACGTGCGAAACGACTTGGACCAGGTTTCCAGAATATGGAAGCCTGCTTCTTATTGGTCAGTTTTAGGGAAAGGAATGTGTCTCTCTCGTGAGCAGCCGTTAGTGGGGAGGAGCGTTGCGTGACGACCCTAATAACGGCTGCGAAGGAGACTACTTTTGAACCAGACCGAATCTAGATAAAACTATTAAAAAATCATGGATAGATAACGCTGTCGTTTTTTGTCGACTGTTGATGTAGATAGCAAGGGCCGTCATGTTTTCTTCCAACGGTAAAGTCTTTGAAATAAGTAACCTCACAATTTATCAAGTCTTAATCAAACGTTTCTTGTTTCTATGCCCATCTATTTTCCCTTTTTTAATTCAGAACGGTTGGAAAAGTGTTTCATTGGGAGGCCTAAACCGTTGCAATCTTAACTCTGTCCCAGTAGTGACCAGCATCCAATTTCTCATTACAATATCCACCGTTTAACAACCATTCAGGTTATGAGAATAATGAAAATGATAACCAAAAAAAGAGTTGTATTAATAATTAAATAAATTCTCCTCAAAAGTACCATAACAAATGTAAGCGAATAGTTAGGAGAAAATGGATATTGATATCGGAGCTTCAACGGTTAACTGGTTTAGGTTAAAACGGTTGATTCAAATAAAAAATGGCTTAAACATATATTAAACCAACTAGGTACCTCTTACTAACCGTGCTCGAGGTCCATACTGTAAGTTACGGACCGAGTTTTTTCCGCTCGGATTTATGGTCCAAGCGCCATATAGAGCGTTTTCACGTGACGTCACAGCAGCCATATTGGTGTTCCAAAACAATGAAACGGCGGCCATGTTGGTGTTCCAAACTAATCCTCTGGGAGTTGAACTCTTTTCTTATGTAAAAACTTTCTTTTGTTCCAAAACATTTGCATGGCTGCTGGCCACGTGAGTGAAAACGCTCTATTCACCAATATTCACTTCAAGATTGTTAATTACTAACCTCAATATTTCTGTGGTCATTATCAAACACGAGGCTTCAGGTCTGATCTGCACATCTCCTGTCAGTAGACCAACATCTTCAAACGTGTCCTTAAACTCGCGGAACTTCTGATTGGATAACGCTTTGATTGGAGACGTATACACTGTTCTGGAAAACAAAAACCAACAGTAAGAATGCCGCAAGAAAAATCTGAGCACGTTTGTCATGGGCCGACCGGTTAGCTAAGTTGGTTGAGCACTGGTCTATCGTACTGGAGGTCGTGGGTTCGAACGTCGGCCAGACCATCACTTAGGGTCTTTAAATTACTGAGGAGAAAGTGTTGCCTTTGCAATGACATCTCCAAATGACGATAAAACGTAGGTCCCGTCTCACAGCCCTTGTTCGTATAACTTCGTGCGACGTTAAAGAACCCACACAGTGTTCGCAAAGAGTAAGGGACGTAGATCCCGGTGTTGTGGTATGGCCTTTGTGAATGTAATTTCACACACGTATGTATTATGAACGATCTTGAACACATCCTAGGTGTTACGTGTTTAAATAAAGTATTGATCGATTGATTGATAGGTAACCCTATCTCTCCGCCACACTTTTTTAATGAAGAAGTAGGTTTACGCACGTGGCGTTATCAGGTGGTCCAGGAGAGTAGGGTAGGGGGCTCCACCAACTCAGCGCCTTCCCCATCCTCGTATATACCTCCCACATGCCGCTTGTCTCACAGAAAATAACACTTCTTTCATCTCCCTCCCCACAACATCTCCACTCCGCACCTCACACAGGATGTGTGAAGGGAAAAACGGTGCTGTGCTCGCTTTAAGTTGGACAAACCCATCGAACAACAGATTAAAAAGACACTGAACAACTCCTCTGCCACAGCAAAAACAAAGCGTAACCAAACTAAACGGCTTCCCAAATACGAAGATACAACCCAAAACAAGCTGCGAAAAGGATCAACAAAGAGATAAGAACTACTGCCCCACAATAAATAAATAAATAAAGAAAGAAACAAACAAATAAATAAATAAATAAACAAACACACAAACAAACAAACAAATAAATAAATAAACAAACAAATAAATAAATAAACAAACAAACAACAAATAAATAAATAAACAAACAAACAAACAAACAAATAAATAAATAAATAAACAAACAAACAAATAAATAAACAAACAAACAAACAAATAAATAAACAAACAAACAAACAAATAAATAAACAAACAAACAAATAAACAAACAAACAAACAAATAAATAAATAAATAACCTTGTCATGTGTTTGTTGGCCAAAGCAATAGCATATTCTGCCACCACTGTCTTGCCTGCTGACGTGTGAGCAGCAACAAACACATTCTCATTTGATTCAAGACACAGAACAGCTTGCTTCTGGAACGTGTCCAGTTCAAACTTCCACTAAACAAGAACAAATAAGAATTAGCAAGACACTTCTTTGGAAGAAAGTTTTGTCTCTGGAACTACATGTAAAGTGCTTTGCACAGCACCAGGGTGGATAACAAAGTTTGCTTTACTTCGATGTGCGAAGTAATGGGTGCCAATAAATATATGTTTCAAATTGTGTTCTTTAATGCAACAGGGAAGCATATAAGACTTAATTTGTCTTGTGAAAGTAAAATTGTGTGGTACTTCATTGGAGTTTATATAAAAAAAAAAACATTACATGCCCGCTTAGGGATACAAAACGTCTCTTCTGAAAAATATTCAACACGCAAAGCAAAATTTTGTATCTCCACGCTTCTGTGTAATATCGTCTGCATTGCATGTGGCTGGTTCTGCAAACAGGAAAGGTGAAGTGAATCCTGACTTATGATTGGCTACCCGAGAAAGAAAGATGGACCTATCTTCCTGCTCAGGAATTCTCGCATTGTCCCAGGATATGAAAGAAAACAAAATAACCATAAAATAAAGCTTGTTTGGTCAAGATGGCTTGATATAGACAGTCTTAATCAACAAAAATGCAAAAACAGACTTGGTCAATATGCAGCCATCTTGACCTCACGCTTGGTCATTATGCAGCCATCTTGACCTCATGCTTGGTCAATATGCAGCCATCTTGACCTCACGCTTGGTCAATATGCAGCTAGATCTTGACCTCACGCTTGGTCATTATGCAGCCATCTTGACCTCATGCTTGGTCAATATGCAGCCATCTTGACCTCACGCTTGGTCAATATGCAGCTAGATCTTGACCTCACGCTTGGTCAATATGCAGCCATCTTGACCTCACGCTTGGTCAATATGCAGCCATCTTGACCTGACACGCTTGGTCAATATGCAGTCATCTTGACCTCATGCTTGGCCAATATGCAGCCATCTTGACTTCACGCTTGGTCAATATGCAGCCATCTTGACCTCACGCGTGGTCAATATGAAGCCATCTTGACCTCTCACCTGGTCAATAAGGCATATAAAAATTAATGCACCATGATACCTTGTGTGCCATATCTGGAACTCGCTTATGAAAGTCATTAACAGGTTCTGATACATTCACCATAATGGCCCACTCTTCTTTAGCTGGGTGGTTTTCAGCAGGTGGCACTGAGATTATTTTCTTCTCTGAAAAACCATCTTCCTAATGAATAAAAAGAGATTCTACATTTTAAACAAATCTTTATCACTCCAGAGTGATCAATATGCAACTTCTTAGTGATGACAATATCATTACTCCATTGATATTGGGAGTAAACAAGTTTTTTAAAAATGTATCCTAATTTTAAAATACCCTAAGTCAGCACAACAATGTTCATTGCATCACTGATTTAATTTTTTTCTTTTATTTGATTTCTAAACCCGACTGAGTTCACAATAAAGATTCATAACAACATTAAGAACAGTAAATGCATTGTGAATCAACCATGTGGTTGTCAGCACAGGAACTCAATCAGTCAATCTCTGGTTCCATAGTACAGGTCTTAGATGTATTTGGACTAAAGTTTAGCAATTATTGTCTATATTCCTCTTTATACAGCTTAAACGTATTCATGAATGCAAAAGTTCAATACATGCACCTCCAGTAAAACATTCTCCAAGGAATCTTGGGCTTGCTGCACTCCTGAAAGGCCAAAAAATAGTGAAGTCTTACATTAGGAAAGACTTGTCTCCCTTTTCTTTTCAAAACTGTCACCATGCACATTCTGTTTTAGGGTATACATTTAGATGTAAAAGATGAGTTGCATTGTTCATACCTTCTGGATCTTGAGTGTCATCAACTTTTTCTTGTAACTAAAATGAAATGTTTAAATTGTATTAAAATTACCATCCTTCTGGTCACAGTACAGTATGTGATCAGAAGTGTCTGATAACACAGCAAGTACAGGTATAACCAGTTGTTTTGCCTGATGGTCAGTTTGCCTGAAACTAGGTCACCAGAAAAGTTAAAAGTCTATCCATATACAGTCATATAGAGACCAGAATGGTACCAGTATTTCACTAAATTACTGGTAAAACTGTTTAAATTAGAATACATGGCACGTATGGAAGTTCATTTCCATATTGACCTCATCACAAAAAAGAACCAATATACAGCCATGTTGACCTCATGCTTGGTCAGTAACACATATTTAATTTAAATAACCTCCTGTTGCTCTTCTTCTGATTCCATGTCATCTTCACTGTACTCTAGCTCTTCAAGGGTGGCTCCAGCCACAATATCTGACATGGTAAGAACTTGTGGAGTAGGAACACATGGTGAGGATTCTAAAAGAAATAATCACATTACAGATACAGTGAGGAGAGAGTTAAAATACAACCTTAAATCTGTTAAAAAGTGCGAGGTGTGAGATAAATTCGGTGACCCAGATTGTAGCTCATCCTCGGTGTAAAAACCTGTTACGCTCACAAGTGACGTAGAACAATGGAAACAAAGGAGACAAAACAATAGAGACTAGGAAAATAATAGAGAAATAACAAAGAAAAACTTCACAGGTTTTTACACCGAGGATGACCCCAGATTGTATAATATATTGAGTGATTTATAATGCTTATCAAATAAAATGATTCAGATCTTAGAATGAAAGATGCAAAAAACAGCCAGAGTTTTATCTTATATAAAAACAGTCATCAGAGTGCTTGATTTCCTTTGTCTTGTCCTTTTTCTATTACATGTATTTATTATATGACCTGTTCGGCCCTGTTCATGCAATCCCATAGAAAACTAATAGTAACAGCTGACATGTGTAGGGCTGGACAGGTTGACATCAGCTGGTACGGAAAAAGCCGTCAGGCCCTGGTGCACTTGTTCAGCTTTGTAGAGAAGTAAAAAAACAAAACACTGAACAACAGAAATAAGAAAACAAGTCACATTCTTCAATGAATTGCAAAATTCTTGTTCTGACCTTCAAAGATAAAGGGAAAGTTTTTACGTTTTTATTGTAGGATCTTTTTTTGTGATTTTTCCCACGTGCACCAAGCTGTCACTTCTTGTTTGAAATAAAAGTAAATTTTTGAAATTTTCAAAACTCAGTCAGTGGTCATATGATAAAATGCTTATTGACTCAGTTAGGTCGGGGTGGACAGGAAAATATTTGGCTCACATCATGACGCACAGACCTTGCTGCGCTCGGTCCGTACATCATGACCTCAAGCCAAATATTTTCCCATCTGGTCCTCTCACTTAGTCAATAAGCACATATTATTTGCTTCAGACAAACCAAAGTACAAGAGCATCCAAGATACTCAAACCAAAAGTAAGTGCATGTAACAGAAATCAGTACTATAATGCAATGTTCTAACCTCCTTCTTCTTGTGTGTCTTTGAATGAGGAACCATGTTTAAATCCTGGAGGTGTAGAAAGGAGATCTACAAAATAATTAATACATTAATAATTATTAGGAAGAAATAAATGTCAATGGCAGAATAACTTTTCAGCTCCAACTGAAGAAGTGGTCAACATGCAACATGTCATTGTCATATCAAATTGTTGGCAAGACAGACCTTCTTTTGCCTTGTTTCACAATTCAATTTCAGAGCAACATGCTGATGCTAAATAGTAAAATAATGAATATAAACCTTTTTCAAAATCCAGCTCTCCATCAAAGACAAGATCTGGCTTTCTTGTTTCTGGGGCTTCCATCCCACCTGTGAAAGAGAGCATCAACTGAAATTATCAAGAACATAATGGGATAAAGCATAATTTAGTAGTTGAAGATTTGAACCTAAGTAAATATGCATATTTTGAACAGCTGATAGCTGAAAAAAAAATAGAAGAAAAGAAAAAAAAACTAATCAAAAACAAAAAAAAGGCTGGGTGCAGGTTTAAACCCCACTCCAGCATGTTGTTTTTCCTGCTATAATATTATTTCCAACCACAGTGTAAGCAATATACTGATATATGTGCTACTGACCACGCATGAGGTCAAGACAACTGTATATTGGTATACAGAGTTATTTCTTCACAAAAAAGAAGTTGGCCAATTAATATCCAGCCATCTTGCTCAAACAAGCTTGCTCTATAAAGGGTTTACTATATGGTTATTATGTCTCATTTTATTTTAAAAGATGAATCAACCTCATTCCAATAAGAATGAGGTTGAGGATGAAGCCAGAGCTCCAAAGCGGGCAACATAGGGCCATCTTGCCTGCTTGGGTAGCCAATCTGAAATCAGAATTCTTCTCATCTTGCCTGCTTGAGGAACTAGCCATGTCATAAGATTTATTTCACTTCACTTTGTGTCTTAGAATTTACAACTCTCCCTAATCACACAGGAAACAGGGGTGTTTACAATAATCCCAGTTACATGTACAGTGTGTATGTAGAGCCAATTAATAAATTTCATCCACAATGTTGCTACCTGGTAGAAAAGGATAGTTAGTGGATTGGCCTCGAACTGATGCAGATAACGGACCAGGCTGACGCAGCAGTGACATGGAATTCTTTGCTGTACATCCAGTGTCCATCAACATCACCTGTTAGAAATCAAAGACCAGAGAGATTTTACCATCTTTAAAGGGAGTGTAATGGTTAGTGTATCACACTTCCAAGCTGGAAGTCATAAGTTCAAGCCCTGGTGATGGCACTGTGCTGTTACCTTAGACAACACCCTTAACCCCACACTGCACAGTTTTCAAATTTAAAGAGAGTAACAGGAGGATTTTCAGAAGTAGCTGGATCACTCTAGCGCATTAGCAATTCCAGTGAGGCTTCACCCCTCAGAGGGAGGGTGTGGGAGTTGGTTTTCCCAATTTCAATTTTTAGTTTTTCCCCACGTGTACATGTATTTATTTATTCTATTTATTTCTTTTTAACAAGCCTACTCTGAAATCTAAATACAGAAAAAGTATGTGGTGCAAACACTTGAAATAGGCAGTGTTTTGCGTCGGGCACTGGCTCAATTTGACAACCCTGCACTGTCTCTGTGGGTCGGTTGTTTGAAAATGCTTTCTTATAAAAAGCATTTTCTCCAATACGTTTCTCTATTTTTATCAGACCACACATTGTATTCAAAAAGAATTATACTGAATGTGATTTTTAGCTCTCATATCTGCATTTAGATTTTACTCAGACACTAACCCTGGGTTACCTTAACCCTGCTTCCAACAACCTGGCCCAGGTGTATAAAATGGGTACCAGCAACATAAAGCTAGGGGTAGCCCTGGGCTTGCTTTAATAATCAAAACCAGCTCACTATTTGTTTCAATTTTCTTTGCAAACTGTAGAATTCAACTGTTTCACCTGGTTCAGCAAGAAAACTTGAAAAAGGACACAACAACAAAACCTTGCTATCTGAGTATATTTTGCATGAATCTGCACTTTCATTGTGTTTTCACTGATGCTATTGTTTGGTAACCTTTTTGATAGTCAATGCTGTTATCGTACTTTTCCCAAGCTCATTAAAATTTGTAGTAAAATTTCTTGAGAGGGAAGAAGGTAGGGAGTCTAGAATTATTTAAACTCTTTTAATATGGAATGGTTATGTCTGGATATTCTCTTGGAAAACAATCAAATGAAATAAAATGCAAAATTGCACATCACAAATGCTATTAATGATTAGTATAAATCTACAAGCGTTCTATCACAAATGCCGTGCTCTGATTGGCTACGCTACCCACTATCTATTCTGTGATAGATAGTGAGTAGCGTAGTAATGTGCCCTTGCTAACAAAATGGCGGCAGCTTCTTCACGTTTTCGAAGTGTCCGTGAAGAAGATTTAGACAGTTTACTGGTCGAGGCTGTTCCAGAAAAGACAAAGTTTTGAACGTCTAGTAGATTTATACTAAAACAATTAGATTATTCGCTCTTGATTTCTACGCATGATAGTTGACTCGGGCTGCGCCCTTGTCAACTATCACACGATAGAAATCTCAAGCTCATAATCTAATTGTTTAATAGAAACTGTTTGAAGTTTAATAGAAACTGTTTAATAGAAACTGTTTGAAGACAATAGAAACTACCTCCTTGTAGCCCAGAAGCTCGCCAGTAGCTGGGTTTCTTTCCACTTCCAATGTAAATGGCACAGGGCAGACATCTGCAGACAATAGGCTCTCTGGATCTCTTTCACGAGGCCAAAACCTTCAGGGACAATGGTTAGCCTATGTCAACCACATTTCATTCCCAAAATTGCAAAATAATCAAAGTTAATTCTATCTAGTGCTCTGCACATGGGAAATGGACTTCGTAGTCAGTTGAGATGCAGTAATGTTCTTTTAATGCTCAGTGTGCCAAATTTTAGATCAGAAGGTTCACAGTTTAAAACCCTTTCACGCCCAAAAGTGACCAATATAAAACCTCTCCTTACAGCCATCAATATTCAAATGAGGAGAATTTAAAAGGTCATCAACCTAAAGACACTGAATTGATGTCTGAACAAATTATCTAAACTGGCATATAAGAAAGTGTACTGGTGTAAAAGTCACTTAGGAAAATTCCTCTAAGATCTTGGGAGTGAAAGGGTAAAGCAAGGGGATGGCACTGACCTGGCTCATTGAAAAGAAACACTATCTAATTAAAAATGTCTTTCTCCATTCAGCTACATAATAAATAAATTATGTATACATACATACATACATACATACATACATACATACATACATATATATATATATTATATAGTTGTTGCGGGAGAAAAAAACACAAACAAACTGCATGTTTATCCCTACAAGCTTGTTTCGTGGTTGCCCACGCGTCAGGGGATTGATCTCTGACCAAATTCTCTAAATTCTAAGGAAATCCCCTGACGAGTGGGCAACCACGAAACAGGCTTGCAGGGATAAACATGCAGTTTGTTTGTGTGTTTTTTTCTCCCGCAACAACTAATTCGCTCTACATTCATGTATTGAGCACTGTTTTACGTTAATCTACTTTTACACTTTATATATATATATAGTTTTTGCGGGAGAAAAAACACAAACAAACTACAGGTTTATCCCTACAAGCCTGTTTCGTGGTTGCCCACTCATCAGGGGATATGGTGGGAATGTCCTTTACCATCGCTTATATACAAAGTAGTTAAATTTACATAATAATAGAGATCGTTAAGTTTCAGGTATTGCGTAAGAGGGTTTTGTTTCTGTGGCGGCAAGAAGACACAAGCTCATTACGTTTGTTTAGCGTGGATAGTTCGGGTCGGCAGATAATTAGGAATTTTTCTTTGAGGCAGAGGTTACATCTTTTGCTTGAGCTGTTATATGGCGAGTGTGAAGACAGGATCCGCCAGGAAATAAAGTGTTCAATGTTGTTGTCTTTAAGGGTCCATATGTGTTTGCTGAGCTCGGTGGAGTTTCTGTGTTTAGCGTGGCGGAAAGATGCGGTGTGGTTTCTGTATATTGTTTTGAAGTCGTTTTCCGTAAGTCCGATGTAGGTTTGGGACGTGTTGTTGTCTTTACGCGTAACGGTGGCTTGGTAGATTACCGATGGTTGTAGGCAGTTTCCGTTGAGTGGGCAATTGTTCTTTTGTCGGCAGTTGCATGTCTTTCTTTCTTTAGTGTTAGCGGCGGCAGCATCGTTGGTTTGTGTAGATGTGGCGGATCCTGTCTTCACACTCGCCATATAACAGCTCAAGCAAAAGATGTAACCTCTGCCTCAAAGAAAAATTCCTAATCATCTGCCGACCCGAACTATCCACGCTAAACAAACGTAATGAGCTTGTGTCTTCTTGCCGCCACAGAAACAAAACCCTCTTACGCAATACCTGAAACTTAACGATCTCTATTATTATGTAAATTTAACTACTTTGTATATAAGCGATGGTAAAGGACATTCCCACCATATCCCCTGATGAGTGGGCAACCACGAAACAGGCTTGTAGGGATAAACCTGTAGTTTGTTTGTGTTTTTTCTCCCGCAAAAACTACTTCGCTCTACGTTCACATATTGAGCACTGTTTTACGATTAATCAACTTTTACACTTTATATATAAATATATATACATTATATATAGAATATTATTCAAATGGCTACTGGTGATGTAATGCAAGGAGCAACCCTGTCATTTCACATCCAGCACTTTACACCAGTATTGCAGTTTACTGTTTACCTTTGCGTTTTGTGAAAGTCATGGATAGGAATCGCACCAGGATTTAGCAGATAGTTTTCTAAATCTGACTTCAGATCTGGAGAAAACAATGGAGGGAGACCACAGGGAAGCTGAAAAAATAAAATAGGAACATTGCAACATTTTAAAGTGAACTGCATGACAAATATATTAAGACATGAGGTACTGAGCCAGTATATTGCAAAACTGTAAAAGCACTTACGGTAACTACAGCAGATGTAATTTTCCTGCATCTGTCTCTTTCAGATATAAGTAAGGTTTGTATAAGTTTAAGAGTAGAACCACTGGTGACTGATAAAAGGGACATAATAAAGTAGTAAAGACAAAAAGTAGACCTTGGTGTCCTTTTTGGTGCATGTAACAATTCCAAAAATTGAATGGATCATAGTTAGTATATGAATGGATTAAGGACCTTAACCCGACATTTAAGTGTCATACTCTTCCTTTATATACTGTGTGTGTATGTTTGGAGGATTAGTGTTTAATCCAGTTTCCCTGGGCTTGCATGAGAACTAAATGAATTGACTGGTGTTGTTAAGGAATTGGCCATCACACTATTGATTCAAAAAGAAAAGGCCTGACAGAGGTTCAAACCTGTGTCTTTAGTCTAATAATAATAATATCATTATATGTTTGTATCAGCTATTTGGGTACCAGTATTTGGAATAAATCATGTATTTCCATGACAGATGGAGATGTAGTTGAACTATCGTTATATCTGCATAGCAAACAAAAAATAAGTACATGTTATAGGTTAAAATGAATTTCAGGTCAAAATGGCTCCAAACTAGTTTGAATTGTTTTTTCCTTTGTTTCAGATTATTGGAGAGTTACGAAAATTAATCAGAAACAAAGGAAAAAACAAATCAAATTAGTTTGGAGCCAAATTGACTTGAACTTTATTTTAACCTACAACATACACAAATTGTTATTTTGCATTAAATGAAGCAATGACGCATTTACGTGTACAAGAAATTGTTACTTCAAAGTTTGAAGTAACTAGTGGTTACAAATATGTTGGTATTAGTATAAAAACAACAATGTAGTGACAAAAGCAAAAACACTTACTGTTGTCAAAGGCTTGAGTTGCTGTTTTGAAGCACTGTCTATTGATTCTGGAATGACTTCAACTGTGCCAGCACTTCCAACTTCCAGGAGATCAAAACCAAACTTGGAGACATCAGTGCTTTCTTCACTCGCTAAAATCAAAAAAATAATAGAAAGAATCCACTTTGAGGAATTGCACAGACAATAAACCTCATGCAACTCATTAAGTGTTACTTTATAAACAGAACATTATAATTATAGCTGTTGTAGGTTAAAATTAATTTCAGGTCAAAATGGTATTACTTTGCAAATACAACTGATGGTGCTAGCTTCTATCAAACTAACAATCTACAATAGTTACAGTAGTTTGATCATGTGTAATTTGTGCACCCCTTGGCCGATATATCGGTCGACATATCGACCGACACTCAACTGATGTATTGGTCGCCATATCAACCAACACTCGACCGATATATCGGATGACATATTGACCGACAATTGACCGAAATGTAGACCAAGATATGTCAGTAGACATATCGACCGAGCATCAGTCGACATATCGACCGACTATCAGCCAATATCTCGGTAAATTATAGTAGCCAACACTCGGTCGATACGTTGACCATTGATTGTTAGTGAAATATCGGTCGACTGTCGGTGGTATATCAGTCGACTGTCAACCACTCTTGGTCGACATGTCGACTGACACTCGACCGATGTAATTATTGGTGGACATATCGACCGACACTCAGCTGATATAATCGGTCGACATAATTCAACCGATATATCGGTCTGGGGTGAACAAAATACACATGATCCTGTTAGTTTCAAAGACTATCCTGTTATTCTACAACACTGTCTATTTAAAGATAATTTTGAATATATTTCTAAAAGCAGTGGGGAGCAGGGTTGGCGCAGTGGTGAGAGCGCTCGCCTTCCACCAATGTGGCCCGGGTTTGATTCCCCACCCCAGTGCCCATTCTGTTTATCATTCATTTGACAAAATAAACTTCACTTTCAGAATCAGATTCACTTTACAAGCTTTTTTTTAAAAGCTGTGATTATTTTTAGAAAAATAAGCATTAACCCCGTAATATCGAATAATACTTTTTTTTTGGTTTACAGAAGAATCATTCCTACAAACACTTGCTAGAGCAGGAACTGAACACAGGACAATTTCACTGGCTAACAAACGAGAGGGCTAATTTAAAAGGTTTGAGACTTCGTCAAGTCCATATAACAGATAGTGAAATTTTACACTTAATCACTATCCACAACAAGTGTACATTTTTTCGAAAACCAAGTCAATTCAGACGTACCTTTCTCCTCCATATTCTCGTCTCCTTGATAAGTCGCCCCTGTAGTTTTTAGACGAAAAAAATGCCTTCATTTCAATCCGCGTTTTCTTTTTCCTTTCCTGTCAGCCATCTTGCCCGAGCACAACTCAGTAGCCTGGATCCCAGCGTCTCCCCAATCTTCTCTCCATCTCGGCGTTGTTTGTTTAGAAAACAGTGCCCGAGGGGAGCATTTGATATACAATTTTGGATGTTTTGGGCACGCTATCTTGTTCCCCTTTTATACTGCTTCCTTTAAAACCGAAACATTTACATCCGAGGAATCAATGGCTGCTGTGATAGAGGAGGAGTACGATCTCCGGTTTTTGGAAGACGACAACCAAGATGAGACCGACGCAGTTTCGACGCGAGTAATACAATTAGAAAAGGATTCGGAAATCCCTACCAGATATTTGATTCGAAAGATATTTTCTCCTCAGCTGGAATCTCCATACCACTATCATCCTGCCGCAGAAGCGTCTCTTAGACCTCAGAAGGTAAAACTTTTTTGTCAGATCGTTTTGTTCTTAGAAGCAAAATAAGTTCAAAGCAAAGCTCGACTTAAGCCGTGCCCAAGGGATTTTAGTTTGTTGCATTTATCACCTCGAAAGGATAAAAGTGTGTCATATTGCAGATGTAAGAGATAAAAGCTTAAAACCTTTTTGAGTGAATATTTTGTTGAGGGGAAGAACGTACCTGCAGTAATAATGAGGCGAATTTTAGCGTCATAGTGATCAAAGGGGAGTTTCTTATGTCTTGGAAAGGTTGATATACATGTACATCCTAATAACCCGACAGCGAAACCTTTGTGAACATTTTTCGACCTCCATGAACTTTTATTTAATGAAACTTGCTCGGCTGTGAATTGGCATTCCACCGCACTAAGCTATTTCAGCTCAGCATTTTAGGTATCCTTGAACTGGGAGATTTACATTTTTTTCTCGCGGAATTCGGAAACAATCTATCAGCCACTATCCTCAGAAAATTGGTCGCCAGTGCGCTAATTTATCGCTGGATTAGCGTTTTAAGTGGATCTTTCTTCGAAAGGAAATGAATTTCACTGCACCTTTTTTCTTCACACAATGTTCTCAATTGACAGATTTGTCTGTTTGCCTCAAATTGATTGAATTTGCTGCTATTTAGGTTACCCTACTCACCTGTCGTTGGTCCGTATGACATTTTGATTGATGCTTCCTGTTTTGATTGACGTTCTTTAATCACGAAGTATGACATTTATGACAAATTGTATTATTCTAGATTTACATAATAGCATATGTTGATTGATGTCTGTTAGTTTGAAAGCAAGATTAGGGTGTTTTTCAGACTGTGCAGCACTTACAAACTCCATTGAAAGAGCCCTCACACTCTTTTTTTTTTCAACTTATTTTTACAAGAAATGAAACTTCAGTTGAAAAAAAAGTGATCAAAGTGTACTAAGGCCTTGTGTTTTATTTGCTTTTCTTTTGGAGAATTAAGCTATCAAATTATTTTCCACAAACTCTGTTGCATAGAGTAAATATTACTTATTTAACTGTACTATAAGACATTCAATTTGGACAAAAACCATTGTCAGTTCCATTTGTTCTAAACTTATTTATTTTGCCACATCTTTATTCTTCTGAGTGCATGTATCAAGCTACTGTTTCAAAAACATAATTTATATATATATATATATATATGTGTGTGTGTGTGTGTGTGTGTGTGTGTGTGTGTTGTTTTAAGTCAACTGGCTATCCATAGTGTACATGTATTGTAAAGCTGTGACTAATTGATTGACCTTTTTTAATGGAAGGGCAAGATTTTATTCTTTTGAAAACCCAACTTTTACAGTTTGCTGATTCATAGGTTTGTGTGTTTGTGTTTCTGGTTAAGGTGGAGAAGAAGTTTTCACCAATCTAACTTATTTGTTTTATGCGTTTTTGAGTACATAAAAATGTTATCTTTCCTTTGTTACAAATGTTCTTGACACCAAACATGAAGGAGACAAATCAACTCAGATTCAAGCACCATTTTATTATGATTCACAACACTCTGGTCAAGAGCACATGGTATGAAATCAGTTATTGTCACAAACTGAACTACATAGTACCAGGTGCAAAATTTCATTTTTCTTTTTCAGGAGAAGGGAGTGACTTAATGAATTTCTTTCTCTATTGCATGGGAGGGTATTGGCTTATTAGAGTGGGGTGGCTTAATAGAGGATTTATTGCATATTTGGCACTCTCATATTCATCAGGTTCATTCTAAATGGGGATCAGAGGTTAGTAAGGGTTGGCACAGTTTCTCACACCCTGATGATGTTGTGGCCCTGCTTACCTTTGAGGACACTAGTAAACAAGACATCACAAAACTCGATGATGCAGTTGCTAGTAAGATTACTGACGTATTGTCAAAGATAAGTGGTGACTCCAAGCTTGAGCCCCTTCGCAGTAATGGGCTACAGCTGCTAGTGAAGTTTGCCACACCTAGTAGCTATGCAACATTGGGGAAGTGTTTTCTGGATGGAAGAGTAGACAAAATATCTCGATTGAAGCTGGTTGAAATTCAAGGTACATACCTGTACTGTTGTAATGTTATTAATAATTGTCAATTAGCTTAAGTCACTATTTAACTATTCCCAGTGGGGTTTGTTTATCAAGAAAGGTTAGAGCACCTTAGACATGTAAATATACTGCTGCAGCAGTACAATACTGTTCAGTGGCTCTCCAAAGAATCGTCATACTGCATGGTTTGATCCACACATGAAATAATTTAAACCACACTGTTTAGTGAAAGAAACGCTATCACAGTATAGTACTGTTCAGTAGCTTTTCAAGAATAGTCACACTGCATGGTTTGATCCACAGATGAAAAAGCTAGATCGAACCACACTGTACAGTAAAACAAACAGTACCGTACAGTATAGTGCTGTTCAGTAGCTTTCCAAGAAAGGTCACAGTGTATGGTTTGATCCGCAGATGAAAAAGATAAAACAACACTAAATAGTAAAACAAACAGTAATACACCACAGTACTGTTCAGTAGCTTTCCAAAGAATGGTTCCACTTAGTTCTTACTCTAACAATGGGATCCCATAGCTTGGCTACCAGCAGATCTATAGAGTCCTTTTGCCTTCCTTAGAAGAAAAGAAAGTGCCTCAGTTTGCTGTCCTTGAATGCCATTTATTGTTGTACATTGTTTTTTTTTCCTCCATGCAGCTGTGTCTCTTGTGAATCCTCCCTCTTGCTACATAGAAGTTGCCTGTCCAGCTGGTGAAGGAAACATTCTCAAAAACAATTTGTCATCTTTGGTTGTGTCACATCACTCAATTTTCCCATTTATTAGTGTGCGGGAACCAGAACACAAGTTTGCTGATAGAGTGAGCCCATCGGATTCTCCTGCATCCAAGACACGGCGAGTTGCAGATGGTGAGATGCTGTCACCAGCGGTGGGTTTGATGTTGTTGTTCACACAGAGAGCACAAAGAAATTCTGAAAGTTGCCTGAATGTAATGAAAGGTAACCCAAAAGAGTGGGTGCAAGTTAAATTGCCTCAAGAGATTGCAGAAGAAGATGAGGTTTATTTTAAGGCGACAAGTGTTGATGGGCCTCTGATTGCAGTCAAGAAATTGGCACCACTTGCTGGAGTACGCATTTTACTTCATGTTAACAAGGATATGGATCAAGCTGAGAGATTTTACTCTTTGATCACTGGTAAAACCCCACTGGCTTACAACAAGATCGAGGAGGGACTTAGTTGCCGTAACTTCCCTCTATCAAACAAGATGGAATTTCAGCTCATTTCTCATCCTGCACTTAGTTCACGGCCAGCAAGAAATGTTGCCCTTTGCTTTATGATGAACGATGTTAACAAAATGTGTTCAGAAATCCCTGGTGGAGTTCGAAACATTGGAGATGGACATTGGCAAGTAAAAGATCCAGAAGGGAATGTAGTTATACTTTATAGTTTGTTAAAATGACTTTAACGATAAAAGCTTTTCAAGTTAAAGGTGCAATTATTTCATTATCTGTACATGTAGCTTTTTATTACCTGGCTAAATCTGATCAAATTTTGTCTTTTGCACAGGCCATTTTGTATTTGTACTATTGTATAAGCCTTATTCCAAAATGGCCACCTTTTGTATATTCTTTTGATTTAATTTAAATTAGACCTTGATTCCTTGTTCAAGGTGAAATATTATTATGAATTTTAGCTTAAGAATGAGACATCAAGGGATAATTTGAATAAAAAACAAAAGAATATTTAAATGGTGGCCATTTTGGAATAAGTTGTATAAGCTGGTATGATTGCATATTGCTTCGATAACAGACTTTTATCACAGCAGCAAACCTCTGTATTTTATTTTTACAAGTTGCATGTATATTTGCTAGTTCTTTTACAGTTCCTTTATTCTTATGGAGTTCAAATTCCAGGTATTGATGCCATTTGGTACAGTTCAATCTCAGTTTTAAGGGTTTCTGTAATTATAATAACAAACCGTATTCTTCAGCCCAGCCATAGTTACAGAAAAAAATACATGAAGGACCAGATGGAACCTCAGTATTATAAAATTTCAGATAAAATCATTGGTGTAAGACAATTTTCAGGCTATAACTTAAAATTTACCAAGTACATTATTGATTAATTATTCACTGAAGTGGACGTAAATTTCCACCACTTTCACGGACACAGAGGTGAATAATTGTTTTGGTAGATACCACACAAGCTAAGTAACTAGCGTTTATTCAAATAATTTCCTCTTCGGAAACTGGAACGGGAGGCCGTTTTGCTTGTCTTCGACTGCTCGGAGGTGAATAGTACTTTGCTAATCAACTCAGAGTAAACCAATCAGAACGCGCGAAATGCACTATTCACTTGTGTGGTATATACTATTAAAAAATATTGCATATACAGTTATAATATTGTGAGCCAAACCGTAAATAAAGCCAAAAAAAAACTAAAAGCGCACGATCCGTTTTGTTGTTACATTCCTTGGGTCTGAAGGTCAAACTTCTTTTACTATTGATGTAATAACAGGTTGATTTTGGGATCATTGACATCATGCAACAACAGCATCGGTTAGCGGGAAAACGGCAGTGCAGTTTGTCTTACAGGAAACATGCGTGGGAGGTTGTCGTTTTTCGTAGCCTGCAAGGTACTTGTGGATGTACTCGCAAGCTGGTTTTTTTAAAGCGTGGTGGACTGTTGAGTTTAATTCTAAGGAACGCGCGAAATGACCCCCTCCGCTTTGCCGCGCTTTGCTCTGCAAGACGTAGCCTGTTCCAGTCAAATTAAAGTTCATCAACCCCCATTTGAAATAGCAGAATCGCGTGTTAAGGCAACGGAAGGGAGGGTGGGGTGGGGAGGAGAATCCCCCTCTCCCCAGTTAGGACAAAGTTGCTTATCTCGCTGACTGTCGACTGGCGGTGGAACAGGTATAGGCGTTCCTACAACACTGCACAGTGCCTCATATCTTTACTCAAGAAATGAGTCACGTGAATGTTCTTTGGAAATTTAATCATATAAAAATAGAACAGTGTTGGGGCTTGGGTTCAGAGAATAAAATGGTAAAGGACACTCCCTGCCGCGCCCTATGAAGAGGGTCTCAATGGGGTGATGACTTTTACGGCTAACGGTTAATATTTTTGGCTGTTTTACGGCTAACGGTCAATATTCTTGGCTGTTTTACGGCTAACGGTTAACCTTTTTTACGGCTAACTGCTAAAATGTTTCAATATTTACGTCTAACGGCTATTTTTTTTGCCCGTTTTACGACTAACGGTTAACCTCATTGAGACCCTCTTTTTAGAGGGTAACGCTGTTACCCGCACAGAAAAATATAACACAAGAAACGGGCTCACTCAGTTTCTCCATCTTCCGATCTAAAAACAATTTTAGATCAATGTTCCCTTCAGGGCTCTGTACTCTTTTACTCCCATGATCTGAATAACAGTTCCTCTCGGTGGTTGCGAGTTTGGAGAATTTGGTACGTTATCACTTCCTCGATTCTCGTCATTTGCTGAGGTGGTAAAGAAAGTTACACATTGGTCTATTCTGGAAGCAAAAGAGTTAACTGAAACTACTCCGAGTTAGCAATGGAAAATTTTTTTAGAAGAAACGCCTCGAGTTCTCTGGAGCGCATCGCATAGTGACCTGTCACGCCACTCAAATCCCCCAGCACATACGGTAGGAGCTCGCGCGTGGTTTGATTGATGTACGTCAGTGAAGACTGACCCTCCTCCCCCTCAGTAGCCTTGATAAGCAACCCCGAACACAAATGTTCTCTCCGATTATACTCAGGGGTTGGAGGTAAGGAACTTAACTTGACTGACCGGTAAGCGATGGTGAAGTAGTCCCTTTTGTCACACGGAACTCTGCGAGAAACCAACAGGACAACTTCGTCCGGTTTCGTCGCGTTACGCATTTTGTTCTCCAGCACCATGTGTAGAATCTCATCGTCGTCATCGACTACTTCCACCACGCGCACTTTGAGTAACAACGGATCCCATTCCTTTCGTCTCTGTTCGTTGCGTAGCAACTTAAAAGCAGCTGAAGGAGCGACCTTGACAAAGGAGGTGTACCTTACACACAAATAGTTATCGCTCTCGCATTTGAATAGCGTAGTACCAGCGGACATCTGCACTTTCTCCCACTTCGTTAATTGGTGAAGCTTTACCAATGCTTCAATGTTGTTATAGCTGAGTAGTTGACTGATACGCGGACTCCACGGTATTGCAATCACAGGCCCGACCGATTTTCGAATTTCTTTCCGCTCGTATCGCAGCTGCTTTCTAGCCATGGCTTCTAGAGCGCGACGTCTTTCTTCCTTGTTCTGGAATTTTAATCGAGGAAGCTTTTTCGGGTTCCCTTTCTCGTCCGGCGCCACAAAAATGAAAAACGCGCTGTTGACATGTCGCACCTCGCCTCCAATCGCATACGCCTCCACTCGGCAGCCCACCTCCATACACACGTCATACGTGTTGTTCATTATGGTCTTGATGACAACGCGGTCCCCCACCTTGATCGGACCCCGAAACTTTACGTCGTCTACCGCGCGGATCTGCGGAAACGACCGGCAGAGGCGGGTAGCCGCGATAGTACACGCTGCTTCCATCCTAGTCTCCTCCGCAGCCGTTATTAGGATCGTCACGCAACGCTTCTCCCCCACTAACGGCTGCTAAAACTCGAACTCTTTTTGTTTCCGCGAATTAGCCAATCACAACATGCCTCACATATTCCTGAGGCGGTCGCGCCAAGACTAAATTGTCCAATCACCACTCGTGTTCTATCGGCTACGGATAGTAAGAGTGGATTGAGGAGGGAGAATACCCCATCGTTTTCGGGTCACCAGGAGCGTGGCTGTTGAATGATCGTTGGAGAACCGTGTTGTGCAATGATGTATACAGTAGAAAGTCATGTGCCGTGGCTATGATGAAGCTCATGTTATAAAGCAGTGGCAAGTTAAGGGTCAATTGGACACTTGTTTTTGTTTGTCAATTCCGCTTCTGAAGTTACATTTTAGATAGGAAATCCTGTGTGAATTAATTTACAATTACTGTAGGCATTGAACTCTTAAGCTTGTAAATTGATGACTTCACTTTTCGCCCCCGGGAGATTTTTATTAAGCTTACCTGAGAAGAAAAAGAAAAAGCATAAGCATAATACACAGGCCGGAGACGTATCGATGAATAGTGGATTTGAGCAATTCCTATGTGAATTTCCTTTACAACTCGTTCATACTTCATTTGTTGCACACAATAAATATTTGATTTCAAGCATTAGTTTATGCTCGAGTTTAAAATGGTATTGCTGGTAAATTGTAAATTTCGATTTCTTTCTTTAGCTCCTTCAACTTATCCGATGCCCGATTAAATTTTATCAAACGCTAGTAGCATTTGTCTCTACAGACGAACAGTTCGCTGTTTTCTGTGTAGCGACTCACGTCCACAGATAGCGAGGATCGGATGACTTCAACAATGTCGAGTGAACTCTTACCGAAAATGAAGATTTTGTTATTCTTGAGGAAAGCCGACGAACAAATGAAGCACCCAGAGCCGCTTTTGACTATTTTCTTCGGAGTTAGATCCATAGGAAATCTCTGAGATTTATGGCAACATCTAGCAAAGGAGGCGATGAATTGACGCGGGAAACTGACATCATTGACAAACTACTGATACGTTAATTGGTTTCAGAGTTGACAATAGGCAACGCGTGATTGGTGCAATTCTGTAAATTTCACGTGAACTCTAAACAAAGGGAAACAAAAAGAGTTCGGGTTGAAGCAGCCGTTAGTGGGGGAGAAGCGTTGCGTGACGATCCTAATAACGGCTGCGGAGGAGACTACTTCCATCCAAGCCATGACCTGTCCACCGAACGCTGTTTGATGGTGATTAGCATGCGGAGGTAACACAAGCTCCACGCTTTCCAGCATAGTCCTCGCCGATTCTACTTCTACAGCATCGACAGAGTCTTCGGAGTCGCCGGGCGCACTATCTGGGTTCCTTGCTACCTCATTAACCTGTTTCTGGCTCAGCTCCTTCAAGGTGCTGGTGTATTGTACCCGCATTCGTCGCCTCTCGTTTGCTAGGGTGTACTCTGACTTCTCCTCCACCGTAAAAGGTACCACTGGATTCAGCAGCACCTTTTGATTGTTTTTGTCCAACGCGACGAAAGTGAAGAACGCATTACAAACTCTTTGCGTGTCGCCGCTTATCAAATCCTCCACGCGAACCGACACTCCAACTTCCATGCTGGTTTTAAACGCTCGATTTACCTGGGCTTTGAGGTTCACTGCCTCTCCGACATAAATTTGCCGTTCAAAATACAGGTCATCCACTGAAGCTGTCACGCACGACGTTCCTGCGTGTTTTTCAGCTGCTAAACAAGCTGTTATGTCCATCCATTTGAGCAGTTGGCCACCACTGAGACAATTTTCATGTCCCTGATTCGTGTGTGTTGGCAGAACAAGTTGATTCATTTCGACCTCTGTTGGGTTCTTGTAGGAAGCCATTGTGACCATGTTACTATCTGCCTCTGTTGGGTTTATAGATCTGTTGGTGAAAAGCTAATTATATAACGATAGACACGACGGAACCACTCAGCATTGGACTACAATGTCAAATCTCGAATGCGTTGTATCGCAAGCCTACAGTAACACTTCCCTTCAGTTGTAACTTGGGAGCTGAACGTAAGGTGGCGTGACTGAACGAGTCCAGAATCTCTGATACGAGGAGAGAGTAGGTAATGGGGGGTTCTGGCACACATGATGGTGGAGTATATGTTGGATTTGTTGCAGCAAAACGATACCAAGCCGATGCCAAGCCCCACCAAACCTTATACTGCACCCTCCCTTTCCCAACATCCAGAATAAGTTTTGCAAAGTTTTTACAAAGTTTGAGGAAAGTGGATGCGGAGAATTCGCCATCCCTATCCAAGCCCACCCCCACGCATAAGTATCCGCAAAATAAAATTTGGATTTTAATGTTAATTTAAAGAATGACTTACGAAAGTATAAATGGAAGAGTTACAAAAGAAAAAAGTTGTAGAATTGAAATGTGTGCAACTGAAAAATATTGCAAAAGAGTTGAAAATTAAAGGGCGATCTAGAATGCGAAAAGAAGATTTTATTAATGCAATAAAAAAATTTTCAGATGAGGAGATTATTAAATTAATACACAAAGATAATATCAATAATTATGATTATATTTGTATTCATGGAAAGTATAAATATTTCTGTAGAGAGTGTGGAGGAACACAAATATGTGAGCACAATAAAATTAAGTCATACTGTAAAGAATGTAAAGGCACTCAAATATGTGAACACAAATTACAAAAGTATATATGTAAAGAGTGTAAAGGAAAAGGAATATGTGAACATAATAAACAAAAGAGGCAGTGTAAAGAATGTTGCTAAATATAAAAAAAAAATTTGATTTTAATATTAGTTTAAAGATATAAAATAAATTATTAAAAGATGGTGAGAACTAAAATTTTTGAAAGATACTCTAATGATGAAAAAATGAATTTTTGCGATTTTATAGTGTCAATTAAAGAAGATTTGTTAAAAAACATATCAGAAAATCGTGAGTTTATTGATTATTATCATTATGTTGAAGATGAAGATGAAAATCCTTATGGCTATCTTGATAAATATGATAATAAGTTTATTAAATTTGAAATTACTTATTCTAATTATTATGAAGAAGATTATGATATTATTTTTTATGACGGCCGGTGGATTAATTTTAAATCTGGTATAAATTTTGATATTGATGGAATGGATGTTGATAATTTTGTAAAATCAGCATTAAATTGTGCTAGTACAAGGTTAAAAGATTGTGTTGGAGGCGATTATGGGCCATATTATCATTGTTTTGATCAATATTATGATGATTGTTTTGAATATTATATGGGTGGAGATGCTTATTATAATAAGCAATGTAATATTAATAATTTCGATGAAAAGTTTTTTGTTAAAGAACTGGATTTTATTATATACTTAAATCAAGAAAAAATAAACCATAAAAATAAATTTTACAAAGATTTACATAATGAAATATTGGAATACGCGTGTAAACCAGAAAGATTTGTGGATTGGTATTATGATATTGAGGAGCAAAAATTTTTTAATTCTTTGTCGGATGAATAATCTTATATTTCTGTTACTAATAATTATGTTATATAACCCAAAAATGGTTACATAACAAAAATTTACCTAAATCTTAAGCTAAAAGTTATGGGTGAACCCTTCAGATCGAGTTTTTCCCATTTGTTATCTAAGATGGTTAAATCAAAGTGATTTATTAGGGTCTCATATTTTCGAACCGGAATTGTTGGATAATCCTTTGAGGGTATGTTTGCAAGTAGGTGCGATGGCGAGAGTTTAACAAGTTCTCCATATTTGGTTTTATTCATATATGATGACTTATTATCCACTATACTACACATAAGTCTCAGTGGTTCCTTAATCTGTATATTTATAGGGTATAATTTACCAGGATTTATAACTTCAGGCGTCCCTAAACCAATCGACAACCCCCTCGAAAGTTTTATTTTGAAGTTCTTATTGGAATAAAGATAGTCAACAGTGTCTGTCTCAATGATTGTTATCTTTGCCTTATCAGTATCATTAAGAAAGATCGATTGTATATCACGCAACGAATATGTGCCAGGTTGAATTATTATTAGTGGTTGATTCTCATCATTAAACAATATCTGCTGATCCTTGAAATTAATCAATCTTTTAGTTTGTATATTACAATCAAGGAGCTGTATCTCCCGAAGATTTTTCAGTGGAGGATCTAAATAAATCCTTGTTTCAGACTCATACATGGTAATACTCAACATTTTGTTTTGATTACATCATATTCACCTTTTTAAATTTGCATTGACGTAATCACATTCCTGAGCGACGTTAGAAACCGACCTTTTTAAAGTAAACATAAAATCTACTTTACATTTTGCTTGTTGCTATGTCGTAAAAGTATGCAATCTATTGTTCTACACGTGAACACTAAACCAAAAACAATGATAATCACGTGAAATAGACATGAACTACCGAAATAGATACCACGCCAACCCTCCGCTGATAATTATAAATGTTAATATACGCACTTCATGCTCGCTTTGTGGATTGGTTTCATGTTGCGCGGTTGACTTTTCATTTTGCGTTGGTAGGATTTTTGGTTTCGGATTTGTCTCAACTATTGTATGAGGTAACTTTAACTTTGAAGATCCTAAGTTATGGCTTATTCCAACTGGTTTTGATTCTGTGTTTAGGGAATTATTCGCCCCAAATTCCATATCATTAGTCGCTTTCATAAGTTTGTTATTATATCCAACCACGCTCTCTGTATTTATGATCATATTACTTGGCATCAACCACAAACCTGGAGCAATAGCTAAATCAAGCCGTAATTTCGCTTCTTGTACAGCTAATTGATATCTTTGGATAGAACTAGAAATGTCATTCTCAATCACGCTACTTTCAAATAAAGCCAAGAATTCTTGTTGTGTCTCGATTGCTCCTCCACCATTACCATAAATCGAGTTTCTAGTGTTAACTTGTGCTCCCAATATACAGTAAACAAAAGCTTCTGCGGATCGATTCAATCTACCAAGTCCAGCTTTAGTGAGTCCATGTCCATTTGTAGGAATAAACCAAGCATATTTGAAATCAGCAAAGTCATCATTACGAATGAATGAGATTAGATCACCTTTTTCTTTCTTACCACCTTCACCAGGCCATTGGTCTGCTTCATGATCGTAATTTCTTACTACATGTACATTTTGGTATCCCCCGCCTTTCCCATGATATCCAGAACCATAATCGAGAAATATATCTCCCAATCCTCCGTTTCTACCACCTTTCCATCTAAAGTCTGAGTTTTTTGATATGCTAAATTCTGCACACAAACGTTGATATGCTACTTTACTATAGGGATTATTGTTTATTACAAAGGGCTGCTCATCAGGCAAGGGAAGGCCTAGTTCATACAGTATTCGTCTTATTGTGAAATATATATGAAACTTAATGAAGCTATTCACTACTTTGGGATAATTTAGACTTTCAAAAGGACTAATCCCACAACCAGATGTTGCACACCAAACTGCAAAGTTAAGTTGCTGAGGCCAATAATTAATATCTGGTGCATTCAACCATTTTCTACTTTGTTTACCAAACTTGAAAGTCACAACTTGATTGGTAAAAACATCACGCATCTTTGCTGTGAATTTCTTTGTATTTGAAACATATATATCTAGTGAGGTTAGAATTTTTGTTATGTCAGTTGAAAAGTCATCAAATTTAATAGCTGGTATAGGATAACTTTGGTTAGTCATGGTTAAACTCTTTGGAAATGAATTCAAGTTCTTAGCTTCACTCTGTCCTAAATCTTGCCATAATAATGTTTTCAAATTATTAGTAAGATTTTCAGTCCATGTTTTACCAGTAGGATCATCATTGGACATGATTGTTGTTCCATTAACTTTCCACTTAATATATCCTCCATATGAATCATTCACAAATGTAAATTTATCAAGATTAGCGTTTGGATATCTATTTTTGAAGTTGTTTAATAACATCTTATTCTTTGTGTTCCAGATAATCTGGTCTTTAGATTAAGAATAAGATGTAAAGTATTTAATTAATTTCTTTTCTAATCCCGGCAAAACAATTACAACCCACATCAGTTCTTTCATATGATATTTTTAATGTGTGGGAACGGTTAATTCTTTTAATAGATCTGCCCGAACTTCTCTTCTTATCTGGGACATGTTTAAGTTTTTTTCTGTATCTCTCCTAAATTTTTGACGGATTTCTAGTTTTAGTTTTTGAAACTTATCCAACTCTGCTAAAATTATGGAAAATTCTTGATCGGATATAACATTATCTTTCAAAGCCTTTGAAACCAAGTCGTTAATGGTGTTTAATTTTGATTTTGCTACAGAAGCAGTTTGTTCATGCTTGCTAACTTTATTTGAAAGTCTTTTTGAGGCCACTCCAAATATAACAGATACTCCACCAAAAATTCCGCCTACAACACCCAACGGAACACCAATAATAGCTCCAAAACCACTAAGAGAAGTTCCCAAGCCACTTGCTGATAGAATAATGGAAATCAAACCACCAGAAACACTAATTTTTGTGCATATTCCTCTAGCGCGATTGTATTTTTTCCTTACATCTTCGTAATGTTTTATTTCCCTTTCAAGATTTTGTTGTACTTCACTTGCTTTTTGAAGTCTGAAATTGACTGGATCTAAATTATTATGTAATCCAGGGTAAATCGAGCTTCGCTCGGGACCGGCTGAGCCGTAAATTCTATTGTAATCATCCATATTTTATTTTTACTGAACGGTATGATATCTTTAAATTTGTTACTTTCTCCTCTTTATGTTTTCAACAAAATATAGAACCACAGCCATTATCAAAAGCCATGCATTCTTACCTAAAAATCCAATAACTTCACCAGCTGTTTTGAATAGAAAGCTCACGATAGCACCAACCATTCCTGGTAATATTTCGCCAAGTTTTTTACCAAGAGTTTTCAACCCATTACCAACACCTTTTCCTAAAGTAGATAATCCTTTTGAAAGATTGGAAACTAAAACTCCAATGATAACACCAACAGCACTAACAACAGCAAAAACTGTAAAACCATACTTTTTAAAGATGTATTTTATTCGTTCACGTAATGGCAAATTTTTAATTATTTCTTCTTTTCGACTCTCAATATCTGATATTTGTTCTTCTATGGAAATTGTTTTATTTCTAATTTGTTCATTTAATTTATCAACCTCTGATTGTAATTGCTCTTTACTTTTCTCTAACTCTGATAAATTTAATTTACCCTTCTTATATTTATCTATTTCTTCTTTGTATAATTTTGTTTCATCCAAAAGTTTTTCTGCTTGTATTTTTAATTCTATATTCTGTTTTGCAGTTTGATCGAAAAGTCTTTTACCTTCAGAAGAGTCTCTTTCCATATTTTCTTTTTCTGCTTTTTGGCTTTCAATTACTAAATTAAGCCTTCTTAATCTTTCTTCGTATTGGTTAATCTCATCTGTACGAGTTGCTAAAAGCGATTCTATTCCTTGTACTGCATTAAGTAAATCCTTATGTTGTTCATTAGTTTCATTTAATTGTGATATGGTATCATTATATTTATTCAACATGCTTTCATAATCAGCACCTAGAGCCCTTCTCATTGTTTTTGGTAAATCTTCAAGCTTAAGATTTCCATATTTATCAACCACTGTATGCGGTGCAGCATTACTCCTATTACTAAATCTAACGATTAAACTACCATCTTCTCCAAATGTTACATTAAATGTACTATCATCGGGATTGTAATTTGGCAAATATCGTTTTAGTTTTTGCCCCGCTTCTCTCCTTCTATCATAGTCCTCATCTCTTTCTCTAATATTTGCCGGGTTTTTATCTTCATCTTTTATTTCCCATTGAAGCCTTTTTCTCTCGGCCATATATTCTGAATAACCAAGATAACCCTGATCAACAGATGTAGATGTATTTGGACTTTGGTAAAATGTATTATCTTCATCTTCATCATCATTATCATCATCATCTACTTTTTGTAAATCCTCTAATGTTATATCTCCTGCTTCTGCCATATTTAGATTTTTTACTCATCAGTAAGAAATCTTTAAACTAATCACATACAATTACCTAAAATAATTTACTAGCTATGTAACCCAATGCCAACATACCTCCACCCACATATGCCATTTCACCCATCTTTTGATTATCGCTGGGTTTATAATAATCAGAGAATTTAGGTTCATGAATTTGTTCATATAATGCAAATTGTTCATTTGTAGTTGAAATATTTTTTGATGCTTGGTATTTTTCATCTTTTTTCTTTATTTTCCAATCCATTAGTTTTTGTCTTTTTTCCTGATATTCTGCATAATCTCTTTGATATTTTTCCATTGCTTTATCGTGTCTTATTTTTTCTGTATCAACATTTTTTCCTGATAAATATTTTGCGAGATATGATCCACCAACAAATGCTGTTGAGTTTAATACTGCTCCTCCAACCATCATTGCTATTGAAACAAATGCCATTATTATTCTTTAATTTGGAAGTATCTTTTGTTCCTCTAAATATGTTTTTAGATACATACTACCCGATAATACAGCAACCCATTTTGCATAATTTGTAATACTTGAGGATGGGTCGTTCATAAATGATTCTTTCATCATTTTTTTAGCCACATAACCAACTCCAGCTGCTAATCCGATAAGGACTGCGGAATCAGTAACAGTTTTCACAAGTTTATTTTCGGTTGACATGATTTTTTACTACATCAGTAAGAAATCTTTAGATGACTTTTAGGAGGAGATTAAATTACATCATTCCAATTTTTGGTCTATCTAGAGGTGGCGCTTGAGTATTTGTTTGTGGATTATGAACCTTTATGGGTGGGGATTGAAAAGGTTGTGGTATTTGAGGAACTTGAGTTAAATCAGGTATTCTGTTTTTATAATATCTCATAAACATATCAAATGCTGTAAAACCTATTCCAACAATTGATAATACTGTTGTAAAAGATAGTTCCGGTAGCCACGCTTTCGATCCATTATTTGTCTTTTCTATATTTTCATTTTGCTCCGCAGCTCGTAGTGTCTCTTCTTCCCTTTTAATTTGCTCTTCACGTTTCATTTCCCTGGCTAATGCTTCTTTTGCTTTTTTATTATATTCAGCTAATTTCTTACCTGCTGCTACTTTTTTAGGATCTTTTTCCCGTTTTTTAGTATCTTTATTTTCCGGTTTGGGATCAGCTGTAATTTGTTCAACAACTTCTTCCGACATTATTTTATTTCCAAAGTAAAGAATCTTTAAATCAGTTGTGCTTAGTAAACAGTATCATACCCATCAACACCTTGCTTAGTAGTCTGATCAGTTTTGTTAGAATCATCTGTATTAGTACTTGTAACTTGCTGTATTTTAACATGCTTTGCAACCTGAAATATACCACTAGCAAGTGCTGCTAATCTTCCTGCTTTCAATGCTAATAGTCCTACAATGTTTGTTAGTTCACGATTAACTAAATCATCATTCTTCAAATCCTCACAAAGAGCTTCTATATCATCAACTGGAACTAAATATGAAATAAGTTTGGAAACTAATTGAAGGGATGAATCAACCAATCCGCCATTAATTTTTTTACCCATTACCGCTTGATATCGATTAAAATATTTTTCTACATCTTTTTCTGATAATTTTTTTATATCGCCCAAACTCATTTCAACTCCTAAATATTCCTTTGTAGTTCCAAGAGCTGCTAGAATAGCTAGTGATTCTTGTTTAATTTCAATATCATCAGATTTTACATTTTCTTTTACCTCATCTTTTTCATCACTAATATAATCTTCAACTTCTACCATCTTTTATGGTGATACATGGGTTATTTTTAAATCACTTCGCATGGAATCTCTAAATAGCAATTAAATGGGTATCGCAAACTCAAACATAGTCTAGAATATTTTTCAGTTTTTAATAATTTCATAAATTTTTTACATGATTCATAATCCAAATCGCCTCCATAATCTTCAAAAAACATCTTCATACCTTTCTGCGACGGATTATGAAATGAGACCACACAAGCTACATTTTCACGGAATGGTTTTGCTATGGATGTTAATTGCTGAGTGAGAACCCAAACTGATAAACCATGATGTCTTCCGGAGAATGCCAAATCTATAAACTTGTTTGATCTTTTCTTCAGATCAGTTGATACAGCACAATCATCTAAAATTATTAATGTGTTTGTTCCAGAGAATAAAGTTTGACAATCAGTTAACAATTCATTAATCTCATCAATGTTACTAGCATCTGGTGATAATACAAAGAAACGTTTATCTCCTCGTGCAAAATTATGATAGGTTTTATTTTTGGAATAGGTTGGGCAAATTAAAACAATATAATCAAAAATTTTTCGGAATGGCCCTCTTAGTTGATCTATGATGTATTTTGTTTTCCCACAATTTGTTGGTCCGGTTATGATACAATGGAATGGTATTTTTTCTCGTAGTTCTTCCATGATTTTTGTATCATAACTAAAGGTTTTTAAATCTATTCAGTTAGTACTTTATTGATCTCAAACCTGAATTCATAATCTCCATCATTGCGTCAGCTACAACAAACATATGGCATGTTATTATTCCAGATCCACCTTGTTTTCTTTTAATTTCTAGTTTTACACCATCTTGTGTATTGTTTAATGCTAGTCCGCCACCATGAATACCATTATCTGGGTGAGTTCTCATATCAACCCAAAGAGCAAACTTATCAGCATAAAAATCCTTTTCCTTTACCGACTGCTTCCCTTCGGTCAGACTAAAACGTTTCTTTACCGACTCCCATAGATCTGATGGTATCATCCCCTTAGAGTATAAACGATTTGGCACGCCATCAACATCTATATTGATTGAGGTGATCCCTGGATTGTAAAAATTCTCAGAGTTACGTGCACCTGCTGCAAATGGTGATGTAAACAAAAATAATATTCCTGTCATTGACCTTCTAGGTAGATTAATATGCTGGTTAATAACAGTGTCCCCACCTATGGAAAAAGTAAAAGTTTTGTGTAGAGTGACATTTTCGTAAAAGAATCCTTTACCAACCTGATAAGCTGCTTGTGCATCGCGAGCCAAGTATTCACTTGAAATGGAGGAATATTCTAACTCAAGGTTTTTGATTGAATATGTGGGGGTCTTTGTAGTATCAGAAAAAACAACAATATCAGAAACTGGAGCTAGCGTAATCTCAAAGATTAGATGATGATCTAGAGCTTTTGGATAGAAAACTCCATGATCGTTTATAATAGGATGGTTTAGTGGTATACGATACTTGGTGTTATGTACTGATGCAAGGGCCACTGCCTTAACATCTTGGGTTTTCTTATCACCCGCATTTGTCCTGAGCTTTCTCATGTTTTCAGAAGAAATACCTTGTTTTAATCTATCTTCGCGTTCTTCATCTGTTAAGAATAAATCATGATAGGTTTGAAATAGATCGTATCTTTGAGTATCCTGTAATGTTTCACCTCCAAAAAGAACTTTAAGTCTAGATACAAGATTCCTTCCCACATTATTCACAAGTGTATTATTAGCGTGTCCATCGACATCCAAGTCAAATAATAGAGATACGCTTCCAGGTACAATCACTAAATTCTCAGAAAGTTTTGGAATATTTATATATAATGTTTCTCCGGGGCTAGCAGATGATGGGTTGAGAGTAATTCTATTCAAAGTTGATTCTGCTTTCAAACCAAATGGTTCTCGAGGAATTCTATTTGGATTAATTTTTTCAGACGTCATTGTAATTTATAAGATACTTTGGTTAATCTTTAAACCTCTTGGGCAGCTGAATTGGTATTTTTTTATTCTCTAATTCTTCAATATATTTTACTAAACTTTCTCTTACTCCTTCAATTACAAGCATAAGATTAAAAAGTTCATCACCATCTTCCATATTGTGAATTTTTGAAATTATAATTTTTTTCATCATATTAATTTGATATTCACTAAAATTTATTTTTTCTTCCCCCATTGTAATTTATAAGATACTTTTTTAATTTTTTAAATGAGTTCTACTTTAAGTCGGATATATTATTCAACCGAGGGATATTGGAAAGGATATTCCGCTATTCCTAAATTAGCCGAGAAGGCTAGAGTAAGTGAAAATGAGGCAAAACAATGGTTACAAAAACAAGCAATATGGCAAATATATCTTCCATCTCCAAAATATATACCTAGACCTCACTGGACAGAGGATAAACCTAATCAGATTCATCAAGCAGATTTATTATTTTTACCGCATGATAGAGTTGGAAGAAAAACATATAAATATGCATTAGTTGTCGTCGATGTTGCTTCAAGATATAAAGATGCGGAAGCATTAACTTCAAAAGAAAGTCGAGAAATTTTAAATTCTTTTGAAAAAATATATTCTAGAAAATTAAAATACCCTAAAACATTAATGGTTGATCCTGGAAGAGAATTTATGGGTGATGTGACAAAACTTATGAATTACCATAATGTGAAAATACAAAGAAGTGAAGCTGGAAATCATAGAGCTCAAGCATTTGTAGAAAACGCAAACAGAATATTAGGCGAAAAATTATTTAGCCATCAATATGCGCAAGAAATGATTAGTGATACACGATCAAGAGTATGGGCGAAAAGATTACCAGATATTTTGAAAACTTTGAATAATACACCAACGAGAATAACCGGTAAAGAACCTGATAAAGCTATAAAACTGAAAGAGGTTGATATTGAAACTAAAAGATATCACCGAGTTGTTGGTCTTGATGAGGAAAGATTATCTCCTTTTGTTAGAGTTAGATATTTATTATCTCCTGGTGAAATTGAGGGTGGTGAAAAAAGGCGAGCTACAGATCCTATTTGGAGTATCAAAGTTTATGATATTTCTAAAAGTGTGATTTCGCCCAATCAACCAGTTTTGTATTATTTAGTAGATGGACCGAGACGGGGGTTTGTAAGGGAAGAATTACAGGTTATTCCTTATGATACTGAACTTCCGCCCAATTCTGTTTTGAGACTATAATGTCCGTAGGCTAATGTACTTATTTTATCTTTACAAATTATTCTCTTATCATCATCAGCAGATAGTGCAACTTTATTAATTGTTTCTGAATAAACATCATGTAAATGACTTCTAATTACATTCATCTTTCTATATTGTTTTTCCCCCGTTAATAGACATTCCTTATAATGATTAAATTTTATTTTCTTTTTTATAACTTCTTTCTTCATTCCCTTACCTTTCTTTACTTCATCATCATTTTCAGTAATATAAGCGTATAACTTTGCTCTCAATCCCACAAACTCTTTAATTATCATTCCGCCAGCTTCATCTTTAAACATTCCTATTAATTTCTTATTCTTACCCGTCTCTATACCTGATGGGTGGATTTTAGGATAATTACTTGTGTCAAACATTTTTCTAACATCTGGGCTTATATCCTTGTAAAAATCTTCTGTTTCTATAACATATACAAGACTGTCTGTATCTGTAAACAACAGCTTTGCCTTTTCTCCATATTTATTTTTGATATAATTATAATGAAATTCATACATTATTGCTTTACTTAAATCTAGAATACACATACCTAAATAAACAGGTTTATTAAATATTAATCTTGTTTTATTCATATGGATAGCTGCCAGATCTTCACTAAATATAGTAAAATGGTTAAAGTTGGGTTTTATTGTTAATTTTTCTGCATCTTTTTTATTTGTAACTAGACGAATGTCTACCCTTTTTCTAATATTTTCCATGGTTTTACCAAATACAGAATTGTTCATTAACTTGAAGAAATCTTTTTCAAAATCATTTTTTGCTTGAGATCTTAGTTTTGTATTCAAATCAATGTAGGGTTTTAGCCATGCACACTCATTGAATTTAATACCTCTATGAATTTTTGTAACTTTTATTCCCAGACTTTCATAAAGTTTTAGGGTTTCTCGATGAACTATATACTTTGTTTTATTTTTTAAGTTTGGGATTAATTTTTCTACCTTATTAACAACAAGTCTTTCTGGGGCTAGAGGATAATCATTATGTAAATCGTGAAGATGTTCAGGATATTCTAAATCAACCTCGAGTATGCATGGTATATTTCTCCAATTTTTATAATCTTCCTCAAGCAACCAATCAAAACCGTGAGTGGGTAGTGGTTTACTCATTGCTTCACCATATAGATTGTTTCTATCGAGATAAATGATATATTTTTTAGGTTTGTTTGGATCATATTTCTTCATATATGTATTGTTTGCTTCAGCATATCTAGTTGAAATCTGAGATACACCTCCTCTTACGCCTTGTTCAAACATAAGTAACATGTTAATGTCAGTTAGTAACTCCAATTTTACTTTAGTTAACTTTAACATAGCGTCCCAAGATAAGCCTGGAGAGGTGTAGTACCAAGCAGGATCCAATCCATAATTTTTAATACAAACATCTCTAAAATTTTCAAATACGTCCGCTAACAATAATACATCTAGCTTGAGATATAGATCATGATACTCCCTAAATGTTTTCATATTAAAAGTTTTCCACACATTTTTAGCGTGTTGGTAATTTTCTTCATTTATATCTTTATCATTTAGTTTTGAGAAAAATGCATCCTTTGGTGGAAGTTGAGTTTCATTTAGTTTATCAAAGCTGTCAATATAATCATATGGATATACACCCTTTCTTAACGTTAGATTTAATTCTTCACCTTCAAAATACTTTTTTACTTCAGTTAGGTATTTATCTAATGGAGAAAGACATTTACTTTCGGCTAAATTACAATTTTTACATCGACCACATTTACCAATACCTTCATACTTAATGATCTTTCCATCTTCAATGTATCTCTTTATACAATCTCCTGGCTTACATGCCTCACACTTTCCACATTTGGTGAGATTATCAACTAGTCCATCAAGACTGGATGACATAAATTTTAATGAATCGATGAATCTCATTTCTCTCTTAACTATTTTTTTCTCGCCACTTTTATCTATATATTCATCAACTACAATCTTTTTTGAGAAAGAAATATACCTTTCCTCATTTTGTGCTATGGGGGTTATTTCACCCTCTGTTTTCCCAAGATTCTTAATAAATAAATGTGAATCATAACCAGATAGATTATGAAATACTATAGGTATGAACTTTGGGATCTCGAAATTCGAGTTACAATCTTTATGAGCTGCTCCTCTATACTTTCCTGTAAGGTGGCAGTGATCTAATACCTTATCTTCTCCTAATTCACACTCACATATATGGCATTTCTTAGCATTTTCATATTCTTTTTTATCTATTTCTGACATATTTCCCCTTTTATAGTAATAGAACTTTTTGTTTCTTGGTTTTATTATTTCATTATAAATTCTTCTAATATCTCTCTCTAAATATTCTACAAATATCTGTGCTACATCTTCATCTGGAGATTTTGCAGTATATCTTACAAGTTTTTCAAAGTTTGGTGGTAATATATTCTCATCAAAACACTTTATATAATAACAGAATCCAGATGGTTTATGTTTCTGATACTTTTGAGTAAAGCTTTTACTATTATCTAAACAACTTATATCTATATCAATTTTCTCTGGATAACACTCAAAGTCGGCATACACTAAAAATGGCACTCGCATTTTTCTTTTATAATTAACGAATTTAATAAATATAGGATTTCCATTTTTATCTTTTGGCATATCAATCCTAACTGCTTTGTTTTTGTTGCAGTATTCGGTATGTTTTTCTAATGAATCTATTTCTCGAAATGAGTTAAAACATCTGATACAAAAATGTCTCTTACATTTATGTTTACTAACTTGGGCTGATAAAAGTCTACTTAAACTCTTTACCCAACAGTAGTGATTATTTTTATCATCTGATAACATAATTAAATTGATTACATTATCTCCTAATTGATTATCACTTATTCTTAAAGTAAATACATAACCATTTTCATATCCTAAAACATTAATATAGTAGGGGTTTTGCCTTTCAAACTTATCAATATCTTTTAATGAAACAGGGAACTCCATTCCAGCCCAGTTAAAGTTCTTTGAGTTTTCTCTTAATTCATTATTTACTCTTTGAGGGTTTTTATCTCTTGGAAATACAGCTTCAGTTACTGCCCACTTAAAACATTCATTATCATTAAAATTCTTGTGGTTAATAATTGCCTTTTTTGACTCTAAATGTGGGGGTGTTATAATATATGAACTTCCCTTAAGCGGTTTGTATGGCGTTATTCCAATATCAAAACATATTATATTGTTAAATTTCCATTTATAACCATTACTTAAAAATTTTTCATATTCCTTTAGTATTCGATTAGCCATATTATCATAAAAATTGGATATATCATCTGAATCAGTAATTATTTCTGTACGTGAATGAAAGAATTTTCTTGTCTCTTCTTCAATACGATTTGTATCTGTAGATTCTTTTATTAAATTACATGTTAATATAAATTTTACCTTGATCGGTTTCTTTTGTTTGTTAATTAGATTATGAACTTTTGGTTTGATATTATTTAAAAACTCCTTGGGTTCATACCCTTTCTTTCCATCTATCCTATAAGTTTTCAAATAACCTCTTAATGCTGTTTGTTGTTCATTAAATGTGAAAAATTCTTTTCCATATTCAGTGACTGGTTTTTTAAACGTTCGTATAAATCTTTCCTTCAGACTTTCTTTTGGCGCAAAACGCTTTCTTATTTGATCAGCCTTTTCATTCAAATTTTCTTTTTGATTAAAACGTTTAAATATTTTGTTAATCTCTTCCTTCATACTTTCTATTCGTTTGTCTACAATCTTTTTGGAAGGTTCTGGTATATAAGATTGTATCCAATCTGCAAACTCGTTAATATCTTTAATTAATGGTTTTTCTACTCTGCTTTTCAAATTTTTAATTGGAATTTTGGGGGGTTTTGGTTTTTTAGGTTTTAGAATTTTAGCATCAATATTAAGTATTGGCTCATCAAGAATAGGCCTTTGTCTCTGAAGATTACGCATCTCTTCCATAACTTCTGGAATATTACTCAATGCTTCAACTAGTTCGCGTTTACTTCTCAAATTAGAAAATCCCCTACCAATGTGTGTTCGGGCAAGTTCTTTCAATTCTACAACTTTTTTCTTTTGTAACTCTTCCATTTATACTTTCGTAAGTCATTCTTTAAATTAACATTAAAATCCAAATTTTATTTTGCGGATACTTATGCGTGGGGGTGGGCTTGGATAGGGATGGCGAATTCTCCGCATCCACTTTCCTCAAACTTTGTAAAAACTTTGCAAAACTTATTCTGGATGTTGGGAAAGGGAGGGTGCAGTATAAGGTTTGGTGGGGCTTGGCATCGGCTTGGTATCGTTTTGCTGCAACAAATCCAACATATACTCCACCATCATGTGTGCCAGAACCCCCCATTACCTACTCTCTCGAGCTCAAACAAACAAAAACAAAAGTTATTCAAGGTGACGTTTAAAATGCAAATGTCTGCTTTGTCTGATTTGTTCCAAATACATTGCACTAAATTCTAGATCTAAAAAATTATTAGCCTGTCTCACAAAACTGCTAAATTTAAAAAAAATATATGTTAAACCTCAGTTAACGAAATAACCATAAAAACACAGATCAACAAAGTACAGTTGACAGGGGGTCGTGTGGAGATGAATGGTTTTCGTGAAAAAACAGTTTTTGCAGGGGAAGATGTGACAATTATTTCAGGTTGGTAGTCGAGGAATAATCGTAACGAAATGACTTGAAAGAGGAATATAAGGCGGGAGCTGGTGGACCATTAGAAAAGTGATGGGGGTGGGGGGGGGGGGAAACAAAAAAAATTCATGCAAGGGAAAATGCCAAGAAAAAAAATTCATGCAAAGAAGAAGGTAAAAAAAATTCATGCAGAAGAAAGGTCCAATTGTGACTTTTTCACACGTAGTAAAAAAAATTCGTGCAGAGGGGTTCACCTGAAAAAAAATTTCCTGCACAAGCGGTGAGCGAAAAAAAAAAATTTCGTGCAAGCTGAAAATTCCCCACCACCCCCCCCCATCACTTTTCTAATGGTCCGTCCCTAAACATACCCATCCACGACTCCAATAAAACCCAAAAAGGTCCACTCGTAGACAATTTATGTGCACATGTGTACCTCTCTGACATTTTAGATCCTCTAGTCGGAATCACATCCGAACTGTCTGCTTTACCAATGCATCATCCCAAGAGAAAACGAGAGGCGGTCTGTCCCTTATGTTCTCTTGATCATCTTTGGTAGCTCGGGGGGGGGGGATCCTGGGGTTGCCTGTGGCCCACCCTGTGAAATGATTGTTTTATGTCCCTGGAATTCTGGTAGCGTAAACACGCGAATCCGAACAATCAACATGCACAGGAGCCCAACAAGATGGGCTCCTGACATGCAATACATCGTTTCCAGTGATAGATTGTTTCATACTCCATTTGCAGGAACGAAGAGCTGCAGTGGACCATATTCTTGCACTCCTGATTCTTGTTAATGTTAATTAAGGTTACTTTGCGACACCCCCTTGAAATATCCGGATCATGCGTATTTTGTGCACCCCTCGACCGATGTATCGGTCGACACTGATCGACCGACACTCGACCGGCATATCGGCCGATATGTCGACCGCCATATCCCGGTCGAGTGTCGGTCGAGTGTCGGTCGAGTGTCGGTCGATACATCGGTCGAGTGTCGGTCGATATGTCGGTCGAGGGGTGCACAAAGTACACATGATCCGAATATCCTGGCTACGTCCCGGAATTCTTTAGTTTGTTAATTTATTTCTGTCAGGTAACGAAGTTAAAAACACCGAAAAAACGTACATGCATCGCGGTTTTTTCAGGCAATCACTTCTGATTGAAATATTTGCATATATGGTACAAATAAGTGGCTTGATTAATCAAGCGATTTAATTATATTAATTTGCTCCTTCACAACAGTTGAACAACCATATTGGTCGATTGATGGAGCTGTCAACATTAAGCGAACTAGTTTTATCTAAACCGAAACACTGCTTATCTTTGTGATCAGGAATATTCACTTCAGCGATGTTTGGTAAATCCCAAGTTTGCTCGTGGAAATTGTGCCAACGTTAACAGTCTGTTGGCTGACAAGTTGTCATGTTGAGAGGTCGTCAGCTGCTTTTAGTTGGTATTCCTTTGATTTGCTCGACATCTTTAGTTTATCTATGGCTTTGGTCAAAGCTCCCCCTTCGCGGACATCGCAGAGGTAAAAGTACTTGGTGTTTTCGATAGTTAAAGTTTAAGGATTGTTCTACAATTAATTACAACGAGAGAGTGCGTTTCTGTATTTAATATCTTTGACTATAAATTCTGTCTAGTTTGGTTAAGTTCGGGAAAATGACTTAATACGCTACTTCAGATCTTTGAGGACGGCAAAGTAATCTTTTGAGATTTCGCTTACTGCAAGTTTAGCAAACTCTCAGCCCTGTAATTCGTGATTCTTAATTTATTCAAAGATGATGTTGCGAGACTTAGCGGGGAGGACTGGGGAAGGTTTTTACCTTTTTATTGGTTGAACAAAGTTTGCAACAACGGGTCTTTTAAGAACTAAGTGCACCCGCTAACAAACATTCCACAATTTTTGCAGAGCTTTGGACACTTGGGAAGGTCGCTAGGGTGTTAGTCTCTTTTACAGCCGTTGTTTGGCTCGTCACGCAACGCTCTTTTTCACTTTAACCCTTTCACTCTTAGAGTGACTTTGTCGATTTTACTCTGTGTAACGCCAGACGATTTTACTCGTCACATGGAGACCCCTTGGGAGTGAAAGGGTTAAATTGCCATCTCCCATAAAAACCAACTCCCTTAATGCACTGCAATCAGAGTTTGTGAAGAACTGATTTGTGAGTTTTTCTTCCTCACAGGGGCTTCGCTGTTTTTAATGAACGCAGTGTCCAAAAATGATCATGAGGTCAGGGTTCTGGTAAGTCTGTTAGCCCCATAAGACTTATTTCAGAAAGGCTAAATGTGGTCCTATATCTGTTGATCTTTGACAGGGAGTTGGGCACATTTCTCTCCAGTCAAGTTCTTCGGAAAAAAATTTGTTCAAACTTGTTTAGCGTAGAAAACCGAAGTAGAGCTAAGTGGCCTAAATCGCTTTCAAATGATCTGAGAATCGGGGGCACAACATAAACTACCACAAAAGGGAAACAGCAATTCGATTTTATAAGAAAAGATTCAATTTCCTTCACAAACATTGCATTTCGATACATATCATTGCAAATCAAGAGCTTGGGCCGCCTGTGCAGATACCACTCAGCTTCGTGAATAAAAATCGTACGTATGCAATTTCCATGAAGTGATCTCTATTTTGAGGGTCTGAATGGGGTGTAATGTTTGGTGTTATTTTCGCATAATTCTTAGTGTTTGCTGTTAAATTGGCCAATTTTTTAATGTTTACTGTTTCCGAAGAAAATATTGTTAAGTGTTTGGACGATTCTTCGGACATCTTCGACAATGATCGGAACGCTTCGTCAATCTTCGAAAATGTTCGACAGTCTTCGGAAATGTACGGCAGCCTTCGGAAATCTTTTGGAATAATCCGGAATCATCGTAAAATGGCCAAGAACCCCTTGATAATATTGAAAACTAATATTGACCTTTTCGGAACCGTTTTTGCTTTCTGGAAAAAAATTACTGTTTTATAAAATTTTTTAATGTTACTGTTAAAATGGCTAAAATTTAACTGTTTCATGTTACAAAGCCAAAAAATAAAGTGTTTGGTGTTATCGAGGTACCCCGATTCACACCCTCTATTTTCTGTTTTGACCAGGATGAAATCAAGGATGTTCTCATAGAAGCGGCCGAACGACAACAACTGCGGCAACAGCAGCTTAAAAACTACTGCCTTCTACATAGGCACACAAGGCGTCCAGAAAAGCAAGATCTTAGTGCCTTCCTAGTGGATGACCAGAATAAGATAATTTACTGCGGTGTTGCCAAGGTTGGAAGCACTCCTTGGAAAATGACACTGATGCGTCTATGGAAGAATGTGAAATTCAATATTACAGAAACTGCAGTTCACACGTGGAGGTTATGGACACATCTTAGCGAGCTCAGCACAGAGAAAATCTCAAAGCGCCTTTCTAAATATTTCAAATTCCTTTTTGTTCGCGAACCTTTTCATCGAATGCTTTCGGCGTATAAAGACAAGTTTTATGGAAAAAACAGACTTTACACCGACTCAGTCCGGTGGAAAATCGTGAGTGTACTGAGACCGAATGATGTCGAGCCACTTGGACTTCATACGAATAACGTGACATTTACTGAGTTTCTGAAATATGTTTCAACTTATTCTGACCGCATAGCAAAAGATCCTCATTGGCGTAAATACGAAGAACAATGCTTTCCGTGTCATTTTCAGTTTGATTTTATTGGTTCATTTGAAAATTTAGCTGATGATGCCGCATTGTTGTTGAAAATGGCGGGAATTGATGACAAAGCTGTTTTCCCGCCAGTGCGACCGTCGGGCGCCTCTACTGATTTTGTCAAACATTATTCAAAGGTCCCGTATGATGTTATTGTTAAATTTGCGGAAGCGTACCGAAGTGACTTTGAGATGTTCGGTTATCCTTTTCCAGACCAACTTAAGGATATAATTACCAATGCAACGAATTAAAAAGAACAGATACTTAGTATCTTTTACAAACGCAGTGCAACGGGAGTCAATCGTTTGAATTCTATTTATATACTTTTTGCCAGGCAAAGAAATCTGCGACTTGCGGGGTCGACCCACCCCTTTAACCCACCTCGCTTCCCCCCCCCCTCCCCCTCCCCTCGCGTTTTGTCTTGTCCCTGGCAGGAACCGTTTTCTCAGAGTGAACAACATGGCTACAACAGTGAGTGAACGTTTCAACAGACCGGGCTACTCTTGCTGAGACTGAAAGAAGCCGCAAAAACCTGTTTAGCAATTGTCCATTTTCATGGGCATTCCATTGTTAACTCAGCTGATTTCGATGGAAAAAGTACAACTCGCGGGCTAATTGGCTAGTGATAAGTTAGCGCTAGAAACGTTTTGAAACGTCCTTAAAAAGGGGGAAGAATGAGAGTTGATCGCTCCGGGCAATGGGCTCCAGTTTCAAGGGATTGCTTTCTTTATCTGGCTTGGAGTCTGGGTAGCCTCAAACATCTGGTCTTTTTTCCCTTTTCTTCATAGTAAATGTTTTTGGAGACAGGAAGCACAAATGAATAAATGGACTCCCTGATAAAGGAAGAACAAATCGGCGAAAGTTGTCTAACCTGTGTAAGCACATGTCACAGACTATGAGTCTTACAAACTTTCTGTCCACGAGCAGGCCATGTGCAACTTTTTCTTTCAATATCCACGGCAACATCGATGCATACTTAGGCAAATAAATGAAATAATGAAGCAACTATCACGACGATACTGGACCAATATAAGACAACATTGTCCAAACTATAAAACAAAGAGGTGGATGACACTCACTAGGGAAAATTGCAACTCAGATCTTGGGACTTTTTTGAGTCCATATGAACATTGTAAGCCATGTTTGTTTTCATAGCCTGCAAGCAGGCTTTTCCGTTGAAAATGGCGCACCGTCAAAATACAAGGGCTTGGTGACCGCGGAAGAGGCCGCTTTCAGACTATTTTCTTCATGATCAGCACTGTCACTGGCAAAAACAAAAATGAAATGGAAAAATGGAAAAATGAAATCCTAGTTCTCTCAATAGGAGTCGAACCTACGATCTTCGATTACTAGTTCGCACTATATAAGACTGCTCACTTTGTCCATGTCTGCTCTTTTGTACCAAGCTTTTAAACAAGTTCTGATAAAAACTGAAAACCTTTCTCAAGTTAAATGCAGGAACTGTATCGTCAAATACGTAATCCATAGACACGGCGGCGGCCGAAAAAGGGAATTTAATGTAATGGCGTTATGATCGCAATCCGACGCCAAATTCTTCCAACAATGCCAGCAAACAGAGAGTAGAGTTTAACTGTCGCTCTTGGGGCTTTTAAAGAAGTGCGCAATTGTTTTCTGACCTACAGGAGTGGAGAATTTCCGCTTTAACGTTGCTGTAGACTTTTTTTTCTTCGGCGAAACAAGACTTGAAGTCGAACTACGTTTGACTGGGGAAGAAACCAATGCTTTCCCTTGTCCAGTCTGATCCTTGCAGTCACGTGCAAATCTGTCGACATCGCAGGTCAAACCACTCTCACCGGACTTGTGCGCATGCGTTTCAGTTATGACAGGAGACACGGCCGCTTTTCTTTCTGATTCTTTGGTTCGTTCGTTTGACGTGGCCTCTTTCTGTACTTTTTCATGGGTTTGGTTTTCTTCACCGTCAGAAAAAGGGCTTCTGTCTAACCTCTTCTCTTCTGGTGTTTTTGAGCAGAATCGAAGCAGGCCAGTGTTGGAAAGTTTACTCTTCCAGTCATACACCAAACTTCCAATTTCTTTGGACAAATTCTTTGAGTTTATAATGGGCTGAGTAAGAAGGTAAAAATGGACCCTAAATTAGTTAATTGCTTGTTGTTGCATGAACAGTCATAATTTCCACATTCACAGTTAAAACTGTTGTTTTTTGGGGAAATTTGCCTCTGACTTTTTCAAATGAAAATATATTCGGAAAGCTACAAGTACATCCAAATAGGAATAAGTTACCACGGCATTGAATGAAAACAACACGCGCATGAGCCATAGCTAAATAAAGGCAGGAAAAGGATAGCAGTCATAGACGTGCTAGTTTTTTGGGGGTGGGGGTAGGGGATATTTACGTGGCAATCGCACAGTCGACTAATTAACAATTAGACCCGTAGCCCTTGAGGGCGAAGGGTCTAATTGTTTTAGTATCACCCAACTAGTCGGACAGAAAAAGCAATAATAAAGTTAGCAAATGCAAGTTGAAGAAAGATTTATTTGGGAATAAAACAAAAGAAAGCGCCACGAATTTCGCTACTCGAGGACTATTACTAATAGTCCTCTAGTAGCGTAGCCAATCAGATTGCAGTATTTGCATTAGTCCACTAGTTGGGTGAAACTAAACTGTGTTAACTTTGATGTTCACAATAAGTACTTTACCTGATCTTCGTGATCCGTTCCCCACATGAAAAAGATGGGTCCTTGTATGTTGTTTTGAATTTCGAGGGAGCGAAGACGTTTGCCCCAGCTAAAACAAGAAAAAAGCCAAAAAAAAAAAAAAAAAGTTAGCCCTTCACTATGGTAAATGGAAGGTTTTAACTAGGAGTTGTGTGAAGTTTATATATATGGACGATTTCGGAACCTGTGCACAATAGAAAACTCTCCTCCATATTTTATTTTCCCGTAGTTACCTTTGTTCTGGCCATTTCTCAGTGCAACCAGTTTGCAATCCCATTTATGCCATTCAGCAATTGCGCAAGTCATCGCACATTGCAAGGAGTTTACAGGCGCGTAGCCAGGAATTTTTTTCAGGTGCGCCAAAGTTGGATATTAATTGTCCGAAAAATTCGTCGGGTGATGTATATTTGTCCAAGCAATATATTCCTACAAAATTTCAGGTACGCCATGGCGTATTGGCGTACAGGTAGCTGCTACACACCTGGCTTAGTGTCTTCGAAAAATCCGTTTGTAACAAAGTCACCCCAACTCGACAATCTATTTGCCATAATCTGAGGCAGTATCACAAAACAATGGAAGTTGTTATGATTCAAAATGCCGAGGACAACATGTTTCTAAAAAATTAATAACAAGTTCTGTCAAAACGCCCGATTCAAAAGGTAATAGGAAAGAGGAACGCTCCTGGTGATGAGAACCTGTCCAAACCTATAAACCTCTCAACAGCTCGGACGAAGGGCTGACCGTTGAATCTCAAGGCTCTTCGTGATGTTATGGTTGTACAGCTTACTTTATCAACTGATCTAAAAAAAACACAGTTTCTAGAACTATTTTACTACGTGGAAAACCGCCCAAACGGTTTTGTCCAAAACAGTGGTGAAAGTTAAGAAAAAATATTCATCAACAAAAGCAGTCTATTTTCCCCTGTTATAAAAGTACTCGAGGTGTTAGTACATCATATAAATGCACTTACCTTTTAATCTCACTGTCAGATAAAATCCGATGTTTTCCAACTCTTCTATGTACACGAATATACGCAAAGTCACATGATCCCAATGCCATAATAATCGGGACAATTCCTTTGTGACCTGGATCCGAACCCTACCGAAGAGTACGTCAAACATTTTAATACCTTCAGAAAAATACTTAACTATAAACTGAATTGTGTTGTGTACGTAAAATTAAGCCGATCACAATGGACATAGACAACCCAATAAACCAATCAGAATCCAACATGTTAGCAGCTTTATCAAATCAGCAGTCAGCAAGTCTGCGCAAAACGCACGAAATTTAATTGTGCGAGCTGAATTTCAAAACTTGTTTGAGGTTCTCAAAACGGTGCAGGGCAAAGCAATTTTTAAGTTTTAAGCTAACCAGCTGGTAAAGCAACTTCCGACACACAATTGAAAAAAGCTCTATAAATGTCTTCCATAACACTCATTAGTAGAAATACTCAGCTGATTATACAAATTTGTGCGCTCTGATTGGTTCACCATCTCGGATTATCAGCTGATAATCACCTTGACGAACAAAATGGCTGCCAGTCGTTCACGCACTTTTGATGAAATAAAAAATTTTGGTGTTGTACAATGCTTTTTCTTTTCTTTTTTGAAATAATCACCTGTGCATTTACACTAAAACAATTACTCTCCTTGCGCTCCGTGATTATCGTTGAATATTCACCGATAATCACTTCGCCTTCGGCGAATAATTGTTAAATATTCAGTTACATGTACCACTATTCTGGAATTAATAAAAAACTCGCGTCAAAATTTTGTCACAAAATAATTTAGAATTACATTAATTATCAGTGTCACAAATTATGCATAAACCCAAGCTGTTCTGTTGCGATAGATTCCCATAAAAAATCATAAAAACAAAGCACTCAGGGTAAAAGATTAAAATTACCTTTGTCCCTGCTATATTCTTGTTGTTGTCAAAATAAAGCTGTAAATGATACAGTATTTTAGTCTGCTAACATTAATTACAGAATGTTGGAGGAATAAAACATATTATTTGAAGGGTGCGAGAGTGGGTGGAGGTAGAGAGATCAGAGAGAATCATGCCTGCAGCCACACTAGTCCCAGCTTTCCTTGCTGCACTTCTAATATGGTAGCCAACCTGGCAAAATCAAATTTGGAATGCCGAGTGATCATACGCTGCTGGATGCCTGAACATAATGGCCTTAACTCTTTAAGTCCCAGTAGTGACCAGAATCCAATTTCTCATTACAAGTGTCCCTGTTAATCAACCATTCATGTTATGAGAATAACGAAAATGATCACCAAAAAAGATAAATATTAAAGCAAATTCTCCTCACTAGTACCATAACAAATATATGAGAACAGTTTGAAAAAAATGAATATTGATTTTAGTGGCTGAAAGGGTTAAGATATAAAGTTCATTCCTAACTCAAAACTAAATTCAACTCCACAGCGGTGCAATATCCTCCTTAAATATCATTAGTGACTAACAACTTAAAAAACACCACAAAATCTCACCTCATGTTTAAGCTCATCAGCAACCACAAGACCTCAATGAGAAACGATTATGAAAGTTTCAGCATTTTTATCAAATTAAGTACCAGTTACGTGGCCTAATTATACAAGTTTCAAGATTCTAATAATTATTATTAAATCATCAAGTGTTAATAATTAAAGGACCTGTCAGTTATAACCAGTACCTTTTCACTATATTTTTAGCTAGCTTGCTCATGCTCTAAAAACTACTGGAACCTCCTTATACAAGTATTAGTGTCTAATAATAATAATAATAATAATGATGATAATGATAATGATAATAGTTGTAATGATTATGATGATGATGTAGATGTTGGACAGATGTAGCATGTATGTGAAATATGCACATTACTATAATTCCCATTATCATTGGTGCACTCAGCTCTATTCCTAAAAACTTGGGTAACAATTTAATTGCATAGACTTGAAATCAAACCTCCTTTTCCTGCCAGTATTCTGGATAAAGCACTCTGTATCTGAGGTTAGCACGACTTGATAGGGAGTAAACAATCAAAAGGCCTCAAGTATATCAACATAATGATAACAATAATAATAATAATAATAATAATAATAATTCTCATTATTAATTATTGTTAAATTTCTTAAACTAATATAATTATCATAGTTGTTAAATTAATTATTAATTTATGACAATAATGATAACAACTAGCATTAACAGTATTTTTGCCAATTATTTGTATGAACTATGAGACTTACCAATATTGTATTTCTTTAGCCAGTCCAAAGTCTTGGAAAGGTTTTGATCTGATAGCCAAAGTCTGGAGCGGAATTCCACAGCCATTTGGTATCGTACATCAAGGGACCACCTGCATTCTAGAATGTGTTCCTTGTTCTCATCAGTGGGATAGAAACCTAAATGGAACTTAAAGAGTAATTTCAAAGAATGTGACTTCAAAAAATCCATAGGACAGAGGACATGATTTTATACTTTGACTGATATACCTCCCTACCTCACCTCTGCAATGCTTCAATTCTTCAGTCTCATTGTACACGGGGTAGGGGGTAGGTAAGAGAAATTTTTTTAAACCGTTTGGGGTCATTCATTGAGACATTTTCACAGGTGTCCCAATGGCTCTCTGCCAGGATTTTCTGAATTGCAATGATCAGAATGGTGTGAGTTACAGGATACCTCTAGAAGTTCGGACTTATAGCTAAGCATAAAGACCTTGGGTCATGGATCTGAAAAGAAAACCTGGTTATGTGTGAATTACAATGTGGACCTCTGGTAGTAAGTGGTTTTAATAAATAAATAATGATATAATTAATAATTCATCAATTTACCTGGAAAACTACAACTCCTAGTTTGCCCTTCTGATATGCTGGAAGTAAAGCAGCGTTGTATCTGTTCCAGAGCTTTAGCTGAAGTTCTTGCGATAATTCCTCCCACATGATTGATGTTTTTCCCTCTATCACACTTGGTGGTAGTTCATCTCTCACAATATGAGGCATTGCTGCTATGGATATGACCTCAGGTGAACAATAAAACATATGATATGACTGTTGGAATGCAAATTCAAATTTGTAACATTCACAATGTCCCATGCATTCAAACATTTCTTAATTGTATCACTCCATGTAATTAACCATTCTTAACTTTCTCATGCGAAAATTAAACATATTCAAGCCTTTTTTCTCAGTCACTCTCATCCAAGAAGAAACAATGAAACTGTGACATTAGAAAAATGCTGAGATGGCTGGAGTTTTACTTTTGTGCTAATTAGTGGACTAACATGTTAAGGACATAAAGTTCCATTAATACCACAGAGAAAACAACACCAGTGTCCACTTCTCTTGAAAAACTGGTGGACAATAGATAGTTTGCCGCTCACACGGGATGAATTCAAAACGGACACCAGGGCGTAGCGTCCATATAGGCACATTCGCCTGTACGTACAGCTGAAACCTGGAAAAAAATTATTTCATTCCATGAAAGCATTGCTATTATTAAATCGGGATAACTGATAAATTTTTCGCATTGTATTGGTGTCTTTGTCTTAGTATTTCCTTTATCCTTTTATTAGTCCACAAACGACGGAAAGAACCGTTAAACTTTTCTTCCCGTGCGTACACCTTCAAAATCTCACGCTGCGCCCCTGGAACGGCAGAACAAGATGTTATGGGTTCAAATCACAGTGAGGTCACAACAAATAGGACCTGGTTGCTTTTAAAATTCAAACGGCAGAAAAGGAAAAGAATAATGACATGATATCTTGACTCAACGAATGACCTGTAGTGCATTAGTTGGGTCGTTTTACAGAGTAAGCAGAAATTCGTTCCCATTCTATGGGCTTGCACCCCATGTATCTACCACGCCCATTATAAAGTATCTACCCGTTCTGACCTCAAACAGAAAGAAATATGTACATCTCTCTCCCTCTTACATGGTAACAATGCAAATAAAGCCTTTGCAGCACCTACTTTTCGAGTGAAAAACCCAAATGCTTTAAAATGGAATTTGAATCCGGCAGGAACGCATTTGACCCACTTTTCCACAGTTGATGGACTGGGAATCGCATAATTGCTGGCGTCACACTCTACGCAAGGAAAAAACCTCGAATAATGAAGTAGACGATCCTCAGTGTTCTTGACAGAGGCGGGATAGAATCTGCCGCACTTTACTATAGAAGAATCGGACCAACCGCAAGTTCCCTGTAAGACTTTACCTCGCAACTGACGCTCGTCTGCCATTTTTGTAACATAGCAATGCCGCGTGGGGACTGGGTATATTTGTTTCCAAAAATGGCCGGTGGCTTGCGGCAGAAAAATTTTCATTCGGTTGCTTAATACTCAAATTCGTTATTTTCTAGAGCTTTGATCATAGTTCTGTACTCAAACTAAAATCTTGAATGTCTTCGTGGGCCGGCTTTACTGACGAAGAACTCAATAGGTTGAAACAGGAGCATGGCGTTGAAGAAGAGAGAGTACCTGTAAATGAGGGCATCAAAAAATCCGGGATAAACAACACGAAAAGGCAGCGTGCAAGAGAGAAAATACGAACAAGAGTCCCTCCTTATGACCAGAAACCACCGTTAGCTGAAAATGAAAAGAATCAGGGCAAACCTCGGAGTAAAACCGGTTTATTCAGCGGAAATGAAGCCATCTCCGACATCAGAACTACCGGTAACACTGCAGCTGTGCACACCCGCGAAGAGGAGCGGGAAAATTCTTCCCCTGAATGCGAAAGACGAGGGAAAGGCAAACAAAACAAGAAAACTGCGGTAGTGGTGGAAGAAGCGTCTAAAGCACAGGGAGATCAACAATATTCTGCTAAAGATGGAAATCAGAACAGTCGAGTTACGGGAAAAGAAACCGACAAAGATTGTACGCATGAACTTCCAGATATCATTGATGAGAAGGAAAGGTATGTTTTAATTCTAGACAAAGCCAAGACTACCATAGTTTACTTTTGCCCTTTCTATAATGTAAGGTAGAGAGCGAATTATGGTTTTCGGTCGTTCAGCTTGTTTAGAATTCCTCTTTAGTACGATTGGTAACCAAGATACGACTGTACGATTGTTGGTATGATTGTTGGTTTGAATCTCTTGATTGCGGGAACGGCTACGGGTTGTGACCCGCAGCCCAAGCTGTCGATTAGAGCACCTTGAGTGACGGTGGCGATGGGAATACAAATTTGTTATCAGCTGGTTTAGACTACTTCACTTGTGTCTGTTGACTTTTCTTTAGGATACAAGCCATTGAACTGTCGGCCTTAGAGAAGATGCAAGAAAAGCAAAAACAAATTGAGGAGGAAAACAGAAAGAAAAAAGCAGCTCTTCAAGAAGCCATTAAACAAAGGTGAGGAATACTCTCTTATCTGGAAACTACTGTCTCCTCTTTGACATATTGTTATGAACATAAAATTAAAAATAAATTAACCCTTTCACTCCCATGATCTAAAGAGAAATTCTTCTCAGTTACTGCCATACAATGTCTTAGTTCAGTTTCCTTGAGTTGATAGTCTTTTCACTTTACTATAGAAGAATCGGAGCAACCACAAGTTCTCTGTAAGACTTTACCCTGCAACTGACGCTCGTCCGCCACTTTTATAACATAGCAATGCTGCGTGGGGACTGGGTATATCTGTTTCCAAAATGTCCGGTGGCTTGCGGCAGAAAAATTTTCATTCAGTTGCTTAATACTCAAATTTGTTATTTTCTAGAGCTTTGATCATAGTTCTGTACTCAAACTAAAATCTTGAATGTCTTCATGGGCCAGCTTTACTGACAAAGAGCTCAATAGGTTGAAACAGGAGCATGGCATTGAAGAAGAGAAAGTACCTGTTACTGAATATATTATATATGTATGTATATTTATAATATAGCTACGTTCTTACGCATGCTCTGATTGGTCAATGTTTTTTGCTACATTACCTCTACTCAACAATTCTGTAAGAGATGGCAAAGAACATTTTCTTTAAAGAAATTCATGTTGGAGTTCTCTGCTAAGCAGCGGAAAGTTTTGAAGCCGAGAATAATAAAACAAATAAAGAAGAAGCGAAAACAGTCTAGAAGTTGGTATTAAATGGTGGCAGTTTGTCGATCTGTGTGCTTTGTTGTTTCTACTCGCAGCATGTAAAATCTATATCGTAAAGCGAGTACAGAAGCCTAAGCCATGTATTACACTGTGATTAAAACACTCTGGACATTTGAGAACACTTAAGAAATGTAGAAAACACTCACCTGTGGCTCATGTTTTCTACATTTCCCTTGTGTTCTCAAATGCCCGTCATGTTTTATCACAGTGTAATACATGGCTTAGGCTTCTTTATTTGTTAAATACATAAATATATACAATAATAAAATTACATGGAAGCAAAAATGTATATAAGTGTTGCAAATAGAAATATTTACATGTACTATACATTTGTAAAAAATGTTATTCAAATTATTTAAGAAGTACTTCCAAGAAAGTGGGAGATGGCTTTCCTGTTAAAACTTAAGATATTGCCAGTCACCTTAGTGACTCAGGCAGACTTGGAAGAAAGGGATTCTGAGTTCTGCCAGCGGGATTTAAACCTCAACCTTGCGATTACTAGTTCAGAGGCTCTACCACTGAGATATAGGAGACTCGTGGGAGCAAGGCCATTAAACTAGGTTCCTTGGACAAACATGCATACAGATAGGATTGGAATGTCAAAGTGAAAGGGTTGTGCAATGTGACAGGTTTTAGGTTTGACTCCTATTGGTAAAACTCAGATTCTTTTTGCCTGTGATTCTTGTCAGGGCTAAAAATTGACGGTCGCGTGGTTGCCAGTGGTGAGTTAAAAGTGATCAGGGCTACCAAAAGTTAAGATTTGAATGCCTGATGTGCAACTGTGCTACAGAATTTCGAAAAGCTGCAATGTAAATTATGCGAAGTACAAATTTAAAAATAAAACTCAATATGTAGTTTAATTGGACTACCTTTCTCTTCGTTTCTTTGCCTGGACTCTAACATCATTCATTTTAGTGAATTTTTAGTTCTGAAGTGGAAATTCCGAGCCGTTTTAACTTTAAAATCAAGGGCTACTTCATTTTGGGATGCCGGGCCACTAAGAATTCAAGGAAACTGGCCTGACTGGCCACCAAGCACTGGAGTTAATTTTTAGCCCTGCTTGTGAAAAACACTTCTTTCAATTTTTATACCTGTACCTCTCACTAGCTGAGTTTGAGGTCTGTTTTGTAAGTTACAGAGTAAGGAAGTTTTTTTTCTACTTAGATTATGGCCCAAGTGCAAAGAGTTTTAGCCATAAACCCATTGAAAAAAACTGAAATACCTTTACTTGCAGTATGGGAAAAAGTCTACTTTTTGTGTTTGACAGGTACAAGAGGACACAAGCAGAGGCACACACACTGGCATTAGTACAGAAAGAGTTGAGTCATTTGGACAGTCTGTTGTCTGCTGATGTTGCTATTCTGCGTGACAAGATTGAAGAGACCAGCAGGGAATATCTAAATGCACAGTATGTAGTTATAATACTTTGTAAAATAGTGAACTTTAAGTACGCGCGTTTTTGAGATGCGGACGGCAACCGGAAGTGAGCTGTTTCCCCTCTAAACTTGTCTTCACACAACTACATTTACATTGATTACTATCTTTTCTCCATTAGAGGTGATCACTATAAAATTCCGGGAGACACCACTGTCCTGGCACGTGAAATGTTCTCTTCCGGTTGCCGTCCGCGTCTCAAAAACGCGGGTGCTTAAGCTCCCTAATAACTCAGATATTACGCCCGCGTTGATCGGTCGAAAACCTACTGGTTATTGTGCCGGTAAACCCATAGAAAAGAGAAACATTTTCTGTGTTTATCTTAAGATAGTTTATAAAAGCAATAAACCGCAGTTTCTATGGGTTAACTGGCGTAATGAGCCAGTTTGGATGTTAGGAGAACACTCAAAGGGCTTGTAAATCACGAGCGCATTGTTCTGTTATTCTCCTAACATCCCGCGTGGTTTCTTATGCCGGTAAACACATAGAAACTGCGGTTCATTGCTTAAATAACCCTTTCACTCCCTCAAATGACCAAATATGCATACCGTAGCCGGATTCATGGAATGTGACAATTTTTTTACAATAGCAATTTATGGTTGAGTAAAAAGGAGATGACGATAATAGGGGAATTAAGTTCTCAAAAATTTTAACTGTTCTAGCACCAAATTCACCAAACTTACCCATAAGACGATTTTTTTATCTCTTAATATCTGACCTGGCGTGAGATGTAAAGGTTCATCCGGATTGGTTCCCTGCGAGATGCAGATTTTCCTATACGGATCTCTCAGGGTGCGTTCCTTTGGTATGACCCAGATTTGCATCAACATTCTTCGCGGCATCTTCTTTTCCACTTGTGCTTGTGTTCCTAAGTTCTTGGTCTTGGTCTTGGTCTTGTGTCACAACGTCTCGGCAATCCTGCCCTCCTCAGGTGACTGTCACACAACGTTTCGGCAATCCTGCCCTCCTCAGGTGACTGTCTCCTGAGGAGGGCAGGATTGCCGAAACGTTGTGACACAAGATCAAGAACTTAGGAACACAAGCACAAGTGGAAATGAAGATGCCGAGAAGAGTGTTGATGCTGAATACCACGTGCGCCCAACTCAAGAGTCTATCAAGATCCAGATTTGGATTCACTCAGATCATGGCAGATCAGAGGGACCGATTACTCCACACTGGACAAGGAATTGTCGGTTCCTTTGGTGCGTCATGATCCGTGTGATCTTACGTCACAAATCCAGATCCAGATTGTACCAAAAAAACCGCACCCTTGATGGCTGACCTGGTGCAACACGTATAGAGGCGTTATTTTTGGTTCCCGAGCGGTCCAAATTTTTCTGTACTGATCTCTGAGATGAACGGCTCGCCGAGTGATTTTCCAAATTTGTATGATTTCGAGCGCGCGTTCATGAGCAAACTGTCTCGTGTTCAGTGGACGCCATTCAGTCACATTTCTAGACTTCGAGATGATCAGAAAGTACATCATTCTATTTTTACTCCAAATTTTGTGCGCGAATAGAAATTTCCACAAACTTGCAGCGAGGAACAAGATTTGCTCCCGCGACTTGGCCAATGAATTGAAACTGGTAAAATTCGATCACAAGTCCTTAAAGATTTCTCCCCACACGCGTGCTGACTTGAACGATTTTTATTCACGAGTAAACTGGCATCAAGAGGCAAACGTGCGAGCGCAGTGAACGAGTGAGTTTTTCAGGTACAAGGGGCTCAGGACACTAACAAACGCTGTTTAGAACGACTTAGTGTAATTTAATGACATCCCGGGAAAGTAGAAAATCTTACCGATAAGCTATTAGAAAAAGCTTTCATTTCGCAGAATAAGAACTTACCTCACCCGCACATGTTTCCCGTAAAATTTCCCTGGTCTTCTAACTCAGTATAAAACCTTAAGATTCCAGGGCAAATTTCATAGTAATAAGGATAATAACTGATGAAGGACATTTTTGTAATTTGATATTCAGAAAAAGGTACGACAAAGCCGAGAAAGAATTTATTGAAGCTAAGATGGATTTGCATCGGAAAACGGAAAGAAAAGATCTTTTAACAGAACACCTTTATACCATCATCAGAGAAAATGAACTGAGAAAAGCAAAGAAACTCGAAGAACTAATGGCAAAACTAAATGTTTCTGACGAAGCGCTTGTTGCGGAACAAACAGTTGCATCTGTGGCGGAAAGCAATGAGGCTTTACAAGACGAAAATAGTGAGAATACACCATCACAGATAGAGAAAGTAGATGACACGATTCCTGAAGTAACTCCGGAAATAATCACCAAAGAAGCGGACAACTCGACGGAATTGACGGCGAAAGCAGAAGCTAAGGTTTCAGTGAAACCTGAGGAGCAATCGAAAGCGACGGAGAAGTGAAACTGTGACAAAAACTGAGGTCATTTGGAATCTTGTTTCAGCATAGATCACAAACAACTCTTATTTCCCCCAAAAAGGTGGTGAAATGGAATTGATATCAGTTACGAGTCGCGAAGCATCGAGATATATATGTACGATTAGTATATACCAACTCGGCAACCTTGGATTATTGAGCAATCTGACTGGCTCACCGTCTATTCAACAGTATTCACCTTCTACGATGTGAATAGTGCTAGGGCTTCTGGGAAGTCCTTGTGCAAGTGAGTTTTGTTTGACGAAAAAAAAATTGGCCTTCACTTTACAGCTCTTCATGAGAGATGTAACTGAGGTTGTTTCAGGGGTATATACTAGAACAATTGTCTTCAGTCTCGATGAATAGTGGCTTTAGAAATATTTACGTCGCTGCTTCGCAGTTCGGTAAATATTCTGCTGCTATTCACCTCGATTTCAGAGGATAATTGTCAACTATCATCTGACCCAGAGCAGAAAAGTAAGTCTAGTATTTACCAAATCAGTTGAGTAAAACTGCTGCTCAGTTATGGCTTAAATTTCGTCTTCCAAAAATTCCCGCAAAATAGAACGCTATCATCTTGATGGCCTTCTAGAACAGTGAATTTCCAACGATATTCCATCTTAAGATCCGTTTATATTTTTATGAGGGAAGGGGGTCTGGTGTAATTCGGGAAGCACCACATGACCCCCCTCAACTTGCCAACTTTTTTACATGACCCCCCTGAATCAAAAGAAGTAGAAGTCAATTTCGGATTAAAACATGACATAAAAGTATTGCTAAAATATTTCACGTGACCCCCAAATTCCACTAGCCCCCACTAGCCCCCCCTCCCCCGTAAAAAAATGAACGGTCCCTTGCAGGAGCCAATCGCAGCGCACGAAACGCAGCATTGACTAATTTGGTAAAAGCCAAGACTTAATACATGTAATTGTCTACCAAGAGTCTGCGGCTCTTGAAATACGTTGGACGTATACGAAAATGTTGGGAAATGGGAATTTGTCTGTTTGGAAAAAAAAGTAGCTTGTCAGATACCAATGGTACAATTCAGGGAGTAATCGGGCGAGGGATTTTAAATTTTGAAATTACAAGACGATAACCGCTGAACTGTACAACACGAGGTCCGATTACCAATTAATTGTGTCAATAACAAAATTGCGAGAAACTCGGGAATTAGTCATGGTCGAGTATGAGGGCACAGGTGAAAAAAAGGCTTTCTAAATCTGAGGAAAACCTATCTGCATAAAAGTCAATGGACCAGTTCATTTCGTCCATGTTTGTTTTTAATCTGCACCTGTAATTTTTCCATGATTTTGATTGGCTAGGATGGGCTAGGTAGTTAAAATTTAACTGTCCGATTTGGCCTGTTTGATTACAAGCATTTGTAATCGGACAGTTAACCTGAAATTGCCAATTAAGCCATAAATAAGGGCTGTTAACAACCAATCATATTCGAGCATTTTTTAGTGACACAAAGTATTTTATCGTTGTCCATTCTATTTGTAAAGGGCCTCTTCCTTATCACGTTGTAATGTAGACTTTTTCAAAGGATGAATACCTTGTTGATACAAGATTTTGTAGAATTTGGCCTTTGGTAAGTCGGTATTTTGTCTTAAGCCGATGCGTTGAGCAAATATTTTTGTAGAACGGCTTCAATAAAACGTTGACACTTAAAACCAACTTAAAAAGGAGTCGTAGAGCTCCGTGGCCTTATTTTAAGGGTGGTAAACCATCTAAGGGGTCCGAACTATGGTTGTACCCATAGAGTGGTCGTATTCTGCTTAGTACTGAATGGTCACACCGCAAAGTTTGATCCACAGATGAAAAAGTTAGAACCACACTGTATAGTAAAACAAACAGTACCACAGTACAGTACTGTTCAGTAGTTTTACAAAGAATGGTCACACTGCATGGTTTGATCCACAGATGAAAAAGTTAGAACCACACTGTATAGCAAAACAAACAGCACCACCGTACGGTACTGTTCAGTAGCTTTCCAGACGAGAATGTTAGAGTCAGGACACAGTAAACAAACAGTGCAGCATTGTAGTATGGTTCAGCAATAGACAAACTGCATGATTATTTTATCTCAATAAGATTTCAGAGCAACACACTGTCGTGCAGCAGTTGTAAAAGGCATGTAAGCTCTTTCAGCCACTAAGTTTGAAAGACTGTTCAGTAAGGTTGCAAGGAAGCCCTACAGCTACTGTTTCGTATTTATTTTCCATATCCTTCACAGCTCCGAGGGGCGATATCGACATAAATTGAATCCATTGGTCGTCTTTTGAAGACACGACCAAGGTCCCATCAGAGAACAGTGCAATATCTGTAGGTCGACCGTCAAGTGGAAATGCCCCAAGAAATACCCCGTCCAATGAGTACGACTGGATTGAACTAGAACCCCAATCGCATATTAATAACGTTTCGTCTGTCGAGTTAAAAGCCATTCCAGTAGGCAATACCAGATGTCCATTGCCGCTTGTTTCATCGTCATTCCGTCCGAAATGGCGCAAAAATTCTCCATTTTCGCCGTACACCATCACGCAGCCCTTTTCCATGTCCGTCACAAAGTATCTTCTGTTATGGTACAACGCTTTGAACGGAAACAGCAACGCGCCGTCTCCAGCTAACCCGAACCTCAACTCGGGTTTACCCAAAGGTGTGTCCGAGTGAACGACGATACAAGCTCGGTACTGCTTCGCTAGAGGTTCGCACGTTAGAAGTAAACGTCCGATGGGATCGGTTGTGACAAAACAGAACTTAAGCCCCCACTGTGCGCTACTTTTGTAACTCACTTTAAACGTTCCGTCCGTAGAGTTTAACACGTGCACGTCGCGCGCGCCGTTTACGGCGATTAAGTCTCCTTTGTCCTTTGTAAATGCCACTCCTGAAAACATCATAGGGGGATGCGACGAACCAACAGGGGTGACAAATCGCCTCAAAAAATCGCCATTCTTGTTCAGCAAGAGAATATTGTTGTTTTCTGGGTCAGCTACAGCAACAAGCTTTCTCCCGTCAGTTGCTACGCTGAGAGGAGAAAACGATTCAAATCCGAAATTCGACGGTGTTATTTTACGAAGACTTGTGATCGAGACTCGAATGAAACGTAATGGAGTACAAAGTCCGACCTTAATTCCACACTGGTCGCTCATAGATAACGACCCGATACCTCGGGTTTCGACCCGTCGCAAAAGTTCTTTGTTCGCGTCAAATTTCGCGGTAAACGAGTCGAGTTCAGCCATTTCTTTGTCCACAGTTTCTTCTGTCCGATCGTTGACTAACTCAATTATGTTACTTTTAAGCGCAGAAATCTCCTCGCTGTCTTGAGGATCGCGATCTAAAGCGCCTAAAGATAGATTCAATTTCTCTTGGGCTCTTTGACGAATGCTCTCTGCTTTGGAAAGAAGCTGGCTCAAAACTTCGTCTTGTTGCGAAATAAACTCATCCAATCTAAAAATGAGTTCTCGTTCACTTTTCTGAATCCCCTCGACCAAAGCACCTGCCATGCTTTGTACTTCTTCTTTCAAAATTTCTCCCCGTTGTCTCTTCCGGTCTCTGCAATCGTTTAGCTCTTTGGTTAGTTCTTCAAGCGACTCCAATTTCGTCACACACGCTTGAATTCCCTTAGAAAGTTTTTCCTTCTCTTTCTGAGGTTTTGTTTGCTGCAACAACTTCACCAAAAACACGTTTGTTTGTAAACTTTCCACGTCATCCTCGCGAACGAAGGAGTGTTGCCTGCATGTCGGACATCGTAAGAAAGCTGGTTTCGCTCTCGTGATGATATTTACTAGGCACAGTTTGCAAACGTTGTGTCCACATGTTGGAAGAACCTTCGGATCCCGAAACTCTTCAAGACAAACTGGACAACAGCAGTCATGAAAATCGGCGCGGGAAAACTCGTTTGAGGCCATCTTGCAAAGCTTTTAAACTGATATATTTGACCACTTCTTAAGAATACAAGAAGCATGTATAAATCATTACCATAAATGGGTTCGTGCGGATTCAGTGGTTTGACGAGATTTGCATAAAAGAAGCAGTTTGAGTCTTTCTTCCAATTAGACGGTTTTCTCTGTGATTAATTCAAAGTTATTAAATGTAAGATCACAAAGGCGTTGAGTATAACAATCTATCAGACAAACATAACACGTTATAATTTCGTCACACCAGGCGAATAAAAATATAAAATAATTTCGCCTCCAAAACACTCGAGTTCTACCGCATATTCAGCTGTAATAAAATCGCAAAGAAAAAGAGTTTTCAAGTTTGCTTGCTCGGTATAAGTGAAGCGACACCGCAGCTGATAAAACAAACAACGATAGAAATTTTTACTTGAATAACTTTTTTGTGAATGGAGTGCCAGCGACTTATTCACCAAGTTACGCATATGAATGAAAGCGATCGAAATCCATTCTAGCACATACGAATGTTGCCAAACGTAACCACATATATTTTCTCCAGAGCAAGCGCTCCGACGAAGGGCTAACGCTCGAAACGTCAGCACCTCCCATTCACCTTACGGTGGTATAACTTACCTTAATCAACTCGTTTGATTTATCCAATTTCTTGCATTTTTTATCAGCTTAAGAAATAAAATAGGTAAAACCATGTAAGACACAAAAACAGTCGCCTCAAAAAAATCAACGCACTTAATATCGTCTCGGTCTATTAATTTTTCATTTAATAAAATTTTATTTCAATTTCTTGCAATTCCAAACCACGACGACATTCCCCGCTGTATTTCATAAACCTCAAACACTTCATAATTCGATTAAATGATTTTATCATTGTTTACTTAATGTGATTTTGATAACAAGAAACAAAAATAAAATCAGTGGATAGTAAATAATTCCCCTTGAAGTCTTTTTAACATTTTTGTTTAAATACACGTTTTTTTGTTTTTAGTCTTTAGTCTTGCTGTTATAGTTTACATGCGGTTTAGAAAATGGCTCGATCGATAAATAAAATGTTTGTTAGTTAGAATCGCCTTGAATGTTGTCCATCCTGGCTCCAGACTACAACACTTGCCTTCGTTCCCTCTTTTCTGACTAGGTTTCCTTTTAAAAACTTTTCTGATTTGGTTTCGGTTAAAAGCTTAGCAGAATACGACACATTGCTAAAAACTGTAAATTTACATTTGCACAGTATCAATAAAGTATGGGATGCAAAATAAATAAAATAATTAAATCACGAATGCAATTTTCTTTCATTTTAACTGCTTACTCTCTTCCCTAATATCATTGAGCATAGAAAAATATACTTCGAAAATAGTTGTACATTGTAGAACAACTAGTCTATTACCCCTTCGCTCTACAGACGCTCTATCACTGAGTTATAGGAGACTCGTGGGAGCAAAGCCATTAAACTAGGTTCATGGGACAAACATCCTGCATACTGCTAGGATTTGAAAACCTTGGAGAAAGTTCTCCCCGTAGGATTTAAACTTAATACCTTCTGATGGCTAGTTCAGACACTCTACCACTGAGCTATAGGAGACTCGTGGGAGCAAGGTCGTTATACTAGGGGTGGGTAGGTTTTTTATAGCGAGGAGGGGGGGGGGATGGGCCGGGCTATTTTAGAATTTTGCGAAAAACGTCGTGGCCCTGCCACTTCCTGGAATGGATTAATGCATGACCCTGCAGTAATACCAGAACAAAAACATCTGACCCTCCCCCCCCCCGCCCACCTATCCAAGACAAAAATAACCGGAAGTGAGAAGAACTAACTGGAAGTGTTACTCATATAACCGCATTCATCTGCGCACGAAGTAATTAACTGCGTGGCGTGTGACTGTACGGTGAAAACTTGAAAATGGGTAAGGATGTACGAGGAATAGAAAGAGGGAAATGTGCTTGTGGTGAATGCGAGGATTTCGTGAGGTCAGATGGAGTAACTTGTGGCTATCAGGCTATTGTGGCTGTTTGCTGACTCGCCATTCTAAAAACGATGCCCGCTACTCCTCTGACTCTGTTGGTGGCTCATCTGCTGCGGGAACAAGTGAGTGGGGACAGTGAGGCTATAAGAAAGTTTTCAGATCAATCCATTTTCCCCGAAAAACTTGTGGCAGAGTGTGTTGAGCACCTTGCCCAGATAAAATACGCAAGGAGAAGAAAGACAAGACTGAAAGGGAGCGAATGGAACGGCTGAACCAGGAGTGCAATGACATTGACATTGAGAATCAGCTGAACACGTTATTCAGACTGACGCTTCCATGAAAGGATTAGGTGCCGTATTGCTGCAAGAAGGAAGACGAGTGATCTACGTATCCAAAACTCTCATTCCTGCAGAGGAACGTTACTCCAACATCGAGAGGGAATTGCTAGGAGTGGCATTCGCCATGGAGAGGCTTCACAACTATGTGTTTGGTGAACCAGTCAGAGTTCAAACAGACCACAAACCTCTAGAAACGATTTGGAAGAAGAGTATTGCCACTGCCAGCCCAAGACTTCAACGACTTCTTCTGAGGCTTGCAAAATACGAAATTCAAGTCGAGTACATCTGTGGGAAGGACAACTCAATTGCAGACGCCCTTAGTCGAGTAGACCCTCTCAGTCCAAAACCTATGGACTCAAAGCAGATGGACGTGATTCCAGTGCATCACATCACTTCAACTGTTCCAGCCACAGACAACCGACTTGACAGAACCAGAATTTCCACCACTGCTGATCCAGCCTTGAACCAGTTAAGGCATTATATCTTTCATGGTTGGCCGCTTCAGAGGCAGCAACTCCCAGAACGATTGCAACATTATTGGAATTACCGTGAAGAACTTGCAGTCGAAGATGGCCTGATATTCAAAGCACATCGACTTGTGATTCCAACTTCACTTAGAGCAGAGTATCTAAAGGATCTTCATGCAGGCCACTTAGGAGAAGAGAAAACTCTGTAGAGAGCACGAGAGACAGTCTTTTGGCCCGGGATCTCGGATGACGTGAGAAATGCAGTTAAATTATGCATATGTGACGTATGCATGAAGTACAAGCCTGCTCAGCAGAAGGAATCACTAGTTCCGCATGATGTGCCCAGCTTGCCATGGTTCAAACTTGGAGTTGACATATTTGAGCATCGTTCTCACCATTATCTGCTGGTTGCCGACTACTTCAGCAAGTTCCCTGTTGTTAAGAAACTGACCAATCAGACGGCGGGGCACGTGATACGTCTTCTCATTACAATATTTTCAGAATATGGTGTACCAGCAACGGTGTACACAGATCAGGGAACCCAGTTCGTGTCCCAAGAACTCAAACAATTTGCCGTGCATTACAGATTCGAAGTGCAACACTCTAGCCCAAGGTATCCTCAGTCGAATGGTTTCATAGAAGCCATGGTCAAAGTAGTAAAGGGCATAATGGAGAAGGCCGAAGACTCGGGTTCTGATACGCATCTTGCAATGTTAATTTATCGTGCGACCCCAATCAGACCAGGTCAGGAGAGATGGTTTCCCAGCGGAAATATAGAGCATTCCTTCCTATCCGTCAATACCTGCATCCCAATCTAGAGATCAGCAGAGAGGCGCTAATAGCACAGAAACAAGCCCAACGTGATGGCTATGATCAGTCAGCCAAGAAACTTTAAGATCTACAACAATTTCAGAGTATCCGGTTCCAGTTAGATCCCAAGACCAATCTTGCAGAAAGCCACGGTGGTAGCCAAATGAGGTACAGGCTGAATCCGGTGCTCGCTATTTCAGGAATCGTCGCCCTATTCGTCCAGCGATTGAGATCCAACCAGAAGAATTAAATCAGGTCCCATCAATTCCCGGAACAGAACCAAAGTCACCAGTACCTGGACTTGTCAAGCAGCCCAGCTCAACAACAGCTGATGTCTCTGATCAGCCATCACAAAAGCCATTGCCCAAATAGTGTGTGCCGGAAAAGACCGCGGTCGGAATTGCGTTGTCTCGTCCACGACGAACTATTAGACCACCAACGAGACTAATTGAACAAATGAAGAGACACTATAACAATTTAAGTAAAATGTACTTACAGTGTGTTGTATAAGTAATTGTGTTCGTGAACGTTTGACAAGTTTTCGGATCAGCATCTCCACGTTAGCACATACGAGGGTATGAAATGTGTTCCAACTTTAGAGTACACACGGGTGCAAGAATCCTATGCTAGTTTTCTAGTCACTTATGTTATCATCTCTAAAAGAGGGGGGATGTTGCAATGCGCTATTGCACATTCAATTAGCCAATGATTGTTTAGATGGTTATTCCCAATACGGACCATTCTTTGTTTATATTCAATTAGCTTAAGAGGGCGCTAAAAAATTATTATTCATGGTGCAGTGTGACTTGGTAGAGAGAACCGTTAGGACGTTGAATAAACTTCGCTGTCTTGTCGGGATATTTCTTCATGTTGGAAACAGAGAGTACATGAGGAAACACCAAGGTTCATGGGACAGACTAGTAGTAGAAAGGTGGCAGAGATCTCATGTATATACCCACCACGAGTTCCATTGTATGTAATTGTTTCCCTTTACAGGCAGAGATCTCATGTATATACACCTGATGCTAAACCACATAAGTATCAAGGGGATCATTTTGTGGCAATGCTTAAGTGGTAGTAGCATACTTGAGTAGCATACATGTATATACACCTGATGCTAAACCACATAAGTATCAAGGGGATCATTTTGTGGCAATGCTTAAGTGGTAGTAGCATACTTGAGTTGGAAATATTTTTGGTGAACTTTCACAGGTAACATCTTATTCTGGCCAATGACAGGTGATTCAAACAACCAGTCGATCGATATATCGGTCGACTATCAGCCGATATATCGATCAACTATCGGTCGACGATCGGTCGACTGTCGGTCGACTATCGGTCGATGATCGGTCGACTATCGGTCGATGATCGGTCGACTATCGGTCGATGATCGGTCGACTGTCGGTTGACTATCGACCGACATATCGGTCGATATATCGAGCGAGTCCACCTATAGTACACATGATCCAACAATTCAACAGTTCCAATGTATGATAGAGATTTCGATCTAATCCACATGAGATCACCAGTTGTTCCAATCTTTTCCGTAAGCCATGGAATAAGAATAAGAATTTTTCTCTCACAGGAGCTTTGTACATTTGCTTCATTTTAATTGACAAGGTAATAAATTGTAATAATCAGTTGGTCCATGCAAGTTTTGGCTTGATGTTTCTCTTAAGCCACCACTCTTTCTTGCACCAAGGGGGGTCGCTTAAGAGAAAATTGACTGTAAATAAAAATGTTTTAAAACCTACCATGCAGACACGGGTAACACTTTCCACAACAGAAACGATTCTGGAATGGGTTGTTGAAATGATTCTCACGACATGGCTATCCGACCTGAAAATGTTCCTCGGAGTCTGGGTCAACTTTTACAATCTTAATAGAAGAAAAAAAAAATAATACTGTTGACATGAAAATTTCAATGATAAAACTGTAACAATGTCTGATTTGATTGTTCTGGTCCTTCCTAATTTTAGTATCTCAGTATTATAGCATTGAGGATCAGACCTAGCACTACACTGACCATACAGTACATAATGCTGATTGTCACTGCTGTTATTCATACTGGAAATCACACACTCATCACCATGAGTGGACTTACCTCTCCAACACATTCATGTCCTGGAATGACAGGTAAAGTTGCTATTTTTGGGGCAGCTGAAAAAAAAGTAAAAATGATGTATACCAGTAAGAGAATAAATGACAAAAATTATAAAAGGTATGGCTGTGCCTATAAGCATATCTCTTAACCACTCGCCTGTTATAAATATCAAATGATTCTCTTGTACGAAGCCATAGGTTCTTCTTTGGTGAGCACTTTAGTTAACTTAGGAATGACGTCATTTTAATCGACTTCCAGAAGACTGGTGTCTAGAGCCATAATACAAATATATCTTCATTAGGGTAGGGTAGGGAAATGGTAAAAAACCTTATTAGAAAAGTAGAAGAAATTTATTTCAAAATTTGCCTCAACGTGCCAGAAATAGAAAAGAAGAAACTTTAAGCTCATGTAAACATCTCTTATCAAAAAACTAAGATGAGAACGTTTGTTGCATTGAAAGACCCCTGACTCTGCTCATAAGTATCCCTACCTCACCCTACTAAGATTTGTGTAGACGGGCTATTGCACTCAAAATGTCGGACGAGTTGGAGCAAGTAGAGTTAAGTTTCGAAGGAAGAAGCGAAGAAATCAATGCCTGGCTTCGAGATGAAGGTTACGAAAAATACAAAGAGGCAAGGCGTCTTTCGGAGGAAGAAGCTCTTGAAGATCCCGAAACGGATCCTTTTAAGTCGAAGTACTCGGCTAGAAATATTTTGTCTGACTTGAAACTCAAATTAGAAAGTTTTCAAGACGATGATATTTCCAGTGAGAAATTATCAATGATGATGTCTGTGTTGGATTACCAGATAGGACAAAACTACATTGAAACAGAAGAGCTGAGCACCGGCGAGGAGCACATCGAAAGATGTATCGGAAATCTGGAAAAACATCGTTCGGAACGAAGTTGTTGCTCGGTTTATTTGCGCGCTTTAAATGAGCTCGGTATTTTGTGGTCAAAGAGAGGAGATTCCGAGAAGTCTTTAAAATACTTTCGTGATGCAGAGAAGCTGTATCATGACTTTACAGAGGAGATTGGCGGTTCACCTTATGGGGTTCACGAGTAAGTGTCCATTGCAAGAGGTGCAGTAATCAGTTTGATTCAGATACATGTAGCAAACATAATATTATTTCGGTAAGATTTCCTCACAGGTCCTTACTTCATTATGCATGCTGTAGTTGAATTGTCTTGGTAAGTGCGCGTGCAAACATTTCTTGTACGGCTACAGCATGCATAATGAAGTAGGGACCTGTGTGGAAATCATTCCCATATTTCTCCAAACTGATAAAAAAATTTAGGTGGATGTAAAATTCACCAAAAAATACAGTATGTATATGTTATTTACCGGGTGGAAGGTCCGTATGGGAAAAGCTGTGCCCTTGGTCTCCTCGGGCACAGTTTATTCCTATATGGACCGACCTAGCCCGGGAAATAACTTATTTATTTGTCTTCGGACGTTTTCTTTTTAAAGTAAAAAAAGAGATAGAAAATTGGTACAGCGGGCCAAAAATTTGCCCCGTGGGCCGTCTCATAAAAAGCTGGACTGGTCACGCGCGCCTGATTAGCCAATTAAATTTGAGGATTTAGGATTCCAGTCTGCTCAGATGATTGAGACAAAAGTAAAATCATGGTGAACTACAGACTTGGCCACCTATGTAGCATAAGTATTCCGGTTTTTAAGGAGATTTGAACTGCTTCACCGAAATTTGGGTCCCATTCCCCAGTCAAATTTGAAAGCCAATCTGGACCCACTTCCAGGGATTTAGTTCCCCCCTCCCCCCCCCCCCCTGAAAAAGTAACATTGCTATGTGAAGGTGAGATAGCTGCCCAAACCATTGGTTTGGGTTAGGTCTAATACTGGTGTCATCTCTTCTTTGGCATTTGTAAGCTCTGAAAAGTCATTCCTACCAAGTGGAATTTTATCGAACCTCAATTTGTGGACTCTGAATTTACAGAAGAGTTTTAAGGGGGTTTCTTATCTACAAAGGGGTAAGGGGGTCTGAATTTGCTAGAACTATAATTTAGGCTTGCAATTTTCTGTATTTTACCATGAAAGCATTACCTAGTAAACAGACTGTTTTTTTTTTTGCAGACTGTTTTATCCAGCTGAGAACTATCACTCAGACCTAGAACGACAGAGAGAGTTTGAAGCTACATTCACCCACACACTGTACTATCTTGCTCAAGTCCACACTGCTTTAGGCCAGCCTGAGAAGGGAGCCATGTACTGTCACACTACCTTGCAGCGTCAGCTGGAAACAGAGCAGTATGATCCAGTGGATTGGGCTTTGAATTGTGCGACATTGTCTCAGTATTACATCACGCAAGCAAACTACAGCCTGTCAAGGCATTGTCTAGGTGAGTGAGCAATAAACGACCCATCTTTGATCTGCATTTTACCTTGTGTTTCACAAGATTCTTGCCTTGTCGTTGTACAAAATTCTATTATTTTTATTATTATTTGTATAATTTTTTGTTATCATTGTTGTTATAAGTTTACTGCTACAATTATTTTTTTATTATTATAAAATATTATTGTGTACCATTTGTGATCAGCTGAACCACAGCAGAAAGGGCACTTAGGCATTGAATGCCTGACACCTTAGAAACCGTGGGTAAAGGTTTTTGTTCACCTGCTGAATTCTTTTGAACACACCCTGCCCTTGCCACATGCATGCTATGTCCACCTTGCAAACAGATTTCAGTAATGCTTTAGCTCATTAGCATTTCAAACTGTAAACAAAGTAATCGGTGGTTCAGTTGTAATTGCAAAACACTGTACATAATTATCCATAATCTCAAGAAGTACTTAGGTATTTTGATCATGGACAGCATGTTCAAGTCACATTTTTGCAAGAGCAGAAGAAAATGCCCCCATAGAGACAGTTACTGAAGAGGATAGCCAGGAGGAAAGAGAAAGAAAGGAGAGAATACCACAAAGGAAGGCTGACGTTGCCCGCTGCTGGAGTAAATACTGCCTGGATGTGCTGAAAACATCAAAAGAAAAATGTGTGCAAGAGATGATAAGGAATGAATCAACAGAAGAAGGTTTGTTTTATTGAACATTTACTAAGCTGACCAATGGTAATGGAAATGGAATTATAAACCACACAAATCATATACATGTTCATGGTGGTTTATAATTCTTTCTCGGGGAGAGATTGGATGCCAGCGTGTGAATTGTACAACAGGACATGTTTTTAAGGCCAGTTGTGTCAGACCCAAGGCCAGGCATGTTATTAAGGTCAGGGTTGTGTCAGACCTAAGGCCAGGCATTTTTTAAGGACAGTTGTGTGACACCTGTGTAAAATTGATGTGGTTCACTGTTTTACACTTTCACTGCCAAGAGTCTCCGGCTTAGAGATTTTGGGTTGAGACAGGAACCTCCTGCATGAGAGCATGGGGGCATGAGACCAGTCGACCCACCAGTCCAGTTACCTTGAGTTGCAAATTTTCTCGCCACTTGTCATCTGCTTCTTGGAGAGTGCATCCATATAGTATGGATCATACTGTCAGAAATGTTTACATTTTGGTCACTTCTGGAAGCAAAAGGAGTAACGCATGATGCTAAGTCTGCATGCATGCAAATGAAAGCAATTTGAAAGAACTCTATATTTTCTTAAGCAGAAAATCATTTTCCGTGATTGTAGACTAAAACTTTTAATTTCTGAGAGGCGCACATTGCCTGTTTTAGAATCATTTGTACTTTTTCCCATCGACTCTTTTGAACAGATGTTCGTGGACATATTAGTGCGACAAATGAAGGAGACAGCGCAGGAGACAGCGAAAAAGAGCCTCTCCGATTTGAATCCCTGGAAGTAACGTCCCTGGAGCAGTCAGTTCCCGATCGTCCAGTTAGAAATTACGAAGAGGTAAAGCATTTAATACAGCGCACGTGATCTTTCATACAGTACGATCTCTGCCTTCTGCTGAACTCAGTTTTAATCGATAGATAGCGCGAACAGTTCAAGTCGGTAGCCACGTGACCATTCTTTTGGAAAGCAATTAAACAGTACTCAGTTCTATGGTGCTGTTTGTCTTATTGTACAGTGTGGTTCTAACGTTTTCATCTGTGGATCAAACCATGCAGTGTGACCATTCTTTGGAGAGCTACGGAACAGTAGTTTGTTTTACTATACAGTGTGGTTTTCTAACTTTTTCATCTGTGGATCAAGCCATGCTGTGTGACCATTCTTTGTAAAGCTACTGAACAGTACTGTTTGTTTTACTATACAGTGTGGTTTTCTAACTTTTTCATCTGTGGATCAAGCCATGCAGTGTGACCATTCTTTGTAAAGCTACTGAACAGTACTGTACTTCGGTACTATTTGCTTTTCTCTATAGTGTGGTTCTAGCTTTTTCATCCGAGGGTCAAAACGACCATTGGCAATTTAAAATTATTTGTTGCGAATTCTCAAAGTAAATTTATTTATTGAAATCCGTTTCAGGCGCGCGTCCTTTTTCTTGAGGGTCAAAAATGGCTCAACGCCGGTAAGGAGTTTTACGTCCTGGACGGTCACGTGACAAGTTACGTTGAAATCCTCCAGGACATGAGCCAGCTGTACAAGACTCTGGCCTTCTTCGATGAAGACTTTGAGCGGAGATGCAAGATGCACAAGCGGCGAGTGGATTTACTCGCTGAAGTCCTGGTTGAGTTGAATCCACAGCATTACCTTCTGGTTTGTCGTCAGTTAATGTTTGAAATCGCCGAGGCCTATAACGACATGGTGGACCTAAAAATCGCCATTGCAGAGGAGTCCGGCGCACCTCCTCAACCACATGCCGTTAAGAAGATTAATACGCTCATTAATCAGAGTATTAAGTTTTTTCAGAACTTTATTGACTCGTTGAAACGTGACGGCGCTCTCCCCGAGACATTCGACGAAGATGTCGTTCGTCCTGCCCTCGTGGCGCATTTTTACATCGCACGACTGAACTCGAAGATAATATGCGCCGAAAAGCGCGCGAAGATAGAGAATTTGAAAAAGTGTATGGATATTTATAACTATTTGGTCAAATACTGCGACGGTCACCCCGACATGCCGGAGAAAACATTTAAAGAAGAACTGGAGGTTTCTAGGGAAATGGCCCAGCTTCTCCCTTTAAAGATGGACAAGATTATGAGGACGGAACAGTAACTACGGAACCCTGAAAACGACTGTTCGTAGAAGAAGGAAAAACGGGTCTCAAATAAAGTAAAACACGTTCCTTGTCAGCAATGCAAGCATAAGAGCTAATAAGCTGTTTACAGCCCTTTGTTTTGTATTTTTCAGTAACCGCGGTGTCCGGTTGTTTTGTTACAAAGTTGGTTCGCCACAAATCGACAAGTCACTTGAATGCAAGTCAAAGGTTGTTTCATAACAAACTTAAGTTGAACACTGGACGCGGACAAAACTGTTCTCCGTCGTTTCGATTCGTTTGCTTGGGAAAGGTGAGGCAGCGAATGGGAATCACAGCAAATTAAACAAATTTTCATTTCATTAGTGCAAGATTTAATGTTAAGCGCTATTTCCACTAAATTACAGAGTCCGTCTAAGTGTCTCCAATAATCAATATCAAATAATAATAATTAACAATTATTCGCCGAAGGCGAAGTTATTCTCGGTGAATATTCACCGAGAATCACTGAGCCTGAGGCGAATAATTGTTTTAGTATAAATACACAGGTGATTATTTCAAAAAAGAAAAGAAAAGCATTTTACAACACGAAAAAGTTTTATTTTATCAAAAGCGCGCGAACGACTGGCAGCCATTTTGTTCGTCGAGGTGATTATCGGCTGATAATCCGAGATAGCGAACCAATCAGAGCGCGCGATTTTGTATAATCACCCGAGTATTTATACTAATGACAAATATAATAGTAATACCAATACCACTGAGATTGAATGACAATTTGAGAGCCATTGAGGTGGGCATTTCTGTTGGACTGATCCAGAGATGTGCTTTGTTGGGGTCGGCAAGAATTCTTAGGAAGGTGCTGGAGATGTAGAAAGAAGAGAAAAAAGCAAACAAGGGGTGTTTCTTGGCTTCCCTAGGCAACGTGTTGTTACCCGATAGCCAATGAAGAAACCAGCTTCTATATTATCAATAGCTGTGTGAATCAATAATAATAATAATAATAATAATATGGTTCCGGATTATCGTAGTTCGCGCCGTCTTCCGTTCCGATACTTTAACCTATAACCTAAGAAATAGTGACTGTAGACTTGCTATCCCACCGCCCCACACTAATTATTGTAAAAGAAGTCTGTGCTACAGCGGAATAGTCTACCCTCGCGTAATGAATTCAAATCTTAGTTGAAGAATTTATGATTTTAATAGTAGTCTTATCTAAGTTTTATTTTGCCTTTATACACGGCTTCTTTGTAAAGCAGGTGTTAACAGTAATACCATTTAATATCTAATTTAGTTAGGAAGTTAGATTTATTTAATTCAATGTTGTAAATTCCTGAAGGAAATACCGTGTCTAAATAAAGATTTTACCTTTACCCTTACCGTCTAAGTGTCTTAGAGGGGTTACACCAGTTTCAAGTAAGATTAACCTTATGTTCTTGTGCTTCAAATTCCTCTTGAAATTCTATCTGGCCATTAGCCCTAGTCTTGGATAAACGAGTTTTACCCAACGCCAATAAACATTAAACCTCGGTAGGAAACGAACACAAGACTGAGTTACGAAGCAAGACGAGAGAAAGTCGCGTGTGAATATGACGTAAAACGTGGGCGAACAGAGAATTATGGGTCAATTATACTTGTCACCAAGTAACACCATATGGAATACAAATAAGGTAAATAGAGAATAAATTATTATAAGTGTACATTTTATTGCTACAAAGCAAGAACAAACAAGATTCGTTTTCTTATATAAGTGCTAGCGTTTGTGCTCTTTTGCTGTATAGAGTACTAAAGTGTGACGTCACAAATATCTCAATTTTTGAGATTATGGGATTTATTAAGATGTTTGCAAGGAGCATGTGGAAAAATGCCTACAGGCCAAAAATCAGCCTCTCATGTCAATTTTGGAGTGAGATATTGCAACTTTTACGCTCCAATGATTCCATACAAATCCTTATTTTGTCTCTGTTCTAAACGTTTGGAACCGAGACAAAATAAGAAGGATTTGTATGGAATCACTGGAGCGTAAACGTTGCAATATCTCCAAAATTGACCTGAGTGGCTGATTTTTGGCCTGTAGGCATTTTTCCACATGCTCCTTTGAAATGTCTCAATAAATCCCATAATTGTGGAAATTTAGTTTTTGTGATGTCATCACTTTAGTACTCTATTGGCAGAACTAGGGAGAAACAGATTTTGTATAGGTCGGAAAAGTTTACATCAATTCTCTAATGTGCCTTCGAGGTCGGAGAAGAATCAAGAAGTTGCACTTTTTAAGGTCAGCTAGTTTTGTAAGGCAACCTTATGCAATGTCAGTTTGAAAATTGACAACAGCGCCGACTCTTATCCGTACAACGTATATTACGAACCAAAATGCGAAAGGGTTCTAGCAATGTTGAACGTTTGGGTTCTATGACAACTACCTGAAAAGCATTTTTACTGTGCAGCTTTTTACCCGTGAAAAATTACAATTGGTTTTATATTTAAGTCCAGAGGGCATTTTAAATAAACCTTGAATTCCTAATGAGAGTAATCAGCATCCAAATTCTCCTCCTGGTCTCAACACAGTAATACATATCGCTGATGAGAATACAAGGGAATGATCACCAATAATGAACTGTGTTGATATTTGATTACTGGAAGTGTACGAAATGATTTTGAGGACATCGAAGTAAAATTTGTATCTTATTAAAGGGGTAACTGTATCACTCCAAGATGATCAATTCGCAACTACTCCCAACAAAATTAATACCGGCTATAAGAGTAACAGACAAAGAGAATAAAAAAGCATCAACAAACGGATTGATCTCACATGAAATTCGTAAAGTGCTTTGCACTTAGTAAGGAGAATTACTACTTATATAGTGGTAGTGGATGAGAATTCTACAACATTTATAGCATCTAGGCCCTCTGTATATCTTGACTTGTTGTAGGGTGTGTTCCTTTGGTAGGATACGGATCAGGATTTGTGATCCGAAATTACACGGATCACCAGGCATCAAAGGAACCGATGAATCAACTCTGGACAAGGATTCATCGATTCCTTTGATGCGCCATGAACTGTGTGATCTCGGATTCCAAACCGGATCCCAAACCGGATCCCAAATCGGATCTCAAATCGGATCTCAAATCCAGATCCGGATCACACCAAGGAAAATCATGCGCACCCATGAATTACTGCTGGTCACAAAATTTTGTAGGCTCATTCAATCACTTTTTCTCGCCGTCGTCAGCTCCATCAGGCGATGCACGGTTTTTTAGATCAAGGATACTCTTCAGTGAGTCGCTCATGAAGTAAGGCTTTTCTGCACTGCCATCATGGCGCGAAATGTCTTCCACTGTAGATTGAAAAAATAAAAAAAAAAATGCGAGAACTGGATTAGTTGCAAAAAATGAGTACTCAACTGAGAAATCACGGTTTTCTTTCTGATGCTTTTATGAAACCAACTTTGTTATGATGTTTTGGCACTTGCTGCTCTGCTTTGGCAAAAATAATTCCATTTGATCCGAACACAACTTGGGGAACTTGGAAGGAATATATACTTACAGAAACAGAAGAAAATGGTATCAATCGCCATTTCGTACACATCGAAAAACAGAATGGACACGGCATAAGCAAATATCACCATGATCTGAAAGAGTAGAATGCAAGAACACAAGTGCAAAGTGCGCTTAAAATTTCGCGTGAAATTTAGTATGTTTACGGTAAGCACGTGACACACGTTCATTACCAAAACAAACATAAACATCTAGTAGGTAAAGCTGTAGTCTTCAACTGTTCCTCCTTTAACTCATGCAATTACTCTATCAAGCACTACCAACCTTGAAAACTCAACTAACCCAAGTCAAATGAATTGTGAACAAGGCGACCGAACCGCACAACATGTAAAACCAAGAAAAAATGAGGTAAGAGAACGCACCTTCCATGCTGGGTTCTCTTACCATGATAAGGGGACAGAATCTATTTTTAGATCCGGAAACTATTTTAACTGACCAAAGGCTGATGTCCTTCTCATCACGTGGTTGTAATTTCAATGCGCCATCGGAATCTTGTTTAGTTTGACCTCGACTTTCCACTACGAGCTGCGGAAATCTTACATCCCAAATTAATTAATTAGCGACTTTTTCTTAAAAACATAGCCTATAAATTTACCAGCCTTCCCTTCAGTGAGAGCGCGTGCGTTATGGTGTTATACAAAGCTCGGCATCAGCAATCAGAGCGGGTGTTTAATCGCTTCAAAAACGAAACAGCACTTACAATTGTGGGTACGACGTCATACTCCAAAGTGGTGGGATCGTCCTCATTGAGTCTATCGAACCAATAGAAACTGGCCACGCCTGTAAATAACGAGAAAGGTGAAACACTTACAAACGGACGGGTTGGGAATAAAAATAGGTCTCGCCCGAGTGAGACTCTCGTGAGGAGATGAATCTGGGACCAGCTAGGAAAGGATGACAACATCGACAGGGCTGCGTACGCCTTAACATCCAAGGTCACAAGAGAAAGGCAGACGCTGTATATTATGAAAATGAGGTACGGAAAGGGAGAGGAAGGCACTGGGATGGCAGTCATGGGGGTCTGCAGACGACAAAGAACACTGGCGGCATGCTATGCATGGCTTCATGCGTACTTTGGGGCACGAAGATGAGAGAGTGAGTGAGTGCGCGAGTAAGTACGTGAGTGAGAGAGTACGTGCGCGAGTGAGTTAGTGAGAACGAGTGCGGAAGTGAGTGAATGAGAAAGAGGGTGAGGGATTGAGTGGATGCGCGAGTGATAAACTGATTACGACTGAGTGAGAGTGAGTAAAGGGATGAGTCCGTGAGTGAGTGACTGAGAGGGAGGGTGAGTGAGTGACTGAGAGGGAGGGTGAGTGAGTGGATGCGCAAGCAAGTGAGTGGATGCGCGAGCGAGTGGGTGGGTGCGCGAGTGAGTGAGTGAGTGAGTGAGTAAAAGCGCGTGCGAGTGGGTGGGTACGCGAGTAAGTGAGTAAGAAAGAAAGTGATCATTCCAAATTCCAATTCGATCTGGCGCCCAGGACCATCCTGTAGTTCTTTCAATTTAATCTATTTTACAATGTACCGGATCGTTTCACATACCCACGATACCAACGACCAGCAGTTTCCCCAAGAACAACAGAAACGATGTCACACTGTTAATTGCGATCACCCTGGAATGGAAAACAGATTAGCGCACTGATAAATGGACAAATCAATACAAACATTGTTCTGTTATTTGCCTCTATCAATGAGAACACAAACTGATGCATTCCTGATGTTCCCTAAATAAAATCCACTGACCTTAACCCCCCTCCCCCCGATGTCACCCTGACCAGGTTCCCCCACGTTTCGCGCACGAAAAGACAATTGTCAATGTACGGAGTTCTCGCTCCACAAATCCCTCTTTTGAATGTTTTTAGAAGGGAAAAGTCTTCTTCTCTGGCAAAGTTTGATGGGCAGAAACGTCTTTGTTTCGAAACTAGTGTGAATTAGTATCACCCAACTGGTGGACTAATGCAAATGCTGCAATCTGATTAGCTACGCTACTAGAGGACTATTAGTAATAGTCCTCGAGTAGCGAAATTCGTGGCGCTTTCTTTTATTTTATTCCCAAATAACTCTTTCTTCAACTTGCATTTGCTAACTTTATTATTGCTTTTTCTGTCCGACTAGTTGGGTGATACTAAAACAATTAGACCCTTCGCCCTCAAGGGCTACGAACTATCTGTTCTGCTAATTAACAATTAGACCCTTCGCCCTCAAGGGCTACGAGGCAATAGCCCATTCGGCTTCGCCTCATGGGCTATTGACCCGTAGCCCTTGCGGGCTACGGGTTCTAATTGTTAATTATTGCACCCGAAGACGTCCAGAAACGGGACTTTCGAGAAACGCACGCGCGTGACATTAAAGAACGCTGTGTGTCTTACCTGAGGGCATTGTCTAACAGCAACATAAAAGCTTCCTTCGCAGAGGCACAGAAATTCTTCCCGTAGATTGCAATCTATTATAAAGTTGAAATTGGTGATTGAAATGTTAACCACGAACCTTGGATATAACATGATTAATAATACGTAGGTTGAACTCTTATTGGCAGGACTCGGTTTTTCGTTTTCCAAAGTTGCCTGTGACAGTGCTAAAAAATACATCTTTCACGCATTTTCCAGGCTCAAATTACAACCCTTGCACTTTGACATTCAAAGCCTAGCAGTTTGTAGAGTGTTGGTCCCGTAAACCGAGTTTAATGGCCTTGCTCGGTGGTTGAGCACCCGATTTTAGTAATCACAATGTCATACGTTCGACCCTATTAGGACAACTCCGACTTTTCGTTTTCCGAGTTTGTCTGTGACAGTCACAAATTTTCCACGCTCAAGATATACCATCTTCGTTTTTTTGCACAGTACGAAACAAAGTTACTAAACGGGAAAGTGTTTTGTCGCCAACTTCGCAAAGTTCGATAGGGTTAAGTGGTCGACATACAGCTTCCGTTTGGACTGAGTTTAACATTTAAAGTTGTCGTTGCTGCAACTTACCACGATATACGCGTTTTTATTGAGGTATCTGAGACAGTTCTCCAAGCACCATAAACAGCACTTGCAGCAGCTGAAAAACGAATTCAACGATTGATATTGGAGACCAAAATATCCCTTCCTAATACTAACTTAAACAAAAGAAATAACGGTATGGAAAACTTTCAGGGTACACGACGAAGACCATCTCCCCTTTTGTGTCACCAGGTTTAAGCTTGTTTCAGCATTGTTCGAGGAAAATAACATACAGATCATGTTTATTAGTAATGAAAGGGTTACGTGATCAGTTCTTGATTATTAGTTAAGGAGAAAATAAAGGCTTAACACTCGTAGATCGTAATGATGGATGGACTGCAAACTTATCAACCTTTCACCATCGCCCGGTCTAAACCATCCCCCCCCCCCCCCACACACACACACACACACGCACCCAACCTACTCCACCCAGGGAACAAAGAAGACCTCTGTTTGATATTTAAAACAATTAGATAATTAAGTTAATAGTACTTACTTGCACCCCTTTAACGATACCATGTATTGATGGTTTCGCGTCAATAAAAACGTGCAACGTCTTAGGCACAAGACGGGAGGGTGGTTAGTGATAGCTTGTATAGTATTTATAATTGCCGCATCTCTGCCCGTTATATTATAACACTGTCCCTCACAGCCAGACAAACCGATCCAAAACCAGTTAATTGTTGTAACGCATTTGGAAATTTTCCTCGAACCACAGTATGTGAAAAATATGCAAAACGAGACAGGATTTCTTACCAAAGCATAAACTTGACGATTTTGTTGTCCTGGCCAGCGTCTAAAAAGGAAATATGTCAAATATTACTCTCAAATAAAACCGAAAGCTTTCCTGGACCATCGCACTCCTAAGGTCTCTATATAGATTATCCTGTTTGAAACAATATAGCCTATGAAACAGAGCAACAGTACAGAACTGTTCCATAACGTTTCACAAACACTGTATAGTAAAACAAACAGTACCACAGCACAGTACTGTTCAGTAGCTTTACAAAGAATGGTCACACTGCATGGTTTGATCCACAGATGAAAAAGTTAGAACCACACTGTATAGTAAAACAAACAGTACCACAGTACAGTACTGTTCAGTAGCTTTACAAAGAATGGTCACACTGCATGGTTTGATCCACAGATGAAAAAGTTAGAACCACACTGTATAGTAAAACAAACAGTACCACAGTACAGTACTGTTCAGTAGCTTTACAAAGAATGGTCACACTGCATGGTTTGATCCACAGATGAAAAAGTTAGAACCACACTGTATAGTAAAACAAACAGTACCACAGTACAGTACTGTTCAGTAGCTTTCTAAAGAATGGTCACACTGCATGGTTTGATTCAGAGATGGAAAAGTTAGAACCACACTGTATAGTAAAACAAACAGTACCTCAGTACAGTTCTGCTCGGTAGCTTTCCAAATTTCCTGGACTGCCAAGTTAAAAGGGGCTAAGGTGGGTCAATGATTAGTGTACCTTTTAGTTTCTTGTCGATGTACTCCATGACGGCCCTTATGAACTGCACAATAGCAATAATAGCTGCACCAAAGGCTAATGAACCAGTGTGATACCTACAAATAAATACAATCTAACCTAAAGAAAAGCCACATAAATATAAACCAATGTAAGCCTTTTTCAATGAAAAAATCATATCAAGGTCCTTCATTATCAGAGGCCAAAGTTCAAAGTTCAAAGTTCAAGAAGGATGCATAAGGGTTTGGTTGATGTAAGTTTGCCTTCACTCTATACCGTACCCACCCGCTCCCCACCCTGCCTCCCCACCCTGCCTCCCCACCCTGCCTCCCCACCCTGCCTCCCCACCCTGCCTCCCCACCCTGCCTCCCCACCCTGCCTCCCCGTGCCCGTCATTGCTCATTTACTTAAGCCCACCCCTCTAAACTCTTAAGGAGTGTTATTATTGTACATCATGATTTCAGAATTAGGAGCCAAAGTTTAAGGAGAACGCGGTACGCGTACGGGTTTGGAGACGTACAGTTTTGAGCGCGTGTACGCCGTTGTCCAAAAACTGCACTTTGAAATATTTCGAGTCTGTAAGCAGGAATCCTTTTTTCACAAATTACCTAATCTAACGGTCCCTCATTGAAATTAACAGCACAACTGCACTGAACAAAGATGCTACGCCTCCTCTGGTTTAACTAAAAAGAACTAAAGGCAGTCTGACAGAAATGGAGGATGAACGGGTTACCTTAGAGTTCGCCAAAGGGACGACATTATGGGAAACGTGGGCACGTCCTGAAACCCAAATAGGAAATTGAGTGAAACTTGTGAACATGTATAACTGCGTGATTCAAGACCTTTTACTAACAGATAACCCCTCTGAGTATTCTGATTATCTGGATTTACCCTTTCTCAGCCTAAAAGTGATCAATAAGCAACTTCTCCTCACAAAAACAATACAATGTCAATTAAACTGGTGATAATAGGAGAATCATGAGTTGAAAAAACTTCCTGGTAATGCAGGGGTGCTGGGAAACTTTGACAACCCACTTTAGTTCAGTTGTCCTACATACACAAAGTTCCATAACATAAGGCTAAACTAAGGAGAGGTGCATACGCTCTATAAGGTCCTTATTTGCAGTTGCGCTGGGCTCAAACAAGGTTGATTAACCCTTTCACTTCCAAGATCTGAGCAGCAATTCTCTTGAATGAGTACCATACAATTCCTTATGTACCAGTTAAGAGAATTTGGTGTTAAATCAACTCATTAACCTCAGGTTCATCGTGTGCCCGATTCTCACCAACCATTTTCTTAGTATTGTATTGATATTGAAACGAGAAGTTGCACATTGATCACACGTAGGTTGGAAACAACGTCATATGTTCAACAAAGTACTGATCTCTGAAAACTGAATCCAGCAATGTAAACATAGTGCACGAGTCAGTAACGTGTGATACGAGGTTCAAGGAGAATTTTCTGTTTTCTTCATTCAGCTGATCTGTTTGTAGTGCTTTACATGTCAAACAGGAAAATCTCACCTCAGGTTTGTGGAAAGCAAAGTACCAGGATGCAAAGGCACCCGCAAGCACACATTGACCAAGAGCAATGATGAAATTCATAATCCACAGCCAACCAAAGAAGTGAAAAACTTGCATGCGGAATAAATGCCTGAAACATAATACATAAGCATTACTGACCAAGCTTGTTAGGTTAAGATAGCTGAACACTGGCCAAGCTCTTTTTGTATTTTAATTATACAATTACCTCTAAATCCAATATTGGCAACGGTCCAATTTTTAGGGGTGATGAATGGTCCATTAAAATTTTTAACTGCTCACGAAATTTTACCTTTGCTCGATTTGCTCGCAAAATTTAAACAAGTGCTCGCTTGCTTGTGCTCCCTAAATTTTTGCAGTTGCTCGCAAAGCATTTTTTTTACCTCTGTTTGTGCTCGCAAAAACATCGCCTGCTCACATTGCTCGCGAATGCTCGCAAAGACCATTCGTTACCTCTATTTTTCTTAAATTGGACACCTATTCAATTTAAGAAAAATTGGACAGTTGCCAATATTGGATTTAGAGGTAGCTATATAATTAACAAATAACAGGACTCCGTGCTGGTCCAATAGCCCTTTTTCGAAATTAAACCGCAGTTTTGTTTTATCACGGCTTCAAACACGAATGCGAGGCTCATGCGGGCAACACTGAAATCTTGGATTCCAAGTCGTTGTTAGCTGTTTGTTTCAGTTTTTTCGATTGCTTTTAGAAGAAAATGTCCGCGATTGTACCTTCTGTTCTCCCCAATTCGGCAGAAGGTATCGATAATTTAAATGATCTTAGCAAAGAATGGTTTAGAATGTTAAAAGTGGACGCTTTGCGATCGTACTTGTCAGCTCACGGTGTACCGTGTAGCTCTCAGGGGAAGCAGTACGTGAAGCAAAAATTAGTAGCACTTTCATACGAAACTTGGAGACTGAAGCTAGAAATTCCAAGCCTTGACGAAGAGAACGTTGATGACGTTATCCTTGAGAAGCATAGTTTCGATGGTCACAACTTACCTCTGATCACGAAACTGTCAGCCGGATGGACGAAATGTTTGTACGCTGCACCTGAATTTTCATACGCCGACATCTATAATTATTTTGTTCATAAAACGGGTTACGATCACGAGAATCTTAAGGCCTACAAAGGACTTGACGGTTATAAACTCATGATAGATGGACATGTCAGAAGTCTTCTGTTCCAAAAAACTGACCAGTGCAGTTATTTCAAATTTCAAGTCCAACCCACTGAAAGGAAAAAAACATGGAATGGCAAGGACTGCTACGATTGCTGGACGATCATAAGTAACAGTGGTGAAATTATATCCGGCTATTGTAATTGCTATGGAGGGTAAGTTAAAGTATTTGGTAACCAAAAGATTAAAGATTTATGTGATTTACCTTTGCATCAAAGAGTCGTAATAACAAACGACTTACTGTAGGGGAACAATGAATAAATGTTTTAATCGACTCATCTAGTGCACCATTTATTAATGTTAGGGCAGATGGAGGGTGTCGCCATGTAGCTGCTGGGCTTTTTGAGATAGACAGAACACTACAGATAAGGAAAGTGTGGCAACAGCCTTCTTGCACTGATCAGAAGTGTGTGTGGACTCAGCCAGCTAAGAAAGCCCAAGGTGCAGTGCCAGTTAAGAAAATGAGGCTGGACAAAAAGGCTAGTACTACTGACCCTCCCATTGACCATTCTTTGTTTGACCCTCGTCCAGGATGGGCAAAAGGAAAATCCCAGCTCCGACAGATCCAGTTGCAAGAAATACTTCACAAACACTGTCCAGATGCAGTAGGCCTGAATGTGCTAGGCTTTAACATGCCAGTTTCCCTGGACATAATACCACCAGAGGATGATGCAAATTTATTGGTTGAAGTTACAGTGGGCACTTGTACATCTCTGACAATAAAGGAATTAGTTGAGGACAGAGCTGCTAGTAGCCATGAAGACCTTGGTTCTTTGCTGTCATCAGTGCAATACAAGGAAGAGGAGAGGGAAGAGATAGCTAGGTCTACAATTAGTCAATCCAACAACCCCATATGGTTTAAACACAGGGTTGCTAGAATTACAGGGTCTATTGCATACACAGTGTGTCATCGAAGAGAAAGCACAGATCCTAAAAACTTACTTGAGATTATAATGGCAAAAAAAAACTCTGTGTGGAAGAACATGCCTGCCCCATTAGAGTATGGGAAGAACAATGAGCACAAAGCCATTCAACTTTTCATCAAGGAAAACAAAAAGTTACACAGAGATCTTGCAGTTATGGAGACTGGGCTGCACATTTTCAAAAGTTGTGTGTTTTTAGGTGCAAGTCCAGATGGAATAATGACATGCAGCTGTTGCAGTACGGCCAAAGTAGTGGAAGTGAAATGTCTGTGGACACACAGAACACAAAATCCCAAGGAAGCAGCCCTTGCAATGAGAGGCTATTTTGACCTGGACAATGCTGGAAAACTGGTCCTCAGAAAGGAAACAAAGTGGTTTTACCAAATGCAAATGGAAATGATTGCTACTCAATTGTCGACTGGTGTTTTGGTCCTATACACTGATCTAGGGATTGAAAGTGTCCTGGTTGAATTTGATTCCATGTTTTCTGAAGCAATGACTTTAAAGTTGAAGGACTTTTATTTGGCTTTTGTAGTGCCACATTTGGTGGAAGAATTATCTTGTATTTAACTTAATAAGGATTATAAGTTGATACTTGTTTAATGGTCTCAAGCACTACATGTACATGTATGAAACAATGGGATTTAGAAGAGTCCAGACCAACCTTGGTACAGACGGTATGTCTCATGTAAATAATAGAATTAATACACCTACTTCTAAATGAAACCTATCCATTTTGCTTATTTAGCTAATTTTGGATACATGTTACACAAGGCAGCACAAACAACAACAATCTGGTCAATTACTGGCTTAAGTGTCAAAGGAATGACACCTTGTAGCATTTTAAAGTTCTTAATCCGCTCTATAGCTCTCTCTACATGTATTCTGGCAGAGGCAATTCTTCTAGTTTTTGTCACTTGTTTTCTGGATAATGGCTTACCAGTAGTAGAGGGTGGTATATTCAAAGTGCATTTTTTATCAAGCAGCAAATCCCGCACTTTAAACCCTCTGTCAGCCATAACATCATCTCCAGGCTCAAGAAGATCCAAAAACCCACATTTCTGGGTAATTTCTCTGTCTGAAACACTACCTGACCATACATTTGAAACAAAGGTAAATGCTCCTGATGGTGAAATTCCAAATAAGCACTTAACAGTATTTCTTTGTTTGTATTCACTCCATGTGATTCGCTGTGCAGTTGGAGTTTTAGGTTTTTCAACCTGGAACTCAGAACAGTCAATGACCACCCTGGTTCTAGGATACCGGTCAAAACACTGAGGCCTGTGAATTTCAACAAGTTCTCTTGATGGCCAGGCTATTAAGCCTTTCAGTTCATAGTACAATAAATTGATCCAAGTTTTAAACAACTTAGAAACTGTAGAGAAAGTAACACCAAAATTATCTGCTAGATGTTGCTCTGTCAGACCTAAGCGTAGCTTCACTAGTACAAGTACAAATTCCTCGTATGATGTTAATTTCCTCCTCCTGCCTGCCTGCTTCCTCTCAGTATCCTGTAAACATTATGACACAATAGACTCGTGGTCAGTGATACTTCAATACCATATCACAGAATACATCAGTAAAAAACACAGAGTGTTTGTATTTGGCAAAGTAAGGATAAAGTAAGTAAATACAAGAGAGTAGACTGCATTCTTTGAAATATCCTATTTACCACAGCCCAGTCAGCCACTTCTTTTATATAGACAAATTATTTCAGTTCAATCTCAAGACTACCCGGGGGCCAAATAAATGGATAATTAACTGTGTGCAACATCTCAGATTTTTATATTTAGTCCATAACCAATATCAAACATTCAAACAATAACACATGATTGATAATAATGGAAGGATATGTACAAAGAAACACTTAAATGTCACTACCCAACCCACTTATACCCTAATAAATGAAAGACCCCTCACATTTCTGACACTGCTTGGTCCATGCCAGTACCTCATGGACTGAGCAACAGGTTCAAGCAAGGCGAACAAGTTGATCAGTAAACTGCGAGACGGCAACCCTGTGTAAAACCTGACACTCTTGTCATCCTTCAAGACTTGCAACATAAATAACTCCCTTCTCATTTTGTCCTTATTTTGAAGTGTGTCTTCGCTTTGCCTGATCCTTTCGGTGAGTTTGTCAAGGTCTTCAGAGGTGAGCAACGTTTGTGACCCAACTGAACAGTTCGAGGAACAGTAATTATGTTCAGCTTGAATTACTGCAGAGATGAAGGCTTGATCATGACCAGCGCAATTCTTACTCACTTCTTCTGAAACTTTCGATATCTCAGTTGATGGTTTCATAAACTCTTCAGTCAAGGATTTCTTCATACACTTGGAAGGAGTCGACTGACTCTCCCGGTCTCGAGGGGCCTTTCTTTTAGTTTTAGAAGAATGCTCCTGTGAACGAGCCAAATTCGCACAATTGTAAACCGAAGGTATCGGGTCTGCTTTGCAGGGCCCCAAGCCTAAACCAAAATGCATTGAACAAACACGGTGGTTTCTCGATATGTCCTTTAGTTTCAAATCTTTTCTCTTCAAAAATAAAAACCAGGCTTTTCTCAAAGTCTTCTCCGCTGGAAATGGATGAAACTTTACGTTCACTAAATCAGGCCGTTTCAGAGGATGGCCACAAATATGAGAAGAAATGTTTTGCTTACATCTCCTCACACAAGCAACCTTTTCTCGAGTACTGTTGTTACATCCGTACACTGCACAAAAATGCCAGGTCATTCTATTTTTCGTCCAAAGGCAGCAAAAGTACGTAAGGTGTCGGGTTAAAAAGCTGTCATGTTTTTGTCATGTTTATATTTTGCCCGCATTAGCCTCACTTTCGTGCTTGAGCCCTTTGGCGTGCAAAAATGCGGTTTCATTTCGAAAAAGAGCTATTAAGAAAATGTTGGATTCGAAAATTCCTTGGAACACCAAATTGGACTCGGCCTGCAGCCTTGTCCAATTTTGGTGTTCCACTGAATTTTTTCATCCAATATTTTCTTAATTGGACAGCATGGAGTCCTATTATATATACTAATTACCTTGATTTATTAGAATTACCTTGATTTATTAGAATTACCTTGATTTATTAGAATTACCTTGATTTATTATAATTACCTTGATTAATTAGTATGTGTAATCAAATGGTGACGAGTGAAATTAGGGAATAATTTCACGCGCGTTTTGTCCAAATCCTAATAATTTCCCGAGCCTTTAGGCGAGGGAAATTATTAGAATTTGGACAAAACGCAAGTGAAATTATTCACTAATTTCACGAGTTCACCATTTGATTACCTATTAATATCATGGGTGACGAATTACGTTAGCAATCGTGGATTTTTGACATGTTTATCCTGGATCGTATCGATCAAGAACTCTAATCTCTCAAATGTTTAGACCTTAAATTTGGCTTATAAAGTTCAGAATTTTTCAGTTTTTTCCGCAAAATACCTGTTAGAATCCTTCTTGATGTTCTCTTGTGTGTTCATGTTTTCTAAAACGTCTTTTTGTGCCCTGACATCTTCATTCACGACATTTTAAAACTTCGTCGCCATCTTGACACTGAGACGTACGGAAGGGTTGCTATGGCAATTTTGTAATTTCACATGTGAAATTACAAATTTACGCTGAAATTTCGCGCCAAAATTAAGGAGTAATTCGTCACCTATAATATTATAATTATCTTAATTCATTAAAATTAATAATATAATTATCTCGATTTGTTTTAATTAAATTATCTTAATTTAACATCAATTTATCTTAAAGTGAAGGCTCCTTCTAGACTGACAGGATTATAAACACAACGGTACACTTACACATTCTCCTCATATCCTGCTAGGATACAGCTTGCATTGCTATTGGGATATTGGTCATCAAAAGTCTAAAAGTAAAAATGTACATAACCTGAACCACTCACATAAACGACAGCAGTGTGTAGACAACCGTTTCAAACCAGTTTCGGTTAGAGTGAGGGGTGGGGGGGGGGGGGGTGGGGCAAAGTTAAGGGAGTAGGGTGGGGTGGCGAGGTTGGTGAGGGGGTAAATTTACGAACCCACCCGCCCAACGTTTTAAACCTACGCAGTGTTGTCGCTAAGCGCGGGCTGAGAAAGAGGTGATCGCCGACTGGTTTATGGCCGGCCAACACACGGTTATGGCGACGAGCGATTTTAGGTGACACACGCACAATCGTTCGATATCGTCACATATCGTCTCGAAACGTTTGAATAAACTCTTGACTACCTTGAGTATTGGTGCCACTATAACGTAAAAATTAATTGGAGAACAAATTTGACAAACCAGCTAGGAGGAACAGGCAAACTAAACATCATACTTTTAATCAGATAACCAGCCGAACTGAAGCTCACAAACTCTCCTTTTTTTTCCAGAACAATCAACCAGTGGAACTCACTCGCAGAAAGCCCATTCTTATCGGGTTTTATAGATGCAATTAAATTTAAGTGCAATACTTCTGACCCCCGGCCAATAATCCTTATTTGAGGGGTGGCTGTAAAGGAAAATAATAAATAAATTGAAATAAAATCTTGCTTTGAGTAATTGTTACCCTATGTCCCTATGTCTCAGTCAGTCCTGCGTCCGCCATCTTGTAATTCAAATTTTCAAATTGTCCCGGGGGAGACTCCACGGACCCCCACAAGGGAGGGGGGCAAAGTCGGCTTTAGCCGGGTCAACTGCTACCTAAACCGGCAGAGTAATTTCTTAGCTACAACACTGCTTACGGTATTACACTTCGAGACAACTTCAACTAAGGTCGTCGAAATGAAAAGGCAGTATACATGCGTTCTTGACCAAGCGTAAGGTAAACATGGCTGCATATTGGCCAAAGCCTTTCTCTGCGTTTTCATTGACCGAGATGTAGTAGAGGCTATTGAAATCGTAAAAAAGGACGAGGCCAATATACAGCCATCTTGAACTAACACGCTTGGTCAATAAAGGATTTATTGTATGGCCATTTTGTTTTGTTTTGTTTCGCGGGACAAAGCGGGAAATCCCGAGCGGGCAAAATTGGCCCATCTTGCCGGCTCGGGTAGCCAATCAGAACTCGGGATTCGCCTGATCTTGCCCGCTCGCGAAACCAGCCATATAATTAATTCTCACAGTTAATTTTGACTTTGTCAATTTATCATGACACCCTAATGAGAAGATATATACTGATCAGACTGATCCAGCAAACGTACCTCGGGATCACATTTAAGGCCATTTGTCAGGTTGTAGGGATCATTCTTAGGTGCATCTATCACCACGTATTTGGCTACACCATTGCTTACAAGGTAGCTTTAGACACACGCATTAAGGAAACTCAGGAAAATACTTAATTAGATTATTCGCTCTCAATTTCTGTGGGGTGATAGTTGATGATTCACCTCAGAAATTGGAGCGAATAATCTAGTTGTTTTAGTAAAAATCATAATAAACGAATCATACGTTGGTGAAAAAATACCAAGATACCAAATGTTCCTGCGAAACTTCGCTAAAGCGCGAAGACGTCACAAGTGCTGCCGTCCAATGGCTGACAGTGTACAGTAGCTCAACCAATCAGATTGCAGCATTTGCATTAGTATACCAGTAGATTTTTACTAAAGATAATTAGTACTCAGATACAACATATCTACCACAGGAAATTCAACGGTTTTGCTTTTAAGTCGGACCAAATCAAAAAATTTTCAATAAAAACTGACGGACTTTGACTCTGTATGGCATTTTATGTTGTCCGCCAGATTCTACTGTAGATAACAGAAGTCGCGCTAACTGGCGTAAGTCGCTTTCGACTGGCCTGAGAATTAGAAGGGCAACATTAAATGCCCCACAGGGGCTGTTCTCGCTGACCCGCAGTCCCGAGAAGGTGAATGTTAAGTGGTTATACGACTAGTGCTCCCGCAGTCCCGCGCTCCCGCAGTCCCGAGAAGGTGAATGTTAAGTGGTTATACAAATGGTGCTCCCGCAGTCCCGAGAAGGTGAATGTTAAGTGGTTATACAAATGGTGCTCCCGCAGTCCCGCGCTCCCGCAGTAGGAAAACAAAAGTATGTTACGCGGCTATAGAAGTGGTGCTCTCGATGTACCACAGTCGGCAAAAAGTGAATGTTCCTATGTTTTTTTAAACGTAGGGTTATTTAACAGTAGTGTTAACCTTATAACGTTGTTCAAGCAAAGGCGTTTTGACGTTCCTGACAGGAGCCCATCTATATAATTTGTTATCTACCTAGACTGTCACTCAACAAAACGAGGACTGTGATTGGTTGATGTTTGGTCACATGCCCCTGATCAAATTCAAATGTATCCCGACCGAGGTACAATTGCGCACTTCTTGCCCGCGCGCCAGTTGAACCGTCTTTGTTAGTTTGTTTTTGCTAAGAGAAAGTCTAAATATATAACAAAGCACTTAATGTTTGGTCCCTCGGGAAACTAGTTAGTTTTGTTTTCCCTCGAGTCCTAATGTCTCCCTCGACTTCGTCTCGAGAAACATTAGGACTCTCGGAAAAACTAACTGTTTCCCTCGGGACCATACATTAAGTGTATAATGATTCATACGTATTTCTACGGCTCAAAATGTTGAAGAGCTACAGAAATAAAGGGCACTAGCATGCAATGGAAATAAATTGTGAGGATACACGGCGACAGCCAAAAACCATGCAAAGAGAGCAAGCTGCAAAAGCCATGGAATCAAAGGGAAAAACAAACTTGACAGGATTGCTCCGACGGCTCTAAAAAACAAAAACACAGGTAAAACGACACAAAACTTACTCTACTCACAGGCGCACAAGCATAAATGGGTTTGTGAAATACTTAACAAGTATATTTTGAGCCTGGAGAATTTGTGGAAGATGTATTAGTAATTTATAGCCAGCATGTGGTGGATATCAAGTTACCAGAAGTGGTGTTCGATTTGTAGACGCGCGTGGAACTATGGGAAGCGTGTGTAAGAAGACCTGCCATGCTTGTTGTAGCGTGGCGTATGAATCACAGTACAAATTGTTGTTTGGTTCAATCCGGCTCGTATATACGTAATCACAGGTAGTTTCTACAGTATTTTTTTGGTTCTGTCATAGGCAAACTTGGAAAAAGCAAAGGAACATGTCAAACTGTTTACATCGTTTGTGAAGCTTAATGGCAAGTATGGCTGTGGAAAATAAAAATCAATTATGCCAATTCTGAGGCTAACAGTTCATCAATGCAGATCGGTATTTTGACAATTTTCCAGAAATTTAGTTCCCTTATAATGCCCTTTTTTAAACAAATCGCGAAATTTAACTCCTGTGAAAATAAGTAACAATAACGTAACAATATGTAACAATAACCCTGTAAGTTCCAGTAGCGACCAGCATTCAATTTCTCATTACAATATTCACTGTTCATCAACCATTCATGAGAACAGCAAAAATGATCACCAAAAAAGAGTTGTATTGATATTGGAACAAATTCTCCACACTAGTACCATAACAATCACATGAGAACAGTTAGGAGAAAATGAATATTGATATTGGGGCTTAAAGGGCTAAATTAAAAAAAGGGTTAAAAACTCACTTGCTGGCTTCCTTTATCAACTGAATGGCAATTCTGATTCTTGTACACAAAACCAGAACAATCAAAAGCAAGATCACCAACAAAATCGTCAACAGGATGCCTGGGAAGCAAACAAAACAATTCTCTCGAATGAGTGCCATACACTTCCTTATTTGGTGTTAAATCAACTCCTTAACCTATAGTCGACTGAGTGTCCAACTCTCACCATCCATGTTATTGATATTGAAACCAGAAGTTGTATATTGATCACATGTGGGAGTTAAGGGGTTAAAAATCAGTGTTTCATTTTGGTTTTTGAGGGAGTAAGAGACCTTCTAGAAACATACGTTAGCAACTTGCTTGACAAAAAGAACTGGTTAGCAGGTACAGACTGTTTTTACGTTAAGAATTAAAACGAAAGAGGTTAATGATGTATTTAAAGAAAATCACTTAAAGTCATCAAAATTTCCTATATTTGTTGCACTTTTATTTCTTAGACTGTCCACGAGATTTTTCTTCCTTTATCCCAAAATAACTTGTTAAACTAGTTTGCTTGTCAATTAAGAGCATACGTTTATATGCTCAATTACATGTTTAATCATTAAAATTACAATTTCCTTGATTGTGATTGGTTTAAAAAGTCCTATTTTCCACTAATTCACTTGCCAAGTTGTTATCGGAGAGTTTGTTATTGGAGAGTTCGTTATTGGACAATTCTATAAGCCAATCACATTCAAAGTTGCAGCTTAAATCAACCAATCACAACCTTGGTTTCAATTACCATAGACACAGTGTACAGACTCCTAAATTGGGGCTTTCTTCAAAACAAAGAATTTTTTCCCTTGAACAACAACAATATATTTTCTTTCATAACTTGCACTTGGCTCTTCTTCTTTTCCCTCGGAAATTGTAATTTTACGATTTATTGGTAATAAGACTTTGTGCCATCCAATTCAGTCTGTAATCACAATTGTGACAAGCAATTTGACCTCCTGCTGCACTGTAGTCGTCCAATTTTGTTATCACTTGTATGATTACCTACCAAACTGGACTCCACTCCCTTGTATTATGATTACTTATTGCAGTTGTTATTTACTACTAATTATTTATTATTATTATTATTTATTATAATCCCCATCATCATCATCGTCATCCTCATTATCATAATTATTATTGTTATTATTATCATTAGTTCACACTGGAAGCCACCAATCCTTTTTGTTACAAAACCAATTACACCATCAGGGGCATGATAATTTATACAAAATTAAGTTGTTCCTTATTACCAAGGGCCAACCATGTTTCCTTGGATTTTGTGTACGCATCCAGATTGAAGGTAAATTTCAGCTCAAAATCTTCACTGGTGCCAGAGTCAACCAAAAACTTGTACTTGCTATAGCAAAAGTACATGCCTGCAAGAAAACAAAGGAAAAACTGATAGAAAGACAAAACCTGTCTTCTTTACTACAATGCTGTATTTTTTGGTGTTGAATATTAAGTGACACTTGAGGGTAAAAAGGTGTAAACCTTTTGATGAATGGATTTGAGTTTAACAATAAACTTGGTCAATTTCTTTGCCGCAACAAAATTACTGGTCTATGATTCTGGGACATAATATGGCCAGAGATGCTGTGCATCAATATTGCAATCTAACCTGCAAGCCTTCCAACAAAAGGATTTGAATTTCTCAGGAATATAAATGTTGTAGTTCAATTTTATCCTTAGTTCAAATTTTATTTTCCTTTGTTTCAAACTCATTATCAGACATTACCATAAAATTTAAAATAAAATTTAAACCAAGGATAAAATTGAACGACGACATAAACACTATGTTCTTGAAAGTATGGCTTAACCCTTTAAGCCCCAATAGTGTCTTTACAGATTTTACTCTGGCTAACGCCAGACGATTTTACTTGTCACAAGGAGACCCCTCGGGGCTTAAAGGGTTAAAAACTATCTCCTTAACCCTTCAAGCCCCAATAGTGTCTTTACAGAATTTACTCTGGCTAATGCCAGACGATTTTACTCGTCACAGGGAGACCCCTCGGGGCTTAAAGGGTTAACTAAGATACGTACAGTACAGTGTAAATTGTCCCATACAATTATTGCAAAGCCGGTCAATGTTAGTGACTTAAACACTTGGGAGGATATTTGGAGATTTATGTAGAATCATTGTACACCACAATCCAAGTTACATTTACATTACAACCAACTTACATCATAGCACAACGGACCAGAAACCTAAAATATACTTTGTATCATAATTTCCCAAGGGGCACTACACTTGAATCAAGTGGACTATAGAGCATGTAACCAGAAACTGCTTCCAAAAAATTGAATGCTACTTTCAAACTAAATCAAAACATGTATTTACCATAGATTATCAAGGCAAAGACAGCAATGATAGTAAAAAAGATGAGAGGTCCTGTGATCCACCTATAACAAGATCAGCATACACTTAACAACAGTGCATTCGCAAGTGACGGTCTAAATGTACAGTATGTCAATAGGTTGTTACAATAATAAAATCAGGAAGCACCAATAACAATTTATCATACTGCTCATTTAAGTTTAAATAACCCTAGAGACCAAATTTCATTGGATTTTGCTTGGTAGTTTTGCTTTTGAAATGAAAATCTTTAACATTTAATTGTTTTTCAATAATCATTTGTAATACTGTTAGTTTATCAGTTGTCTCCACTCATTGTTGTTAAATTTAATTTTTTTTCTTGTTTCTCTTGTCGCCTTTAGATGTACTTAGTTGTGTTTATTTCCTGTAAACATTACGCCTAGATTAGCTCAGCTACCTGCAGGCATGTTACAAATCTAATCTTAACTCAAAACACAATAAAATGTACGTATGTATGTATGTATGTATGTATGCATATATGTATGTTTGTATACATGTATGTATGTTTGTACATATGTATGTCTGTATGTATGTATATATGTATGTATGTTTGTATATATGTTTGTATATATATATGTATGTATGTATGTTTTTATGTATGTATGTATGTATGTATGTATGCATGTATGTTTATGTATGTATGTATGTTTGCGTGTATGTTTGCATGTATGCATGCATAAATGTGTGTACATGTATGTATGCATGTATATACGTATGTACGATGCTTTAGTTTCTTGGAAGATATTAAATGCAGTAAATAAACCTTTTATGACCTTTTTCGATAGTTATTAAATACTTTATCCCTCAACCACTTAAACTGGATTGTCGGCAGATACGTCAGTAGAACTTGTGGATGGAAAAAGGATCTTGTGCTCCAAACACGTTATAAGCTAGATTAATGTTATAGACAAGTAAATTTAGATCTGAAATGACAATCCCACAATTGGAATCAAAAATTGACACTCTTACCTTGTGATTACAATGTAGACAAATGCCAAGATCATTATAAGTACCATTCCTCTGTAGAAGAAATTATATGGCTGCAGTTAATTTCAAACAACAGTAGGTAATCACTGCTAAAGTAAAAGGTCAACAGATTCCCCTGATCATTATATGATTGATAATTATTATAATAATGTAATGATTTAATGTTACTATTATATAAGAATTATTGCTGCACAGAGACAATAGACAACTCACATTAAAAGCCAATACCACACTGCTTTCACATCCTCAAAAACCTAGTGAGAAGAAATTGAATACAAACAGAAATGTCATCGAATTCAAGTTTATCCAAATTACAAGCAAACAAATGTATATTAAGAACAAAACCCTGCAGCTAGTTCTGATACAGTATCATGAAGCGAGCAGGACAATTACGGTAATATTGATCTTCTCATTAAAGCAAAGCTATTCACAGATAATTTTTAATAAGTGATTATAACAGTTATTTAATAAGCACCTTGCAAAGCTAAGACCGGAAAAAATTCAGGCTTGAACAGGATTCAAACCCATGACCTTGCGAGACCAGTGCAATGCTCCAACAAACTGAGCTGTCAGGCCAACAGGGAGCTTGTCATTTTGTGAGTTCATAATAAATTATGCCCATAGAGGATGATGAAGAAATGAATGTGAATATAATATGAACATTTAAAATATGTGGACTGCATGAAGAAGAAACATTTCATAAGAGAACATTCTTTAGCAGCTCACATGTATGAAATTTTCAGATATTAACAATCATCTCACAGACATTATTAACTGAACTCCCACCAGGTCAGTGTTATCATTATACAATTATCATTTCACCCTTTACCCCCTAAGAGTGACTTTACAGATTTTACTCTGGCTAACGCCAGATGATTTTACTAATCACAGGGGAGACCCCTTAGTGTTTAAAGGGTTAAAAACTATCTTAACCTTTTACCCCCTAAGAGTGACTTAAATGATTTTACTCGGAAAATATCTCAAAATTCTAATGTTATTATAAAGATATTGCAGCTAACAAAAGAATCAAAGATATGGCACATACATGTAGTATTTGACAATTATTAGCGGAAGGTGAAGTGATATATCGGTGAATATTCACCGAGACGAAGTCGAGGTGAATATTTACTCTTATTATATGGCTTGTGCTTGTAGGCAATATAACGCGCGCTCTGATTGGCTAACTGTCAATGAATTGTAGGGCATTATTCTCCCGTAATGCCCACGGGCCGATTACGGACTTGCAAAAACAAAACAAAAAGGAATTACAAAACCATCTATTTTTTTTTGTCTGAAAATTGTAGCGGCTGAGAATGAGTGACAAAGAAGAACACTCTGAGAGTGAATTTTATTATCTGGACGAATTACAATTTCAGGACACCAGTGATTTGACAGAACGAGTTGGCAAGAGAGAAAACGAAGGAAACAGTCAAGAAGAAATTAAAACTTTCGTGAAAAGGAGCAATAAAGTGAAAACACAACAAAGAAAACAGTCAGCGACATGAAAACATTTTAACGCTATTTGTCATCAATAAACAAGGGCGATGTAGAAGTTTTGGACCTACCGGCTGATGACCTTGACCATTTACTTGCAAAGTTTTCACGGACTTGCTTAAAATTAATGGCGACGAGTACGAGCCTGGCAAGCTATCGGGTTTCCAACGAAGCATTCTGAGATTCCTTTCCGATGGGAAATCTCCATTCAATATTCTTGTGCAAAAGGAATTTGAAATGTCACGTAAACTTCTCGCAGCCAAACGGAAAAGTTTATTTCTGAAAGCCGGCAAGGGCAACAGGCCAAACGCCACCCGCTCATTGACAGCTGAAGAAGAAGACAAACTCTTCACTGAGAAGAGGCCAGTTTGGTGCTTTCAGTCCCGAAGCCCTGCAGAGAGCCATGTGGTGGTTTTTGTCCCACCATTTTCGCTTCATCGAAAGTGATGACGAAGACTGAACATTGTGAACAGTGCATTCCCTGTAGTATATTTTCCACGAGCTGACGAGGCCGTTGACATTTTTCTGTACCGCTACGTATTGACTGTGGTCGTTTATTCTCAAAAATATTGACGAAATTTTCCTTGTTGTAACGTGACCATAACATTCCACATGACTTTTTACAGCTGGATTATAAATTGTGACGAAAATAAAGATTATTTTAGATCGAAAGACGCGTTACTTCACCTGATTTGTGCAGTTGGAAACGATGAATGAACAGGGAAGCGCGCGCACTACCGGATGTAAAGTGATCACTTCCGCTGCGCTAGCTTTGGCTTTTTTGCTTTATTTTTGTTTTTGTGCCATATAATAAACAACTTAATAACCTCGACCGTTCGGTCGTTACGGGAAAATCTCAAACCTCGGCCTACTGTATTGACCTCGCTATCGCTCGGTCAATACGGCGAGGCCTCAGTTTGAGATTTTCCCGTAACGACCTCACTCTCGGTTATTAAGTAGTTAATAATCACTGAGCCTGAGGCGAATAATTGTTTTAGTATAAATACACAGGTGATTATTTCAAAACAAGAACAGAAAAAGCATTGTACAACACGAAAAAATTTTATTTCATCAAAAGCATGCAAACGACTGGGCCAGCCATTTTGTTCGTCGAGGTGATTATCGGCTGATAATCCGAGATAGCGAACCAATCAGAGTGCGCGATTTTGTATAATCACCTGAGTAATTATACTAAAGAATAATGTACAATTTGGCCAAATTTGGTTCAATTACCACAGATTAAGTGGCTAGAAATTTGGTCTATCTGTCTGTCTGCATGCCTATTATCTAACATTTCAGTTACTATACTAAATTATAAAAAATAATACCAAAACCATTTAACTAAAATAATCTAACTTCTGAGCAAAAGGTCTAAGTTTGATTATCAACATGATAAAGAAATCAAAATCTATTCATGGCCATTTCAACAGCTATATATACATGTGCTGCACTGCAACCATGCTTTAATTCACTGGAGATTGATGTTTTTAGTAAAGAGAGTGGCTTGGTAAACTTACTGACATTCCAAAATTCTGTGCATTCATGAGAAACTGCAGACCTCTTAAGAGATAAAAGATAAACACCAACAATAGTCAGAGACGAACAAACAGCAATGAAAAAACCAATATAATATGTTGTGGTTCAACTTTATCCTTTATTCAAACTTTATTTTCCTTTGTTTCAAACTCATTATCATACATTACGATTAAAACCTGATATAATTAACAATTCCAATATTTCCCATGTCTTTTTGTTGTCCAAAACCTGTTTGGTGAGTAGTGTTAAAAACAACAAAGATCTTCCACTCACTTTATGCCTGCTTCAATGCCAGCCTTAGTTATGTTATTTCCTGCAGCATTTACTAAGACTGAATTGTTTGCCAGAACACCCTCAATCAAGGTTGGTATGCACCGATAAACCACTGCAAACAAACACAATAATATTAAATTAATAATAATTGATGCAGCAATTCATAATCAAAATTTAAAAGAAAACTAGGCAAAATTGAGATTTTGCCGTGGTTTTTAGCCTCGCTTTCAGCAGACCACAATGCTTTGCACTGGGGAAGAGCCTCGCTTTCAGCTGACCAGAATGCACTGCACATCAGTAAAGCCTTAATGTATAGCCTTAACAAAATCTTGACAGAACAAAATAAATGAATGACAACCATTTCTGCACAAGGCGTATACAATCCTTGTACCAACTTGAAAACTACACTAGTATAAAAAATAATGAAAAAATTATGGTTATAACACATTTGGTCCAAGATTAATACTAGTCAAAGTTGGCACTAAAGTTGCCCCCGCAGTTAAATCTGAGTGCAAAATACTGTGAGCTTGCCTGAAGTTGTTGTTTAGCATAAGGTATCAACTTTGTGTAAAATTAAAATATTCAGAATTAAGGCTTTATCTTCCAAAGAGCAGCTTGCACAGTACCTAGAAAGTTTTACCCATAACCGCCTTACACATCTTGCTGTGTTCAACTGAGATTTCATCCAGTATATATCATAATCCTTATTCTTACAGGGACTCATAGGATGCCTCCTCGGGTTTTGGCCTCTGGGCTAAAACCTTGCAGGGGCAATTATCATTATAACCATTCTGCGAGCTAATAACATATACTGTAATGATAATTATTCTTATAAATCTGATACACTAGAGCCCAAACAATTAATTTACGTACATGAACATGTAACTTGTGGTTTTTCCTTGGTTTAAATAATTTTATTTTTGTATGTTTTAAACTCATTGTCATGCATGACCATACAGTCTAAAAACAAAGAAATATAAAAATTAAACAAAGGATGAAATTGAACCACAACATATACAGCCTGCGAAAGCAGACGCTTTTTTCGGCTCGAGTTTCACCCGCCGAAACTCGAGCCGAAAAAAGCGTCTGCTCTCGCAGGCTACAACATATATGCCCAAGAGAAGACAAACAATTCTATAAAAATAACTCAGATACTATGTGCTGATTGGTCGAAAACCTATGGGCTGTTGTGCCAGTAAACCCATAGGAAATATATGTTATTTACCGGGCGGGAGGTCCGTATGGGAAAAAACTGTGCCCGAGGTCTTGAGTACGGCCTGAGGCCGAAGGCCGAGGGCCGTACTCAAGACCAAGGGCACAGTTTTTTTCCATACGGACCGACCTAGACCGGTAAATAACTTATTTATTTTTTCTGTTTGTTTGCTTTTTTTTCAATTTGCCGCGAATAGCGCGGATAAAAATCCAGACCGTGGTCCGTATCGTAAAAAGCTGGACCGGTTACAAGCGCGCGATTAGCCAATCAGATTCGAGGATTTGGGATTCCGGCTCGCTGAGATGCTTCAGAAAAAAATAAAGAGAAATATTTTCTATTCTTAATTAAAGTTAGTTTATAAAAGCAATAAACCACAGTTTCTATGAGTTTACCAGCATAATAAACCACCTGGGATGTTGGCAGAACACTTGAAGAGCTTGTCAATCCCTCGTCTGTGGCTCATGATTTACAAGCTCTTCTCGTGTTCTCCCAACATCCTGCATGGTTTATTACACCAGTAAACCCATAGAAACGGCTATTTTTTGCTTAAATAAATAGAATACACAATCATAAACAAATACATTATTATAAATCGTCTTATAAGCAGTTTCATCTTTATGTACACAATCAAATGTGTCACTTTTCGCTTTGGTTGTCAGGCCGATTTTGTAAGGACAATTGTTCTCAGATTCATCACATCCTTTTGTTAACTCTCAACTTTTTGGTGCGTCATATAACCAAGTATTTTCACGTAATTTTCAGTTTGAGAACTCATGAGCTTGATCAAATTGTTAAGTTTGGGGTGCATCTTATAACCAAGTGCACCTTATAACCGAATAAATAATGGTAACAGTGTGTACCAACCTGGGGTACTTTTTAAATAATAGGGGGCGCACTTTCCTTGTCTGACCAAATCAATTTTTTTACCCTGTAAGTAAAACAAACAGAACACAATTTGGCATACACTGGCTATAAAAATGTTAATAAATTGTTAGAAAAATAATAACCATTATACTATTATTTTAATAATTATCATAAAAACATCAAACTTCATTCATAAACCAAGTAAAAATATTCATGTTCAACTATTAAAATACAAAATTTTATCATAATAATCATCATCATCATTATCATTATTAAAGCCAACAGTATCATACCTCAGTGGGTTTGACACCCTCCTTACACACCAGTTCACTTGCTTTAGGTGTGATCCCTGCGGCATTTTCTGTAGGGCACTCTGAGACGCAGACCTATAACATATGGAAAAAAGATCCCATTATTAAGACAGGCCTTCTGACAGGGTGTGGGAAAAAAAAGAAAGTTGTGCGGGTTTTGGGAGGCAAATTGTGCGGTAAAAAACGGCGATTGTGCGGGATTGCGCAATCGTGTAAACAAACAAATATTCGTAGTTCGTCTAGTTTGATCGTCCGGGTGAGGGTAGTTCTGAAAAGAACTGTTGTTGGTGACTGACGTTTCGACAACCTGAGCGGAAGTCATCTTCAGAGTCAAGTGAATAATGTTTGTCAGACGATGATGTTATAAGTCTGGTCTGTTAAACGTGATTGGTCAGTTTAGCCATGATGGTATTGGCTGAAAGACTCGTGTAAAGTTTGTTACCAGTCATTGGTCGGTTTCGATCCGTCTATTGTTTGTCAAATAGGTCGGTGTTTGGTCCGTCTATAGTTAGTCAAATTATGTCGGTTTGTTAGAAGTCCGTTTGTCGGTTTTGTTTTCGTCATGGATAAGTCGTTTGTAAGGCGCCGGTAGTTGTTGTCATCTGTTAAGAGGTGTTCGTTCCAAGTTGGTGTACCAGCTTTCCAGAGTCAGTCGTTGAAAATAGTTTGTACTGTAGGTTAAGCAATGGGCAGAGTCCCAGTCAATGTTGTGGTTTGTCAGTTGATGATGTACAGCAATATGATTGCTGGTATCACCATTTCTTGTGGCTCGTTTGTGTTCACTCAGTCTCGTGTTAAGGTTTCGGCCAGTCTCACCAATGTAAGAAGTCTGGCAGTCGGAGCATTGGATCTTGTAAACTGCTCCCTGTCTGTTGTTAGGTTCGACCTTGTCTTTTACCTTGGTCAGTAAATGTCGTAAGGTGATTGTAGGTTTGTGGGCTACACAGATGCTGTAGGGCTGTAGGATCCGTGAGATGATTTCAGAAGTGCCCTTAATGTAAGGTATAGTCACTGTAGTAACCGGTGTTGGGTTCCTGTTCGTTGCATCAGTTTCAGTAGGTCGGTAAATGTTTCGTCTAACAAAGTCAGCGTTGTAATTGTTTTTGTGAAAGACACGTTTGTGAAAGAACACATTTACTGACCAAGGTAAAAGACAAGGTCGAACCTAACAACAGACAGGGAGCAGTTTACAAGATCCAATGCTCCGACTGCCAGGCTTCTTACATTGGTGAGACTGGCAGAAACCTTAACACGAGACTGAGTGAACACAAACGAGCCACAAGAAATGGTGATACCAACAATCATATTGCTGTACATCATCAACTGACAAACCACAACATTGACTGGGACTCTGCCCATTGCTTAACCTACAGTACAAACTATTTTCAACGACTGACTCTGGAAAGCTGGTACACCAACTTGGAACGAACACCTCTTAACAGATGTCAACAACTACCGGCGCCTTACAAACGACTTATCCATGACGAAAACAAAACCGACAAACGGACTTCTAACAAACCGACATAATTTGACTAACTATAGACGGACCAAACACCGACCTATTTGACAAACAATAGACGGATCGAAACCGACCAATGACTGGTAACAAACTTTACATGAGTCTTTCAGCCAATACCATCATGGCTAAACTGACCAATCACGTTTAACAGACCAGACTTATAACATCATCGTCTGACAAACATTATTCACTTGACTCTGAAGATGACTTCCGCTCAGGTTGTCGAAATGTCAGTCACCAACAACAGTTCTTTTCAGAACTACCCTCACCCGGACGATCAAACTAGACGAACTACTGATACTCCTGGGTTCAAACCTTTTACTAAACAAATATTCGATCACCGGGCCCAAAAAAAAACCGACATGGAGGAATTTCTGAATAAATGAAAAGTGCAACAATTGTCCTCTTAGTCTGGCAATCAAACATAAACCAAATTTCTATTTTGCTACAACTTTGGCCAAAGTTTGTATCAACAAAATCATGTTTTATGACACGATCGATTAAGCTTATTCAAAACCGTAATTCACAGGCGTAATTCCGCTTCGAAATATGATGTTTTCGACCACAACAAGTTACTTTATGAAAAATCCCGACATTTTTTGTACTTTCTTTGATATGTAGAGCGAATATTAGCTCGTTGAAATTGCTGCAAAAACCACAACACCAAGGCAAATGCAAATTCAATTGCGTGCTGCTTTTAATTTCATATCATTTTATTTTAAACTTAGACATAAGAGCGTGAAACTTGTATTTCCTGAATGAAAATGTCCTTCAGTTAAATAACAAAAATAAACCCAGTTTCTTTACGAGAATTATTGATTTTCTGTTGCCCAAAGTTGCAGTGCTTTTGTTTGCAAATCTGTCCGTTTGCCTTTGCGAAAATATCATGTTCCGACTAGTGCCCAGGCTGGCATGGAGCTTTGAAGAACCGCCTTGATGTTTTTATATCCGCTCCAGCTGTTCAATCGCGGAAAGCGGCAGATTTCTCAATTGTTTTTGCGAGATAAATAGCCTAAAAAGCTTCTTTAAACCTTGGCAATCGATGGGAATACTGATTTAATTAGATGTTTAACCAAATCTTTCCATATTGTGTGGGATTGTGCGGCTTTGATCGAATTGTGCGATCCCGCATCTGCGCACCCTGTCGGAAGACCTGTTAAGAGCGTTCCTACAATACATCTCTTCAACCTTTGTGGACATGTTCTTGAATGGTTCTGAGAACATGTTCCATTTTACATAGAAGTTCCTACTTAACAGAGGGCTCTATAGGGATGCAGGAAGCTAGTGTGCTCTTACCTGCGGAGTTGGACAAGATGGCACAGTAACAAGTGATGCCAGATTTCCGCCCTTTGTCACACATGTACTAATATCGAAGAACAGAAGGTATTTTCTGTCCCTGTGTCAAGAAAAAGTCACACTAATTAGGGTGCACTCTCAAGTATACAATCCACATCTGAGGAAAACGGGTTTGTCAGTCTTGATTGCTAGGTGAAACAAAGTCATCAGTATCATTATCATTATCATCATAAATATTACTACTATCATCATCATCATTATCATTATTATTATTACTCCCCACTAGCAACTTCCCCTTAAGCAAAAGTAGATGCTTTACCCAGTAACAGAGACCCCTACTAATGGTCTCTAAGCTGTTTTGACAGAAACCTTTCTTAACCAGACACCTAATAATTCCAGTCTTTCAGAAGTCATTTTGCTGTTGACATTACATATCATAATGCAAAATATTTCTTGCTCACCAATACCACACCAATATCTCTCTCAGCCTTGTCATAACAGAATTAATGTCAACCATTACAGGACCATGCATTTCAGGAAAACAGGGCTAAAAACTTGCTTGGTGACCAGTCAGGCCAGTTTCCTTGAATTCTTAGTGGCCCATCACAAAATGAAGTAGTCCTTGATTTTTTTTCTGAGAGTCACATGGCAATCACAAAATCAAAATGGCATCTACATGTTGTGAATGTGGATCGCTTGTGAAATCACTGTTAAAACGGCTTGGAATTTCCACTTCAGAACTAAAAAATTTACTAAAATGGATGATCTTAGAGTCCAGGAAAAGAAACAAAGAGAAAGGTAGTCCAATTAAACTACATATTGAGTTTTATCTTTAACTTTGCAACTTTTCGAAATTGTTTAACATAGTCGCACATCGGATGATCAAACCTTAAGTTTTGGCAGCCCTTGTCAGTTTTATCTCACCACTGGCGACCGTGCAACCGCCAATTTTTAGCCCTGGGAAAATACTTTTTTCTTACTGTACCATTCATTAACATTTTGTAATTCATCAGTATTAAGTATTATTATATCTCTTAGTTAGTACGCACGCTGTGATTGGTCAATTTAGCAGGCCGTACTTCACTGTATGGCCCGCTAAAGTTTGTTTTGGTCGCCAAAATGACTCTAGAGATATAATAAATATCTTATTAACCTCGTTTTCTCGGTCCGTACTGTAAAATACGGATCCTTGTTTTTTCCCGTCAATTTATGGCCCGCGTGCTTTGCGCTTGGGCCATAAATAGACGGGAAAAAACTTGGTCCATAATTTACAGTACGGACCGAGAACTCGATAAAAAAGAGGTATGTATTACTTACTGGTGATCTTTTCCACAGATTTTACCTGCAAGAAAAGTCTACTATTAGTTACTTTCCATCATATTCAAATAAACTTCTATATTAATTGTCAGATTTAAGACATGATAGTGGGCACTGTTATTTTCCTAGCAAACACAGAGAGTAACTTGATGACCACTCTAGTTTCATCTTCAGAGCCTTCAGCTTAGCATGGACAGAAACAGACAAATTAACGAGTAACTCCCAATCTACCATAAATCCACAACATATCTAACTAAGTTTAGTTTTGAGACACTGAACAAAAATGACCTGGCACAGATATACTGTATATGTAATTTCTGTCACATTTTGAGCATCTAAGAGATTTTAATGAAGTAATTCTAGATCTGTAGATGTCTGATTATAACAGCTGTATAGATGACCTCAATATGGCTAATATTACTAATAAAATTAATTTGCAATAATTATATATCAATCCACCAGATAAACACATGTTAATGTGACACTTCACATTGCTTCTTAATTTATCCTCTAGAATTTGTATGGCCAGACAAGCTAGAGTACGCATGGTTGTAAACGTCAAAATGTAATAAGGGTAAGTTGAAGTGACACACATATGCACACCGAGGCGACAGTGGTAGAAGGGATTAAACCCTGTTGCTACCAAAAAAAAAAAAAGATGAAAAAACTGAGCTCAAAAGCCAGCAGCCATGGACAGCTGTTTCGGCCTTGTTAGGCCTCATCAGCATGGCACAGCTAGCAGATGAGCTCTGGGTTCCCACATTATGAATGTCAAAGTGATGAAAAATGGTAGGGTTGTGGGATGTGGCTTGAAATGACAACGTCAAAATGTAATAAGGGTAAGTTAAAGCAGTGCGCATATGTGTGGCTTTAACTTACCCTTATTCAGGCCTTCTGATATTACGCGATGGGGCGATTTCGCACAATCGACCTCAAATCGCATCCAATCGCACAATTCACGAAAAATCGCATAATTCAAAAAATAACGTACAATGTTCATAAAATAAAGCATGAATCAACAAGTTTCTTTGGAATTCCTGCAAAAATACGCTATTTTCAAGATGATTTACCTTGGAAAAAGGCTAACAAGACTCTTTCACCTTCGCTTTCGTATTCATTCGAAGTTAAGGTGTTATTTTGAATGTCAAGGACCTGGTACGAGTCTCATTCTTAAAGAGTCGCCTATTGATGTAACACAAACACGCCCCTTGTTCAGATTAGCCAATCTGAATGGCTGTAATTTCCGGCCGTTTACCCGCACGGCGGATGTAGTGTATTAGGACAGCGGTTGTAAATGTAAAAGTATACATCCGGGAGAGTACAAGAGCGGGAAGAAAGTGTTAAAACGTGTACTGCGTGTGTTGTTGTCTTTTGCTTTCGGGACTGCCTTTGTGGCTTACTATTGCGGTTCGACACTACAAATTGGCGACGAGGATGGCGAATTCAGTTGAAAGAGCGCTTCCGCCTTTGGATTTAAGAGGTTCTTCCTCTCAGGTCGCGGAACGATGGCGACAGTGGAAAAGATCGTATCAGTATTACGTCGATGGCAAGGGAATTGCGAATCCTTCTCGGAAAAAGGCTCAGTTACTTCATTTAGCCGGCATGGAAGTACAAGATATTTACGAAGATCTTCCAGATCCTGGACCACTGAATGCTGACCAGGATAATGAGTATGTTGTGTGTTTACGAAAATTAGATGGTCATTTTCGAGCCGAGGAAAATGTACCGTACGAGCGACATGTCTTTCGTCAACTTTCGCCGACAAAGGGAGAGACCGCTGATAAATTCATAGTTCGCTTACGTAAACAAGCGCGTCATTGTAATTTTGGTGCAACTTTGGAGGAAAATTTGCGGGACCAATTGATTGAAAAGTTGCCTGATGTGGAGCTAAAAAAGAAGCTATTGGAAGTCAATAATATTACTCTGGAAACTGCAATGGATAAAGTTCGAAAGTGGGAAGCCTCACGCGAGCAGGCAAGTCAAATGGTCACGCCAAGCCAAGAACCTGGCGCAGGCACTAATGCAGTAGAAGAAAGTCCTGGACGTGGAACCAAAGGAAAAGGTGTTTGTTTCAACTGTGGTAAGGAAGGTCATTTTGCTCGAAGTAAAACTTGCCCAGCCCGAGGTCGCAAATGCAGTAAGTGTGGTAAATATGGCCATTATGCTAGCTGTTGCAAAGGGGGAAGGAACCTAAAGTCTGGTAAACAAGGCACCACCCAACAGTGGGGAGGCAGACAGCAGCGTCATGGTAAGGGGGGACAGGCCAATCAAGTAGAGGATCGTTGTAAGCAATCAGGTGAGGATGACACGTTTGCTTTTACTATAGAAGAACAGACATGTGCAATGTCAAGTTCCACTGAGCCAGTGATCTCAGTGAAGATTGGTGGAATCAGCAGAGATGTGTTAATTGATTCAGGTTCTGCAAGTAACCTTATCAGTAAAGATACACTGAAGGAACTTAAGTATCAGGGGCTCAAGATTGAATTAAAACCTTGCACAAAGAGATTATATGCTTATGGGGGTCGAGAGCTTGGAGTTGAAGGCCAGTTTCAGTCAGAAGTTTCCGTATCAAAAGCAAAGGTAGTAGCAAATTTCATTGTTGTTGAATCTGGGCGTTGTTTGCTGGGATATTCAACTGCCACAGATCTTGGAATCCTTCATGTGGATCCCATGGGAACTCTCGGAACAGGAGACTGTAACACTGTTGATGATACCTTTTTGGGAGGACTCAAAGCAAAATATCCAAGTGTGTTCCAGGGAATTGGAAAGCTTAAAGGTTATCAGTTGAAACTACACGTTGATCTCAGTGTTCCTCCAGTCATTCAAAAGATGAGACGAGTACCTTTTTCTTTAAAGGACAAAGTAACTGCCAAGGTTAATGAACTCCTTGAAAAGGACATAATTGAGAAAGTCGAGGGGCCTACAGTATGGGTAAGCCCAGTCGTTGTCTCTCCAAAACCGTCAGGGGACATAAGACTATGTGTCGACATGCGGAGAGCCAATGAGGCCATTATTCGAGAAAGATTGCCTATACCAACCATAGATGAAGTCCTTGAAAGCCTTAATGGGAGTGGTGTTTTCTCGAAGTTAGATTTAAGGTGGGGTTTTCACCAAATAGAGTTGGATCCTGAGTCAAGGGATATTACTGCTTTTGCCACCCATGATGGAATTTTCCGCTACAAGCGTTTAAGTTTCGGTGTAAATGCCGCACCAGAAAAGTACCAGCATATCATCACCCAGTCAATGGCAGGTCTACAAGGTGTGGCAAACATAGCAGATGATCTTATCGTCCATGGTCGAGACACTGAGGAACATGATAAGAACTTACACAGTGTGTTGCAACGTCTTAGTGAGAAGCAGCTGACTTTGAATGCTGAGAAGTGTGCCTTCCGAATGTCTAAAGTGGTATTTATGGGTCTTTTGCTTAGCAAGCATGGAGTCGGCCCAACTGAGGAAAAAGTCAGAGCCGTTGCAGAAGCAAGTCAGCCTCAAACACCTTCAGAAGTTCGTAGCTTCTTAGGACTTGTTGGATTTAGTGCCAGGTTTATACCTGATTTTGCAACCACTGCTGATCCCCTCAGAAAACTTGCAAGAAAAGGAGAACTGTTTGTGTGGGGCAAAAAGCAGGAGCAGTCATTTCAGAGATTGAAGAGTCAAGTTGCAAGTGCACCAGTCCTAGCTTACTTCGATAAGGATGCGCCCACCCGTGTTATTGCTGATGCAAGTCCAGTAGGGCTTGGTGCCGTGTTGGTGCAAGAAAAGGATGGGGAAAGCCGTGCCGTCTGTTATGCCAGTCGCAGTTTGAGTCAAGTGGAGCGTCGTTATAGTCAGACGGAGAAGGAAGCTCTAGCCTTAGTCTGGGCGTGTGAACGCTTCCACCTCTACTTGTATGGGCTCCCACAGTTTGATCTGGTGACAGACCATGAAGCACTTAAAGTCATCTACTCAAGGAAGTCTAAACCTTCAGCCAGAATAGAGCGGTGGGTTCTGCGTTTACAACCGTACAACTACCAAGTTTGCTATGTACCTTCAAGAAAAAACATCGCAGATGCCCTTTCCCGACTAACTAAGATACTTGCTTCAAGTCAGTCCATAGAAGATGATGGATATGTACGCATGATAGCTCTACATGCTGTCCCTGTTGCATTGAGAATCAAGGAGATTGAACGAGTCTCAGCTCAAGACTCAGAGCTGCAAGCAGTCAGGAATTGCCTCATCGAAGGAAAATGGGACAATGCTCCAAAGCAGTATTTGCCAGTGCGCAATGAGTTGACTTTTATCGGTCATGTGATTCTACGGGGAACAAGAATTCTTATACCCCAAGCACTTCGAAGGAGAGTTGTCAGTTTGGCACACGAGGGGCACCAGGGAGTCGTAAAGACGAAGGAGAGACTCAGAACAAAGGTCTGGTGGCCTGCTATGGATCGTGATGCCGAGAGAAGATGCGCCGAGTGTTACGGGTGCCAGATGGTTACCAAGAACGTTCCACCTCCACCATTGAAGTCAACGCCATTACCCAAGCAACCATGGGAAGAAGTAGCTGTGGATCTAATGGGTCCGTTACCGTCTGGAGAACACTTGTTAGTTCTTGTTGATTATTATAGTAGGTGGATGGAAGTTGATGTTATCCGAACAACCTCCAGCAAAACCATCATTCATTGCTTGGATGCCCAATTTGCTAGACATGGATTACCTAAAGGTATGCGTACCGACAATGGCTCAAATCTTGTGGCTAAGGAAGTAGAAGATTATCTGAATGAAATGGGGATTGAGCACCGTTACACGACACCTCTATGGCCAAGAGCTAATGGCGAAGTAGAGAGGCAGAACAGGTCGCTTCTGAAGTCCATGAGAGCAGCCCATGCAGAAGGAAAGCATTGGAGAGAGGAACTAAACAGATTCCTTTTGGCGTACAGGTCTACGCCACATTCAACTACAGGAAAGAGTCCTGCCGAGCTACTGTTCAGAAGAAAGCTAACAACTAAAATGCCTGAGTTGGTCAATGTTGAAGAGGAGGAAGTAGAAGTAAGCGACCAAGCCGTCCGTGATCGGGACACTCAGAGGAAGCAGTTTAACAAGGACTATACTGACAAGAGGTTTCATGCTAGGGACCGAAATGTGAAAGAAGGAGACAAGGTCCTGCTTGAGAAGAAGAAGGAAAATAAGCTGTCACCTTGCTACGAGAAGGAACCATATCAAGTGATATCTCGTTATGGGGACCAGGTGGTGTTGCAATCACCAGAAGGTGTTCAGTACAAACGCAACCTTCAGCATATTAAGCCATTCAATATGCCAGATCCTAAAGAACAGGGAACACCGCTACAGAATGCTGAACCGCGGACTGAACCCAAGCCGTTTGAGACGCCACCTATGGCAAAGGATCAAGTACCAATAGCTGAATCACCTCCAGAAGATGAACCTTCTGCTGTACCTGCAGCTGAACAGCCTGTGAGAAGATCCAGCAGAATTACGAGTCGTCCGAAGGCTCTGAGTGACTATGTTCTGTACTAAAGCTAGTGACATTTGCATTGTCATTACTACTTGTTGTTATTGCATGAGTGACATTGAAACATTGTTTTATGAGCTTAACTGCAAAGGCTGTTTATGTTTATGCATAGTGTGACTTTTCTCTTCAGATTGGAACTGAACTTTTACAGTATATAAAGAAACCGGAGTTTGTAACATTTCTGTCTTTCGAGGTTAATTATCTAAGCGAAGAGAGAGAGGGAATGTAGTGTATTAGGACAGCGGTTGTAAATGTAAAAGTATACATCCGGGAGAGTACAAGAGCGGGAAGAAAGTGTTAAAACGTGTACTGCGTGTGTTGTTGTCTTTTGCTTTCGGGACTGCCTTTGTGGCTTACTATTGCGGTTCGACACTACAGCGGACTACCCCCACGGGTGATTTTTGCCAAAAGGAAAAAGGGAATCTTCAGAACACGCACTTGCAGATAACCCGCACACAAAAACAAAAGAAAGTTATGCAAAACAGTTAGAGAACTCACAAAATTTGAAGCGATGGAGCGCTTTGAAAATTGCTCTGAGCCTTTCAGGCATTTTTTAATTGAACTCGTATTTCTCGTAATTGAGTCGTGGAAACACTTATCATATCATATTAGAATCGAAGAAAACTTTATTCCTTGTTTTTTGCTTAACAAAATACTTTTCAGCATGCTATTAGCAAGTTTTCAGAACTACTGAAAACTATCGAGAATTGAACAAACTTGTAAAATTCGGTTCGCAATTTCCTCAAGAAACAATATCTCGGGATCTTCCGGGTCTTAGAAATTGCTTGAAACGGGATGCATCGAGAATTTTGGTATTATTTCTATCCTTGCAGGAGCCCATTACCCCGATCCTGGGCTCCTGATCCTTATCCGTGTTTTGTTTACATGCGTGCCGACAATTATATTTTTATCACCTTGAACTAATTATGCGGCGCTATGAATTGAACAGATCACTAAAACATTTATTTATCTCAGGTTCTACTTAGTCTAAAAAATCACTTGAAACGGGAATATACTCCACAATGTAAGGCAGTGCTAGCTAGGAATATTTCGCTGATGCGTTGAGTATACTTACATTATTTTTTTATCATAGACAATGTTAGGTTTGCACTGCACGTGTGTTGACAGACGTCAGCATCCTGTTTCAGTTTAGCTCCACCTCGTTCCCAGGGAACAAGGTTGAGTTTAGCTTTGTGTTTTACACAATAAAATTGTTTCATATAAAGCAGAAATGCATTCAAAATGTCTTAAGAGCAGCAAAAAAGTGTTTTTCTTATCCTGAAACCTTATAAAACAAGCTTAAAATTGCTCAGAAAAAATCGCACAATCTTCATTATTTATCGCATAATTGGCCTCTGTAATCGCATAATCTGCCCTGCAAATTTTGCATAATTTGCATTTTTTTATCGCACCCTATCAGAAGGCCTGCTTATTACATTTTGACCTTGTCATTTCAAGCCACATCCCACAACCCTACCATTTTTCATCACTTATGCATGGTTGTATACATGAAATCAAACAATTCATACACATTTCACAATCATTCTCATGTTGCTCGATATCTAAGAATTACCTTGGGAGTCTGTCGGCAAAAGAAGCCTGTCAGGGTCCCCTTCTTTGAATGCTGGATAAAATAAGTCAACCATAAAACGACTTAGTAATCAAAATAAATAATTAAGCTCTTATTCATCAACTTTTTATCAACAACCTGCAAACTTCACATTCTTTGAACTGTGCATTTATTTTATGCTTTGATCATAATTAACAATTATTCACCAAAGTGGAGGTAAACATCCACCATTTTCACTGACACTGAGGTGAATAATTGTTTTAGTACATACCACGCAAACTAAATAACTAGCGTTTGTTCAAATATTTTCTTTTTCAGAAACCAAAACGGAGGCCGTTTTGTTTCTCTTCGGCTGCTCGGAGGTGAAAAGTACTTTGCTCATCACCTCTGAGTAAACCAATCAGCAAGCACAAAATGCACTATTCACCTGTGTGGTATATACATATATAGGAAGTATGTGTTTTTAATCTTTTTTTTTTTTGAGACTGTTTCCTTCTGTGCAATGCAACAAATATTATTGTTATATACCTAGACTTTCACTCAAAAAATGAGCACTGTGATTGGTTGATTCTTGGTCACAAGCCCCCGATCAAATTCAAATGTATCCTGACCAGGGTATGATTGCGCAGTTGTTGCTTGGGTGCCAGTTGTGCCTTCTTTGTTTGTTTGTTTTTCCTATATGATTGTTTAAGGGAATGTCTAAATATATAAGGAAGCACTAATGTATGGTCCCTCAGGAAACTCATCAGTTTTGTTTTCCCTTGAGTCCTGATGTTTCCTTCGACTTCATCTTTGGAAACACCACAACTCTTGGGAAAACAAAACTGTTTCCCTCTGGACCATACTGTATAAATGACCGCAAAGAAAATTGCTACGCTTAAATCAGATTATGATGAGGAAAATAAAATATCACTAACCAATAATTCCCACAATAATCATTCCAACAATGTATGCAAGAAAAAGAAGGCAGCAAGGAATATCTGTGCAAGACCTGAGGAGTTTTCAACAATATCAACAATAGTATTAAACAATAATTTAATTAATGTTCTCTGAGAAAGAGCCAAATAATGAGATCTCAAGAGAAAAATCTAATTCTCATTCAAACTGTTGAGTTACATGTACATACAGTCTGTAGGTTTGACATGGAGCATTAAGTGAAGGCACAAGAATACTGAACTTCTGTGACAAGCATTTTTCTCAAAACCAAGAAGAGCTACCGTGCAGTTGTGGAAAGATTCTTTCTACCGTTGGTTACATTACTCCCAAGCAGATTTATTTGACTCCAAAGGAACTGGTCAATAACATTTTTATAGAGAATTACATAATTGATGGTTGATTTATAAGAAGCCAGTACCTGTCTGCAATGGGCCCTTTAAATGTAGGGTCAAATTGTCTCTTCTTTTTACCTTTAAGAGAAACAACAGAAGTATCTATAAACATTATGAACTCTTGGTTGTAAACATACTTCAAGCTTTTTTCAAAGCTAGCAATACATCTTTTCTTTTCTTTTTAATATATTTCTAAGACTGACAAGAACCTAGAAATATACCTTATCTTCTCTTACAGTCGAACCTCGATTATCCAGACTCGGTGGGACTAGGGTAAAAAGTCCAGATAATCGAGAGTCCGGATAATCTAAAATATGAATATTAATGAGACAATGTAAACAAAAGAAATAAAGATAATGCGCGTGTAATGCGCTGTTTTAAACGCAATTTTCCTGACTTTTAACATAATTTCTGAATTTTTTTACCTCCTAAAGGTTTTAACATCTAGGTCATTAATATTCATGAAAAAAACGGGACCAGAGAAAAAATCCGGATAATCAAAAAGTCCGGATAATCGACGTCCGGATAATCAAGGTTGGACTGTATCTTATCTTGTTTAACGAGAGTGATGCATTAACCCTTAATGAGATTTCTAACATACGGCCCTCGAACCCATGCAAGGTGCCTGCCCACAGGTCAGCACTAGGGGTGGTCACAGCCAGGGTTCATTACGTCCCTAGTGGTTCTTTAACGTCCCACAGAATTAATTGTGAAGAGTTGTGAGACGGGACCTCCGGTTTATCATCCTTATCTGAGAAGACTACCGCTGACCAGTTAGCTCAGTTGGTAGAGCACCGGACTACCGTGCGGGAGGTCGCGGGTTCAAAACCCCGGCCGGACCAACACTCATGGTCTTAAAATAATTGAGAAGAAAGTGCTGCCTTTGTAATGGCATCTGCAAATGGTTAGACTTTCTAGTCTTCTCGGATAAGGACGATAAACCGTAGGCCCCGTCTCACAATTCTATCTGTAATGTGGGACGCAAAAGAACCCATCGCACTGTTCGAAAAGAGTAGGGCGTGTTCCCGGTGTCATGGTCTATTGGTCTGATTGTAATGCGCATATGATTATTAATATAGAATATGCGCAATATAAATGGAGTATATTATTATTATTATTATTAAGACTAGAAAGTCTAACCATTTGCAGATGCAATTGCAAAGGAAGCACTTTCTCCTCAGTTAATTTAAGACACTGAGTGTTGGTCTGACCCATAGTAAAGATGTCCCTTTGGAAAAACATTCTTTACTCTAAGAGGGCAAATTTCTTTCTAAATTCCATTAAATGCTTTAACTTCATTTTTTTAGCTATTTTTTTATGTAAAATCAAAAGTCAAAAAAATTATATAAATAAAACAATAATAAATATAATTCAAACAAGAAGACGCCTGAAGGCGTTTACGCGTTTAAAATTGCTGACGCAGTATATTTTTTTGCTGATTGTGCGATCATGGATATCCATGGTGCAATCCAACCTGACGTGCACGTGATTCGAAGTTACAGCCAATAAAAATCACACAATTTTTTCAGGACGGGCTCGGGATACGGGAAAGTTAAAAAAACAAGGCAATTTTTGACTCCCAAGACGACGAAAGGAATGCGCTACCGAATTTTATACGCTGGCTGACTACGTCATCCTGCGTAATAAATTTAAAATTATTTCAGCAGCAGGTGTTGCTATTGCTCTTGTTCTTGTTTTATTTCACTTTTTTTTTTTTTTTGATAGGTAGTTCTCCACAACCAAAATGGTGCGGCCAAATTTTATATATGATTCAAAAAATAGATATATTCAAATTAATCTCAATAAGAATACGAATTTTTCCAATGAATTTCATGTTCTACTCGGAAAGTGATTGAATTCAATGTTAAAATGTAAGAAATTCGAGATGTTTAGACGCGGGAAGTAGGAAATTAATTTCTTCTGACGTGATAAAAAGATAGTCAACATGCATAACAAGAAAAGCCCACCTGAGCTCGCTATTTTACAAATTTGATTCTGTTGTTGGTAATTATGTGTACGAAAAATGAAAACGACTGTTTAAACAACCATATCAAAAGACGAACGTTGATATTGACAAAATAATCGTTAGGAGGTGTTAGAAGTATACCCGGGAATCAAACATTTTGAACGGAATAAAAAAGCTTGAAATCAAATTAATATAACGTTAGTAACTGCAATACATGGAAAAGTACATGGATGTCATGGTCGATCGGCAGTCCAGTCTATTCATTAAAAATTGAAACAGCTATACATCACCAGTTGGCAAAAGCAAATCTACTGAATAAATCAAACTTTTTACAGACTCAGACATGTACCAGTTGAACGCACACGACCGTATTTCACTAAAATATTTACTGGGTTGCTTAAGCAACGTGCTACAAAAAATGATTTTTATAAATGGCGTTTATCTTCATAGCCAAAAAGATAGCTTAATACGCACGAAAACCTAAAGCTGCCCAAATTACAAGGCATAAGACGTTCGCGAAAAAAAGGTAGTTAAAACAAATATTTTCCGTACAGCGTTGTAAAATGTGAATTGTAAGCAGCTTATGTTTCCCCACAGCCAGCTAGGAAGCCACTCAAAAAAAATTGGCGAGAAGTTGGCGAAGCCTCCATCATCAGGCATTTTAGTTATCCAAATAACCGTTTTTGCAAAAATAAAACTGAACAAAGCTACAAAACTATAAAGCTTCAACTCCTATGGACAAACTGCAGAGAGTAAGCAAGTTTGGAATCCGTATTTAATATTAACCATAAGCCGTTGCGTTTACCACGCAGAAAGGTAAAATCGCAGAGAGAGTTTCTGCAAGTATACCAATTTATGATTGAACCGCTCTAAGGAAGTCCATGAACAGATTTAAACGATAAAATTGTTCCCTGTATTCAGCGCTTGACAGAAAGAAGAAAGTTAGGGATGTTGCAGTTTTAATACTGTACCTTCTTCTTGGTCCGCCATCTTGTCTAATCAGTCAGCCGTATAATGCAAATTTATGATTTGAACAAGTTAAACTACACAACCGCTAAACATCAATCGAGCTTCAGCTGTAAGATGGAGAATCTCTTCCGATTGTGTGCGTAGGTAAATTTTTGTTTCTTTTCTGTCGTGCGAGCATGTAATAAAGTTTCCAAAAGCTAGCTAAGAGAAATACGTGACCGGGAAAATGAGCTGAACCCCAACTAGCCGTGCCACGGGCAACACCCTGCGTGTCTCAGCGTATCGCGTGATCATAGTCACGCCTCACGCAACGCTCCACTTACAGAAGAAAGGAATCGAGCCACCAACAAAAACTGGAGTTTAGGGACGGACCATTAGAAAAGTGATGGGGGGGGGGGGGGGTGGGTAAAAAACCAAAAAAAATTCATGCAAGGGAAATGCCAAGAAAAAAAATTCATGCAAAGAAGGTAAAAAAAAAATCATGCAGAAGGAAGGTCCAATTGTGACTTTTTCACACGTAGTAAAAAAAATTCGTGCAGAGGGGTTCACCTGAAAAAAAAATTCCTGCACAAGCAGCGAGCGAAAAAAAAAATTCTTGCAAGCTGAAAATTCCCCACCCCACCCCCCCCCCCATCACTTTTCTAATGGTCCGTCCCTAAGGGTATCTTATGTTGAAAAGGTGTAACCAGTAATCCATACATCGACATAATATTTTAACTAAGCCGATGTACCCCTTTCTTGATGCAAATGAATATATGAAAGACCATATATTTGAACTGCGGATAATTATGTATTGACATTAATTGATCATCGCAGTTGTGTACACAACTTAAGCAGCTGTGAAATGAAAGCCTGAAAAAAACTCAGGCCTGAACGGGATTCGAACCCATGACCTCTGCGATACCGGAGCAGTGCTCTACCAACTGAGCTATCAAGCCAACTGGGAGCTTGTCATATTGTGAGTTCGTAATATACCCGTATACGTAGATGAAGAAGAATGATACAAATGAATATATGAAAGACCGTATATTTGAACTGCGGATCATTATGTATTGACATTAATTGATCATCGCAGTTATGTACACAACTTAAGCAGCTGTGAAATGAAAGCCTGAAAAAAAAAAACTCAGGCCTGAACGGGACGCGAACCCATGACCTCTGCGATACCGGAGCAGCGCTCTACCAACTGAGCTACCCCTTTCTTGTACACGTTTTAGAAAATCAAAGAAAACGCAATTATTGAACTCGAAAAATTGAGCTATGAATTATGGAAAGCCAAATCATGCACCTTTTGATTTCTTTAGATTCTCTTCTTAAGATCCTCCTTGCAGAGTCTTTTATGCCAGCTGGCAAATCCTTGTATTAGCTCTTGGCAAGAGGGTTCAAATTTCTTTTTGAACTCTTTAGTTGTATGTTGTAGAAATAATGCTTTTGCATGTTTCTGTAAAGATGTTTTCGCGAGACTGTCTTTTTAACATTATTATTATTGTTGTTTAACAAACGATAAGCACAAAAAAAGCACAATAAGATAAAGTCAGAATAAGAAGGAGGAAACAAAAGGAAAAGGAACAGACAGGTAAATTAGGTCATGGCAAACGCGATAAGACTTTGTTCCATTTTTTACTTTTTTCCAATTTTATTTCTATCAGAGGCAATGATTTTCGTTCTATCTGGTAAGCTGCCTAAGTCTTGGCTATGAAACCATTTAAAGAGGGGTGTATGACATTTAATTCACATCTATGGATGTGAAATTTAGCCAATAATATAAAATGATTTAAGATATTAGGAATCTTCTTCAGCGTTAAAAACTGCAAATTATAACAAAGATTTTCTAATGTTAAGGTTGCTATAATTATCTTTTGTTTAAAAAGCCAAGAAGAAAATTAAACAATTTCCAAGATGTCTGAGCCTTTATGTTACTCCCAAAATAGTTTTGCAACAATTTCCGCAACTTTCCTCAGTAGTTATAACGTTCCCGTTTTGCAGCCAATAGCGTTTAAAATGTGGTCTAACCTACGCGAGGGTAAACGTGCTTAAAAAGGAAAAACTCAGTCAAGGTAGGTGAAGGTATATCGACAAGTTTTCCCAAGCTCAATCTAAGTTTTTGTGAACTCAAGTCCTTCACACAACTTCGTAACGCTTCGTATAGCATCGTTTGGTATTACTTTTTTGAGGCTTCACATCACGTCGCTCCGTGTCTCCGTTCAACCGTTGCCCAGAATCAGTTTTACGAACTTTGCGTGTTAAAACCGTGTTGAAGGGCGTGTAGAATATCTGGTCGGCAACCAAACGGTTTTACCAAAGGAATTTAGCGTTTTGTTTTCCTACCGTCCTGTGAATAAGGTTTTCGCTCACAGTTACAATGGAAGAATAAGTGTTCCGGGGACCCAACATCTGATTGACAGAAGGCGCAGAGTGGCGAATTAATCATTTTAGATCTGCATAATTTGTCGTTTGTCTGAATACAACATTGTTCACCAATTTGTACTGAAATTCTCTTATTTTTGTTTCGAGCGTAACTGAAAAGGGCAGAGAGTAAATCTCTTTTCACTACACAGAAAATTTGGGGAATTTTAGCTTCATTTTCATTTTAGCCGAAGGTGCAGTTTGCTTCAGTCTTACGCGTTTAAATTCATTGTAAATCATTTTAGACGTAACTTTTAAAATATTCACATTTGTGCCATCTCTCTATCGCGAGACCGTTTGCAGAAATCGGTTTTCTGAGATCACTTAAACCCCAATCAAAAACCAAGCAAAAGGCATTTTAATTCTGAGGACGATCGCGATATCAGTTAAGAGCGGATTCAAGTCTTTCTTTGCGCCGGGTAAACCAAAAATTTCGACTTTGGAATCGATTTAAGAAGCTTTGTTTCTTATTCAAACACCCAAAATTTATCAGGCTGTGTTATCCATTTGTTCCCGTGAATCTCATTGACAGCCAAGACAAGGTTCAGGAACTCGATCATTAAATCAACAGGGATACCTTATGGATTCCGATTCAACTTTGAATAAAGTACGGCTGGCCTAGTGAAAAATAGGGCGTCTGAACCGGGGGTGGGGGGTGGGGGGTGGGTACTGCCTTTAAAGTCGTGGGGTTCCTCGTCAGACAATTTCGCGTACACCCCTAAAACGTTCAAGAATCTTTTTTTACGGGCTTGTCCCAATTTCTTTTCCACACCTACGACGAGCACCCCCGTCACTTTTATAGGGGAGTACCCCCCGGGGGCCTGAACCGACCCCTCTCAGAAAGGGTAGCAAAATGAGGGGTCGACGGGCATGCAGCGGTTTTCTTTTACACTGTAAATGTCGTAAGTCACTCTTTCACACAAACACACAATCATTTGACTTCCCCATAAAACTCCTAGTGACGAAAGAGTGCATCAGCTGTCCATATATTTACGGAGCAACATTTCACAACTCTAATCAATGCTGAAAAAAAGCCCCCGATTAACTGACTTGTTAGTTTGTTTTTCCTGGTGCTGTTAAGATCAACTTAAGCTTTCTTACAGATCATCTTTGATACAAGTGATAGTTGCGTGAGAACTAAAGCTTCCAGAGCAACTGCAGTGTCTAATCGAGGCGGGGGAAATGGGCAGAGGGGTGACGGAAAATTTTGCCTTCGAAAGCAAGTTATCTAATTGTTTCCCATATTGCGAATGAATAAATTGTGCCTTTGTTTCTTTTCATTAATTTTGGTTTTTTAACTTCGTATTTTCTCTTTTTGTTGTTGTTGCTTGTTTATCTTGTTGCGAGAAAGGGAAATAAATCGTCGCAAATTAGGATATAATTTATTTCAGAGTACACAACGAAGTCACAGCGCAGAGACAAGCAAAAAAAATTGCCTGTCTTTTGTTTACGAAAACCGACGTTTAACATGTCAAAGTTTGATATATTGCCACTAGTAAAATTTGATTCAAGGCTGCATATGAATTTGTGTTGATCAGCACCCGACGTTCTGTGCGACGCGACACAAAATTAAAACTTCCATCAAAAGTCAAGGAAGCGAGTCTTACCGTCTTTACTCTGAAGCAGTTGCAAATTTTCAGCTGTAGAAAGCAAAATAGAAAACAAGATAAGTTAAGAAATGAATTTCCGTTTTGATAATGATGTACTGCACTGATACAAGGTAGTATAATTAGCTTTTACCAATAGACCGTCAAACGATGAAACGAATTTGCAAAACTAATGCCAGTCGTCAATTTGCATAATAAAGTTTGTTCCTGGCTTCGTCGCGTAAACCCATTACTAGCCCTTTAGAAAGATTTATCTCTCTTATATATTCAATTTTTGTGTTACCAAGTATTACCAAGAGAGCTTCTTAACATAGTGTCGCTTAAAGCGATGTATTTTTACTTATAGTGTTAATTAATTAGCGGAGATATTTGCAACTCGTAAAATGCAATGTTATGGGCCAGATCTGTGCTCCGCCTAGACTGAAATAAACAACGTCCTAGCTTAGGGGGATATTATCTCAGAAACAATAAGGATTTTTGTGTAATCTTAAATATCTCAACAACCAGCTGTGACCAAGATGATATCAAACCGGACGTACGTTCACAGTGTAATGAACAACTGTCGTAGTACACTCAGAAATGTTATATCCATAACCGGGTTTTAGCTCAAAAAAACAATTTTGCAAATGGAGTGGCATTACAGGAATCTTACCTTTCGCGACATTAGCTTCTTTGCGCTTGTCCTGTTCGTCCGCCATTACACTTCTGTCGATTCTTCAACCGTACAATTCAGAGTCACGTTGTAGCCTGTACTTCACTTAATGCATAAATTTGCAATCGTGAGAATAATATAAAACAAGTATAAACCAATCACAGCGGTCACTGCCTGGTAACGCCTCGTTTCATTTGTTATCTCCTCCATTCGATATCAATCAGTTCTGAATTTGTTCCGTTTTCCTTCTTGTTAATTTCAGAGGAATTTCACCCTTGCAACCTGTTAATTTTTTTAGTTATTTATTGATTTATTTGTTTATTTATTTATTGTGTGAAATATCTGGGCATACTTAGGGACCGGTCATTATTTATGTGGGGGGTGGGGGATGGGGGGATTTTTTTTTTGTTTTAGCATGAAAGAAAAAGCGTGACCCACCCTTTTAAGCCCATTAGTTAATTCTTGACCCACCCCAATATAACTTTATTTAAGAGGTGACCCACCCCCAGCCCCCTTCAATCTATACCTCTATAAGGAGTTCCTCTTCACTGAACGAAATCAGCATATCTTGTGGACCAGTGTCCTACTCTGCGGCCACTTCTTGTTGATGTGCCTTCTTGTATTGTTACAGTATGACTGTCATCATCTGATTCACTTTCGCTTTCACCCCCAATCATCGTGAAATTCTATTTTGCCCCCCCCCCCCCTCTTCTCTTACAAAATAGGCCTGGCCCACCCCATGATTTCCCCCCCCACCCCTCCCCTCACATAAATAATGACCGGTCCATTTAAGTGAAGAACTGGAAAGCCCATATTGACCTAGTTGCTCTAAAAATTAGCAAAACCATTGGTATGATAGCTAAACTGAAACACGTTGTACCCCTTTCTATTATTCTCATGATATATCGGTCTCTTATTTTCCCCTACCTCACCTAGCTCGTGGGATGAAGCGTCTCAGTCTACATTGGACAAGCTTCTCCTCCTTCAAAAGCGGGCTATCCGCTTGATGAACGTTTCTCCAAAATGTGAAAATGCTATTCCTTTTTTGTTAACCTTAACATTCTACCTGTTCATTTTCTTTATGTCGAATCTGTTTCTTGTCCAACATGATGTTCAAAACAAGCTTGGAACCGCTCGTATTCAAAATTTATTTGCGCATGGTTCAGATATTCATTCTTATAATACCAGATCAACCACTACCAACAAATTTTATCTCATGTCTTCTCGCCTTGTACAATTAAAGAACTCCGAGTCATTTTCTCGATTTGGAGTACGTTTATAATTATAATTCTGCGCGAAGAAACTTATTCAAAAACCAAATATATGAAACACTTAAAATTTTCAAACAAGAGAATTTATACCTTGCACCATCTTCTATCCTTGAGTTAGTAAAAAACTTGTAAAACTGGAGTAATCCTGTAACTAATGTAATCCGAAATCCTTGTAAATACAAATATGTACAGCGCCAAAACCGTAGTTGTAATAAGCCTAACTTAGTCATACCAACCCGCCTCGACAAGTTTATTTCTACCTATTTGTGAGTAGGTATTATTCAAAGTACAACTGTCTGTTTATTAATAAAGCGTTGTTGTTGTTGTGTTTTAGCTTGTTATCAGTCAAGTTCAACTTTCTCTTGGGGCCGTGCGATTTTTGTACGATCGGTTTCCAGTTATGAGACAAGTACATTGTGGATTTCATAATGGCTGTATTTATGTAAGAGAACGTCTAAGACGTCTAGACACATTAAACGTATATACGGTACGCACGCAACCTCGACGGCTAGAAATCAAATTCATGATTTCGTTCAAGAGACTGGAATCTAATCACCAAACAGACTACCTCTGAGACCTTCGTTGCCAAGTGCGTCTCGTCTTTATACTAGACGGCTTAGACGTCTGTGCGTCGTTTAGACGCACTTAACTTGAGACGTTTAACTAATTTCCATTTCGTCTGACGTTTAAGTAATGGTCCGGCTAAAAGGTAGGCAGGTGAACGGCAAAACTCATTAAAAAGGTGCGAACAGTTAATTGTTAATTCCATTTAAATCGCCTCATCTCATTGGCTAATACCAAAAAAATCCCGAAGAAACAATGAAAAAATTCCAAAAAATGTAATTTTTTTAACCTTGTCTTTTGCATATCCTTATTTTCTCTCTCTCGACAAAATTTGGCTCTTGTTCTATGCGCCAATTAGCACCACCAAATTAACTGACATATTGCCGAGCCCTATGTTTTTCTGCCTGCTTCTTAGCCGGACCATTACTTAATCGGATCAATATCAGTTTCTGGGCAACTGTGCACCTACCCCTCCCCTAATCCAACAAGTTATAATGAGTTAAAAAGTTAGCGTTAATGTTGGTTTAGGGGAGGGGTAGGTGCACAGTTGCCCAGAAACTGATATTGATCCACTTAATCTGTCCACTTTTATTCCCGTATTTGTCCTAGACGTCTAAGACGTCTTAGACGTCTAAGACGTCTTAGACGACCTCTTGTGTAAATACGGAAATATATTGCAATTTAGGCATGGCCTACTTGTCTATAAACTATACGTATAAATCTACTAGGGTTCTATCACAAATACCGCGCTCTGATTGGCTACGCTATCCACTATCTATTCTGTGACAGATAGTGAGTAGCGTAGCAGTGTGCCCTCGCTAACAAAATGGCGGCCGCTTCTTCACGTTTTCGAAGTGTCCGTGAAGAAGATTTAGACAGTTTACTGGTCGAGGCTGTTCCAGAAAAGACAAAGTTTTGAACGACTAGTAGATTTATACTAAAACAATTAGATTATTCGCTCTCGATTTCTATGCGTCTATCACACGATAGAAATCTCGAGCTCATAATCTAATTGTTAAATACACTAGAAATTCTTCAAGTTAGCTTCCGGAAAACCTAGTGCTGGCAGGGTTCCATTGAAAAGCCTTTAAACAAAGTTGTGTGATAGATCTGTGTGACAACAGGCCCCCTTTGGGTAGAGGGTGGGGAGATTGAAAGGAAGCCTAGTTTATCCTGACGACAGTATTTTAAGGACGGTATGGGAAAGCAAACCCACCCACCCCCCTCCCTCTCCGTTAAAGGTCTTACAAGACCAATGAAATGTTCTAAAAAAAAGGCGACAACTCAAGCCAAGTTGATACAGTTTTTAATGGTCTAACAATAACAATAATAATAATAATAATAATAATATTTCGAATTTTTTATGATGGCGTAATGTAGGTACAAATTGCAGATCAGTCCTAGTTTTTCCTTTCAAAATATATACACAGCTACAGTCAAGAGAAAATGAGGAAAGAGAACATAACCCCGTCTGATATGATAAGGGGACAAAATCTATTTTTAGCACGGAATCTATTTATATCTCGTTCCATGGCTGCGCGGTTTCCACAAAGGACATCAACCATTGGTCAGTTAAAATATTTTCCGGATATAAAAATAGATTCTGTCCCCTTATCAGTATGGAAGATGTGTTCTCTTATCCCATTTTCTCTTCTCTTCTCTGTTATGGTGTCAACTACCGAGAGGAGCACTGGTAACAAAATAAATACGCTTTTTAGACTGAAATCTCTAATGCGCATTTTCAGTTGTCCTGTTTTTATAGTTTTCGTATTTCGGACCAACAAGCAGGCAGTCCTAAAAAAAACGCCAAAAATTTGCCGCACCATGACGCAAGAGCAGATCGGAAGGACATCTGGGAAATCCATGCTGTTGTGTAATGAGCTTGTGGCCAAATGATCCGGGCCCGGCTTACGAAATGATTAGATCAGCGGTAGTTGCTATGAAGGCACAGGAAGATTCAGCGGTCATGGTTGCGCGTTGCAAGAGAAAACGCTAAACAAAACACTTTGTTACAACACATGCCACATTTTAAGACCTCTCCTTTTTATCGTCATCTCTTTCGGCAATCAGTGTGGCTGTTTTAAGCGTTTTACGGTTGTTACTGGAGCTGGTAGAGCAACAGTGGCTCCAAGATCAAAGCCAGTAGCGGACTAGGCGAAGCGATGATTACTAATTCTCCCGCCTAGTTCTATTTCATGAGGCGATACTGCAGTACCAAATCCCCTCCTCCTTTCCAGATAAAATGGCGGACTGTACGTAAATCCATGTTTGGGTCCAGGACCTGAAGAGTGAAATTTGAATTGAAGCAAGTTTTGTTAGCCGACCGCCAGAATCCAGTTAACTTGCTTATCCGATTATACAGGAATGTTCTTTATTTCAGCGTATAATCGTCTCCAATATATTAACAAAATGATAATAATAATAACAAAAATATTAATAATAATAATAATAATAATAATAATAATAATAAGAAGAAGAAGAAGAAGAAGAAAAACAACAACAACAGCAATGCTGACGCAGACCAGAGTCTTCGCAGACAACAAAATGCTCCAATAGAGGGGTTGCTTTCAATAACATTTTATAACAATAAGACAGGCAACACCAAGTGGAATCGAGATCGAAGGAAAGAGATTTTATCCGCGCTCTGCTTGGCATTCTAAACTCAGGATGGTCAAACGTCGCCCGCCAGACAAAACGTTATCTTGATAACCTATACACCAAGAGAAATCAGTGAGTAAAAACAAAAAAAGCAGGAACAAACCTGTTCATGACAGAGAAGTTCCACCCGAGCCTCCGCCTGCGCAGCTAGCTCTTCGAGCTCTTCCTCGCTTGGTGGCCCGGCCTGTTCTCTATCGGTATTGCTTGCTGAGTTACCGCTGGTCTCGTTGCCAACAACTTTTTCGTACACGTGCTCTATAACTTTGCGCACATGAAGCATGTCACTGGCGGACAGACGGTCCCTGGAACACAATTAAAAGAAAATACGGAAAATGACCAGCGTGCTTACAAAGCCTGGGAGTTGGTAGTCTCCGGAAATTCGCGTAGGGAACAAATGGAATACTTTGGATTGCACGGTGAAAACTGATACATGTGCTGACCTCTTGAGCGCCTTTGACGAGCTTGAGGAATGAGGCTGCAAGAAAAAGGCTATCTTGTTGAACTTTGGCATCAGTTTCTGAAAGATCAATATTAAGAATGATAATGATGATGAAAAATTAATAACAAATGATGATAATGGTAAGGTAAAGGCGCACACGAGCCAAATGCCCACACGGCCGAAGCTTATCCCGGTTTAAATAGCATGAAGCACCTGGGAGTATTATTACTCCCCCCTGGATGTGATGCTAATCCATCGCAGGGTCACCCCCAGCATTGTATCGCTGGTACCCATTTATACACTTGGGTGGAGAGAGACAGTGTGGAGTTAAGTTTCTTGTCTAAGGAAACAACACAAGTTACCCCCTTCATTACATCGCCGGTAGCCATTTATACACCTGGGTGGAGAGAGACAGTGTGGAGTTTAGTTTCTTGTCTACTGAAACAACACAAGTTACCCCCATCATTACATCGCCGGTACCCATTTATGCACCTGGGTGGAGAGAGACAGTGTGGAGTAAAGTTTCTTGTCCAAGGAAACAACACAGTGCCAGCACCAGGGCTCGAATTCCAAAAATCCTGCTCGGAAGTCCGACACGCTAACCACTACACTACTGTGCTTCCAAATAATACTAATAGCGGAGCTCCACAGCGGCTCGAAGAGCCGCAGAGCGGAGCCCCATAACTACCGTGCGAGGATAGAAATTGAGAAAACCATGCGTTTGAGTTTTCATGGTCATCGTGGCTAGCGGCATGGCTCGCGGGCGCGTGCGCCTAGCGACGACGACGACGACGATGTTGCCCCAACATGGCGGCCATAGTCATCCGGGATATTTAGAAGGTCTTAAACCGAAACGAGGCTTTGTTTTTCGCGCGCTTTTCGCGGCTTGCCGCGGCTACACAACCTACAGCCAGCAGTCTACAGCAGTCTACAATGTTTTGCTGAAGAAACGGATTATTCATAGCGGTTTTGGAGGAAAAATTTTCTTCCTACAAGTTTTCAAGCGTTTTTGGAGGGACATAAGCATAAAGCTGAGTTCTTTCTACAAGTTTTCAAGCATTTTTGGAGGGACTGTGTGAAGAGCTCCACTTTTAGGTTCGCCTAAATCTATTTAATAATAATGATATATAGAGGATACTAGACGCTGGCGAGAAGACATGAATTTTATGTTCGAGTGGCAAGAACAATATCTCACGAGTGAGCGCAGGGAACGAGTGAGATATTGTTCTTGCCACGACAGCATAAAATTCATATCTTCGAGGTAACGTGTAATTGTTTTTTATTATCGTATATAGACAAAAACACATTAAGACGTTCGTTTCCCTGCTTTGTACACAAACTGAATCGTGCCAGGCGGGAAATGACGTCATCGATATCCTCACCAGTGAGAATATGGAAAATACGCCACTACGGTCACGGATGTAGTTTCGTACGAATTATACGAGTGGGGTCATTCCAAGTACAACAGTCACGTCAATATAATAAATAATAATCATGATAATAATCATATCATAATGATAACAATAAAAATGATTATAATGAAATGTTTTCACAGCACCAGTATCCCGACATTCAAAGTTAGCACCATCCTTTATGACTCCTAGAAGTGAATGGGTTAAATGTTGAAACACATTACGTGACTCAAGGGAGGCTCCTCTTCAAGGTCAGTACTATAAGGATTAGCAGCCGCCAGACTGAAAGAGAAATATCTCCTTTCTGAAAACAAATATCTTGACCTTACCTTAACAGTCACATCCATGACCCAATTAGGAACAGTCTCAGCCAGTAAATATCCTTCGTTATCGCCCGACGCGTCCGATACCAAAAGTCGAAATAACGTTCGACCAGTGCCACTACTCTCGGTGAAGATTACGGGAGTGTGATCAGGTACTGAGAAGAAACCATTGCCCGTTATTACACGCTGTCAAGAAACGAATGTTAAAGACCATCAGCAATTGACTTCAGAAGAAAGAAAAGATGTAAGTTTCGAAAAATCAAAACCGGACAGCTGACTCATCAATGATGGTACTTGTCTTGAGTTTCACATTCATTATCGAGCATGAGATTCACCATCTTTTCAAACTTATCAATACTCACGATGATTTCGATAGCGTTGATCCTAGCAGGATGCAAGACACCTGTCATATATGAACTCAGTTAAATGACCTTGCTCTCCACGAGTTCTCGTAGCTCAGTGGATAGAGCGCCTGCCTGGTGTTTGGGAGGTCATGGGTTCGATTCCTGTCGAGGACTCAGAATTTCTCTTTGTCCCATGCTCGTGTCATGTTGATTAATTCACCTTCACAGTTTCAACTTTACTTCTGTTTGTCTTTCCCTTATTTTCCCTTCTTTTCTTTTTCCCAAATTGTCCAGTACTTACGGATTCCAAATTAAGATTAACTTCACTGGCACTTGCATCCGTTCCGCTCCCTGCAAAATAGTAAAAAAACTAGTGTTCTCCATGAGGATTTGAGAAAAAAAAAGTAAATTGACAATGCAGCGTGTTTCTAACTTTTTCATCTGTTGATCAAACCATGCAGTGTGACCATTCTTTGTAAAGCTACTGAACAGTACCGTACTGTGGTACTGTTTGTTTTACTGTACAGTGTGGTTCTAACTTTTTCATATGTGGATCAAACCATGCAGTGTGACCATTCTTAGGAAAGCTACTGAACAGTACTGTACTGTGGTACTGTTTGTGTTACTATACAGTTTGGTTCTAACTTTTTCATCTGTGGATCAAACATTGCAGTGTGACCATTCTTTGTAAAGCTACCGAACAGTACTGTACTGTGGTAATGTTTGTTCTACTACACTGTATGCTCGGGAAGGTTCACTCAAGTTCTTGCCTGGAGAGTCCGTTCTTGGTATCTCCTGATCTGCATCATCCAGAGCAACAGAATGAGTCTCTGGCCAATGCTCCAACAAAGCCTGCAGCAGCAAAACTCCATAATTCACTGCAAACAACACAGAAATAATTACAAACTGGCATATCAGACTAAGTCTACTCCATCACTAACAGATGCAACAGATGCCATTCTAAACCTTTTATATGCGGGGTAAAACCATATGAAACCATTCCCTTTTCTTATAACCATATAATTCAACTTTTTTAAAAAGTAGTACCGGTAAGGAACTCTTGCTTTATCAATTTTTTTGGATTTAATGGAGAATGGAATGACTGGTATACCATTTATAGAAAGTTTCCGGAAATTCCGGTTGGTAAGTAAATGGAACACAAGTTTCCTGGACGTTCCGGTGGAAATTTTCCAGGAGCAACGGAACGTCTGACAAGGTAGTTCTGTTTTTCCGATCGGAATATCCCAAACGGGATTTCGCGTTCCATTTCTTCTACAGTAATGTATGATACCTTTTGATGTCAGTTCTAGGTTCTCCGTGCAAACAGAAGTGGGTTTTGTAAATGGTAAACGACCATCTCAAACAGAATTTCCCAATGTTGTATTTTTTGTTTACCATTTGCCAAAACCGTACCCTGACCGATTTCCCCATGTAAATAGTAAACAATCAAGATAATTCTAATGGCACTAGAACCAAAGAAAGTGTAAAAAATTATCACAAAAAAGGGAAAAAATGACTGAAAGCTCCTATTACAGTGTAACTTTTCTTATGGCTTCCTCTCCAAACTTGAAAGAAAAATAAGAAGATAAAAATTTTAAAAGGGGAATATAAGCTACCAGGCCCCCAAAAGTAATCCCTAGGAACCTAGTAAGAAACGCTAAAGGGAAGGGATGGCTCGACCCTCAAGCCAGATTGTTACTGTTTTTGTATACAGTGTGGTTCTAAATTTTTCATCAGTGAATAAAGCCACGCAGTACCATAATTCTTTGTAAAGCTACAGAACAGTACTGTGCTGTGGTACTGTTTGTTTTACTATACAGTGTGGTTCTATCTTTTTCATCTGTGGATCAAACCATGCAGTGTGACCATTCTTTGTAAAGCTACTGAACAGTACTGTACTGTGGTACTGTTTGTTTTACTATACAGTGTGGTTCTAACTTCTTCATCTGTGATTCCAAACCAGGCGGTGTGACCATTCTTTGTAAAGCTACTGAACAGTAATGTTCATAGTAATGTTTGATGAGCCGTATTTCGATTAAAAGGGTTTATAAAAAGGGAGAGAAAAGAGGCATAGTTTGAATAATTTCTTTTTCAGAGCGACACATGAATTTACAAACTGAAGTCACCAGTTCAACAATTTAACAAGCTTGGACCTTAATCCCCCATATGATACGCAAACCTAATAAAATTTCTACACAAATTATCGAAGTTTGCTTAAACACACCATGTTTGATGTCCACAGCATAAGCTGAAACAAAACAAAAACAACCTCATTGACAACAATGAATAAATTAACCACCAAATAACAACAAAATGTGGGTCTGGTTCCCTGACTAATCCTCTCCCTACACATCTCCTCTGTCCTTTGTTTATAAAACCCGTTGTGTGGGCAGGGTTCCTTAAGACATGAAAATACTGAGTGCTCAGGTAAAGACAGTTGGTTTTTTCAACTAGGGGTGGCGAATGCTAAATGCGAGACTTTGCGAGACGGCGAGACTAACGTTTTTCTTTGCGAACCCGAGCCATTTTGACTTTTTAGATTGCGAGACCGAGACTTCAAAGTGTTTTGAGTGCGAGACTCTTTCGTATAAAAATCGAGACTGCGAGACGCACATAACCGCTATTAAATAGATTTAGGCAAACCTAAAAGCGGAGCTCCTCACACAGTCCCTCCAAAAATGCTTGAAAACTTGTAGAAAGAACTCAGCTTTATGCTTCTGTCCCTCTAAAAACGCTTGAAAACTTGTAGGAAGAAAATTTTTCCTCCAAAACCGCTAAGAATAATCCGTTTCTTCAGCAAAACATTGTAGACTGCTGTAGACTGCTGGCTGTAGGTTGTGTAGCCGCGGAAAGCCGCGAAAAGCGCGCGAAAAACAAAGCCTCGTTTCGGTTTAAGACCTTCTAAATATCCCGGATGACTATGGCCGCCATGTTGGGGCAACGTCGTCGTCGTCGTCGTCGCTAGGCGCACGCGCCCGCGAGCCATGCCGCTAGCCACGATGACCATGAAAACTCAAACGCATGGTTTTCTCAATTTCTATCCTCGCACGGTAGTCATGGGGCTCCGCTCTGCGGCTCTTCGAGCCGCTGTGGAGCTCCGCTAAAAAACGACACTGCGAGACCCGTGAAATTCGACTAAAATTTTGCGAAACCCAGATGTTTTGAAGGACTATTCGCCACCCCTTTAACTGTGTTCGTTCATTTGTCAGCATGTTGTGTATACAAACAAGTATATCCGCCACAGCTAAATTGCTCGGATAAATGTGTTGTTAGAACACGCCAAACAAACAACAGTTGGATTGGAGCAGTGCCGATGTTTCGAGCGTTATCCCTTCGTCAGAGCGGATTTGCTCGAAACGTCAGCACCCCTGAAATATTAGTATAGGTAATCACATGATTTCGAGTGCAATTTGGGATAAATCAGCACGAGTAAATTTTTCAAAGGCTAACCAAATTGTACGAGCCCGTAGGGCGAGTGCAATTTGTAGTCTTTGAAAAATTTACGAGTGCTGATTTATCCCAATTTGCACGAGACAAATCATGTGATTACTTGTTAATAATATACATGCAAAAATTTAATTTCAACTTTCTGCACTCAATTTCAACTTTTTGCACTCAATTTCAATTTTCTGCACTGTTTGGGATTAATTGATGTGCTCTCAGCCAATGAGCATGCTGAAATTTTTGCATGTATATTATTATGGTTGGTAAAACTCACTTTATCAATTTGTTTGATAAATTTCCCGCCGACACGGCACCAGTTTCTTTTAAGGCCTTTTTAAGCACAACAGTTAATTGCTTTTGAAAAGTAAACAGAAAAACCGCACAAGGACGACCAAGCTTCACTAAAACAGCGCCAGGAGGTTGATACCGAGCTGCAAAGCACGTGGGACTCTGTGGAGCATGCTCCCTGCATCAGACCGCTGACCAAAACAAACTGTATAAGGACGGTCGCTCTTTGTTTTCACTTCATTAAATTGCATTTAACCACATGAAAAAATGCATATAAAAATTAAAACAAAAAACCTTTTCCGTCTACGACTCTGGGTTCTAAGCCAGCGACATCTGACACTGATATCCACGCTGCAAAAGAGTCACTTTCCTCCAGATTTATTGTCAACATCTACAAATATTGCATTAAAATGGAAGTGGTAAAAATCTTATAAACCAGTTACAATATTGAACTAGTTAATTGGCAATTTATGTAATCTGATTGGCTCAAAACCGTCTCAAAATATTCACTATTCATTCACTACAATTAAGGTGAATAGCACCGGGGATTCTGGGAAATCCTTGTACAAGAGAATTTTGGTCGAAGAAAATCAAAATATGGCCGGCGTCAATTCTTGCTTTGTTGCTGTTTCCATGAGATGTGACTAAGGTTGTTTCATTCACTTTACTCCAAAATGGCCTCCATTTTGATATTCTTTAGTTTATACTAAAATTAGCCCTCGTTGCCTCGTTCAGGATAAAACATTCTTTTGAGTTTTGCTCTTAAGAACGAGACAACAAGGGTTGATTTGAATAAAAACAAAAGGATATTAGAATAGAAACCATTTTGGAAGAAGGTGTATGGTGTATACTAAAACGAATTATGCTCTTCAATCTCGGTGAATAGTGACGAAGCCCAGAAAACGCCTGCGTGATCAATCCACAACACCAAACAAAGCTACTAAACTGAGCAAATGTCCACAATTAATTGCAGTAGTTTACAGACTCAAAAAAAGTGGAATCAATCAATCAATCAACCAGTCAATTTATTTATTGTCGATAACGTGGGGAGTGGTCGCCCAATCTCCTGAGCCAGGGGCTCATGTAAGAAACACTCGACATATATAAATTACAACTGCAACTACAAGGGCCTAACCACAACACCGGGTTGTACATCCCCTACTCTTCGCGAACAGTGTGTGGGTTCAAGATGTTCAACTTATTGCTTCCATTGGTTTTCTAGTCTAAGAAGAAAAATTTACTAAATATAACAAAAATAAAGTATCCTTTCATTTACCTTCGGCAGTACTTATAGCACTCAGGCCAATCTCGTTCCCAGGGTCCTCTCCTTCCCGTCACCTGAAGCGAGGGGTGACGGGGAAGAGAGGACCCTGGGAACGAGGTTGCACTCAGGCTAGTGGGCCAAGCAAATGAATGAAACAAACGAAAACCACTACGTGGAACTTACCGGGGCCCAGTGGGACACGGGATTGCATAGATATAGTTAACCTCTTGCACCTCTCACGATGGAAGGTTCACTCAGTGTAGATAGCTTTGGTAAGTCGCTCTTATTCTCGATAAGTTTCACGATGGAAGGTTCACTCTTAAGTGATCGCTCGTAAATTTGTCTCTCCAAATATTCACACTTAAATTTTCGCTCATAAACTAGTGCATCGTAAAGGTTGGGAAACAAAAAGCTATAATCTTTCTCTTGACTGTCCTCCATGCCTCGTGCTTTTCAAAATGGCGGATAAGATTTCAATGAGCCAGCGAGCAAAAGTAACGAGCCAGCGATATATCTCAGTCAGCGATATATCCTTAACAATGTAACGTTGAAAAAACGACAGAAACCGTCTGCATTCTATAACCGGTGCCAACTTTCGGCTGGGCCCCGGTAATAATTCCACTGGAATCAGTACATCATGGTTAAGAATCCCAACTGGCAGGAGGCGCACCTCTTGGATCTTTACAAACGCGACTAAAGGACGGACCATTAGAAAAGGGGGGGGTGGGGAGGGTGAAAGGGAAAATGGCAAGAAAAAAAATTCATGCCAAGAAGAAGGTAAAAAAAAATTCATGCAGAAGGAAGGTCCAATTGTGACTTTTTCACACGTAGTAAAAAAAATTCGTGCAGAGGGGTTCACCTAAAAAAAAATTCCTGCACAAGCAGTGAGCGAAAAAAAAATCCGTGCAAGCTGAAAATTCCCCACCCCCCCCTCCATCACTTTTCTAATGGTCCGTCCCTAAGGGAACCCTTGGCCACCCTGGCACTAATTCCACTTACCCCCGTTTTGATGTCAACCGAAAACCAATTTGGTACGTAAACCATGTCGGTCCTCTTCTTGATTTCTTCCTCATAATCTACCTTGCCGAGTTCCTCTGCCTTACAACCCTACAAACACGTAAAACGCTCTCATAAATATTATGTGGAGCAAGGTCGGCGCACTGGACCGAGCAGTTGCCTTCCATATCTGTGACCCGCGGGTAGATACCCGGTGTCTCGTGTGGGTGGAGTTTGCTGTTGGTTGTTTTGTTTTGTTTCGAAGGTTTTTCTCCGGGTTCTTTGACGGTTCTTACGAGGATCTGTACATTGCCGTACGGACCGCAAAAACAAGAAAGTTTCTGCTACGTAGCGGATGCGATATTAGCGGATGCGATATTGACAACATGTCAACCACGTGAGCTCATAAACAAAATGGCCACCAACTTTTTGGAATTGGCTACCACTTTAAAATATTTAGGAGCCAAGTGGCTGCCGGGAAAAAAAAGTTAATTTTACGCCCTGTAAAGCGACTTAAATTCACACCAATACTTTCCACAAATTTACGCGACAGTGGAAATCCGGGTCCTTCTCCAAGTACCGGCACGGATGACGTAAAACAAGGCCAGACAATAAAAAAATGTTACTGAATAACTTACACACAATGGTGAAACGATGCGCTACGCCATCTGTGCCAGTCAGTACCTGGAGAAGGAGCCGGAAAAATCCAACCTAAGCCCCGGAAAAATAACAGAACATATTCAAAAGGAGGGAGCATAGCTGAAGTTGTCATGTGTTGATGAGTCTATACAGTACCTTCAATACATCCCACACTATGACTCTATCCTGTGAGTCTCTGGTTATCACATGTCTTCTATTCCTCAAAACATGGAATTTTCTGATGCTAGGCGCACCTGAAGAAGGAATAAAATGATTAGGGGAAATTGAAAGTCTTACTTACTTCACCCTTTAAACCCAAAGCAGTGCAAAAAATTACAAAGTGGTTTGACTTATCGCCTAACAAGGGACCTTAAGCAAGGACGACGACGACGTCAACGAGAACGATTACGAAAAACATAAATTCGTATTGCGGCAGAGAAGTTGCAATTATTCCAACACATTCTCCTTGTGAAACTCATGCCAACTGACCAGGAATTTAACTTGCATGAGCGGCGTTGACGTTTTCCGAGTAAATTGAACATTTCTCTACTTGTGCTCACGTCCTCCACAGAACTTTAAATTTGGTCATTTCACGTCGCTCTTTTGGAGAGAACGGCAACGAAATGTACCAAACTGCAAAACGCACGTGTGGGGCGTGCAGAGCCATTGTTTTTGCTCATTATGCCTATTGTTTTTAGGCGTTGTCGTTCTCGTCGACGTCGTCCTTGCTTAAGGACCCTACAAGGTGCACAGATGTGTTCGCACAAGACTTAAGAATTCATTGGCCACACACCTGGCGCTTAAAGGCACAGTAAATACACAGCTACGAGTAAAATACTCTAACTCGCTTAAAAACTTAACCCTTTAAGGCCCGATATTGTCTTTATAGATTTTACTCTGGCTAACGCCAGACGATTTTACTCGTCACAGAGAGACCCCTCGGGGCTTAAAGGGTTAAAAACTATCTCCTTATTTAAGCCCCAATAGTGTCTTTATAGATTTTGCTCTGGCTAACGCCAGACGATTTTACTCGTCACAGGGAGACCCCTCGGGGCTTAAAAGGTTAAAAGCTATCTCCTTAACCCTTTAAGCCCCAATAGTGTCTTTACAGATTTTACTCTGGCTAACGCCAGACGATTTTCCTCGTCCCATAGAGACCCTCGGGGCTTAAAGGGTTAATAACTATCTCCTTAAAAATTATCTCCTTAACCCTTTAAGCGCCAATAGTGTCTTTATAGATTTTGCTCTGGCTAACGCCAGACGATTTTACTCGTCACAGAGAGACCCTAGGGGCTTAAAGGGTTAAAAACTATCTCCTTAAAAACTATCTCCTTAACCCTTTAAGCCCCAATAGTGTCTTTATAGATTTTACTCTGGCTAACGCCAGACGATTTTACTCATCACAAGGAGACCCCTCGGGGCTTAAAGGGTTAAAAACTATCTCCTTAAAAACTATCTCCTTAACCCTTTAGGCCCCAATAGTGTCTTAACAGATTTTATTCTGGCCAACGCCAGACGATTTTACTCATCACAAGGAGACCAAGGTGACCAAGCACAGCAGCACGAGGAATTCCTAGGTTCAGTCTCTGTTGGGAATGACTAGTACTGAGCTTACAAAGAGCAGTTTTGTACAAATTGACTTTAAACTCTGTTGATTAAACTTCGCAGATTAATACAACTTCAAATGTTCAAACTCTACTGAGTGTGAATGGTGCAGCATCATTTTCTAGTCAAGAAACTGCTTGCACCAAAAAGAAATCCATGGATGATGTTTTCCCTGCCACTCACACAAAGAACCTTCCAGCGCACCCCCACCACTACCCCTGGGGAAATATTGCGCCTCTGACCCACGAGAAACACCATTTTCCTAATTGCACTTCTAATTTTTTGATACCTGGAATTGTTTTTCTTGGGGATGAGCACATCGGTTGTGGGTCGGAGTCAACCACTTCCATGTCTTGATCATCACTAAAGGGAATCTTGACAGGCTAGGAGGGAAATAGGCTGAATTACTTATTATATGACAGGTTCCGGGAGCAGGCAAGATCAAGCAAATACTGTGTTCTGATTGGCTACCAGAGCGGGACTGATTAGCCCACACGTCTCTAATACACCCGAAATGAGTCGGATCGAGACGGACCGAATTACCGGATGTCAGATCGAGAAATAGTAGGTCTTATATGCCCGGAAGTCAATTACCAAAACTGAGTTCGCCGGAAGTCTGTTAGCCGGATGTCGAGTAGTGGGGCCATGGTGGAAATGTTGGCGGACCACCTCCGTCGGAGAGGGAGTTGGTCGATCTGAGTCGGATCTGAGTCGGATGGAGATGATCTGTCTTACCGGGAGTCAATTTCACGGTAGACGTGGGCAGCACATATGTGTTTTCCTCGTTAACGAAAGAAAAGATAGAATCTAACTGCACGGATCGACTCTATTAATGACGCACCGTGTCCATCCGACTCCGATCGAGTCGATCCGCCAACATTTTCACGCTTGGTCAATAATGCATATTTCTTCAATCCATGATGTTGATCTGCAAGAACACATTTCTTTCTACAATGATGCAAAGAAAAGAACCACATGTATCAACACGTCAGTTTGGAGATTCTAAGACCTAAACATGACATGTTTCTAACAGCTGTCTATCATAGGTTTGAATGATTAATAAATAGATTATGAGCTCGAGATTTCTATGAGTTGATGCGGCCAAAGACCGAATCAAATATCTCAGATTCTTCTCTTATTCTTATTCTTATTGTTTATGTCTCGGAACTATCGGTCCGATAGTTCCTCGACAGAAACACTCTATTGTTTAATTATAGTTCACCACTAAATTTTCTCCGATTCTTATTGGTTTAAATTGATCACGTGACGCGATAGTGTTCGTCCGCGGAGACACATAGTGCCCTTCCGAGGAAAATACCCGGATGGATAGTACTCGTCCGTGAAAATGTGAATTTTCTGACAGTTATACCGTATTTTTTAGCCAATGTACGTTGCGAATTATTGAAATTTCAGGCTGTGCGCATGGATAAATATTTGACTGATCTGCATTCAGTGGGTTTTGACTGTTTTGCAACTAGCGCGCAGAAGGAAATTTAATGGTGAACAATAAAGACAATAGAGTGCTTATGTCACGGAACTAATGGTCCGATACTTGCCCCTTAGAAATTTGATGTTCTTAACACTAATATAATAACAAATATATTTTTCAAGAACATCAAATTCGTGTGGAGCAACTATCAGCCGATAGTTCCTCGACAGAAACACTCTGTTGTTTGAATAGAAACCCAGAGCAAATAATGTAATTGTTTTAGTAAAAATCATAATAAACAAATCATGTGTCAGTAAAAAAAATACCAAAATACTAAATCTTCCGGTGAAATTTCGCTAAAGTGCGAAGACGTGCGAGATTCCCCAAACACATCACAACTTAAGTGTAAAAGAAGAAGCACTGACCCAGTTATGAATAGTGGAATTTGTAGTGGAAACCCAAAGAGAGTGAGGCTCTTGACACAGCTCCAACTGAAACAAAGCAACAAAGTACTGAATATACATACTTAAAGGCTTCAAACAATTACATACCAATGCAGGAAGTAATTACCTGCCAGAGAATTCTACAGTAATTTCTTGTAATAACAAAGTAATACTTTGGCCTTGTATTGCTATGATAGTTCCTTAGCTGAAAGAATGCCATGCAACTTTTTCAGTCAATAAAACGTAACACCAAAAAAAAAAAAACTACACAAAACTACACAACTGTGAATAGCTTGTTTGGTAAGGAAAAATTTGGATTCTCGTCATTTTTGGGAATAAAAGGGTTTGCATTACGTCAATTAACAATTATTCCCTTTTAATCAATGTGGATAGTGGTAAAATATTTACCAAGCTGTCAAGCACTGCTCAATGAGACTGAAGAGAATCGTCCGCGAAGCGCGCGCGGAGCAGAGCCCCATACTCATGGAATATGGTCAACCTCTTTTCGTTTGGTTGTCACGTGACTGACCGAGCGTACGTACGTACGTACGCGTCTACAGATTGTACGGGTAGGGTAGGGGAGACTATCAAAAGGAAGGGAGGGGTATCTCAGGCTTGTCTTGGCAAATCCACATCTTTTATATTGGACATTCACAATATGGTCAATTGACAGCTGTCAAAACGGGATAGCCACTGACCAGCATCACATGACCAAATTGTGGGCTCAAGTGTCAACTCATCGAGGTGACGTGATTTATTTGGAAGCTGTTCTGGTAGCCCGCATATTTTTGGCGGGAAATTGCGTTGACGACTGAAAAAGAAATTTTCAGTTCATTGTCTGAAAATTAAAACCTCAAAAATTTTTTAACGGAGAAATGGCACTTGATACAAACTCAGCCTTCTCTAAGGCAAATTTTCAAAAAGCCACCACTAATATCGTATAAAAGAGGAAAATCCCTAAAAGACATACTCGTAAGAGCAAAACTCTAAAGGGGTCACATATTACATGGTACAAAAGTTTCCATTGTTAGAAGTCGTGCAGGCCTGTCACTCCTTGCTATTTCCTACAATTCGTACGCCACCTTGTTTCTCCAACAAATCCACGATTGCTTGGTAGGCATACCCACGATGAAAGTACACCTTAATTAGCTCATCAACACCACATACACCCTCAACGACATCCTGTTGCAGCCTCCCGCCACATTTGTGGCAAAATTTTGCCTCCGGCGCACAGTTTTCACCACAAGAAGAGCAGAACATCTTCACGTTGAAAGGCAAACAAATTGGCTTCCCTCGCATGGATCGGCCCAGACCCCAGTCTCGTTCGCAGAGCCCGCGTTCCCGTTCCGCTGGACAAGGGTAACGCGGGCTCTGGGAACTCTTGTAAAATTGCAGCAACCAGTTTATTAAAATTGCAGCAACGTTTTTAAAATTGCAGCAACTTTTTTATTTGCGGCATGTCCCCTGTGGGCCACCGTATAAAAACGTTTGTGAATTCCTTCGCAATATTTTAGAATGCTTTTACAGTTTAAAGTGAAATGAAAGTACTAACGGGAGCCCCGCTTTTAGGCTTGGCTAAATCTATATATTAGTATATACCAATGAGGCAACCTCAGTCACACCTCTCAGAAACAACGCAATTACTGATGCTGGCATATTTTTCTTCAATGAAAACTCACTTGCACAAGCTTTTCCCAGGGTACCTACCACTATTCACCTCCTCGGTGGTGGATAGTGTTGAATATCCCAAGATAGTGAGCCAATTAGTGTGGGGTTTCAAACCGAGAGTTTCTCTTCAATGTCCCTTTTGTTTGAAGCCCATGTGGTTACGTGCTACAAGTAATCAACCAAGATAATAATGCATAGAGAAACTACTCAGTTAAGAATATGGTTCAACTGCAAACGATTAAGTATAATTGTTACGAAAGGAACAGAAAACACAAAAGGACAAGGACTTAAGACTTACAGATGTTTCCTCCTTCAAGTCAAAATACAAAAGGGGTGCCCAACAGCGATAAACAAAGTAACATGATATGAAATTTCTGACAGATGTGAATGCCCCAAAGTGAGAACTTTGTGTAACACAAGATTTGAATCCTGCAATTAGATTACTCAAAATGTAAAGGTTGCTGAGTTGCTGTATATTAATAATAAATAATGGTGATAGGACTGAGTGGAGTTCAATTCGGTCTGTAATCATACGAGTGATTAACAAAATCGGATGACCGCGTAGCGGGAGTCCGATTTGTTTAATCATGAGTATGATTGCAGACCGAATTGGACAACATGAAGTTTTATTACCAATTAATCATAACTTTAACAAAATTTCTGATATATAAACTTCTTTTTTTTTAAATCAAAACACATGAAATTCCAAGATTTCTTTTTTGCTAGCAGTAAAAAAAAGCCATTTAAGCGCACGCATGATGGTGCGTAATGTCCAATTTCTCAGGCATGACGCGTACTGTCCTATTTAACTGTCCTATTAAGGCTGAAATCAAGGCAGTTGATAGCCAATCAGATTTGAGAATTTTGTTATAGTTATGATTATAGTTCTTATGTGATTGTACTTACATCCAGAACTGGACTTTCCTCTATAAATAACAATGTTGATGAGTCAACATCATTCAGATCTGTCCATATAACTTGTTTATCTCGACCACTTGAATAGAATCCAGTGAAACTGTCATTAACACACAGGGCCCATACACCTTCTTCATGAATTCTGAATGTGGAAATGCACCGCTGTTGCCCAAGGGACCAAAGACGTATGGTTCCATCTGAGCTGCCAGACAGACACTAATAGCAACCAAAAAAGACAATGTGCTTTATAAGTTAAAAAATCAGTTAAGCATTGGTATAAAATCGATGATAGTGTTTTACTTGGTTTCTTCTAAAACAACAAGACTAGTCGTTCTAGTTTTCTACAAGTTAAATTAAATTGCAGGAAACTCAAACTTGAAGTCTAATTGTTAAAAATATAATACAGTCGAACCTTGCTATCTCAAACTTGGTTATCTCAAACTCAAACTCGTCTCCCTTGGATTGTTTTTTCAGTCACTTATCAGTTATTTCCAACACCCCTTATCTGAAACTATTTTTCATTTCCCTTGGGAGTTCAAGATAGCGAAGTTTGACTGTAATATTCAATATCCTACAAAAATAATAAGTAATTTTATTCAAGTCATACAAATTTTGCCTTTTTTTACCGAACACTTTTACATACCTGCCCACCCCATCTAGAAATCTTTTTGTATTGTAAGAATGTCATTTTCAACAGTGTCTGAATATTCTTTGAAAATCACCTGAAGACCTTTCAAACGTTCACTGATGTCTCTCTGTTTGAACAGCATTTACCTACCATGTATTGTGCAATTTGATTTGTTGATTTCTGACCAATTACAACACTCATGAAACATATGTATCAGTTTTATTGTTCTGTTTTACGTTTTCCAAATGAGAACAGCTCAAATACGAACACTAAATCCACTTCTTGTTTTACTTTCCTTTCTGACATCTAAAAAATTATGAAATAAATGAAAAAAGTTTGAGAAAGGCCATGGTAGGTATTTCCCAGGAGATTTGTTGCTCTTACCAGTAGACCGCGAGATTTAATGAAAAACTTGGAGAAAACCACAAGAGTTGGCAGGTAGGTATGCCACTATATCCACTTGAAGTACTTAGTTATTATAAAGGTACTCCTAATTACATTTACAGTAACTGTTATATAATATACTACACAAACCCTGACTCTACAGGTATGCGTACATATACTTCACAAAATCTGATCACAGAAAATAAAATTCAGCTGCTTGAGTATTGGGACATAATAAAGAAAATGATTTTGCAACTAATGAGACCCATGCTTGCAACAAATGAAACCAACGTAGCAACTTGGAAGGCTGTTAAACTTTATTACGAAGAGCAGACATTCTTTGTACACAGAAGACCCTACCTGAGTACCCTCCCCATTGATGACAAGAGATTTTACATTGTCTGTGTGTCCTTTGAGCTTCATGACTTTGGCACATGTTCGAGGATCCCAGACTCTGAGAATCTGACATTAAACAATACTAATTATAAAAGATTTCAATGCAAATTATGTACAATTGTATCAATATCATGACAGTTCATTTGCCACAAAAAAAGTTGCGCTACCTTTTCAAGCAATGGGAAGTAAAGGCGAAACAAAATGCAACAAGCTTGTGTTATGCCTGATTGGTTCATTGGACTGTGCATAATTGCTGTGATTGGCCAGATTAATTACCTTCTCACATATCTTAAGATCTTTACCACAATTGCTACTTATCTCGCAATCTGATTGGCTAATTTGCCATTGCCTGTAAGAGTCTAGACGACGATGCTTGCATCAATGTGTTGCGCAAAGCAATAGCGAATCAGAGACACACGTTCTTGAGAATAAACCAATGAGATTGCAAGGAAGTTATAGAAAACACTTGCTCTTTCTTTGTGTCACGATCTTGGTCACGCTCAGAAAAAGACATTTTCTTTGACGTTTTTTAACGTTGTTACTGTGGTAAAGTTTAGCGTTGTCTGTACTCTTATCGACAACGAGTATGCATCATCACAGTGATCAAAATTTTTCCTTACAGAGTGGCTCTTGTAAACAATTAGCGGCAGTTCTAGTTAACCAATTTTTCAAATTCCAAAGGTGGTCCCGCATGAGAGCTTTAACTGCAGTTACCTTTTCAGTTGATCCTGAAATTAACACAGTTCCCATGGAATTCATTGCCAGGCTGTAGATAGAATCTTTCTGACCATTCAGTGATGATGCTAAGGGAGACAAACAAATCATTATTAGTGGACAGTGGAAGAATGAACTTGCAGATGTTTCAATGGCCTTGAACCTGCACCAAAGCTGTGCCATAGATGTGCCGCCGACCAGTTAGCTCAGTTGGTAGAGCACCGGACTACCGTGCGGGAGGTCGCGGGTTCAAAACCCCGCCCGGACCAACACTCATGGTCTTAAAATAATTGAGTAGAAAGTGCTGCCTTTGTAATGGCATCTGCAAATGGTTAGACTTTCTAGTCTTCTCGGATAAGGACGATAAACCGTAGGCCCCGTCTCACAACTCTATCTGTAATGTGGGACGTAAAAGAATCCATGGCACTGTTCGAAAAGAGTAGGGCGTGTTCCCGGTGTCATGGTCTATTGGTCTGATTGTAATGCGCATATGAATATTAATATAGAATATGCGCAATATAAATGGAGTATATTATTATTATTATAGATAAATGCTCAGTTTAAAGTAATACAGAATTCTGAACTAAACTATTAAATGATTTACTGTGTCTGTTAGTCAAGTGCCCACATCCTCTTTCCTTCAGTTTACCACTCACTCAAACACATTGATATTCTCACTCAAACACATTGACATTCTCACTCAAACACATTGATATTCTCACTCAAACACATTGACAATCTCACTTAAACACATTGACATTCTCACTCAAACACATTGACATTCTCACTCAAACACATTGACATTCTCACTCAAACACATTGACATTCTCACTCAAACACATTGACATTCTCACTCAAACACACTAACATCAGCCTCGCTCAAACTTAAAACTCCGACGTTTCATAACACACAAATGAAACTGGACACAAGCCACTTTCATTGATCACGATAACCACTGGTACACAAGAAAGGTGAAAGAGGCAATTCACATAAAACTGCACCCTAACAACATCAACAGGGATAACAGAATTGAAATTCCAGAAGTGTGGATGCCGACAATCAAGAAACATGACAACAAACACGCGGCAAGCCAGCAGACCCCTGAGGAAAACACAGCAAGCAGGAACAATGTTAGGATCGAAACACACCAATCAGAGCAAACCACAGAGCTACATGATGGAGCCAGAATCAGCTGACCCCATCACCTGAAGAAGACTAGCCGTGAGCAGTCGAAACATGGCGATCAACATCCAGGGACAACATTGCATTACAAAAGAAGAATTTATATTATCATCACATTTTCCACGATGAACAACAACCCATTCCGTAACACATTGACATTCACTGAATACAATGATGCTGTGTATGTTGTAGCTCAATTTTTTCCTTGGTTTAAATTTTATTTTCCTTTGTTTTTTTTTGGGTATGGTACTGTATGATAATGATTTGAAACAAAGGAAAATAAAATTTAAACCAAGGATAAAATTGAACCACAACATAAAATTATACTTATTATGTCTAGTCCAGAACATCATACAAACTTACTAGTGACTGTATTGTTTGTAGCCGTTAATGCTGTAAGTGTGTTAACGTCCCATAGAAAGATCTGTCTATCAAGACCTCCAGACGCCACCAGTTCCTTGCTACTAGCATAGGCCAGAGCCTTCACATAATCCCTATGGGTGCGGAGTGTGGACATGCAAAAGCCACGCCCAGAGTCCCATACTTTAACTGTCGTGTCAGAAGACGCAGATAATACTGAAAACAAAGGTAAATTTGAGATTAGTAAAGGTAATCATACGGTTTCGAGTTCAAATTGGAATTAATTTGCACGAGTGAGTTTTTCAAAAAGCTGAAATTGCACGAGCCGCTTCGGCGAGTGCAATTTCAGCTTTTTGAAAAACTCACAAGTACAAATTCCAAATTGAACGAGAAAAGCCGTATGATTACTTATTAATAATATAAACATGAAAAACTTCACCTGGAGGAAGTGCTGGAAGATCTCATTGCGGACGGAGAGGAAGTAAGCATTTTGACGCGGATTTGACACTTTATTTACTGATTGGCTGATGAAGATCAACTGATAACGCCACGAACTCAAAGCGGTTCGTTTAAAAATAAAGAATATCATAATCCAGAAAATCGATGTGTAATTTGCACTGGTGTTACACTTTTTGCACTGGTATTACACTTTTTGCACTGGTGTTACACTTGAACTGCACTGCTCTCAGCCAATCAGAATCGAGTAATTTTTTCATGTATATTATTATACTATGAATGCTACATTACAGTAACATTTTCCAAGTTAAAACACTGAGGAAGAAATTTTAAAACTGCCAAAATAAAAGTCAAAGTCATGGTCTTTAAAAATGAAACATCTTTTCCTCACTTGTTCTTCCATTGCAACATAGAACTATGTCGTTCACCCAATCTGTGTGGTGCTCTAACGATGCTAGATAACAGTTCTAGAATAAAGCAAGAGAATGGAAAGCTGTTACATGACCACACAATGAGTGACAATTACCACAATGTCTGACAAAGTGAAGATTTGATACAAGTCCTGTAAGAGCTTATTAATCTGAGTGATTTTCAGGCAAATAAAGGATTCCACTCCCTTACAATCTGCATGATAAACTTTATTTCAAACCATCTGGTGCCATTTTGTGCCTGTTTGATAGGCAAAATCTTCATAGTATTTTGGTACTTTTTTGGTAACCTTACAGTAGCAGTGGCTTCTTAAAGATACATGTACAGCTGTATGCATGTTCCTCATCAATAAACAAAGTTGCAGGCTCTACATTAGCTTGAAACCATACGGCTAATATACTGAAAAAACTGAGACAGTTTAATCTGTGTTCAGAATGATCAGATAATGTAACATGAATCCTAAAGGAACAGGGTTTTAATATTAATAAAAATCATTAGTGATGGAAGTATTTCCTTTCGATCAATATTACTTATCTAGCAAATTGTTTTATCATATAGTCTTTTACTTTCAATGAAATTCATCATAATTATAGTTTATTTATTGCATAGTGGTCGTTCGTCTGCCAGAGGATACTAACAGGTACGAAAGCAGATGTCTTCCTTGAGTAGATGTTCCTTGTATACATGTTTATCGATTCGCTCATTGTCACATTTATTTTTACGCCAGCACATGAATCACACCTAATGCGAGTGTTTTATGACATCAACAAACCATGATCGGTTGTAAAACAGACACAGAGTAACACAAACAACGGAAAAACGCGGTCGTTTTGTCTTGTATTGATATACTTGCATATAAATGTTGGTAAAATTACTGGTAATTCATTTTACTTCCAGTTACAACAAGACATGACAAGCATTGCGATACACTCCAGGGGGAATTACGCTCCAGCTAATACAAAGGTGAGATGTTATAACGAAGGAAAAAAATTAAAATGAAACCAGTTTCTTTTATTCACAATCCTTCCATTTATGATTACTAAGTCTCCGTTTAGATAAAATCGGCATTTTATCCACAAACAACTTAACAAAAAGATCCTTACCTTATCTAAATTTGTGTTCCAGCAGCGAATGATCGAATCTCGACCAGCGGAGTACAACCGACCCGTGTTTCTGTCAAATTGCAGCGCGTTTACACCTGATCGATGAAGAGGCTCTTCTTCGTCCCTGATCACAAATGATACCATCACCTTTCTTCTTTGAACAGCATGACTGTGTGAATGACCATGGCCGTATGACAAACCTGAGGGTGGTCGGACAACTCCGGCCGCCATCATGTCAAATTTGTATTTTTCATCACCAACCCCCCTCGCATGTATTCACCCGTGTGGATGAAGGATTGGAACAGACCGCGTAAATCGCGGGAAATCAAAATACAACTTTAGTTAATTTTGATTACAGTAATTCAATTTTACTTGTAATTAGTCCTTAATTTTGGCGCGAAATTTCAGCGACTACTACATGAGAAATTTCTGTAATTTGATTGGCTAAGACCAGTGGTATTTCTGCCTACATGTGAAAATTACAAACCTTTTGCGAGCAGTAGTATAAACAAATAATAGCATGATTTGTACGTGATATTTGGCATAAATACCACTCGAGATATTTCAAAATTGTCTCAAATTTCACTCGCCTAACGGCTCTTGAAATTACGTACAACAATTTTGAAGTATCCCTCGTGGTATTTATACCAAATATCACTACAAACCATGCTATTACCTATACTAATTTATAATTTCACATGTGAAATTACAAAATTTCCATGGCAACCGTTCCGACGCAGCCAAAATCGCTTCTTGTGAACGTAATTTGTCACCCAGAATATTAATAGGTAATCAAATGATGAACTCGTGAAATTAGGGAATAATTTCACTTGCGTTTCGTCCAAATCCTAATAATTTCCCGAGCCTTTAGGCGAAGGAAATTATTAGGATTTGGACAAAACGCAAGTGAAATTATTCCCTAATTTCACTCGTCACCATTTGATTACACATACTAATCAAATGGTGTTGAGTGCAATTTGGATTAAATGAGCACAAGCAAATTTTTCAAGACTGAGAATATTGAACAAGCCTGTAGGCCGAGTGCAGTTTGCTGTCTTTGAAAATTTACACAAAATCGCATTCGAAATCATTCGATTACGTTTTAATGAATATACATGCAAAAATTTAATTTGGAATTTCTGTACACAATTTCAACTTTCAGTACCATCTGGGATTAATTGAAGTGCTCTAAGCCAATCAGCGCGTTGCGTTAAAATTTTCGCATGAACATTGCTACCTTTGTAAGGGACGGACCATTAGAAAAGTAATGGGGGGGGGGTGGGGAATTTTCAGCTGGCATGAATTATTTTTGAACCCCTCTGCACGAATTTTTTTTTACTACGTGTGAAAAAGTCATAATTGGACCTTCCTTCTGCATGAATTTTTTTTCTTGGCATTTTCCCTTGCATGAATTTTTTTTTTGGTTTTTACCCCACCCCACCCCCCCATCACTTTTCTAATGGTCCGTCCCTAACGCCTGTAAACTACCTGAGGAGTTGCTAAGCGCGGCTACAAAATAAACTTGACTTCTGTTTGACTCAGTTTGAAGCAGGGGTTCACACTACCGATTTTTACGGTTGACTTTTAACATGGCAAAAATTTTACCCATGGGTAAGACTTTATTTTCATGCATTATTACAAATTACACTTTCATAGCAACGCAAGAACGTTGCAAAACTACATTTTGGGCCAAGTAGTGCGCTTAAGACCCTGGATACTAGAATTTTTTCAGCGTGACACAAAGTCACCTATTTTTTTTTTTTTTTTTTTTTAAATTCTCCTAAGACAATCTGTAATAATTGACTATCAAGAAAACAACTGTGTTCTACTATAACATACATGGCTGGAACCGAAGCCCTGTACCTGGGCGGGAGAGGGAGAGAGAGAGGCCTAAAGAATAGGTGCATCGATGAGTTCAAGTTTTCGAAAAATATATTCCTCTACTGCAGTCTCATTTTCTCACCACAAAGTGAGTAAAACGGTCTGCGAAGGAGACTCTGACACACATGACTGAATGATGGATCCTGTGCCGGTCCTGGGGTGTCTGTGACTCCACTTTGTGGTGAGGAAATGAGGCTTCAAAGAATGAATAAGATGTTCATAAAGTCATCTTTAAGTCGTTTAGGAAAAACCTGTAATTGTAGCCTGCTTTTTGTTTGCAAGTCTGACAAGTGACAGTACTGCTTGTGGTAAGAGACTGCACAAATAGGTTGTCTTTAAACTTTAAAATAAAGCCTAGTTTTCGTCGAAAGCAGAGTCAGATTGTGTATATTATGATGAGGCGGTTTGTCATCATTTAGCGTTAACGCTGCCCTGTCAACAACTTTCGTAAACATCCGGTGTCCGCTTTTGGAGTGGTATTTTAAACTAAAAACGCTGAAAAAAAGTGTCCGTGTCTGCTTAGAGAGACTTCATCTATAGAAAAACAAGTGTAAAACGGCAGGGACTACATTAACTGGTCCGCCTTAGATAGGTTTCCGCTTTAGACAGGTTAGGGACGGACCATTAGAAAAGTGATGGGGGGGGGGTGGGGAAAAAAAAACAAAAAAAAATTAATGCAAGGGAAAATGCCAAGAAAAAAAATTCATGGAAAGAAGAAGGTAGAAAAAATTCATGCAGAAGGAAGGTCCAATTGTGACTTTTTCACACGTAGTAAAAAAAATTCGTGCAGAGGGGTTCACCTGAAAAAAAAATTCCTGCACAAGCAGTGAGCGAAAAAAAAAATTCGCGCAAGCTGAAAATTCCCCACCCCCCACCCCCCATCACTTTTCTAATGGTCCGTCCCTTAGGTCCACTTAGAGAGAGATAACTGTAATCGATACAATATTATAATAAAACTATCAAAGTATCAACTATATCGAGATTAGATCCTAAATGCGTAATTTTAAAGAGGAAAAAGTGGGCTGTATCTTAGCTCTCAAAGACAAGCTGTTCCAGAGGACAGAGCCACGGTTTTGAAAGCTTCGTTGCCCTGCTTCAGTACTTGATCTAGGAACACTACGTCTGGGTCAATAGAAACACAAAAGATACATCGGCCAATATGCAGCCATCTTGACCTCACGCTTGGTCAATATGCAGCCATCTTGACCTCACGCTTGGTCATTATGCAGCCATCTTGACCTCGCGCTTGGTCAATATGCAGCCATCTTGACCTCACGCTTGGTCAATATGCAGCCATCTTGACCTCACGCTTGGCCAATATGCAGCCATCTTGACCTCACACTTGGTCAATATGCAGCCATCGTTACCTCACGCTTGGTCAATATGCAGCCACCTTGACCTCACGCTTGGTCAATAACTTGTATAAATTGTATGCTTATTTTAAATTTAAAAGTAATTAGCCTACTTATTATCTTTCCTATTCTACTTGTAATTTACTCTGTGTGGCGAAATAATAATAATAAAAACATAAAATAAAAAAAAACTCAAATTAACTGTTTGTTCAGATATAAACCTTTCTAAGCCTTCATTATTTTCCAAAGCAAACGCAAATTCAAACAAACAAAAATAAAGGAACTGCGCAGGCGCGGATCCAGGGGAGGTGAAATGGGTGAATTTCCACCCACCTTTTTCTGAGCCCCCTTCTTTCTTTTTTTTTTTCTTATCCCTCAAATATTAAAATACTATTTGATTTCTCTGATTTCTCTGATTGAGGTGGAGAATGTGCATAAGTGATGACCGGTTCTACCAATCAATTTATTCATTTTGAGCCCGCAAACACACTGTTCAGCATGTAATCCAAAAACAACCAGGTTTTGGTTCTATTACATTATTACAAAAATTCATCCCCCATTTCAAAATCCCGGATCCGTGCCTACTGCGTCAAAGTTCAAGATTCTTCAACAATTTTCCTCATCTCTGCTAGCACGTCTTCAGAAGTGAGGTCTTCGCGTTTTTTCCAGCATTTCGTCATCAGGTTCCACCATGTGTCAGGGGTACCGTTGGGACGTTCTGGGAAGAGGTCGTTCTCCACAGCAATCTTCATTTTCTCTATGGTGTCATATGGTTCGTAAACTTTTGGGCGTCGAGTTCCAGAACCTTCGCAAAGTACCCACAGCAACATTCCAAAGGCATAGATATCGTAAGAGAAGCTGCTGCCGAGGCCATTTCCATAGTTTGCGTACATTTCTTTTGATATGTGGAATGGAATTCCTTGGCTCGTTGTCTCGAAGGGTTTTTCCGCTTTTGCTAAGTTGATCTTGGCCGTGCCATCCCTCGAAACCTGTTACAAATTTAACATAATTTGCATGGCTATATGATAATGTATAGTGTTGAGGAAGATCTGAATGTTCTGACTGGTTCTTCCTTGGTCGGGGTTTTGCCTCACGGACCGTTTCCATGGAAACGATCATAAGCTGTGTATCTATTGTTTACGAAGTCCATATTCAACATTTGCAAGTAAAAATGCCCACCTTGACAGTACAACTTACTCACCTATAAAGGCGATGAGCTTCTAAAGAAACTGGTGCTGCGTCGGTGTGAACTTTAGGGACGGACCATTAGAAAAGTGATGGGGGGGGGGGTGGGGAATTTTTATAGCTTGCACGATTTTTTTTTTTTCGCTCACTGCTTGTGCAGGAATTTTTTTTCAGGTGAACCCCTCTGCTCGAATTTTTTTGCTACGTGTGAAAAAGTCACAATTGGACCTTCCTTCTGCATGAATTTTTTTTTTACCTTCTTCTTTGCATGAATTTTTTTTTGGCATTTTCCCTTGCATGAATTTTTTTTTGTTTTTCCCCCCCCCCCCCCCCCATCACTTTTCTAATGGTCCGTCCCTTATAAATATAGCCATAGGTAATCAATTAGCTTCGAATGCAGTTTAGAATAAATGAGCAAAAGTAAACTTTTCAGAGACTGAAAAAATTGCACGAGCCTGTAGGCCGAGTACAAAAAATTTACGACTGCTTATTTATACAAAATTGCACCGCGAAATAATCAGCGCGTTGAAATTTAAGCATGTATATTATGAAATGCATATGGTTAATTTATCGATAACCTACCACCGCCAGGATTCAAGGAGTGTTGAATCCTTAAATCCTACGCAGGTAAAAACCTACAGTAGTTTGATAACGCAATTTTTTGCACTTGCCAACCTAAATTGCTCAGAAGAAATTGGGTAAATCAAACGAGTTGATTAAGTAAGTTATACCACCGTAAGATAAAAGGGAGGTGCTGACGTTCCCAGCGTTTAATAGCCCTTTGCCGGAGCGAATGAGAGGATTGTGAAGTTTGGAGCCATGCTATTGGTGGAACCATAGCAGTGAGTGAATGGAAGTGAATAAATTAGATGAATGTTTAAATGAATGAGAAACGTTCGTTGATACCTTGGGGATTAAGAGAACCGAGTTGGAAGATAAACTTCTGTTCTAGGTTTTTACGGCTTTCCGTGTTGCCCTGATGCACGGAAAGACCACATACCGCCATGTTGTGAGTTGAGTGGTTAGGCAGTGTCGCGCTACAGGTTTAGATACGTCTTTGTCATTTCACACTCTACTTGAAAATATCGACCCTTCAGGCCAACATTTCCCAGTATGGTTATCCTGCTCGGTTAGTGAGAGGTTCATATTACAGAGGCCCTGTTAGGGAGGGGGGGGGGGTGGGTGCCCATGTCCCCTGTCTGAATTTCACAACTCTATGTCGGCATTTCGCAAGGTTCTTATGTCGCCTGTCGGAGTTCACCCCTAACAGGGCCTCGTCTATTTTGACATTGGTGTCGCCTGTCGGAATTTCGCTGGAGTAGTATGTCGTTTGTCGCCAGTTCTTAGCTCTCGTGTCGCCGTTTCAAGGCCATGTCGCTTGTCGGAATTTACCCCTAACATGGCCTCATTACATGACTGGTTTCGCAAGGAGGCAACATGTGGCGAATCTTGAGTTCTGATTTGCTACCCGAACGGGCAAGATGGACCTATGTTGCCAGCTAGGGATTTCGCACCATATGTTGGCTATATGATAAATCTTTTATTGACCTCACGCTCGGTCAGTCACACTTATTATTTTTTAGTATAACGTCGTTGTAACGACAAATGCATCCTAAAATGGTTTATCGAAAAAGTATATATAAGTAATCTCACCAAAATTGAATCCGCTTTTAGATCTCGTTCCACGACACCCGCTTGGTGTATTTTGTTAATTCCATTGGCTATTCCCAATGCAATCTTTGCTCTCGAGTTCATCTTCCGCAAAAGACCACTTTGCAGAGTACTGGAGAGACTCAAATGTGCTCTTTCCATCACAATGTGAAGTGTTTCAGGTTGTGGAGTGAGCCAGCCGTACAGACGGAGAAGGTTCGGGCAAATTGGATCCAATGCATTTTGAATATGCCTATCAAAAGTATTCATGGAACGTTAAGGCCTCTTTTGTACTTCTTATTCACATGTAGAGAAGAAGAACCGTAGAAAACCAATTAAGGACTTTAGCAAGATAAAATAACATATACAGAATTCTCATTTTACATCGACAATGAAAATCAGGCAGCTCGACGGGTTTGGATTTTGCATTCTTAATTTCCAGTTCCAAATCATTTCTTTTGGAAACTCATATCAACAACTTTGAATTTCGCCTAAAGTACTCCACTATACGCGTCGTATCTCAGTTCTGCTCGATGTTTCAACTTTGGTGAAACACTGTTTATCGGGTATAGTATGTCATGAGATGTTTCTAGAACCTGTTAAGTATGCGGATGTTTGCGTAGTCACGCAATCTTCCTTCTAGGGAATTCTATAACACATTAAGATGATGTAAACAAGTTAAGTAATCCTTCTAAAAATAGTTATTATTTGTGATCTTTCGAATCTTTTAAGACTTTTCCTAAATATACATAGGAAAAGTTATCAAAGAGCTCTACACTATACGTACGGAGGCTCGGAGTTAGTCTAAAGTAGTCTAGAGTTGTTTGGAGATCGCGTGTGCCGTGAGTGGAGAAGCTAGCCGAAGAAGAATTGAAGTTGTTTGCCCTCACGTGGAACTGATCTCAAAGGAGATCGTGAGTTTAAAGTGTCAAGTGCTGACTGAACTCATTTAGATTTGAAATAAGAGATAGCTTGTTAGCGTATTTAAGTTTGGCGATCGCTCCCTTAGTAGACCACTCGAATTATTTCAGCTGTCAGTTTCAAATAAATAATTGAATTCGTAGCGAAAGTACGTTTGTCATTCTTTTCTGTACGGACAGAGGACAGGTTTATTTATTTATAAATCATACTGTCATCGTAAAAGTAAATTGCATCAACGGCTTACCAGCCATGAATCAGATCGCCTGCTGTCTGCTCCCAAACATCTGCCCCCACCTTGTTCTTCTCAACGATTTTGACAACACAGGGATCCTTGGACCAGCCAGTGCAGCTGTGAACCTTGCCGAGCAGCAATGGACCTAACGTCGGACTCCCCTGGCTCAGAGAGAAACACATGGCGTATCCGCGCAAAGCAAGGCACTTTACCCTCGGTACGTACAGAGTAGCCAGCTCTTTAAGATTCCTCTGACTCATCCGGGACATCACCTTACACATTGCTTGTAAGACAGCTATCAACTGTAGAAATGTTCGGTTCATGAGCGCTTTGCAGGCCTCAGTGATTGTATTGGTGATTCCTTCTTCTCGGAGATTTAACAGAATTCTTCTAACAACTGTCGCTCTTGCCTCTTTTCCCGTGATCTTTCCATGGACCTTGTCCAAGCTCATTAGCCCCTCTTCATTACATAGTCTACATATGCCTTCCTCCAATGCCCGTGACAACTTTTCCCGTAACGCAGCACTTACAAAATTTGTCAGCTGGTCAAGTAACAATACGCTACGTCCCGCGAAGATTGTTGGAGCAAGTTCGATAAGAAATGAATCCTTCATATTCAGAGAATGCTTGATTTCTTGCAATATAGCGATAATACTTGTCAAGTAGGCATTGACTTCACATCTTAGGGTATTGAAAGCTTTGTCGAGGATTATACCTTTTATGAAGGCCAAGAATTGAAGAGTACGAGTATGCGTACCATCGGTCTGAGAAGAAACGTTCCACCTCGTAACCAAACGCGACATAGTAGTTGCGAGTGCTTCCATCTCACGAGAACTGCAAATTGCTGTTTCGGGATTAAAATGATGGGCTTGGTGGACACAGTATGTCTCTAAATTGATGAGGCAGCGCTTTACAATGCTTTTAAGTTCTTTTTCCCTTACGAGAATGACGGTAAGGATTTTTTCCAAAATGGATTTTTCAAGGCGCACGATAATTGTCATGATAAACTCGGGATTAATTCGTCTTGCTAGAACTTTTTTTTCCACATCCAAAGCAGCTATGAAACGTAATAGCATTGATAGCACCTTTTCTGCTGCTTGTCTTGTTTGTCGTTTGAGAGTTTGATGAAGAATCTCTAACAAGCACTGTTCAAATCCCGCGAATGTTGCTGTTGCAGTTTTGCCTTTCATGGTTTTCTTCCGCTCACAGCGGACGTTCAAGGCCGAAATTCCGTGGAAATTCCTGCAAGAATTCAAGGTCTCATTTTCCGGCAAAAAGCCGTACCTTTGTAGCTGAAGAAAGACGGTTCTCTGTTTATCCCGTTTGTCAGCAGTGTCTTCATCCTCATCTGACGAGTCGGAGTGATCGTACTGTTGAGCCGCAGTGGAAACGTCCACCTTGTTACACACAAATATGAAGGACATGTGTGGACACTTGTCTTGAAGGAGGCGAATGGCTTCACGATCCTGGAGATTAATAAGGTACATTTCATGAATATGTACACCGAGGTATGGCTAGATGGTCATGTTTATGCAAATGAAAATCTAATGATCTGTCGCTGAAAACTGGGCTTTGCATATTATTATAGGAGTATTTCCGGGTTCTTACTATGCTATTGTGTACTATGCTTGCGTGTGGGCACCGCACAAAGATTACAAAACTTCATCTTAAGTATTATTAAAACCGAGCTGTCTTACCGCAGGCCTGAGTTGCTCATTTCCATCAATGATATACACAACTAGCGGAGTGCTGCCTTCCTCGAAGAAACCATCAACGATATCGTTTAAGGCATCGTTCTCATTCCTTCCCGGGGAATCAATCAGTTCGATGCCGCTTTGCAGGAGAGGATGATTCAACTTGATTTCGACCGTTGCACTCAGTTCCTCTTTGTCTTCCCTGCGCTGCGCGGGCACGACTATGTATTCGCGAACAGTTTTCGATTTTCCGGAAAAGTTGACGAGTGGTCTCAATTCTTTACCTGCTTTGTTGACGACTTTTATGGAGTTGTTGCCTGAGGAGTGACTGATCTTCACGATACGCGAGGTGCAAGGCGTTTCATGAACTGGAAGGTACGACCCTCGGAGGAGTTCGTTTAAAACTGCACTTTTTCCACAGTTTCTGTTGCCGATGAACACTACGCTTGGTCTTTTTTTCAAGAGTCGTCCGATCTCTTCGATTTCCACCGGTGAAAACATCTCCGCCTTCGCTTCTTCGCTTAGTTTCGCTTCAGATTTCATTTCCTCCAGACACCGCACAGTGTCATAGTACAGAGGTAAGGCACTTTCAAAATAAGTCGAAAGTTCCCTGACAGCATCTTCGAGATTGCTCTGCATTTTCAGAACAAGTTCACTTAAGATTGATGACTAAACATTGCATGTACGGAGACACCTACGCACTACAAGGGCGGTTTAGAGCTAGGACTAAGATTGAGGTCAGAAGGGCAGTTTCCTAGAAAACATGGAATGAAATCACAGGCGACCTACACGTGACTCGACCGTTAAAAACATGAGACGGCTTAGATTTACATAAGCCGTTGCTAGAAACATAGCTGGAGTATAGTTTGTAACGTAATTAAAAGAGACCCCAACGAAATCGTAATGAGATAAAGAACCTTCACTACGACCAAGAGTTGAGATAAATATATACCGATATTGGTCAGACGATGCAGCCGTTGCCCATTTTTAATAGTTCCAAAACACTTTAGTAATAATGTCTGAATAGCCGTTTCAAAAATGGAATCTTGGATCTTTTGGAAAAAAAACCGGAGGGTTTTGTTCAAACAAATGACTGAGATGATAGCATTCAAGAGGCCTTACAAGGGGGTTTAGTTACAAGCGACACCGCTCCGAAATTGGAAAAAAATGTAACGACAGTCTTGTTCCAGAACACCAACAGCCGATAGAACCTGACGGAAAAGCGCCAATTTTCGACAGCGACAATCCATTTTTAATTTCGGCAAAGCGACAGCTTTCCACTTTGTTATTTCGACAGCGACATGACCGGCCAGGCCAGCATGACTCTAAATCCTCTCTTCTGTTGGTGTTCCTGTTCCGATTCCAGTAGTTTTCCAGACACCCGGTAAAACGGCGAAGAAAACGCCAAGAAAAGCAAAAATTTCTTATAGACACTTCAAGTTTGTTTCATTTCATTAAATTATCAGCACCATTTCGCATTAAGCGACGACTGAGCGGAGCTACCGTTATAGTTTTCTCAACAACTCATCAATATCAGGTGCCACGCTATTTTTAGATAGAGTCACGTGTCCTGAGCTTAGACCGCCTGTGACGAAGCGGATCCTTCAGGAAGCACTTTTGTTTGCGTTGTCACGTTTCGGTTCTCCCATTCTTCACGCAACGGGGAATGACGAAACAGTTAACAACTCTGAGTGAGAATAATAATAACAATTTTAATAAGAAGAAATAAATTTAATAATAATAATGGCTTGCTCGTTTCGGCGACTTCCTCTGCTTGGTAGTCGTCTTGGACCGAGTTCTGGTATTTCCTGCGTTGTGGATTCTGAGACAAGCAAAGAAGCAGGTTTGAATATTCGTCTGCACAGCTTAGAAGTCTTCGCTATTCATCAAAGTCATTTCCCATCGACCAAGCTGTCCATCAAAGTCTTAAAGATCATAGGATTCTTAATTAATTAATAGGATTCTTAATTAATTAATAGGATTCTTCGCGGATGTCGTGCTGGAAGAGCTGTTGAGTCAGCTAGAGAAACAAGCTCATTAAATATTCGAACCTGCCAGCAAATTCGCAAAATTTGCATACCAGCCAGTCACGCACGATGTCACGCAGCCTGGTTCAGCTCCGCGGTATTCAAAGAGTTCGGCCCTGCCATCACCTTTTATTTATTTATAACAACTTTATTTGCTAAAATAAACATGAAAAACTGCAAAAAGGGTGCTGCCAGGGAAGAACTAAATCCTCATAAGCGGCAGCCCCCAATAACAATTAAAATATAATATAAGTAATAAAATATCTAAGAAAATATAAACACAATCATAAAAAGTAAAATAAATATATATGATATAACTATGATTAAAATGATTATGATTTCTTAAACAGGTGTTCAGCAAGACCTTTCTTAAACTTATTTAACGATGTACAATGGACTAAGTGTTCTGGTAGATCGTTCCATGAGTTAATATATCTAATCCAAAATGAAAATTTAAATATATTAGTCCGTGCATAAGGTGTCCATATTTTAAAATCATGATTAGCCCTAGTACGTCCTTTTGAAAACGATAGATAATTATCTAGAGAGACTTTAGAGAGTCCGTTTATAAACTTAAATAACTGAACTAAACTGAGAAAGTCACGACGAGTATGAAGACTCGGCCACCCAAGGTATCTTAAACGATCATCGTACTCAACAGAACTACCTAAGATCCATCTTGAGGCATTCCTTTGGATTCTTTCAAGTTTATCGGATAGGTATTGTTGATGAGGATTCCAAACTGGACATGCGTATTCAATAATTGGGCGCACCATAGTTTTGTAACCGGTAATTATGGCTTCTGAACATTTTCCAAAAGTACGCTTTAATAAGCCCAGGATTTTATTAGCTTTAGCAGCAACTGTAAGTACATGTGGTCTCCAAGACAGGTCTGAAGATAGGGTGACGCCAAGATGTTTATGTGTATTTACATGTTCTAATGGAGACGCGTTGATATTATAAGTGCATGGTGTTGAAGTTTTAGATCTAGTGATTCTCATACTTTTACATTTAGTAGCATTCACTTTCAAGAGCCATCTGTTGCACCAATTTGAGATTTGTGATACACCCTCTTGAAGTGGACGAGAGACATCAGATGGTTTACCAGAGTTGAACAATAGTGTGTCATCTGCGAACATTTCGCTGGCACAAGACAAATTCTCAGGAATGTCGTTAACATACAACAGAAACAACATTGGTCCAACAATACTTCCCTGAGGTACTCCTGACGACACCTTTGTCCAATTCGAACTTTCACCCTCCAAAACAACACGTTGGTAACGCTCTTGTAAGAAATCATTCAGCCACCCAAGTATTTGACCATGAATTCCATATTGCCTTAACTTTGTGATAAGATCACGATGAGGAACCGAATCGAACGCTTTTTCGAAATCCAAGAAGATAACGTCAGTTGTTTTTCCCTTGTCTAGTGCTAACGCCCAAGTGTGGAATAGATGGATGAGTTGGGATGTACACGAAAGGCCAGCCCGAAATCCATATTGATGAGGACTAAGAAGAATACGATCTTCCAAATAGGATAGAATATGACTTGAGACAATCTTTTCCAGGATCTTCACAACCAAAGATGTTAGAGAAATTGGTCGATAATTAGTAACAAGTTCTTTTTCGCCTTTTTTAAACACTGGAGTGACATTAGCACGCTTCCACTCACGTGGCAATTGTCCTCTGTTCAGAGAGATGTTAAACAAGCGTGAAAATGAGCTAGAGATTGAAGGAGCTGCCTCACGGAGCAATCGTGCCGTTATACCATCAGGACCAGTGGCTTTATTGACGTTAAGTCCAAGTAATAGATTCTCGACATCAGAACTAGAGCATTCAAGATCTGCAATGGCATCGGTGTGAAAATTGAGTGATTGAGTATCATCAATATTTGGATCAGGTTGAGAAGAAAAAATTGATGCAAAAAAGTTATTAAATAGCTCGGCTTTTTCTTTGGCTGAAGATGCATTGATGTCGTCCCATTTCATAGTTACGGGGATAGATTTACTCTTTGTTTTTGACTTTATAAAAGACCAAAAACGTTTCGGATTTTTCGATTTAATTAATGTGTGAACATGTTCGTAATAACTTTTGTTCAGCTCAGATTTCACTTTATTCCTTGTTAAATATGATGAACACTCTCTATGACCTTGTTAAATATGATGAACACTCTCACCGAAGATTGACGAGTTAAGGTGCTTTGTTAACGACAAGAGGCCGTATTTAGTTTCCTTAACACAGACTTGGACTCTCCATCCGGAAGGTGCCTGTGACAATGCAATGCTGGAATATCTGACGACTTCACTCGCGACCATCGATGGGCTTTATCCAGGATGTGGCATCATTGTGACTGGAGACTACAACCGCTTGAATATGAGCCGTTTGTTAGGGCAGTTCAAACTGAAACAGCTTGTTCGCGTGCCCACTCGTGGTAAACGCACACTGGATCTCATTATAACTAATATGCCACAAGTGAACGATAAGAACCTGGTACAGACCTTTCCACCCTTTGGCCTGTCTGACCATTTTGTTGTGTTCCTGCAACCTAAACCACGCCCCTCGCGTAACTCAAGTCGGCGTGTTGTAACTCGAAGGGACACTCGAGGCAGTCGAAGAGCTGAACTTGGCAAGTATCTAGGGCCCGGGATTTAGGGTCAGTTGATTGGTCTGTGCTTGACACTTTGGCTGGATGCGAGGACAAGCTTCGCGCCTTTCTTGACCTTGTGGGGCCCGGCATGGATATCATTATGCCGTTGACATCTGTCAAACTTCACGTGAATGACGCGCCCTGGATAACTCCAGAATTCAAGAAACTCATTAAGGCCCGCAGAAAAGCTTTTGCTCGCGGAGACACTGAGAACATTTGACGCTTGCGAAATGAAGTCATTCGCGAAAGGAAGTTATGCCGGAAAAGATACTTTAATTCAAAGGTGGACAATCTAAAGACCACCAAGGCGAGTCGGTGGTGGAGTGAAGTAAAGACGATCGCCGAGATGACTCCTGCTACTGGCGGAGATGATATCCGATCTCAACTCCAATTTGGATGCTACTGAGAACAAGTCACCAACGGACATTGGTGATTTTATTAACACCGCCCTACTCGAGCCCATGCAGGATTACAACCCTCTAGAGACTCTTCCTCCCTTTGATCGGGACTCAGAGGTAATCAACCTCAGCGTTACTAGAGTCTCTTCCGCACTCCTTGCTTTAAATCCTTTCAAGGCATCGGGGCCAGACGGAGTGCCTACAAAGTAATTGGGTTCTCAAGGACTATGCGGACTTTCTTGCTGACCCAGTGTGTTCAATACTGAATTCTTCATTTGCTGAGCAAAGGCTCCCATCGCAGTGGAAATTTGCTGATGTCACCCCACTATCCAAAGTCAAGCCAATGCACCAAGCTTGGCCCCTGGTTATTCGTCCTCATGATAAACGATCTGGAATAACCATGTTACGGAAATAATGAAGAAGGCAAACAAAAGACTTTATTTCATCAAATTGCTAAAAAGAGCCGGTGTCTTTTCTATTGTACATGCATTAGACCCGTTCTAGAGTATTGCGCACAAGTGTTTCACCATAGTCTACCCGCCTATTTAAGCGATGATATTGAACGTGTACAGAAACGCGCCTTATCTATTATAGATCCATACCAGGATAACTCATCGTGCGTTAATCTAATTAGCCGTCTGAAAGAAAGGCGCTCCAACTTTTGGGAGAAGCTCTTTAATTCAGTGATGCTAGATAGTAGCCATAAGTTATTTCCTTTCTTGCCTAAGTAAAATGTAAATAAGTACAACCTAAGACAGCAACGTCATTTTCAGCCATATAAGGCCCGTACCAATCGCTTCAAGAAGAGTTTCTTCCCAGCAATGGCCAATTTTTAATATTTAAACGCTTCTTGTATTTAATGTTTGAATTTTTTATTTTTTAATGTAAATTTTTACGCAGTTCAGTCTGCGACTCCTGTATGTAGAAATCTCTAATAAACTATCTATCTATCTATCTATGTATCTATGTATCTATCTCAATAATAATAATAATAATAATGATAATAATAATAATAATAATAATAATTATTATTATTATGTAAGCCCCATTATGTAGGCTATGTGGCGAGAAAATAGTAGGGGAAAATAGTAGAGAAAATAGTAGTACTATTTTCCATCACCTTGATATTTATCATGAGGGAATCCAGAGCTCATCTACTAGCTGTGCCATGCTGATGAGGTCTACCAAGGCTGAAACATCTATCCATGGCTGCTAGCGTTTGAGCTCAATTTTTCATATCTTTTTTGGTAGCAATGGGGTTTTATCCCTTCTACCACTGACGCCTCAGTGCGCATATGTGTGGCTTTAACATACCCTTACTACTCTTTGACATATGTGGCAAGGAAGGTGAGAGCGTAAACCAATATTGTCTGTGAGTGTAAAAAGCTGGCCCAAAGAGAATATAAGCAGAGACATGACAATGTTGCAAAAGCAGTTCATTGGAAGTTGCGTGGGAAGTATCATCTGGAAAAGAAGGATAAGTGGTTCGATTTTGTTAATCACTCGTATGATTACAGACAGAATTGGACTCCACTCAGTCCTATTACCATCACTAATTATGTAGTAGTAGTGGTAATAATAACACCTAGGAGTAATCAGGGATTAGTAAGTGCGTTCGAAAATCCGTTTCAGGAATTAAGGTTGCTTCAGTGGACAACGAGGAGACAGTAGTTGTTTTCAATTTCTCATTTAGCCAAAGGCACAAAGGAGTTATGTTTGAACTTGATTCCTGTTGAATTCACAGTGTGTATCGCCTTTGTCTACAATCGAAATACTTGAATATTTGACGGATTATGATGGGTCATGTGACTGAGCATGGCTAGTACCGGTAATAATTCTCCATCATACATGCAATTAGGTCGCATGACAGTTAACTTACCGAGTAGAGTAACCTGCGATCAGCCGTCCGTTTATCGATAGAGCGCAAAAGTGTACGTCACCTGAAGAAAAGCAGCGCGAGTCTTCGTACGGAAAATGAACAGAGCGCAGTTTCTCCTTTGCACGTGGAAGAAAAAATGTGCGTACGCATTTTGATCCTTTTACATGCGCGCGCACCACGAAGTCGATGACAAAGATAGCACGAAGTCGTGTTTCTATTAAACAATTAGATTATGAGCTCGAGATTTCTTTCGCGTGATAGTTGATGAGGGCGCAGCCCGAGTCAACTATCACGCATAGAAATTGAGAGCGAATAGAATGAAATTGAGTGAAATAGAATGAATGAAATAGAAATTGAGAGCTTCTTCACGGACACTTCGAAAACGTGAAGAAACGGCCGCCATTTTGTTAGCAAGGGCACACTGCTACGCTACTCACTATCCATCACAGAAAAGACAGTGCGTAGCCAATCAGAGCGCGGCATTTGTGATAGAACGCTAGTAGATTTATACTATAAAACTCGATAGAAACACGGTACATGTTTTCTATTTCTTAAGTAATACACGGCGTGGTTGTCGACATGCCAATCTACAAAGTACCCTGAGTGTGACACAGTGTGATTCCTCCTTGGAAAAATGCTACCTACCCCCCTGCAATGGAGCAGGAAATACACTAAATATTGAGCACAAATACCATAAACAGCTTTGTACACAAATCCCCTTACGACTCTTCCAATTTTAACCCACCTCAGCCATCCCTGTCAATATTTTTGTTGTTGTTGCTGGATCCAGGCTTGGAGCATTTGCCATTTCAATCAAAGTAATGATTTATTTCTCTCAAATAAAGAGAGAAGAATGCAAAGTTTGTTGCGTCGGGAGGTGGGGTAAGAGGTAATCCTGGGATTAATTCATGAAATTCTAATTTACAAGTGTATCTTTTGTTTTCAAACTCTAAGAACAATAGCGACACTCATAAAGGATAGTGAGTCATGTAAGCCTTCACAAAATATCCCGAGATCTCCTCGGTGGGGTGGGGGCAATCAGAAGATCTCGGGATATTTTCTTTAACGTCCCACGAAGTATTACGAACAAGGGTTGTGAGACGGGACCTACGGTTTATCGTCCGTACCCGAGAAGACTAGAAAGTCTAATCATTTACAGATGTCATAACAAAGGCAGCACTTTCTCCTTCGTAATTTAAAGACCCTAGCTGAGTGATGGTCGGCCAAGGTTCGAATCGACGACCTCCCGCACGATAGTCTGGTGCTCTACCAACTGAGCTAACAGGTCGGCGGTGTAAATGCTGAGATATGTGACTCAAATTAAAATTACTCTTATTGCAGGGGGTTGATGTCAATTAGGGCTTGCCCTGTTTCTTCCTACTGTCACAGATGTTTTTTTTTCTTTGTAAATCTCTTGTGCAATTTTTGTGACGAAAATAATAAAACAAAACAAAACAAAGCAGGGGTGACTATGCAGTATGCGACAAGAAGTAAATCCAGGTATTTGTGACGTTGAACAATTTTGCCAAGCTCATGTATTTAAGAATGCAATATGTTCCTTAAAATATCTGGTAAACACACCAATAGTACAGGGGAGGGGGGGTGGTGGCAGTGGTTGTGATGGTGTGTGGGGGGTAGTTAAAAGTATCAAGTGATCAAGAGGGGGTGGGTGGGTAGAACTAATTCTGTTTTAGCGAACGGGGGGGGGACACTACATAATAATTTCCCCTTTGAAGCTCATTTTTCAGTCCCACTTCCTGATAATTATTGCGCAGTCCCTAAGGCGCCTTACCTAGAACAATATTGACAATACCTACGATCACACTACACCGGATTGATTCCGTTTCATTGTATTTGCGGTGCCCTCTGCCAAGGTCGGGTGGTGCAATGACCAGTGGGTGTAACGGCAGAGTGATACTTGGTCATACTTGTCCAATACTCTGACAAATTTATACAAAGTATTTTATTAAAATGCATTGTGATGTATTGTGTCGTTCTAGAATGCATTGTTGAACTATTGTTATGGCCATATAACACAATACAATGCAATGCATAAATTTGTCGGAGTATTGGACAACCTTCTACTTAGTAGGGCCGTAGTGCAATGAACCCTACCCAGTCCACTCCTCAGGAGGAAAAAGGCCAGGCCACAAGGCCGTTAGCCAACCCCCCCCCCCCGCCTCCTTCATTAAGTGCAATAGGATGTAACAGCAGATCTGTATAAATGGATCGCTTTCTAATAAATTCAACCCTTGCAGGGGGGTCTCGCAGGGCTCCTGCCTGGTCCCCCTCTTATACATAATCTACGCGAGGCCGTTGTTTGATATTCTGAAATCCCATCTGCCATCCGTTCATGCCTATGCGGATGATACACAGCTATATAGATCGCTTAACCCTGCTGATAATTCCAGTGAAGCGGAGGCCGTGACTGCGATTGAAAATTGTCTCCATGACATTCGTGCATGAATGAGGGATAGGCGTTCCTTAAGTGATGACAAAACTGAGATTTTGATCATTTGGTACAGAACAACAGTTATCGAAGGTGTCTGTTGACAAGATTAAGGTTGGTCAGGCCGAGGTAACTCCCGTCTCTTCGGTGCGCAATTTGGATGTCTGGTTGAATACCCATCTGGACATGTCCACTCTCGTACCTAAAGCTTGCAGTACTGCTTTTTATCATCTGCACAATATTCGGCATATTAGAAAGTGTTTGTCTAAGGAATCTACTGAAAGGCTTGTTCACGCGTTCATAACAAGTGGGCTACACTATTGTAATACAAGAAACTGGGTAAATCAAACGAGTTGATTAAGTAAGTTATACCACCGTAAGGTAAAAGGGAGGTGCTGACGTTTCGAGCGTTAGCCCTTCGTCGGAGCTGTGGTATAACTTACTTAATCAACTCGTTTGATTTACCCAATTTCTTGTGTTTCAATTTCCCACCGACGCAGCACCAGTTTCTTTAGAAACTATCCCCACTACACTATTGTAATAGCTTGCTATATGGTGTCCCTGAGCATCAAATTGAATAGAATGGCACTCTACTTATTGGTATTCCATTGGTGAAACACATCTCATTATGGGGAGTTAGATTATTTCTTAAGGCTTGTGGCTGGGTAGGGGTGCATTTTATTCGTGCCATTGGTACCAATCGACAAGTAGTTTTCGCGCGGCCCTCAGATGTTAATATCTGCAGCTTACAAATAGTATACCAATCGACTAACTACTTGTCCGTTTGAATCGATTATAACCAATGGTACCAATCGACAAATTGTTTACGCACGTCTCTCAAGTAGTAATGAGGTGCAGTTTACAAATGGTAACCAATCGACTTAGGAGCTTTCCGTTCGTACCAGTGGTACGAATCGTAAGGCTTCTTTGACAAATGGTGATCATTTACCAATAGAACCATTGGTGAGAGTGTCGACGATTGGTATCTGTTTTTGTATATTAGACATGTGTGCAGAATCAACCTAGCCTGTGCCAGGCTCTCGGGTCGTGGGCACGATCGAAAAGCGCGAGAGCGACAGAACAAATCCGAGAGCCTGGAATCGACCAGAATTAGGTCAAACCAATTGCAGAGACGAAACCCGTTTTCCCGCGCGAAGTGCTGGAGACGCGTTTACGCTAATTGTTCTGATCGGATCATTGTACTGTCTAAAAATGTTATTATGATTGAAGAAAGTATCGATTTTGGTTTTCCGACAATCATTTGAAAACCGCTTTATCTATGAAAGTATGAATATCGAGAAATATGTTGGACTCACTGACTACCATCAGAACTGTGCAAACAGATAGAATAGAACAGAAGTAATAAAGAGACAAAAGTAACTTCGGAGAGCGATGATTATATTCCAGTGCTGTACAATGACCTTGTATTAACAAGGAGTAACTACACGACATGTTCAAACTGTATAAAATGGCAAGGCTATGACAGAATCTGAATTCTCCACAGGTAGCCCAACAGCCCATAGAGCCTGGGCTACCTGTGGTTTCTCTGAGTGGTAGAAGACAGTACACGCTGAGCTGAGGGGGGGCAACCACCCACTCCTCCAGCTCCATCAACTTTTAGGTTTGATGATGTCTTTGTCTCAGAGCGCTTCAATAGCCCGACCAATTAATCATCTAAAAAGTGGGCCACAGTCGAGACAAAAGAAACACGACCCCCCCCCCCCTGTTCCACGCACTATGGGACCACATTGCTGGCTATGCATAGTGCCCGCCAGGTGTTGGCTTTGATTCCATACCAGTCTTAACAGAACTCTTACCCTAGCAAAAACAGAACAACAACAACAAGCGGGCTTGGAGAGTTCCTTAGGAACTTTACACTAGCGGCCTATAATGCATCGTTGTATGCCATCTAAATTGTTTAAAGGTCAATGTAAATTTTCGTTTGTTGGACTTCGACTTTTGAAATGTGCCCTTTTTGGAGGACATTAGAATAGACACAGATAATTGAAAGGTTGGTTACAAAAACTATATCTGTAACGCTGAAAGCTCTAGTGATTAAAGGTTATGAAAGTCTCCTTTCACTGTTAAGATCGTGCGATCTACTATTTGGGAAACCATTTCCATCAAGTTTGGCGTTTTTCTTCCGTTTTACTTTTCCCAATCCAGCTTTTTCTGACAAACCGAGAAAACTGTCTTGGCCATGAAGTCAGCGATAAAAACCCGTTAAAATTACACCATCTAAAATCTTGTTAAAAAGCCATTTTAGCTTCGGAAATCCTGTGGCTGGCTAAAACGAAATGTCCTAGCATTTCACTGAATGCAGGGAAGTCTAGTGCTTAGCCGCAGCAGTCCGGGAAGCTGCATGTTTAGGATTTTAAAAATCCAAAACCCTTGCCATGTACGAACGATTTACTGTCTAACGGTAAACATTTTAAGCTAAGCTGTCTGTCCTGTTATATAGCACCCTTTAGAGAGGGCCAGGCTACAAGCTGTGCTTCTCAAACTCATCAATAATGCATAAGAGAAAGAAAAAGAAAATCATGCACTGTGACGTGTTTGGCAATCTGATGAAACATCGTTAATTCCTCCTTCTAAGTTATTTTATTCGAGAAGCAATATCAAACACTTGATACACGTGGTTTATCTCATATCAAACATCTTAAATTTCGCTAAAAATACTCCGCTGCGCGTTGTATTTTCAACTTTCTTTTCGGTGTTTGATATGTGATGAAACACTGTATCTCGTGTTTGATACATTACTTATTTGATCATACGCCGGTTGAAAGTATAAAACTACCAAATAATACCAGCTAAGACAACTCAAAAACGACGCCAACGCTAGGAATGGTTCACATTTGAACTCATTCGACCACGGTTACAGTATCTAAACCCAGACATCGTACAAGCGACCTCACAGCTTCCAAAGGATCCTGGACCATACCAGCACGTTCTTTGGATTTCAGCCAATCACGTTTCTTCGTCTTGCAAGGTGTGTGTTTGCAGGGTGTCGGGGGAGGCCTCGGGCAAACGCTTTTCTCTAATTTGGATTTGATGGTGTTTCTCTTTGTTTCCATTTGATATTTTCGTTCAGCCAGGACATGTAGCGATTTGATGTGTTCTACAGCCTTTGTTCTGTTGCGCAGATCCTGAGAGATGGCACTGTCCCGACACAACAGCGACAGAAGACAACAGGAAGAGGAGAAAACAGCACTCTTGTCTCGGAAATTTGTCAGCAGCTCCACCAAGGTTTCGACTGAGTCTTGTTCCTCGTAAACGGCGCGGTACAAATACGGACACTGTAACAACAAAACAAAACCGTTCAAGTTCTGAAATTGACGGAGTTAAACTTTGAGTCCTACAATGTGGTGCTAACTTTCAACTCTAACTATGATTGTTTCAAACCTCTGGTCAAACATCAATCTCCCCATACTAGGCTCCCTTTAACAGTATGACGATATTATAAATGTGAATATATGAAAACTCATACATGGGAACTGCAGAAGAAAGAACAATTAAGTTACAGATCGTCACAGTCATACGAGCAACTTTTATATGAGCTGTTACAAAGATTACACCAAAAAAAATTAATTTCCCAATGTTACAGCGCGACTACTCAAGCCAAGACCACCCAGACAAATTTTCATACAAATTACCCAATCACAATCGAGTATCTAAACAATAGAATCTCTACAAATGTCCTATGTTTCGAATAAAACGCGTATACTTTTCTCTATAACTGTACAAAACATATCAAGATTGACAAAGAATTATCTTATGCCCCATTCACACCAACTACACATGTTTAATTAAACCAGGTTTTAAAACGTGAAAATTGGTAAATGAACCTAGGCTTTTACACAGGGTTAAAACAAATTACCATGTTCTTTCTATTTGTGCTAAATTTGTAGTCGACAACGTCAGTAAGCAGTTTTTATAAAGGAAACAATTTTAAACCGTGTTTAACTAAACAGCATTTAAACATGTTTAAGCTTTGGTGTGAACTGGGTATTAGTCTTAGTTAATCATCTTAGTTAGCCACAAATCTGTTGCTCAGCTTCCAAAACGGACATTCAAAATTTGTATGAAAATTTATCTGGGTAGCCTCGGTTCGAGAAGTCGCATTATCAGTTGCTAGCACAGCTGGTGCGATCTTTCACTTATTAGGGACGGACCATTAGAAAAGTGATGGGGGGGGGGGGGGAATTTTCAGCTTACACGAATTTTTTTTTTCGCTCACTACTTGTGCAGGAATTTTTTTTTTCAGGTGAACCCCTCTGCACGATTTGTTTTTACTACGTGTGAAAAAGTCACAATTGGACCCTCCTTCTGCACGAATTCTTTTTTACCTTCTTCCTTGCATGAATTTTTTTTCTTGGCATTTTTCCTTGCATGAATTCCCCCCCCCCCCCCCCTTGACGACATTAGTTCTTACCGCTGCTACATTAAAGAGAATTGATATGGAAGATTTGATGATCTCCATATGAGGCAGGCTGCGGTTGCACTTCCGTATCACCTTGAAAATGACACTCAAGGCGCCATCGCTGACAACTTGCTCACAGCACACCCAGGAAAGACGAGTTACGACCTCTGTGAGAAAGAAAAAAACCGACCCGATCCGATCAACGACGCAGGAATGAAAAAACGAACAAACAAACAAGCAACAAAGTCAAACAGTGTGGTTCGAATTTTAACCCTTAAACTCCCAGAATAGAAACCTTGACTAATAAATATAATATAGTTCACATTTTAAACCATCAAACCTCGAGTAATTCAGATATCATTCAAGTTTTTAACCCTTCACTTCCAGAGTCAAACCTTTGCTCTCACGCCAACGTAGACACTTAAGTCATACTTAACTTTATACATTTCCCTTAAACCCCAACACATCATCTGTAATCTCACTTACGCGCACAAAACCAGTTCAATTCACGTTAAATTTACACAGTAGTGGAAATACAAACTTAACGCCTCAAAGACGCGAGCTCAAACAAATAAGTTTCATGGAGCTGGAATAGACATCCCAAAGGCTCTCTATCTTAAACCGCATAGAGTTTTCACACTCACCGAGACTGACTAGTGCCTCCAAGATCCTACTAATGTTCTTACACCGCAGTAGGAAGTCCAAGGCCGAGCGAGTCCTGTTACAGAGTTTCATCGCCTCACACGCTGCGGCATTGGCTGATTCAATTCGTTTCCGGGCCTTCTCAACCTTGCCTGTGGTGACGTCACGTCGAACACAGTAACCACGCCACAAAGCCTAGAAAACGTGAAAGTTGACACCATAAGTTGAGTAGAAAATTCTTTAAGGTTGTCTTTTAAGTAGAAATAACATTTTATTTAGACACCACATCAAATGACAAAAAATGCTTCTTCATCGAGCCGTGTTTATGTTGTGGTTCAATTTTATCCTTGGTTTAAATTTTATTCTCCTTTGTTTCTGGGAAGGCATCGTGGCTGTAACACGAGGACACTGCACAAATAACAAATAAAGGACACTGCACAAATAACTTTCATTAAGGAATATCTCAAGATCCAGCACAATTTACCTGAATTTGAAGCGCGCTTTCTTGCATTTTTCGAAGACGGTTTCTGGCCAACACACCACGGACTAGGGCCTGGATCTTTGCGGCATTTCTGTGCTTCAACAGCAGTCTTCTTCGAGCCGCTTTCTGCATAACAGCAGCAGCGCATTGCAACTTCCTAAACCGCTGGCGCTCACGAATTCCTCTCCACCAAAACTGGAAGAAAACAAGAAACATTCGATATCGAAACATGCCGGCAAACTAGAGATCTTTTATCAAGACATTATTGAAATTGAACTTATTCATTTATTTGTTCATTAATCATCTATTCTGAATCTTCTAATTTTTAAATTTATCTGTGGTTGTCAAAATGCATTTAATCAGGCCTTCTGATAGGGTGCGATAAAAAAATTCAAATTATGCGAAATTTGCAGGGCAGATTATGCGATTACAGAGGCCAATTATGCGATAAATAATGAAGATTGTGCGATTTTTTTCTGAGCAATTTTAAGCTTGTTTTATAAGGTTTCAGGATAAGAAAAACACTTTTTTTGCTGCTCTTAAGACATTTTGAATGTGTTTCTGCTTTATATGAAACAATTTTATTGTGTAAAACACAAAGCTAAACTCAACCTTGTTCCCAGGGTCCTCTCCCACTCGGCCCCCGAGTAGGAGAGAACCCTGGGAACGAGGTGGAGCTAAACTGAAACACGATGCTGACGTCTGTCGACACACGTGCAGTGCAAACCTAACATTGTCTGTGATAAAAAAAATAATGTAAGAATACTCAACGCATCAGCGAAATATTCCTAGCTAGCACTGCCTTACGTTGCGGAGTATATTCCCGTTTCAAGTGATTTTTTAGACTAAGTAGAACCTGAGATAAATAAATGTTTTAGTGATCTGTTCAATTCATAGCGCCGCATAATTAGTTCAAGGCGATAAAAAAAAATTGTCGGCACGCATGTAAACAAAACACAGATAAGGATCAACAGCCCAGGATCGGGGTAATGGGCTCCTGCAAGGATAGAAATAATACCAAAATACTCGATGCATCCCGTTTCAAGCAATTTCTAAGACCCGGAAGATCCCGAGATATTGTTTCTTGAGGAAATTGCGAACCGAATTTTACAAGTTTGTTCAATTCTCAATAGTTTTCAGTGGTTCTGAAAACTTGCTAATAGCATGCTGAAAAGTATTTTGTTAAGCAAAAAACAAGGAATAAAGTTTTCTTCGATTCTAATACGATACGATAAGTGTTTCCACGACTCAATTACGAGAAATACGAGTTCAATTAAAAAATGCCTGAAAGGCTCAGAGCAATTTTCAAAGCGCTCCATCGCTTCAAATTTTGTGAGTTCTCTAACTGTTTTGCATAACTTTCTTTTGTTTTTGTGTGCGGGTTTTCTGCAAGTGCGTGTTCTGACGATTCCCTTTTTCTTTTGGCAAAAATCACCCGTGGGGGTAGTCCGCCGTGCGGGTAAACGGCCGGAAATTACAGCCATTCAGATTGGCTAATCTGAACAAGGGGCGTGTTTGTGTTACACCAATAGGCGACTCTTTAAGAATGAGACTCGTACCAGGTCCTTGACATTCAAAATAACGCCTTAACTTCGAATGAATACGAAATCGAAGGTGAAAGGTTCTTGTTAGCCTTTTTCCAAGGTAAATCATCTTGAAAATGGCGTATTTTTGCAGGAATTCCAAAGAAACTTGTTGATTCATGCTTTATTTTATGAACATTGTGCGTTATTTTTTGAATTATGCGATTTTTCGTGAATTGTGCGATCGGATGCGATTTGAGGTCGATTGTGCGAAATCGCACCATCGCGTAATATCAGAAGGCCGGATTTAATCCTTCCCTAATTTACTTTAGATTTAATGCAAGCACTCGGTAATTATATTCTTTGTAAGTATCAGATGAAGAGCAAAGGACTGAAAACGCTAATAATAAAACGTTTATTTTACCTATTTACTAAATTAATTGCGTACTCGCTTGAAAATTGGTCGTTTTGCTATCTTATCTGGTAACTAGATCTGTACCAAAAATACTCTTCCATGGCGACGGCTAATTTCTTTCATGTATAATGTTTAATATCTAATGTATATTTATGTTTGCAATAAAAAACTCACGATCCTAGCCAGGGAATAAACAATACGATTCCTATGAAAAGACTGCTTTGAGCACAGAATCTGTCAATGTTGCTACCTGAATAAACAGTACTGACTCCATCCGGGCTTTAGCTTTGGCCATCGCATGCGCTTTACGGAAGCAGCGCTGGATAATAATAGCGCGGGTGTTGAAAAACACAGCAGATGTGAATCGGACCAGTCGTGCATGGCGAGCAGCCTTCTGTATCTAAGCAGACAAAAATTAAAGTGTTCAGTAATACGTCTTAAACACACTGTACAGTTCAGTAGCTTTCCAAAGAATGGTAACACTGCATGGTTTGGTCCACAGATGAAAACGTTAGAACCACACTGTATAGTAAAACAAACAGTACCACAGTACAGTACTGTTCAGTAGCTTTACAAAGAATGGTTACACTGTATGGTTTGATCCACAGATGAAAACGTTAGAACCACAATGTATAGTAAAACAAACAGTACCACAGTACAGTACTGTTCAATAGCTTTCCAAAGAACGATCACACTGTATGGTTTGATCCACAGATGAAAAAGTTAGAACCACACTGTATAGTAAAACAAACAGTACCACAGGACAGTACTGTTCAGTAGCTTTCCAAAGAATGGTGACACTGCATGGTTTGATCCACAGATGAAAAAGTTAGAACCACACTGTATAGTAAAACAAACCGTACCACAGTACAGTACTGTTCAGTAGCTTTACAAAGAATGGTCGCACTGCAATGAAGTAAGCTAACTTACCTTAATCATTTTCCTCGTGACAAAACCTCTATACACGGCTTGAATGATGCGGGCAGCTCTCACGTCACGTGCTCTCAAGCGCCCGCAGTATCCCCGGTAGGCTGCTTGTATAACCAATGTAGCATTGAGAAGTTGCTGATACTCGTGACGTAATCGTCGCCCGTTCAAAATGGCGCGGAACCACCTCTGAATTTTACAAACGGCGCGAACGCGTCGTAACTCAGCGCGGGTTCTCCATCCACGGCAACCAGATTGAAGTCTAACGACTGCTCGCTTTGTCGCGATAAAGTCCTTCCTGGTACGGCGAGCGAGGCTGTTAGCTCGCACCCTCCTTTGAAGAGCAAGACAAGTGCTTTTCAGCTTCTGATACTCCTCCAAGCAAGAGCGCCCTCTGACAATGGCTTGCATTTTTTCGACGGTCTTTTTCGTGCGAAGATATGTTTGTCTTTCAACAAAACATCTGAAGACTGCCTGGATAAGGATGGCGGCCTTCATCTCCGTAACATCGCGTCGAGCTCGCCATCCTCGGTAAAACGCCTGAATGGTAATGACTGCCTTTACTTGGGCAACAAACTTCCTCGCAGTGAACTTCCGGTATGCTGATTGGATGGTTAATATAGCCCCTCGAGTCACGTGATAGGTAAAATAGGTCTTCTTCATAAGATGGAAACCGCGGTAAAATCGTTGAATCTTTACCGCTGCCGCGTTTTGTAGTTCCCGTTCCGCAACCATTCTCTGAGCAATTCGTCTAGCTTGAAAACCACGAATATAAGACTGCAACAGGATAACACACTCTCGCGTTTTTTGATACACGGCTTGGTGCTCCTTGCAAAGTTGATTAGCTCGGAATCTCCGCTGTAACGCAACCGCCGAATGTCTCAGTGATTGGTAACGTTTTCTTTCCTGTATCATGCGTGACGTTGCTTGAAGCGTAGTTACAGCCTGTTTGGTTTTCAGGTACGAAGACCTTATCAAGTGCATTCTGATGTAGGACTGCAGTGTCACGGCACTTCTCCTAAAGCTAACAAAGCTGCCCCTCTGCGTGTGCGCCTCAATGTATGCCCTGTGGTACTGTTGCAAGATGATAACCGCTCGCCGAATTGAAATGTATCTATGCTGATGGAGCCATCTTCTGACCCAAGATTGTATGACTATGCAAGCCTTTCGTTGAACGATATAATGATCTCGGATCTTCTGCATCACCCTTTGCGCTCGGAAACGTTGTTGAATCACCAACGTGGCGCTGCGAAGCTTGCAGAAGCGTTGGCGAGTAAGACTACCCCTAACAGCTGCCTGGATGATGACCACTGTTCTTCTCTTGGAGAGGAACTCGGCTCGGCAAACATAACGACGGAATGCCGACTGAATTGTCGTGGCTGCTTTGTGTTCTTTACGTAAGCTTCGTAACCTGTAGTCACGATAATACGACTGGATAACGACAGCAGAATATTTCAAGGTGCTGTAGTTCTTGGCAACCGCGCGTCCAAGACGCCAGGCACGGCATCGTAGCTGTAATACAAGGACAGCTCTTCTGGTGGCTTGGTACCTTTTTCTCTCAAGAAAACCGCGCACATGAGTTTGGATCTTGGAAGCGGCAATGTTCATTTTCCGCAGTCGCGACCTTACTAGATATCCCCTTACAGCCATTTGAATAGTGATGACCGCTCCGCGTGTAAGGTGAAACATCATCTGCTCCCGTCGGCAAAGCTTTGCTGCCCTGAATCGCCTCTGAAGCACCAAAGCAGATTTCGTGACCTTCACAAACCGACGTCGGCGTTGAACCATGCGAATCTGAGCTTGTAGAAGCACCACAGCCCGTCTGCGCGACAAATATTCTTGTCTTGCTTTGTGCATTTTGTACATACTCTGGATAAATCTTGCTGCTCGCTCTTTTCTGGCCAATTTCCTGTCACGCCAGCCACGTACAATAGCTTGCAGGTGCGTGACGGCCGTTTTCATCGCAAGGTAACGCTCCCGTTGATTCCTGGCTGTGACATTGGCCCTGTATCTTAGCTGAAGAACAATTGCAGCTTTTCTCATCCCCAGATACCTTTTACGACACACCTGGCCTCGTGCGGCAGCTTGTAAAACAATACAAGCGCCGCGCTGTATATGATACTTCAGGTATTGACACATGCAAAGTACGCGAGCGCGATACCGCCTTTGAAGTAGAATCGTCACTCGTTTGAGAGAGACGAAATGTTTTCGTACCAAATATCCACGGACAAAGGCTTGAGCGCGGATGACAGATGCATAAATGACTTTGAATGATTTCCATACAACATATCCACGATAGGTTGCTTGGATTCGAGCTGCAGCTTTGTGACGCTGAAGCTCTTTTCTTACTCGACAACCTCTGAACAAAGATTGAATTCTGACGGTTGCATCTTTCATACGCTTGAAGGAGGTGCACACGTTTCGGCCCAGTCGGAGAGCGCGGTAACGACGCTGTAGTATCAAAGCAGCTGCCTTGAGCAATCGGTATCTGTTGCTGGCGGCATGTACCCGATATGAGGTCTGAATTACCAGAGCGGCATGGTGATCCCGTTTCATATCCTTCCGGACCTTCCATCCACGAACAGCAGACTGCAGAACCACCGTCGCCTTGATGGTCCTGAAGTAGCACCTCGCTCGGAACCCTCGGTATGCAGCTTGAATATGGACAGCCGAAGAGTACTGCAAGGCTTCCTCGCGTATCTTTGCAACCCAGCGATGGCGCCTCTGAATAACCACAGCAGCTTTCTTCAGACTTTGGTACTTTCTGACAGCAGCATATCGACGAAAGTATGCTTGAATCACGGCGGCTGCTTGACCCTGTCGGTGCAGCCGTCTGCGGGCCAAGTTTCCTCTGAAGACAGCTTGAAGGTAAATTACATGCGTTCGGATGCGTTCGTAAGCCATTCTTTGGCTCCGTCCTTGGAGCAGGGCTCGATAGCGAGCTTGGAACGTACCAGCAGCCTTCCGCAGAGACAAGAACTTCTTTCTACACAGATGGCGTCGGACACAGGACTGGATAAGGATGACTGCTCCTTTGACGCGTTTATTCGTCTCTCGACACTTGTAACCCCTGTAGCAGGATTGTACCTTCACTGCAGAGTGCTTCAACCTCAGAAAACTTCGCCGAGCTTCTTTTGTGCAAAGATATCCTCGATATCGTGTCTGGATCAATCTGGTGGATGCCTGGAGTCTCTGATAACGTTTTTGCTGCAAATACTTTCTAACCTCAGCTTGAATGACAATGGATGCTCTTTTCCGAGTCGCCAGCTCTTTTCTCAGGATGTAACCTCTGGCTACGGACTGGAGTTTGACACAAGCGCGCCTTCGCCTCTGGTACTCCTTTCTCTGTTGCCTACCCAACAAGACAGCTCTGAAACGCAGCTGTAGGATTTTTACTGCATTAAGCACCGTCACAAACCTCTTTTCTGCCTGACCCATCCGGACCTGAGCTTGCATCTTAATGGTTGCTCGTTTCAAGGACAAAAATTTTGTGCGCGCTTGCCACGCGCGTACGAGACTCTGAATATTGACTGCAGCGCGCATCCTCCTCGCGAAATCTCGATCGCGCTTTCCTTTGTAGAGTGACTGCAGCCTGATCACACATTTTCTCAGTCGAATAAACTCCCTTCTCGTTCTCTTTCCTATTATCACAGCTTTGTACCACGTCTGAATCTGTACAGCTGCTTGTTTAAGACGCTGAAAGCGCCTCACAGCAATGACTTTCCTTGCAAAACACTGAAGCTTCACGCACGCTTCTATTTGCTCGTGGAATTCCCGTCTCGCGCGATATCCTTTCCACGCGGCCTGCACCACTGCAGCAGAGTCATTTTTCCTCCTCCTTCGTTCGTTTTGATTCCTACGAATCAAGCGCTGAAGACATATCACAGTTTGCCGGAAAATAGTGAACCGTCCTAGGACCTCTCGACCTTGTTTGTACACGTGGTAGTGGGTCTGGATACACACGGCTGCGCGGTGACGAGCCTGGAGCGTGGTACGAGCCAAGTGACCACGGTATACGGATTGGATTAGGACAGCGGCTTGTCTCATGACTAGAAATCTCCGGCGAGCTAACGCCGCCCGAGCATGCGCCTGTAGATGGAGAAAGGAAGCTTAATGAAAGAGATAAAACACGCACGAACTTACCCATACTTAAATGTTAGGTATGAACCTAGTTATCGTTAGATGATACGAAACCGAATAAATCAATGGACGCAATGTGCGCCTTCTAACTGGTCACACAATTGCAGTTGCAAGTCTGTACGGAAAGGGGAGACATGAAATCGGGGTAGTGTTGGCGACAAAAATATTCATGACTGTTTTGTAATTAATTAAGCTTGTTCCTTCGGGTTGAAGTTGATGTTGGCTCCCTCCGTAAATGGGTAGGATGACACAATTCCTCCATTTTGACTAGCAATTTGGATCTTGCTTGACCGCTCGGGTTACCCGTCAGTTTAAGCAAGAATAGTTTCTCCGTGTAGCATATAATATATTCTTCATACCCCAAACATGGTCGCTCAAAACAAAACAAGAAATGGTTACTGGCCTCGTCGCGTTTAACGGACTTGCACTGCGTCTCGGTCCATAAAAGCGCAAAAAAACGAGCCTGGTCAATATCTAGCCATATTGACCACACGCTTGGTCAATAACTCACATACATGGGTACAATACGAACGTGCTTCACTTATCCTTACCTGTACCAAGACCACGATCTTGTTGACATTCTATACATAAACAAGAGAACACACAATAAGTCGCTTTGCTTGGACTGTTTTGTCTGTTTTTATTGGGCAAACAGAGACGCTGTACAATGAGTAACAGACAAATTAAATAATCTAAAACGTTAATATCAATATCCTCCTAAATAATCTTCGTATATTTACAAAGCGACTACTCGAACCAAGGCCATCCAAATAAATTTTCATACAAATTTTGAATGTCTGTTCTTGACGCTGAACAACAGATTTGTGGCGAGTTTCTACCGTTTAAGATGATTCTTTTTCAATCTTGATCTGTTTAAATTTGTACACTTACAGAGCAAATTCTATGCATTTTAAGTGAAATATAAAACATTTCTATAGAATTCTATTGTTTAGATACTCGATTGTGATTGGATAATTTGTATGAAAATTTGTTTGAGTGGCCTTGGTTCGAGTGGTGGGGTAATACATTCATGTCCCATGTACACCAAACATTTAAAGCATTGCAACTCTTCTGCTTTTCAAGATATCTTGCTGACAAAATTCATGTAAACAAAGCATCAAGCAAGAAACAATGTGTAGAAGTATACGATTTTTTTGCTGCAAACGTTTTCGTGTAATTATCGATTGAAAACTCAAACAGGTTTGGAAAAACGGCTCCAAAATATAGGACATGAATGTATGACCAGTGGGGGCACTGTATTATTTATTACCAGGAAGAATGTGAAAGATGTATTTTCAGCACTGTCACCGGCAGACACGGAAAAAAGCAAATCCAAGTTCTCCCAACAGGAGGGGAACCTACGACCTTCCGATTACTAGTTCGGTCGCTCTACCACATAGGAGACTCGTGGAAGCAAAGCGTCAAACGGTCCTTCGCGCCAACGATCTCAAGGCTAAATCAAATTAAAACAATCCTATTTTTGTTACTAGTTTTTCAAACGATCGTGAAACAATTTTGATTTTTTTTTTGGCGTGCGCAGGAAGCGAATTTTTCACCCACCTGACGATGCTGCTGATGTTTTTTGAGCCGATGTCGTCTCCAGGCCATTTGAATGCAGCGCGCGGCTTTGGTTTCTTCTCGTAGGTCCAGAAGGCGTGCACAGAGATACGTAACATAAGTAATGACAACCTGGTAAGAACAAGAATCAAAATACACATCAAAAACGCTGAACCTATGTTGAACAGATAATATGTAGATATTATGCAGATACTTTGTTGAACAGATATATAAATGCTATTAGTAGTGGACTAATCCAAATGTCGCAATCTGATTGGCTACGCTACCAGAGCACTATAAGTAATAGTCCTCGAATAGCGAAATTCGTGACACTTTCTTTCGTTTCATTCCCAAATAAATATTTCTTCAACTGGCATTTGTTAACTTTATTATTGCCTTTTCTGTCCGACTAGTTGGGTGTTACAAAAACAATTAGACCCTTCGCCCTCACGGGCTATCGACCCGTAGCTGAAACTTCTCTGCACGATAAAAGCCCAATATATAACTAAAAGGAAATCAGGCAGCGTGACGTGTTTGGATACCTGATAAAACACAGCTTGTGTTTGCGTCGTTACTTTCTCCATTTTTCGTTAGAAGCTATACCAAACACTCCATACACATGCTTCAATAACATGTTAAACACCTTGCAACCTGTCAAAATACTCCGCTACGCGTTGTATTTTCAGATCACATCTCGGTGTTTGAAAAGCGATGAAACACTGTATCTCGTGTTTGATGTATTGTAACGAAACTTAGAAGAAGGGTTTCGCGGCAGCGTTGCAGAACCACCAAGCGTAAAGTTTCGACCCCAACGAAGTCTTTGAGTTGAAAGATGTTCATGTAAACAATTTCTTTGTGTCGAGTTACAAAAACATCTGCTAACAGACAGGGGTAAAAACTATCAGTCTAAGGGTGCGTGTCTTTGGTATGATCCAGATTTTGACTTGTGATCCGAGATCACACGGATCATGGCGCATCAAAGGAACCAATAATCCACTCCGGAGAAGGATTCATCGGTTCCTTTGATGCGCCATGATCCGTGTGATCTCGGATCACAAATCCAAATCCGGATCATACCAAAGGAACGCACCCAGAGTAATAAAACACGCCCTCCGAATAAACAAACAACCTCCTTATTTTTAAAACTACAAATGTACCTTCTCGTCAGGAATGGTGTTTGACATATCAGCGGTTTTAGCCATCAGTGGAACACCGCCCAGTTCTTGTACCTTGGGAGGAGAGGGACGGGAGATGTCAGTACATGAAGATTTACACTTGTTAACCGTACAGACGTTTTCGAATTACAGTCGTAAAACCCAAACAAATCTTGTTACTCTGACCAGTTGCAACAGAAGCACACAGCCTAGAACGAATCAGAAGACTCGAGACAGATACATGTTGTCAGCATCAAGTTAGAGAAAAAATCATCAAAAACCGCTCCCATTTAACCACAGCTTAGAACAACTAACAGAAACTGCCCCTTTAGAAAAGTCTAAAAAGTAACCACCAAAAATGGCTACTTTGAAACCACTGTAGGTATAAACAACAAAAACTGCTTCTTAAAACAACCACTAAAAGATGTACCTTTTCAACCAACCTAAGAAAAACAAAAAGAAACAAATATCTCTTTTCTAACCATTGAAAGGAGAACCAACAAAAAACTGCTCCAACCGTCTGATTGGTCGGAAATTTGGTGTGATATTCTTTAACCAATCAAAAGCAAAGCTTTCGATAGTGTCGGAGTTAACGCACCTTAGTATACAGAACACAGTTCGAGATAGCTCTTGGTTGAGCACCTCTCAGAATAAAAAGACAAATGAAAGCGAAACAAGGGAAACGGATCAGAGCTCGAAAAATTTCAGACGTAGATTATAAATAAAAAAAGCACTCATGAAATTTCAGTCTTACCTTTTGTGCCATCAAACGAAAATTTTCTCGCTCATTGGCATTAAGTTCTTCCAAGAAGATATTTCTACCAGAACCTGGGAGAAGAAAAGAATGAGAATTTTGTGGCTAAAAATACTTTAGGTTATGAAATCACAACTATAGAGTCTTAACACTTGAGCCTCCCCCAGTTCCTATGTTTTCTTAATTTTTTTTTTATATTTCCTCCCTTGTACCTCATTCATAAAACCACTTGTTCCCCAAAACGTTCCTCTTGTTCCCCTCAATTTAAACAGAGGTTCCGTAAATCCCTGAAAATAAATGCCTCTGTTACCTTGGTTCCCTAACGACCCCAGGAAGGGGTTCATACCTGGGCTGAAAGATGCTGTCCATGAGCTTAACTCTTCCGCATCCTCCCCCTCACCGTCACTTCCCTCTTGTACCCCCGGATTACATGTGAGAGTGGTTCGCTGCTTGATCTTTTCTAGGGGGAGTAACGAGGGGTGATAATGGTGGAGAAGGTAGCACAGAGCACGACCATCGGAAAAAGACACGGTGAAATTCTCAATCTGCAGAAGAAAAATCTCGTAGTTATTGGTGAAGGTAAGCAAATGACTGAATGCATCTTGGAACAAGAGCACTCCGAGAGCGCAGACCTCCACCAGCGCCCACCATTTTGAAAGGGCTACAGCATACCACCAGGGAATAATCCGGTTGAGCGATTATACGCAAGGGGCAGTGAGTAGGGCTCATGGAAACAGCTCTGTGCCGGTTGAGTGACTACACCCAAAGGCAGTGAAAATCGTTTTTCCCTGACATTGATCTTAACCTTTGACCTAGATACGCCAAAATTAAATCAGTTCTAAGTTATCTCATAGCCAATGTTTTGAGCAAGTTAGGTGATGATTGGTTGAGCGATGTGGACGCTAGGCTGCTAACATACAAACAAACAAACAAACGCCGGTGAAAACATAACCTCCGTCCAACTCCGTTGGCGGGGGAAATAAATAAGCTCAAGTAAATTTTCCATGGACTGAAAAATATTGCAAGACCATCGTCTTAATCTGCCTATTTCTATTTTCCATAGAAAACCAAATTCCATAGCCACAGACGTTTGCTTTTAAAACTGCATATAGCGTCGGTTAATAAGAGTCTCTACGTTCCAATGAATGACGCCAAAGAGTTTGATGTCAAGGAAGAAATAACACAGTTAATAGTTTATTGGACACTCCGTTTCTCTTACCTTTGCTCCGTAAAGACTGCAAACAACTTTGCACCACTTAAGAAGCAAACGAAGCAGGTTTGACTGTAAATACAGGCTTGTCGAGTCACGCCGCGCCGTTTTCATATCGTCTTCCTCGACCCAATCTTTCACGGCTGTAAGCTGCGTGCGCAGTCGCGTTGTGCTTTCCAAATAGTTGATTTCCTTTTTAAGTTGTTTTTCGTTTAACAGAATGCTGACCTGCAAAGAAAGTCAAACGTAACAAAGTCTCTTACTGTGATTGAAGCGGTTGATTCAAGATTAACGACCATGTACTTTTACAATCAACCGTTTGATCATTTTTTTTGGGGGGGAGTGGGGTGGGGGGAGAATGGTAATTTGGAATTTATGGCTCAGGTTAAATGGATGACACACGTTTCTTTTGGTCTGCGGTTGGGCTAAAAAACGCGGGAATTCTTCGCGCCAAAAAACGCATCTTTGTCTCTCGACTGGGCTGTACTAGTACGCTTCAGTAACCACAAAAGATGACACAGCTAGGCGACAGCACATAACGCCAAAAACATGATTGAAACAGGTGTAAAACGACAACGTCAACAGCAAAGGAAAACGCTCGTAAATCCGCCTTCATCTGCACAGAGTAAATCAAGAACCCACTCGCATTTTATCAGAAACCCTGCAACCTGATTGGCTAATGTACTGTCTATTTCGTGACAAACAGCGAGCAGCGAAAACGTCCGCGCTTGGAACAAAACAATGTCCTTTAAAAGTTACAAGAAAATTAACAAACATTAGTATAAAATCTACGGTAGTATGTAAGTTGGCTTCGTTCTCACTTCCTATGAGTTAAATATTATTGACTATATTACTATAGTATTGAATATATTGCTATATTATTGACTTTGTTTGAAGGCGCCGTTCTTCCATTACCTGAAAATGAAATATAATCTGCCACAGTAAGGCCAAGGTCTTCTCCCTGTGCCCATCAACAATGTGTCGCGCGTCAATCCCACTTCCTGAAGGAAATAATTATTTTTTTTATATATATGTATAAGGAAACACAGTCTCACTTCCCACATTATCTTGAGAGCTTCCCAAAATGTGTTTTCATTCATTTTGAAAGGTAGCCCAACCTTCATCATTTTGAGAGTCCTTTTGGTCCGGTGCTCTTGTCAGTACAAACTTCCGTCAATTTAAGTGCGAACGAGCAAGAAAAGGTGAAAATTTTGGAAAAGTAGAGTATTTTAGTAAACTCGGGGCTTGGCCTTATGGTATTCCTTCAGGTTGTTGATTGTGTTTGGCTAAAGTTCCCCTGAACTACTAAAAGAGTGGTTTTCAAATTCACTATCGTATGAAATTCCATCACTGCTTTTAATTGGTTGTTCAATAACTCGATAAGTGATTGGCTAAAGCATTTCCCGTGACTTCATGAACCAATAAGAAATAATACTTGAACCAACCGCGACGAGGTCCCACGCTTTTTCCCGCGTCTCCAGCTAAAGACATTTGTTTTCAGTTCTGATTGGTTCATTAGACTGTCAGATAAGTTCCTGCGATTTTGGGATAACGACAACCAAATGAAAATTGCCCCCATAAAACTCTGATTGCCAATTCTTTCACATGTATTTGCCACATTATAATAAACTTAGGCACAGCGACAGAACTCCAACAGCGAGTTACCATTTTCTCCAGTAAGCACATTTCCCTTCTTCAAAGTGTTCATGAAAACTTCGACGTTATGGATTTTCTGCAAAACAAAAGAGAAGTGTATGAGAAAAATATATCACTTCGAAACTAGAAATTTAAGTAAAACGTCGCCTCAAAGAGACTCATGAGTGACCGTTATTTGGCAAGAACTTTGTTTAAAAGGTCAAACGATAGAGATGAAAACTTCTGGGTATGCGAGAAGGCCACGGACGTCTAGTCAGTTAGGGACGAAAACAATGACGACTACACTAGCTACCTGAAGTCTAGAGATGGCGGGAACACGGAGGCGGCTTGTCAACTGCCAGTCACGAGTGAGAAGTTCCACCACGCGCCTGCAAAATGTCAGATTGTGGACAATTTATATATAGCCAAATATCAGACTGACTTGACGTTATATACAGCAGATTATCAGACTGACGTCATCTTACATACTGAAAAATGTCAGAGTGACGTCATGTTACATACTGCCAAATATCATATTAACATTATTTTGTACCGTATTGCAAAATATCAGACTGATGTCACGATATATCAGAATGACGTATCGTTGCATATTATAAAATATTAGAATGACGTCTTGTTATAGTACTGCAAAATACCAGACTGAGGACACATTATTTACTTGGTGTTGACAATGTGCCGGTCTACCTCAATCGTCATTCGATGTGTTCTTTTTCATCATCATTTATTAGCCACTTTTAAATTAAACTACAACATTAACAATTGTGTGAGGGCGAGGAGACCTCCAAGAAACCACCAGGCTTATAGGGGAGGCCACCTCAGTTAGCCATACGTTCATAAATTTGTTGTGGAAATGCGGCTAGGTCAATTCAGACTCAATTCATTAAAAATTCAATCATTTTTTTCTTAAAAATAGAAAAGCTAGTCGAACCAGTAATCGATATTGGGAGAGAATTCCAAATTTTTGGACCCTGGTAGAGAATTGTAAACTGCTTAAGATTAGTACGACAGTGATGTGGTCGATAAGACTTGGCTGTTCTTGTGTCATAGCTATGTATTTGACTACTTGTAGAAAACAAACTAAGAAACATCGGAGGCAATAATTGCTTGTGATCATAAAACATAAATTTGGCTATTTGCAATGCATTGACTTGGAAAATATCTAAGATGGCCAGTTTAGCAAATAAGGGAGCAGTATGTTCTCGATAGCCTAAATTGGCAATAGCTCGCACGGCACGTTTTTGTAAATAAAATATTCTGTTTAAATTAGTAACATATGTAGACGACCAGGCTGAATTACAGTAAGTAATATATGGATAAATTAACGTGTAATACAAAGTAAGTTTAGTATTAGAGGATAAACAGTAATCGCACCATGATAGGAAAACTTCACGGCACCGCGCATATTTTACGTCTCTTGTGAGAGGAGATAATGGAAATGGTTGTTTTTGCTCGGTTCTCACTTGCGGCGAGTGAGGACGGCCGCAACATAAGCACAAGCATTCACATAAGGAACACCAAAATCTTGCGCTCTTCTTTAACATCTACAAGTGACTGCTGGTGGTCAGGCATGGTACACAAGGGAGGGGAGGGTGACTGCTGGTGGTCAGGCATGGTACACAAGGGAGGGGAGGGTGACTGCTGGTGGTCAGGCATGGTACACAAGGGAGAGGAGGGTGACTGCTGGTGGTCAGGCATGGTACACAAGGGAGGGGAGGGTGACTGCTGATGGTCAGGCATGGTACTCAAGGGAGAGGAGGGTTACTTCTGGTGGTCAGGCATGGTACACAAGGGAGAGGAGGGTTACTTCTGGTGGTCAGGCATGGTACACAAGGGAGAGGAGGGTGACTTCTGGTGGTCAGGCATGGTACACAAGGGAGGGGAGGGTGACTGCTGGTGGTCAGGCATGGTACACAAGGGAGGGGAGGGTGACTGCTGGTGGTCAGGCATGGTACTCAAGGGAGGGGAGGATGACTGCTGGTGGTTAGGCAAGGTACCCAAGGGAGGGGAGGGTACTGGGGTTGGGGAGGAGGAGTGTGTGTCCAAGGAACAACTTGAACACTTGGAAACTTACGTCAGACGTAATCCATCCCTGAGATCTGTAGCAATGTTCTTCACGGCATAATCAACTTCGTCAATAGCTTTCTGTTTAACAAGAACAACGATCAAAAAACATTTTGTAGACCGCTGGGTCACTACCTAATAATTAAATTTTAAATAATTAAATTTTTAAAATTTTACCAAAGTATCCGCGCCTATTTATATGTTCTTAACCATTGAACAAGGTGTGTGTGATGTGCCATCCGTATTGGGGACCGTGCATTTTAATAAGGGAGAGGCGGCTGGTGGGATTTGAGGGGGGGGGGGGGCATGCGAAAAACATTGGGGAAAGGGGGGGTTCACATGAAATATTTTAGCAATACTTTTATGTTATGTAACAATTATTCGCCGAAGGCGAAGTGATTATCGGTGAATATTCACCGAGACGAAGTCGAGGTGAATATTCACCGATGATCACTGAGCCTGAGGCGAATAATTGTTTTAGTATAAATACACAGGTGATTATTTCAAAAAAGAAAAGAAAAGTATTTTACAACACGAAAAAGTTTTATTTCATCAAAAGCGCGCGAACGACTAGCAGTCATTTTGTTCGTCGAGGTGATTATCGGCTGATAATCCGAGATAGCGAACCAATCAGAGCGCGCGTTTTTGTATAATCACCTGAGTATTTATACTAAAATGTTTTAATCCGAAATTGCCTTCTCTTTGCTTTGATTGAGGGGAGGGGGTTATGTGAAAAAATTGGCAACCTGAGGGGGGGGGCATGTAATTTTTAAATGATGCTTCTCGAATCACACCAGCCTCCCCCCCCTCCCTCATAAAAAATGAACTGGCCCTTAGTATGATAAACTAGGTCATAACAATGTCTTGACCGTCAAGTCTTGTTAATACACAATCAATCAGGTAAGGGTACATTGTAGTTCGCCCACCCCCCTCCCCCTGGGTACATAAGGCCATATGAGAAGGAACGACCCGCAAGGTAGGCTAAACTGAAAATTGGACATCCGCTTCGAGAAAAGCGCGCAACAATATAAAACATCTGTCCCGAAATGCATGGGTTCATTGCTTCAGTATAATCCAGATCTGGATTTGTGGTCGAAGATCAGTCGGATCAAAGGACGCATCAATCCACTATGGATCATAAGAATTTATCAGTTTCTTTCATGTGCCAAGATCAGTGATTTTGGAGACAACTCCTGACCTGCATCATACCCAAGGAACACAATCTGGATTAAATCTTGACCAATCAGAACGCGAGAAATAACTTGTTTATTTTAAAATACTGTAGACATAGCAAAGACCATATTTGGGTATCATAAAAACACCGATGAAAATTATCCTGTGATTAGGTGTACTTCACTCGGTGAGCTTCAAGATAACAGACGTGATGTACCTGACAAAGTGTGACAGCGTATCCCAAAAAGTTCAAGTGCTTCGTCACGTCACCTTCTCCTTTGAGATACTCGCGGGAAAATGTGAGCAGAAGACTTCGACTTGACTGAATAACAAAACGGATACAAGGTGAACAAACACGTTGACTCAGTAATGGTTAATGACAGGAATAGAATCTAGTAGCTGACGGACCAACAATTGGAGCAATTCTAGATTATCAAGCCACTGAACAGGCCTGCAAAAGCTTACTTATGGTCAGAACTGCACCCAATGACAGGGATGGCAGATTTAAACAAATTTCGCTGAATTAACAATTTCTGCCAAATCTTCCATTTTTGACAAATCCGCAACGCTTTCATGGACCCTTGCCATGGCAAACCACCCTTTGGCCTTGCCAAATCTACCAAACTGCCATTTAGGCCAATGACTGCATTTCTGACCATATCTACTGTATCTACTAAAGCTCTGCATTAGGATGAAAAATTAAAGAACATGACCCGAGATACACAAAAATGGGTTTATCAAATGAGGTGATAAAATGTACCGCAAACCTGTACTTCCATAACATCAACATCAGTATCGTTTGAAACACAAAAAATTCGTCTCTTGTCCCCAGCATCCCACCCTTATCTAACCTCACGGTGGTATGACATTACTTTATCAACTTGTTTGATTATCCCAATTTCGTGTGTTTCAATTCCCCACCTACGTATTACCACTTTCTTTAAAAACCACCCCCACAATTGTTGAAAGACTATTGCTCTGACGAAGTGGAAACACCCGAAACGTCAGCCTTCCTTTTGTCTTCTTTTACCGTCGTTACTTTCGAAACTTTACGGTACCAAAGTATAGTTCGCGCTTTCCGTCTAAAAAAAAAGTAAGAATTAGTTCGTTCTGCGTGCAGGAGTGAGCGTTGAATTCTTGTCATGATCACCTACACGCCTAGTTCCGCGAGATCTGCGTAAAGCAGTCGCTCATAACTGACAGACTACGGTCATATCATAGCTAAGTTGTTTATCCCAAAGGAAACTCCAACTTACCCTAGCCGTAGTTCTAGCAATGTATGATTTAGCTACCGCTATGCATATAAGACCATTGATTCAAGCAGTAACGTAGATTCCAGTTGGTTACATAGATTTGGCTGTGCTCCAATAAAATAAGAAGCGAACCCATTAGGATTGCAACAGTTAACCCTCGGCAGTGTTTTTACTAATTGATAAAGAAAGGCATACCACCGTAAGGTAAAAGGGAAGTACTGACATTTCGAGCGCTAGCTCTTCGTTGCCGCTTCAATTCATTTGATTATCCCAATTTCTTGTGTTTCAATTCCCCACCGACGCAGCACCAGTTTCTTTAGAAACTATCCTTGCAAAAAGCGTTTTTACTAGATGCATAAAAAATGCTGACACAAACCTTGAAAGACGCATCTCTATTGAAGAGGCAGGGATCATGATCAATTAATCGAGTCAGCTTTGCTTGGTCAAGGAAGAACACCAACAGCAGAAATTTCTTCAAAGTGAACTTTCCCAGTTGCTCTACATAACCTTGAAGACAAAAAGTTAGTGTAAAAAAAATTAGTGCTTGAGATTAAAAGGTCTTAAAAGTTACCTTGAAATGTTGATCTACCAAAATGAAACTACGTTTGTTATTGGCTTATGCCTGGTTCATTTTTCCTTGTAACTATCATCCACCCCCCGGGGATTCGCAAGTTTTTTTATTTTTTTTGGCCATCTATTCCCCACACACCCCCGGGCAGGCCAAAAGTGACAATTCCCCACCCCCGAAACAAATATCTCTGAATGTTTTTTCGACAACCTCTAAATGTCTCATGGAAAGCTTGAAACGAAGAACTCATTTTTGAGTAGTTATTTATTCAGAGGAATTATTTTCAATTTGCCCCACCCCGCAACCCCCGGGACAGACCTGCCTTAGACAATTCCCCTCCCCCGGGCCTGAAAGGCTGGACATGTCTTGGGGATTGCCCGGGAGAGGGATGGTAACAGGGAAAATATTGAACCATGCATTGGAAGCTAGCTAACTCACATCTAACCGGGTTTTTTGGTAACATTTGAAAATACCAGCATCTGAGCGTGCCGGAATCCTAAATTCTCGAATTTGATTGGCTAATCACGCGCGCGAGACCAGTCCAGCTTTTTACGATACGGCCCACGGGCCGGATTTTTTCCCCGCTGTAGTAATTTTCTATCTCTTTTCTTACTTAAAAAAAAGATATCCAAAAAGAATAAAGTTATTTACCGGGCTAGGTTGGTCCGTTTAGGGAAAAACTGTGCCTTTGGCCTTGAGTACGCAAGACCTCGGGCACAGTTTTGCCCCATACGAACCTTCCGCCCGGTAAATACGAGATATTTATTAATCTGTCAGATAGTACGCGCGCTGTGATTGGTCAATTTAGCGGGCCGTACTATTTCTTACAAACCTCGTTTTCTCGGTCCGTACTGTAAGTTACAGATCCTCGTTTTTTCCGCTCGGATTTATGAAAATCAGTCTCGGTCCGTAACTTACAGTACGGACCCCGAACTCGGTTAGTAAGAGGTTTGTAACTTCAACAATTGCACGCGAGTGGTGAAGGTGCGAACATAAGTGCTCGAGGAATTAACTTGTAGTCTTGTTGGGGAGTACAGGATGGCTCTTGGGAAATTTTTCAATTTGGACACTCTGATATGCCATCTGCCATCCCTGGAATTGGACTTGGGTAACCAGAGAAGTCTTTTAATGCATTAAAAATGCGTGCAACAAATGGATAAAATGTGACAAAAGAAAAGACGTTAATTAACAGTAACTGAACATTGCATTTAACAGTCAATTGATTGAAGTGAAACATTTACCACATAACTTTAGATCTTTCATGTTACCTTTTCTAAAGAGCCCTGGAACCTGTGGATGAGAAAAGGCTTTTGCAATGTCTGGATTGCCAAGCAGTCGCTCAGTGAGAAATCGGGCCAAACCTGTGACATCATTGTTAGAATGAATGGGCAATATCTCTCCATAGACAGTCTGAAAACAAAGTCAAAAGTCAACATACAAGGTCAGGTCACATCATGTCACCACTGTGATTTTGAGTTATATTGCCTATTTAGGTGTGATCCAAGAACATGCACATCATGTTGCATCAAAAGAACCGCTGAATCTACTCTGGACAAGGTCCCATCATCTCTTTTGATGCACAATGATACAGGTGATCTTCGATTACAAATCCTGATTTGGATAAACATGCTCAAAAACACACCCTTATACCATGTCACTGCCGTCACGTATATGCTGTGGTTCAATTTTATCCTTGGTTCAAATTTTATTTTCCTTTGTTTGAAACTCATCATACATTAGAAAAAGGTCCTAAGAAAATAAGCGCACTGATTGGTTAGAATGCATGTTTCTATAACTCAATGGAAATAGAGAAGTTTCTAAAAAAAACTGTGGAAACACTCGCCTGCGGCTCATGTTCCCACAGCATTTCTCGTTCTCCCAAACTTCCACTTGTGTTTCTAAAACTCGATAGAAACACGGTACCTGTTTCTTTTTCTTCATTACCATCCCAAAAAAACAAAGGAAATTAAAATTTAAACCAAGGGAAAAATTGAACCACAACACATACATGTAAATGTATTGTAGTTATACTTTTACGTAGACCACTTTCAATTCATCAGTGTTAACCCTTTCACGGTCAGAAGTGATCAGCATGGAACTTCTCCATACAAGAACAATGCAATGTATGGGTAACTGTTAATGAGAATCACAGAAATGATCAACTTGGACATCGTGAATTTATCTTACAACAAATTCTCTAACCTAAGTTAAAACCAAATAATGGCAGCAGTTTTTAAGAATTGCTACTAAGATCTGGGGAATGGAAGTGTTAACTACTGTGTAATTGCTTTGAATTTGCATGGCAACCATGGTTTATTGACTAAAGAATCTCATGCTTCCTTTTCAACCAATCAGGAGTGATTGAAGCTAAAATTGATCACAATGAAATTTCACACATTTTCCTGGACCTGGTGCTGATGATATGCGCACTTTGCATTCTAATTGGTTCATTGGACGGTGTTGCAGCTTTGGTATGAAGGTCAAACAGCAAACAACCTAAAGGCATTCCCTTTACCATCACTAACCAAAATGGACTTCATCAATATATCAACTGTCACAAAAAATTGCTGAAATTAACAGTTATAACTTACATAATATTTAAGTAAAACAATAATTTTTGCAATGAAGCTCCTTAGAATTCAACTCTTTAATTTGCTTTGCAATAATTATAAACTAATAAGTTATTCTTATTTCTCCTAAATATTTTTGGTGTGCAAGTGAATATATATGAAAGACCATACATTTCATCTTACTCCGCAGTTTAAATATAATATGGTCTTTCATATATATTCACTTGCATTCTTCTCCATCTACGGGTATATTACGAACTCAGAACATGACCAGCTCCAAGTTGGCTTGATAGCTCAGTTAGTAGCTAGAGCACTACACCTGAGTATCCCAGAGGTCATGGGTTTGAATCCCGTTCATGCCCAAGTTTTTTTCAGGCTTCAATTTCACAGCCGCTTAAGTTGTGTACATAACTGCCATGATCAATTAATGTCATTACATATTATTGGTGTCTTGAATACTTACCTCAAGTCCAATTCTCAGCCACAGCGTGTTATATGAAAGGATCATCTCAAGAACTTGTTGCTTAATTCCTGCAAGAAAGATGGCTATTGCTAAAATGAAGCCCTTCAATTTGGTTTTCTCTCATTTTGGTTTTTTCCCTGACATGATTCTAGTCTCATCTAGGTATTCCATTAGTGCAGTGTTGGGAGGGAGTGTATGAAAGTGGCAGAGTGTTTCAATATGAAAATAATCTACTAGCGTACCTAGATCAGCATGAAGCTTCTTATCTGGTCTGATGGCTAGCCTACCATCCTCAACCTCTGCCTCCACCTTTCGGATCACATAAACAAGGGGTTGAGACTGGAAGAGTAAGCAGGCACTTCGTCGCAGACGGGCCATTTTGCGTCTGGCTGTGTAGGCCCTCATAGAGAGCACTTCTCGAGTAGGTGCTAGGGGCTGAGATTTCTTTACTTCTTTGGTTCCACAAAGTGCAACAGTACCTAAGAGAAAAAAAAATGTTGGTAATATGGATTTATTGACTTGCCACACCCTACTACAAAGAACTCTCCGGCTACTATGAAGAATTCTTCGGTGAAATTTAGATGGCCTGAGCTTGTTTTAAATTCAGACATGGAGCAGTTTCAGAATATTCTCCTGTTACTTTACATAATTCTCCTGCTGCCACAATTCTTATTGAAAACAGTCACTTTTATGATGATAGTGTGTTCCTTTGGAACATCAATCCTGACCTGAATTAGTGATCCAAGGTCACACTGATCTTGGTGCATGAAAGAAATAAATAAATCCTTGGAGATTTGTCAGTTCCTTTGAACATGCACCATGACCTGAATGACCTCAAATCACAACTTGAGAGCAGTCAGTGTAAATGTTACACTTTGAACTTGCCGGTTGGAAATAGTTCAGGTTCAGTGCGCTCACAAATCAGATTAAAATCACTGAGAACACTTCACAAGCAACTTGATAAAGATAATAGTAGCTGTGCAATCACACACAGGGTGTTACTGACATTATCAGTGATACCACTGGGGAGCAGGATTTGCACAGTGGTGAGAGCGCTCGCCTTCCACCAATGTGGCCTGGGTTCGATTCCCAGCCCCAGCGTCATATGTGGACCGAGTTTCTTGGTTCTCTACTCTGCTCTGAGAGGTTTTTCTCCTGGTACTCTGGTTTTCCCCTCCACAAAAAACAGCATTTGATTTGATTTAAATTGTGCTTTACTGTGTCCCCAATTACTGTAATTTCCGGCCGTTTACCCGCACGGCAGATTACCCGCACCGGTCGATTTTTGCCAAAGGGTGAAAAAAGATTCAGTAGATAACCAGCACTGGGAGATAACCCGCACCCAAAAACAAAAGAAAGTCATGCTGAATAGGTCGAGAACTCACAAATTTGAAGTGCTCTAAGCCTTGCATGCTCGTGTTGAAGGCTTTCATCATTGCTCGTGTCCATATGGGGAATGAGCTACTTGGCTGCCAATCCGGCCATTTCCTTCTTAAGTTTGATTTTAGAAGTTAAATGTCGAATGTATTGATGTTTAAGACTTAACAGAATGCGAATCGTTCGTTGTTATACCAATCGATCGTTGAGCACCATTTTTGTTGGGTTGAGAGAAAGCTGGGACGAGAGTCAAACATCTGGAAGCTGTTCTCTTGGCATCGTTTGGCGTTTAAAGATGACCATTGGTTTCAGCTTTTTCCCTGACTCTGAGCACGCAAGTACAACAGTGAAGCCAGTTTTCTTGTGTCCGGTAGTTGAAACTGAAACGTTTTCAGCTCCAGTTGAGTTAACAGTTCTGGAATGTTTGTGTGGAACGTTTTTAAATGTTTTCAACCAATAAAATTCAACCAATTATTTGCATCGGCTTTAATCAAGCAATGTTAAGAATTCTAGAGTAAATAAAGCACGATTCAAGATTTTATTTTAGGAAGTGTTTCTCGTTTAAACAAATGAGGCATGACACAGGTTTGTCGTATATTTATAATAACTTATCTCTGTTTGATCTTCTCTCCGTACTATAATTACTGTTAAATACTTACGGGAAGATTAAAAAATTATCAGATAACCCGCACCATCCTATTGCCCGCAGCAACGGTAGTTTACTGAAAAAAGTATCTCAGTGCTAGATACAGTTGACACTCAAATAAAGTTCATTATTATTTACCGGTATTACACCTTTCCAGTGAGTTATAGAATCTTTATCTTCCAATGTCAATATATATGTAAACAAATATCCCAAAGTTAATCTAACAGTGCAATTACTTTATTTTACAGTAACCAATGGTTTGTTTACCTTTTCTGGTATCAGTTGCTGTTTCTGTCTCATCAACAGGGGTGAGAACAAAGTTTAACCATCTTGTGAAACCTACAAATCAATTTTCTGTTTTTACTACAATAACATTAATTGATACAAAGTGATCTCCAATCATAGATTAAGGAAAAATGTATGACAGAAAAAAAAAAACAGGTTGTGTATCACCTTGTTGAAAGATGTACTTTGCAACATTGTCACAGGTGAAGCAAACCTGAGTTCCTAGTTTGTCTGTAACAATGTCAAAAATACATCTTTCACAAATTTTTCAGGCTCAAATTCACCATCTTCATTATTTAATAACCTTCTTGTTGCTTTTCAATCCACCTTTCATCATAGTACATGTTCTTTGCAGCAAACGGCATCGGGTGACGAGGAAGACTGCTCTTGGGTGTCTTTACCAGCTGCAGTTTTCTTTGCGGTACACCTTTGGCTGAAACCTTTAGTTTCACTTTTGATTTTGGTTTCCGCTGAGCAGGTCCTGTTAATGGATAATAGCTTTTAGTATAAATACTCAGGTGATTATACAAAATCGCGCGCTCTGATTGGTTCGCTATCTCGGATTATTAGCCGATAATCACCTCAACGAACAAAATGGCTGCCAGTCGTTCGCGCGCTTTTGATGAAATAGAACTTTTTCGCATAGTAAAATGCTTTTCTCTTCTTTTTTGAAATAATCACCTGTGTATTTATACTAAAACAATTATTCGCCTCAGGCTCAGTGATTCTCGGTGAATATTCACCGAGAATCACAGTTCGCCTTCGGCAAATAATTGTTAAATACTTGGTGGCATCCTTCATTAAATGATGAACAGCATACTTAGTATACCATATACTGTTATACTATAGCCAATTATTCTCGGAAATTGAGGTAAATAAATAAACTATTCACCAACATTCGTGAGAATAACTGTTTTAGTATATACCAATGAAGCAACCTCAGTAGGGAGTTTGAGCAAAATGAGTACAAATAAAGATTGTTATTGTTGATGTTGCTAATCACCGTTATTTCAAACTATTTTTTGTTTCCATGGAGAGTTCAAGTAGTGAGGTTTAACTGTATTTAAATGTAAAGAATTAAAATTAAAGCATTCAATGTATTATAAACTTGATTAATTAAATATTAAAACATTAAAAAATGATTATCATTACCACCAATTCTTTATTATTATTATTATTTCTGAAAAGAGAATGGCACAAGTGATCTAAGTTTTAAAATGGCATAATCTGTACTGAAATTTGTTACCGGTATATCTTACATGCACACTTCTTAGTTCAGTGATAATTGGTCTAGATAATCTAATATTTAATGTTTTAATTGATTTAAATTTTCTACCTGAAACTGGAGAAAGTTTCTTTTTCCATTGACTTGCAACAATAACTTTTTTCGTTTTGGCTGGAGTCCTATCAGTACTTGATGGCTTTTTAATTTTTTGAACAGGTGTTTTCGGTTCGGGTTTTTTTGGAGTTTGAGACTCATTTTCTACTCTTGATTTCCTATCAGACTGAAGTTTACCCCCTTTAATAGATTTGTCATTGACTCGAGAAACATTTCCTTTTACAACATAAGTCTCGCGTCGCAAATCTTCCTCTGTTTGATTCTCCCTGGTTGGTAACTTTCCAAAACCAAACATAACATTTGCTTTGCTTTCAAAACTTTTAGCAATGTTTCTTTGACAGGAATTTGGGACTTGACTTGGTTGAAGAATCGCTTTGGAGCTTTTCTATAAAGAAGAAAAATGCAAATTCAATATCCCATCCACATTAATGTTACGTATGTCACCATTGTCTGTCAAATACAGCTGTATTACTGTCAATCAAAAACTTAACTTCACCCTGCAATTTCAATACCAACCAGACAATGAGAATTGAGATATTTATTGAAACAATCTAATTAAATTATCCAACCTAAAATGCAATTAATTGAATCATAGTATACACAGTAAACTTTTAAATTCTGCAGGAAGAATTCTAAGGCTACATTCATTGATTATGTCAGTCAGGGGGGGCTGGAGGAAAATCAATATTAAAGGAGGGAGGCTCCCAAAATTGTTTTCCCTGATAAAGGGGGTCTCGAAAAAACAAATTTCTTTTTAAAGGTACATCCGTTTTTTTTCCTGGTTAATAAGGTTGTTGGAAAGGTGAAGGTAGGGAAGAGGGGGGGGGGGGGGGGGCTAGGAAACATATGTAAAGAAAATTGGGGGGCCCTTAAGAAAATTATAGTCCCCCCTGCCTATAATTTATAATCGGTCTCTGAACAAGAGCTCTCAATCTGCATGTACAGTGACAACAAAATCCGTTAGTTTCATATTTTCTCTATTTCGAACAGTCTTCAATTCATTGCATCGGAGATGGACAATTTTATTATATGAAAAATGGTATGATGTTTAAAATACACGTTACTAACCTTTTGAACTTTTGGTTTTGCACTACTTTTGCAAGCTTTAGTTTTCGTTGGACCAAAAGCTGTTCCAAAAACTATCACGTGAAGTCGGCGAGAGTGTTCCCACGTAAACTGAATAATCTCGCGGAATCTTCCACTCTCCTTCGGCTCCCATGTTACTGACAAGATCACTTCTTCGTTTGGCGGGACGCTGAAAAACGTTTCCCCTGAGTCGTCAGTAGAGCTATACTCTCCTTCTACGCTAACACCTTTATCGGTCGGACACTTCTCCACTTTTATAATTTGACATGATGGATGCGGGTTTAAAATGACGAAAGGTTCAGTTTTGCTGCCTCCAGCTTTGACATTGCCAAAAGAAATCTTGGGTATCTTCGAAAAGTGGTTCAGTTTGAGAGAAGGGAGGTCGGACTCTGGAGTAAGAGGTTTTCTTGGTGAACTTTTGCAAGGACTGTACCACTGCGCACGTTTCGAATGACCCTTGTTCACGAAGGGATAATTTTCTTTCGTCGGCGTCGAAATGTCCAGTCTCGACATAACGACACCTTCGTTTGAGGAGCAACAGTTCTAGGTACGTAGAAAGAGGTTCTTGCTTTACCAAGAGGTCGTAGAGATGGCAAAAATTCCCTGCTTCGTCCACAAACTTTATCGTGTTTTCGGCTGTATGCAGGTGACAAACTCAACGAATCGAATCATACGAAACTTGAAAATACCGGCGTGCAAAACTGACCAATCACAACAGGTTCCTGGGCTGAAGCGAACCAATCAGAATAGTGGGAGTGCCAGGGTATTCTGCATAGTTGCCCATATTTTTCCTCAAAACTGTATAATAATAGCCCCCCTTCATTACCGTTGGCAGTTCATTCCGACTTTTTCCGGGCAATCCTGCTGTTGTATACTCGCTTCTCAGAGGAAACTTGAAAAATGGTCATTTCGCGTTGTTATTTTGCAAACGACGGCAAAGAAACCTGCGAGACTGGACTTTGCACGTGCAGATTTTTTGTGTCGCTCAATAACACAGTCCCAGTTGACGTCGTCGTCGTGTTTTGCTTAAAATAGGGACCTTTAGCAAGGACGACGTCGACGAGAACGAGAACGCCAAAAAAAAAAAAAACAATAGGCATAATGAGCAAAAACAATGGCTCTGCACGCCCCACACGTGCGTTTTGCATTTTGGTACATTTCGTTGCCGTTAACGTTCTCTCCAAAACAACGACGTGAAATGGCCAAATTTAAAGTTCTGTGGAGGAAGTGAAAACAAGCAGAGAAATATTCAGTTCATCAATTTATTCGGAAAACATCAACGCCGTTCATGCAAGTTAAATTTCTGGACAGTTGACATGAGTTTCACAAGGAGAATGTGTTGGAATAATTGCAATTTCATTGCAGTAATGCGAATTTATGTTTTTCGTAGTCGTTCTCGTTGATGTCGGCGTCGTCCTTGCTAAAGGTCCCTAATAACCCTTTAATCCCCGAGGGGTCTCCCTGTGACGAGTAAAATCGTCTGGCGTTAGCCAGAGTAAAATCTATAAAGACACTATTTAGCAATTAATGAATGAAGCTGAGTAGGATATGAAGAATTAAGCGGATCGAGGAAGGTGTTATCAAAATATTTTCAAAATGAAAATGACCTTTATTTTCACAAATTTCACACCCACCAGCAATATAACAAAACAACAAAATAACACAAGCTCGTCCCCAGGTCTTCTCGGGCGAAAACGCTGCATTTTTGACGTCATTTCCTCGGTTTAGTCAAAATTCTTCCAAATTTGGTCATCAGTAACTGATTATGGTGAATTAAACGTGTGCTTTTAGCCAATCAGAATCGGGGAAATATTTTGAATTAATAATAATGAGACTTAAAGGCCGGTTAAACTCTCTATGGCCAGACTGCAGAATACCCTGGCACTCCAACTATTTTTGGATCAATATCAGTTTCTGGGCAACTGTGCACCTACCCCTCCCCTAATCCAACAAGCTATAATGAGTTAAAAAGTTAGCGTTAATGTTGGTTTAGGGGAGGGGTAGGTGCGCGGTTGCCCAGAAACTGATATTGGTCCCTATTTTTTGTGTATCCGCGGATACGCATGCACGCGTAGACGCGCATTCATTGATAGTGATTGATAAATGATATACTTTTCACACCCTCGCTTCGAGTGCCAGAGTACACTGCAGTCGATCGCTCCGAAATTTGCAAGTAAAATGAAACAAGCCTACCACCATTGTTTCAACTCCCTAATGATATGTACATCTACAGGTACGTACGCGCATAATTTGCAAAATGATAGACCGAATGCATAAATTAATTCTTCTTTTGTTTATGTGCTAATTAGACTCACTAGCATCGTTTGCATGGACAAAATTTAAAAGAAATTGTGAGCGAGGTTAGTGAGTTTAGTTAACACATAAACAAAAGAATACATTTTTGGCCTCCATTTATGCATTTGGTATATAATAAGGACAGTTCGCATGTAGCAAGAGACAGAACCAAGCGCCCCGCGAGCGTAAACTGGGTTCGACAAAGCCACACAATGCCACAGCCCCCTTTCTTGGCCAGAAGAAGCCTTTCTTAATCATTTTCAAAACATAAAAGGGCATTCATTATGCATTGGTATACTTTAACTTTTCTCTAAGGGTTATTTTGTTTATGTTTTATTTTATTATTTTTTTTTTTTGGGGGGGGGAGATCATCCGAAAAAATTACTGCTGTTAAGGGGGGTCATGCAATTTCTAATTCGTGATTCCCAAATCACACCAGCCCCCTCGTAAAAACATGAACGGCCCCTTCAGACAAATAGGAGAGGCTCGCGTCTTGGTAGCCTAAGTACAGGCTTTTTCAGCAGTATTTATTTGCTTATTTATTTATTCATTTGCTTTCAAGTTCAGTTTCAGACTCTTTTCTCCGTTGGCGCGATCCACACTTCTGTTGTTAAATTAATAGGTCCTGGTTTGCGTGCAAGGGGGGAACGTCTTAGTATTTACTCACTGGTAAAGGTCAATGCAAACAAAGAAAGTCACTAGCCAATTTGTTTTCCACATTGGCTTAGAACTGTCGAAAAGTCTACCTACTCTTTTAAACTAGTTTAGCTTATTTCGACGTTTAAAACAGGAACGTTTTTTTCGGTTTTCTCTTCATAATTCTTGCAACACTGTTAAGACAAAACAAGATTTTAGAGTGTCAAAAATATAAAATATATCGTATCACAAAACTATGGAAGTTGTTTTTGAGGAGAAGTGAATCAGATTGAATAATGGTCCTCAATTAGGCCTTTCCAGATTTTGCTCCGAAAAGCTAAAAAGTTGCTAAGAAATATGCCAAACAGTTGCTCAAAATTGAAAAAGTTACTCAAAAATTTTGTAAAGTTGCTCGAATATTTTTGAGACAGCATGTCTAATTTTAATAACAATTGCTTTGTAATCAATATTAAGGTATCAGCGTACCCCAAATGACCATCTTCCGTTAAAGCTGCTTTACCGCTCCGCGTTTATCGCAAACCCAAGTAAAGTATATATTTTATGAAAGCCTAACAATTGAAGATTACAAATATATATTTATTTGAAGTTGAAAAGTTAATGCTGTGCGAATAGAGCGTTACAACAAATTAGCGAAGCTTCCCTTTCTAACTGCAGTTTCAATGGGGTTCGATTTCCAACGTGGCGTCCGCCATTTTGTTTACACGCAGCACTGGGAACGGGGTTGAGGCTAATTCTTGTAATTACGTAATTAGCACGTCCACATGACATGATACCCATTCAAATAGTAAAGATACATAGATGGAATTTTAACCAAGAGAATTTTCACTTGTTTATTTAGAAAAAAGAAGGGGTTCTTCAGCATTTGGTTCAAAATAGCCCAAAAGTTACCAAAAAAGTGCTAGTTTTCCGAAAAGTTGAAGGAAGTTGCTCTCTGACAAAAACGTTTTTCAAAATCCTAAAAGTTGCTAAAAAGTTGCCGAGCAGAATCTGGAAAGGCCTATCCTCAATCTTTAACTTAGATCGTTGTTGTTTTTGTTTAGTAAACGCGGGCAATATCCCCTCGAACAGGAATCTCTTAACTCCAGTACTTTTTCAGCAAGTTCTTGGTAATCTTTTTTGACATTGTAGACTTGCGCAGAAAGTTGGCACCACAATGAGCCACTTATGAGCGTCACGGTTGTTGTAACGCGATACTTCTCGTACAAGTCACGCATTATCTGTTCCGCGCCTTCACGCGACGCACCATAAGACACTGAGAGAATATCAGGCATGCGCACAACCACCATGCATGGAGCGCGCATTGTTTCTGGGACCGGAAGCACTTCGGTGTTCCATTTATGAGCGATCATTTGCGAGGCCCAGAGTACCAGTCCGCTGTTGTAGCTATTTATGGCCATCTGTCGAAAAAAAAAAAAAAGAAAAAACACAAACAAATGAAAAAAGGCCTTTCTTGCATCCCGTCGATTATTTTACGGATCTCAAAAGATTATCTGCTGCATAACACCAAGCTGAGGGTCGATGATGGACGAGTTCATTTGGATATTTTATGAACTGCATGCGGAGTCCTGGTCGAAGCTCACAAAAGGCCCAAACGCGAGTCAATGTGAAGACATTTAAAGTTTGGTCAATCCGGGATTTATCAGATGCTACGATGGCCAAAAACGTTTGCACCAACTACAACCGTTGTGAAACCAAAACCCAAGTTACTGGCTCATCCTCGATGTAAAAACTTGTTAAGTTCACGAGTGACGTAGAAAAAGACAAGGAAAGTAATATTGAAAGTAAACCCAAGTTATTTCTCTGTCCAATTACCACAGATGCATGGTGTACATGTACAATGAACCAATCAAAACGGAGACAAGACACATGTCGTCAGCACGAAGCGCAGGAAAACGCATGTCACACGGTCAGTCACGATTGGTTTGAATTTTACTTCTCATTGGTTAAGAGAGCAGTGTGAAATTTTTAACCAATCAGCTACTGAAGCTGTACAAAACCTGAACAATGACGTAATTATTATGTCATTATATTATTAACGTCTAACTTTACATGTGCCGAATCAAATAGATTTTTCTCATTTGTATTAGATTCGGCACATGTGAAGTTTGACGTTTGAACCGGGCCTAAAACGGACCTTATCTGAAATAATACTAATTCTAGTTACGATATAATTTTAGCGTTTGTACCCATACCATTCCTCCAAGTTGGCAGTAAAACGAGATGGCAGCGTTAACAGCCAAAAATGGCGTATTGTCCATGTTTTCGCACTCAATGAACCTGTTGCGAAAACAAGTCTTGCTTTCTCTCGTCGCAACTTCGGATGTGATGACGTCATGGAACTCTGGACTGACCCATAAAATGGCGCATCCTCGAGGAGTGAAAAGCCATTCGTGAAGGCTTCCTGCAAAAGACAATACAACATACCGGTAACCTGTTTCGTTTGATTGAGTAAAGGGAGCTTTGCACGCGCGTACGAATTTGTCAAATACAAAAACGTCCATTTAGCTAGGTCAAAGCAAGGAACACAAGCAGTCAGCAATATCGCACAGATACGTCTGCGAACCAAAATGCAAAGAACCTTTTTGGAATGATTTCCGCACAGGTCCCTACTTCATTATGCATGCTGTAGCCATACTGTTTCACTCTGCAATGACAAGAAATGTTTACATGTGCATTACCCTAAACATTTCATCTGCTCTATGCATAATGACTAGGGACATGTGCGGAAGTCTTGTCAACTTTTTTTGCTGGTGTGCTTTTGCCAACTCAAGTCATTTCGGTTTTCCCAGCCTGCACTCCCAATTTCTCGAACGTTTTAGTTTTAATTCACCAGCATTTTTTATTGGTTATTGAAGTTATATTTGCATTACCTACAACAAAATCGGCTCCCAGTGACTCCAGATTCATCGGAATATGTCCTATAGCTTGATCTCCGTTCACCAGCACGTGAACACCATGTGATCGGCACACTTCAATCACGTGTCGCAAAGGAATTTTCAAGGAACTATCGCTCGTAATAGCGTCGACAATAACTATTTTAACTGAAGGGTTTTCATGCAAAACTTTGGTGTAATGTTGCAGGATATCTTGGGCATAATACTCCACGGATCCCGTCATGTCCGAGCTCGGGAACGCAATGTTTAGAATCAGGAGTTTGGCATTCGTTACCGCGCAAATTTCTTGAGTTGCCATAATAACTGCTCCACTCGTGTGGTTTGTCAGGAGAATTCCATCACCTTCGTGTAAGTCAAGACTTCGCAAAATTGTGTTGATACCCGAAGTGATGCTGGGGATAAAGAAGAGGTTATCAACACTGGCTCCAACGAACTTGGCCACCATTCTGAGAGACTTTTTTGCCTGACGCCGTGAATTGTATCTGAACCAGGCCGCAGGGCATAACTCCATTTCTTCCTGATAACAGGTAAAACATAAAACGTATCCATCATTAAATTTGACTCATAGACCTCATATCGATACATACTTTTGCGATGATCAAACTACGCAATGTATTTGGAAAGCCACTGAGCACTACTATATTCTGGTACTGTTTGTTTTACTATACAGTGTGGTTCTAACTTTTTCATCTGTTGATCAAACCATGCTGTGTGACCATTCTTTGGAAAGCTATTGAACAGTACTGTACTCTGGTTCTGTCTTGCTATACAGTGTGGTTCTAACTTTTTGCCATTTGTGAATCACACCTTCCAGAGTGACCATTACCATGCTACACTGTGCTTAAAACCCTAGGTTCTAACTTTCCTCTTTTTTTTCCTTGTACCTGTAGCTGTCTTTGTGCCTCCAAAACTGGTCTTGGTACCACTCCATAAAACCCATGGCTCGTGTTGACGATTCCTTCATCAAGGAAAAATCTTGTCCTTTTGAGGTATTGACCGTACATAGCATGTTTATAGTTTGGGCCAAACAAATACCGCAGCACAACATCCACTGAATAGAGGCCTGCCGTCCACCAGATCGAGGTAATGCTTGCCAGGAGCTGAGCTGTACTGAAAACATAACATAGGTACGTAAATGCGTGCATATGAGGTGATGCCTCTGAAAATTGCGTCATTATAGTAAAAGCATAATGAGAATTGAAAACTATCAACCGAAAATGGATAAATCTTACATGAAAATCTCCTGAATAACTATTTCAAGAAATGTATGGCACGTTCTACGTGGACCAAGTGTGCCAGGGTAAAGGTGGCTACATACTGGAAAGTTCTCTCAGTTACGTTTTCATTGACCATGATGTAGTGGCAAAAGAGGAGGCAAATGTCAAGCCATCTTGACCCAACAAGCTTAATCAATAAATGATTTATTACATGGCCATTTGGTTTTGCTTTGCTTCTGGGACATAGCGGCCACGTTGGGCTCATCTTGCCTGCCCAGGTCACTAATCAGACCTCAGGACTCGCCTATTGAATCCTGCTCTCATCTGATCGACCTAAATACCCCGCCTAACTCTTCACAGAATAAGCTTGCAAATGGCTGTAATGATCCAACGTCGGCTGCATGCGAACTAACAAAGGGGACAAAGTAAAAATTCATAAATCCTAAAATCCGTTTTCCGGCCATAGAATGTCTCTCGTGCTATGAAGTGAGGTCACCACTGGTAATTTTTAGCCGGAATTTTGCTGAAAAACATTACTGAATCCTGGTCAACGGAACCACAATCCAATTTTCATTCTATGCCACCATGAAATAGGGCATTTTACAGTTTTGTCCTTAGCAACCTAGCCTTTGAATAGAAGCGAGGCTGGAGGTGACCTTGCTTTGTTACAAACCTCACTGCCTTTCATGTGCAAATCACATTATTTACATATGAAGAACAGGAAGGTTTGTCGCAAAACAAGGGGCACTTTCCATTCGACGAAATTTTCGAAAATTTCGCGTAGGAATCGAATGGAACAGAACTGTAAACTTCCGTTTCAGTCGGACTGTTCTCCAATCTCCTGGCATGCTCTTTAGAAGAAAAGAAAACAAAATTGCGACTGCGACTACGAAGGAGCCGTTTCTTGCATGAAGCCATTTGTACGGTTCCGACTTCTCCGCATGAAGCACGAAACTGCAGCCAGTAAGGGTATTTCGTTTTCATCATCGAACAAGAGCGAATTAAAAATGAAATTAGGATCATAACCGCCCATAATCGGTTGCTGCGTAAATTTTTAAAACACCCGCCATTTTGAATACATGCGAAAAGCGGCATCAAGAAAAGCCTGGGGCAAAAACTGACCACGTGACGACCGAAAATAAGCCAGTTCCACTCGAGACAGAAATTTTCGAAAATTCAAACCGAAAATTTTCGATAAATGGAAAGCCCCCAAGGTCACCTACAGCCTCACTTCTATTCAAAGGCCAGGGTACTAAGTACGCAACTGTAAAATGGTCGCGAAAGTTAGGCGGTGATAACAGGAGACCGATATGAACTCTGACCGATACGACTCAGACAGGTACGATTAGTTTACATGAGCCCTGAGTCTGAAAGTATGAAGTGATTACATGAGACGGTACGAGACTTAAGATCGGCATGAATGTTTACATGAAACATGCAGGCAGTTTCTATTTTTCTTTTGTGGTCTGCTTCATTATGCCTTTTATTGTTAAGTGGCGCACTGCTAAGAAGAATACAGCTGAAAGCGAGGAAAAAGAGCGAATTAAACCAGGAATATGCTACTAAAAAATTATGAAAAAAAAAATGAAATCGGTAAGTTCAAATTTTCGCAACTCGGCCTCAACAGCGTCGATAGATGACTATCACAAAACACTTTTAGGTCGAAAAAAAGACGGAAATCGGTCGTTTTAATAATGGTTAAAATTGTCGGGTCGAACATTACGTCATCCAACCGGTTTGAACCAGTTGGATGAGCACGAGGTGACAGTGTGTGACAGTTTTTTCTTCGGATGAAGTGATTCTTGTAACGTTGACATTTACTTGCACACTGGTGAATAAATTGTTCGTAAAAACACTACGACACAAAGTGGCGACCCCGCCAGGACAAGAACAGGAAGGAGTTTGTGAGTTACAGTTACTTAGCGAAAAAACAAACCTGGAACGTGTGAGTAAAATCTAAAGTAAACATGGCCACCGATCTTGATCTTGACGCCGCGATAAAAAGGATCGATTCGAAATTGCGAATGTTGAAGTTTACACGGGAAGATGTACCTAGGATCAGAGGAAAAAACGAGCTGAAGGCGCTGGAACGATTACAAAAAGCTATGGAAGGTCAGATCGATGGCGTTCACGAACAGATGTTCCAAATACAAGCTCTCAGAATAGAGAATGGAGATGATCCAGTTGAGGTGAGGGAATGGTCTCTTGAAATAGAAAGACAACTGGAAGAGTTTCAGGAAACTGCCGACGATGTGAGAGAAATGGCGAGAAACAAGCAAGAGGAGGCATTACGGAGACAGCGAGACGAAGAGGAAATGAGAGAAGAGGAGAAAAGGAGACGCCATTACGAAGAGGAGTTGAAGCTCGAGGAAGCGCGAATGAAAATGAAGCGGGAATATGAAAGGAAATTCGAGGAGGATCGAAACAAATCTATCAAGGAAAGCGGTGCCAAGTTACCCAAGCTAACAATCACGCAGTTTCAGGGAACGCATTTGGACTGGTTGAGATTCTGGAGTCAGTTCGAAACAGAGATAGACAAGGCAAGTATCTCTCAGGTTGCTAAGTTTTCGTACCTCAAGGAGCTATTAATATCAACAGTGCGAGTCTTTGTTGATGGTCTGCCCTATAATTCTGAGGGATATGAACGAGCGAAATTTATTCTGAGTAGCAAATACGGTAAGTCAAGTGAAGTAGCAAATGCCCACATGCAAGAAATTATTGGCTTGTCCACCATTACTGGCACACGTCCAGCTCCAATCCAGGAGTTTTACGAGAAGCTAACAAGCCACGTTCAGGTTCTTGAGACTATGGGCAAGATCAAGGAGATTCATGGATTTGCCCGCACAACCCTTGACAAACTACCTGGGATCAGAGCAGACTTAGTAAGACTAGATGACAATTGGCAAGAGTGGGGTTTTTCTGAATTGATTGAGTCCTTAAGGAGGTGGTGTGACCGTAACCCTGTTCCCAGCGACAACCCAAAGCAAGACCTCCCAAGGCGTGACTTGTCGAATCGTGATTTATCAAACCGGAAACCGCCATTTCGAAGCCCATCAAGTCATTCCCTGCCCAAGAAGAACACTGTTTACCAAACAAAGGATGAGGTTGGAAGAATAGGACGTGGCTGCATCTATTGTAACAGTGAGGACCACAAGGCCACGGAGTGTAAAAAGGTCCCTAACTTGAACCAGCGCAAAAAGATCTTAAGTGACAAGAGGTTGTGTTTCAACTGCACAGGTGCAAAACACCAAGCGCAAGATTGCCGCAGCAAAACCAACTGCCAGCTTTGTGGTCACAGGCATCACACATCCATTTGTGATAAACAGCATAGCAACAATCAAATGATGTTAGCAACTGGTGAAGGATCTGTCATTTACCCAGTGGTGGTTGTAGTGGTTGATGGTATCAAATGCAGGGCTTTACTAGATACAGGTTCTGGAAGTTCCTATGCATCAGCAGCCCTTGTTGCTCGTTTGAATAAACGACCTTTCCACGTCGAACATAGACAGATTGAAATGATGCTTTGCTCAACAGTCCAGAAGGTCCAGAGCTATTCTGTTAAGGTTGGCAGTGTTGATGGGAAGTTTGAGATGACAACGAGGGTCAGCAAGGTTGACAAAGGTCTTTTGCTCACTGTCCCCAATCCGAATTATGAAGATCTGATCAGAAAATATTGTCATCTACAAGGAGTGGTCATGAACGATGACGACAAGAAGAGTGAGTTGCCCATCCATGTAATCCTTGGAGCTAGTGAGTACTCAAGAATAAAGACGGAGACCAAGCCAAAGATTGGACAACCATCCGAACCAATTGCCGAGCTCACCAAGCTAGGGTGGACCATGATGTCTACAGGAGAGGAAAGCGTACTCTCAAATGTTTACTTTACAAGGACATCCACAGCAGACTACCAGCAACTCTGCAGTTTAGATGTGTTGGGGCTTGAGGATAGGGCGGAAGAAGACCAACAGGACGTCTTTGATGAGTTCAGCCAACAGTTACAACGGAGTGAGGAAGGATGGTATCAAACAGGATTACTGTGGAAGGTGGGACACGCTCCCCTGCTCAAGAATGAACGTGGGAGCAAAAGAAGACTTGAAGGTTTGCTAAAGAAGTTACAGAGAGAACCGGGGATGTTAGACAAGTACGATGAAATCATACAAGAGCAGTTGGCTGATGGGATAGTTGAAAGAGTTACAGATGTGGCGACCAGTAGGGAATTTTACATTCCACACAAAGGAGTAAAGAGGGAATCAGCAGAGACAACCAAACTGAGGATTGTATTTGATGCGTCGGCAAAGCCAGGAGAGGAGAAGCCATCACTAAATGAGTGCCTAGAAAGCGGACCGCCCCTTCAGAATCTGTTGTGGGACGTGTTAGTGCGTAATCGTTTTAAGCCAGTCGCGCTGGCAGGTGACATCAAGCAGGCGTTTCTACAAGTACGAATAAGGGCAGAAGACAGAGATGCACTGCGCTTTCATTGGATCAAGGACAAGGACCCATCAGCTATTGAAGTCTTGAGGTTTACGCGAGCATTATTCGGCTTGGTTCAGTCGCCATTCCTATTGGCAGCGACACTAAAATTGCATCTAGAGAGCCTAAGGGAGAAGTACCCAGAAGAAATTGAAGAGATCCTAAGGAGTCTATACGTCGATGATGTTATCACTGGTGGCAGTACCACGGCAGAAGTCCAAGAACTGAAGAAGACCATAGTGTCAGTGTTTGGAGAGGCAAAGTTTACTATGCACAAGTGGAACTCTAATGTGTCTCAGCTGGAGAGTGAAATTATTAGTGTCGAAGAGCAGCCAACCTTTGCAAAGCAACAGTTGGGGGTCAAGGAAGGGGAATCAAAGCTGTTAGGACTCCCATGGAACAAATCAGATGACTCAATTGCTGTGAAATTTCCTGAGGAACCTATTGATGTTACGAAAAGAGGGATCCTACGTTTCCTAGCCGCTGTATACGACCCACTAGGTTTAGCATCACCTGCAACACTTGTGGGAAAGTTTCTGTATCGTGAAGTATGTGACTTGCGTCTGCCATGGGATGAGAAGGTATCAGACAAAATTGGGCAAGAATGGTTCAAGTTTGTGAGGAGTCTCCCAAGCATGATTGAAGTGCCACGAAGCCTACCAAGGTTTAAAGAGCCAACTGAGGGAGTTGAGCTACATGTCTTTGGCGACACAAGTGGATCTGGGATATCCGCAGTTGCATATGCAGTAATCCAACAAGCCTCAGGGTTGAGCCAGGGTTTAATTGCGGCTAAGTCAAGATTGGCAAAGAAGAATCTTACCATTCCGAGACTGGAACTTGTAGCAGCACATATGGCCGCAAACCTTGCAGAGAATGTGCGAAAGGCATTATCTGACCAACCAATCAAGTCAGTTTATGGCTGGAGTGACAGCAAGGTTGCCCTCCACTGGATCAAGGGGGGCGGTTCTTACAAGCAATTCGTGGCTAATAGAGTCCGCAAGATCAATGCCAAGGATTTCATTGAGTGGAGGCACGTGGACACCAAACGGAACCCGGCAGACGTAGGAAGCAGAGGTTGTAAGGCAGGTCATCTATCCAGTTTGTGGTTACCAGGTCCAGAGTGGCTTCCCAATCGGGAAGAGTGGCCAGAAGAGATAGTGACGAACCCTAGCAAAGAAACAGAAGCAGAAGCTAAGCTCACTAAGGAGATCTTTGCAGTTGCAGTCGAACCAAAGGATGATCTTGATGAGTTACTGGAGAAGCATGTTTTTTGGCAGGTGGTCAGAGTTACGGGATGGGTCGGACGGTTTTCTCAGAACTGCCGAAGCAAGAAACTGTATCGAATCAGAGGTCCCTTGACGACAGCTGAAACCGATAGAGCAGTGAAGTGGTGGATAAGACGTGAACAAGGGAGATACAGTGTGACAGAGAAGTTCCAGGAGGACCAACAAAGATTAAATCTTCAAAAGAATGATGAAGGGATTTATGTATGCAAGGGAAGAATCCAGGGAGTTTATCCGGTGTATCTGCCACCCAGGGTGACCTTATCAGAAAAAATTGTGCAAGATGCCCACATCATGACCCTGCATGGGGGAGTTGGACAGACTATGGTGCTTGTACGACAAAAGTATTGGATACCCCGTCTTCGGCAGCTGACGAAGAATGTCATTAATCACTGCTTTGGGTGCAAGAAATTCCATGTCACAAGGTTCCCCAAGCCAAAACCAGCAGATCTCCCAGTTGATCGTACAGATGGATCATATCCCTTCCAAGTAATAGGAGTGGATTTCGCTGGTCCTATAGCGTACAAGGCCTCCAAGAAGAAACAAGGCAAAGCACACCTACTCCTGTTTGCATGTAGTCTAACTAGAGCAGTCCATTTAGAGTTGCTGACAGACCAGACTACTGAAAGCTTTATAAAGTGCTTAAAGCGGTTTATTGCGAGACGGGGGAGACCTAGGAAGATCTATTCTGACAATGGTAGGAGCTTTGTAGCTGCCAGCAAGTGGCTAAAGAGTATCATGAGAGACGAGATGACCCAAGATTATCTTGCCCATCACAACATGCTGTGGCAGTTTAATCTTGCCAGGGCCCCGTGGTGGGGCGGACAATTTGAACGGTTAATTGGAATAGTAAAGCAGGCTTTCTACAAGGTTATTGGACGGGCGAACCTTACTTTCAGTGAGCTAGAGGAAGTGTTCCTTGACGTGGAGGTGGCCGTCAACAACCGGCCCTTAACCTATGTAGAAGATGATGTTGAATTTCCGGTACTTACCCCAGCAGTTATGATGTATGGAGAATCATATGTCCTTCCAGAGGAAGACGTGGACTTGTTAGAGGATGTGGAATTACGGAAGAGAGCAAGGTACCTTCGGCGTTGCAAGGACGTTTTATGGTCGCGATGGTCCGCAGAGTATGTAAGGAGTTTAAGGGAACGACACAACCTAAAGCACAAGTCTAAGGAACCAACCCTCGAGGTTGGAGATGTGGTGCTGATACAGAACGAGGAGCGTAATCGTGGGAAGTGGAACATCGGTATCGTCACCAAGTTGATCAAGGGAAGTGACGGAGTCCTCCGAGGAGCCAGACTGAGAGCAGGAAAGTCGTACCTGGAACGGGCGATCCAACAACTTTGTCCAATGGAGCTGTCTTGCGACGTGACACACACAGAGTCGAATCAAGTAGTACAGCTAAATCCCAGAGCCAGAGAATTTGCATCAAGACAAGCAGCCATAGCTGCAATAGAGCGTATTAGAGGTATTGCAGAAGAAGAAAAAGCCAATGAACTGTCCTAGTGACTAGTGTGATTATGACTAGTAGTACTTGAACTCGTTACTGTTACTGTTTATAGGTTTTCAGAACATTGGAGATGAGTTATATTTGCTCCACATTTGTGAATCAAATAGGGGGAGAGTGTCGGGTCGAACATTACGTCATCCAACCGGTTTGAACCAGTTGGATGAGCACGAGGTGACAGTGTGTGACAGTTTTTTCTTCGGATGAAGTGATTCTTGTAACGTTGACATTTACTTGCACACTGGTGAATAAATTGTTCGTAAAAACACTACGACAAAATCTAACAATTTACACTAGCCCTTTTACCCATGGGCAAATAGCGTTTGACCACGGGTAAAGACGTTTTTGTGTGTAACCGCTTTCCCCAGACCGAAACTGCCCTAGGGTTATTTCCATGGATACATCAAAAAGAACAAAAGAACTTCCCATGACAGTTCCTGAACTGAAAAGTACGGTTTATCTGCTCCCCGAGGTGGCTTGGCCAATCACAAAGCAGGACGTAGCTAATACAGGAAATCGCCTACAGGGCTCTGACGTGGCCTCTGATGCGCTTGGCAAATTTCGCGCCTACTTGTAGCACGAGGTATCATGGCAGGGTTTCGTCCATCGCTGTGAGTATTTCTTTATTTTCATGAGTTTGCCGTTCAGACTGTCAGTTGATTAAGTTGTGTTAAATATTTCTGTTTATAGGAACTCTATTCAAAACGAAGATCCCTGCTACAACGGGTATTTATTTGCAGCACGAAACCAAACAAGGCCGCAGGCAATTAACAACCCCGGTAATACCCTGTATAGTGTTGGAATGGCTCAAAATCAGGCTCCACTGCATTATCCAGCGATGCTAAATCCCTACCCGATTTACCAGAACCCTGTACCCGGTACAAGCAATCACCTTCAGTTTGAATCAGACAGGGAAAGCACCAGTCCAAGTTCAAGTGAATCCTCAAGCCGAAGTGACGATCGTAACAAGCGCAGTAGCTGGTCGTTGATCGAAGAGAGATGCTTAATTGCGGCTTATAAGGAGTACTACGATAGACTTAAGTCTACGAAAAGCAGTCACGGCAAGAAAACCATATGGGAAGATATTTTGAAGCAGTTTCAAAGTATGTGCTTTGACAATGGTGTGGAGTCTGACAAGTCATTAGCGCAGTTAAAGGAGAAGTGGCGGGCGCTCTTGGATAAATACAAAAGTGTATGTGATAACAACAATCGCACGGGAAGGGAACGGAAAACGTTCAAACACTATGAAGACATAGACGAATTTATGTCTTCATCAGACAAAGTAAATCCAAGATTTGTCAAGGAAACGAAAGCCCACAAACAAGATTGTAGCTCGGATGACACCGACGATATTTTATCGACCGGAAATCAAGATTGAGCTCGTAAATGTAAAAAAAATGCCGACAAACCTTGAAGGTAGCGTAGTTGAAAGCGCCTTCTTCGGTGTCTTCTCGAAAAAAACTGCTGTGTTGTTATATTTATGGAGGACTGTCGAATAATAAGCAGGAGAATCACTGAAATTAAGCTTACCAGATATCGATTTGTGTCATCCATGCTGACCTGCACTTCTCCCGCCAATTTGAGAGGTCAGCTAAGTCATATCTAATTATATTTTACCCTGAGGGGTGTCTTTTACTGTGTAACCGCATCCCCAAGGGTAACATGAAACCTGAGCTGAACCAGACTCAAGCCGTTTACCCTCCGGAAGACCCCAAACCCATGGTGTGTGTAACCACAACTAATGTATCCTCTTGATAATGCGTACGTGCGTGTTTAGAGTTGCTCAGCATGTAACCAGCGACCCCTTCCAGCGACCCCGTCCGGCGACGCGACCAGCGTTTTGTTTTGGCTAGACTGTGCTAGTGACCTCAGTTTCTGGAAAACAGCTTATAAAGGATAGCAGTGATTTGGGGGGTTTACTCTAGAATCGGGTAGCAAAACTCAGCTGAACCAGCTCTGTTCTAGCGGCACATCCCTACCCAGAAATTCCTAACGTCCCCCACCCCCCGGGGCGGTTCAGCAACCGAAATGAGTGAAACTGGCATGAGATGATCTCTCAGACCGGCTCCATACATGTGCCGAATCTAATGCAAATGAGAAAAATTTATTGTTTTCCCTCATTTGCATTAAATGAAACGCAAAACATCCGGGGTAGTCAATCGAACAAAAGCGAACCAAAACTCAATCGAACTCAATGGAAGTTAATCGTTTGATTGGAGTTCGATTGCTTCGGTAATCGAACATAATTGGCGGACTGGAACTTTTCGGTGAGTTTGATTAAGTTCGATTACCGAACCCAATCGACGCGATTGGTTCGATTTTGTTGTGTAGAAAATAAAACGGCAGACAAAAATTGAAAAGCATTCAGTGTCAATAGAATTGGAAGAATTTCCCTCTTAAACTAAGTTTTAACTAGCGGAGAAAGTGTGAGAGATATTTACACATTTCATTATAACTTCGTGCATAAGTCTGATCGCATGGATAGAACCGAGTTCTATCTTTGGGAGTGCATCGCTTCATATCATCGTCTCGAGACGATCCTTACGACAGAGACGATTATATCGAAACCTCCTGGGACTCCACGGGATGTATCTGTTTCAATTAGCTGTAGACGTTTGCAGTATGCAGAGTGTTGACATTTCTCCCAGAGGCGAGAAATGTTTCCAAAATTTCGGATATTAAAAAATTTATCTCGTTCGCTCTGACGCGAGCGTGTTCTCGGCACGATTTCCGCACAGGACCCTACTTCATTATGCATGCAGCAGATGAATTGTTTAGGGTAATGCACATGTAAACACTTCTTGTTATTGCAGAATGAAACAGTATGGCTACAGCATGCATAATGAAGTAGGGACCTGTGCGGATATCATTCCGTGTCTTCTTTGTACGAATTAAAACGGTATGAAAACTTAATGCATTGCCTCGAAATTTAGCTCAGACTCCCAAGATACCAACCAAAAATACCGTAATACGTATCGGTGACATTTTGATATGCAAATTTGAAATAGAAATCTTAAAGCAACCAATAGGCACATAGCAAAAGTCTCGCACGGTTTTTTGGGTCAATGCCTTGTGATTGATATTATGCGGTCGTTTCACTTATGCGGTCAAATTCGATACCTGATAAATTCACTTAAGGAGACATCAGTCGTTTTGAGCTTTTGGCACGCGCTTCTCAGGGCAAGACATTGAAATTAAAGGCAAAAATGGGGGGACAGTTCGTTTCCTTACGAAGGAGGGGGAGGGCTGGTGTGATTCGTGATGAACCACTTAAAAATTGCGTGATCCCCCCTCAGCTTGCTAGTTTTTTCAACTGACCCCACCCCCTTGAAGCAGTGATTTCATTAATGGCTCCTGTTTTTACATTATGCCATTTCAAAGTATTGCGAAAATATTTCAGGTGACCCCCCTTTTCCTTATTTTTTTGGGGGGATGGCCCCCCTCGAAAGCCGTTTTTTTCGCATGGTCTCCCAAATCCCACCAACACCCCCCCCTCCTTCCTCGTAAAAAATGAACGGTCCCTAGTGTAATTCATAAGTTTTACATTGATATATAGTTTGCGGTGGTTGCGTTAAAACAGCGCGCTTACAATTTTTTTTCGCGAAGTGTCGTTCTATTTTTCTGCAAACCAACTAAAAGCAAAGTGTGGAAACATGGAAAGGAGAAAAATATTCTTTTAGGAAGCTAGACTGAGGAACATTGCTCAACGTGAGTGAGCTGTAAAGTGAACTCAAAACAAAGCCCAAAACTTGACCCGCGGGCAAAAAAAAAGTTTCGAAGTGAAAACAGCTTTGTATTCCTGAATAAAGATTTGATCCTCTTCAAGCATGACGCTAAAAGTGAAATGGGAAAGCGATAGAAAAATCTTTGATGCTCGTGATTTGACTGGTATTCTAAACGCAAATGGTGCCAAATTTGGACCGGGTTGTGCGACTCAGAGTGACCTAAGAAAGCCATTTTTAACTCGAATGTTCCTGACGACTACTTGAAAGTCCTTGAAATTAAGGCCAAAAAATAAATTTTATCCAAGTCGACTCTGAAAGCAGTATTCACTCACGAAAACAGGCACAGTATCGTACAACACGGTGCATGCATGCTGCTTCATTATCAGTTTCTCACAACAACACAACCTCACGTTGTCAATCTTGATTTTTACAATAACTGAGCGAATTCTCGCGCGCTGATTGGCTAATTTTTATCATCAATAAGAGTACAGACACATAAAATTTTAATTTATGCAAGGTTTTTTCGCGTGATAAGTGAGCTGTCAAACAGTCAGATTTTTACCCAATCAAATTGTATTACTGTTGTCACAAGCCAATGAGAAGGCGAGAAAAGTTATTGAGAATAGTTGCGCCCTGATTGCGTCAATTTAAATAAAATTCAGCATTTTTCGAGTTTACTTGCTGTTTACTTGCGTTTTCTTTTCATTTAAGTCTTCATTTGACCTTTTTCGCGTTTTGTTATTGTAAAAAACAAATTGACGTCAGTTTTTTATGCGTCTGTCCTCTTATTGATGATAAATTGCGTCATAACATTGTCAAAGTTTGTTGTAGATCCACTCGCCTATCGGCTCGTGGATCTACAACACTTTGACAATGTTATGACGCAATTTATCATCAATAAGAGGACAGACGCATAAAAAACGGACGTCAATTTGTTAAATTATACCTGATGTATATGTTTTGGTCAATTTTATCCTTAGTCTAAATTTTAATTTCCTTTGTTTCAAACCATATATCGTTAACTTGAACTCGAATAAAGTAAACTTCTTCCAACAATGATCAGAAATGAAAGGGTGAGAGAAGTTCCACCTTACCTCGAAAAGGCTTTTTTCTGTTGCGACTCCTTTGCGAATCGAAAGCTTCGCGAGCGATCAATTGCACGATCAAGTAATTGTATTCTCCCTCAGAATCGATTTGTTCCTCCATTTTGATAGTTTCCTTGCAACTGGTTTCTCTCTGAGTGACTACTTTCATATATATACAGCTGACTGATGCCAAGTCAGAGTGTGTCATTAGGGAGTAACAACTCGGGGTATCCGGTCGATTAGCCCCCACTAAGTCGATTAGCCCCTAATATCTTCAGTCACTGGTGCTATTATTAATCTGCTAATGAACTGTCACTCCGTACTGGGGTTTCTTGTTTGCGCCGTTTAATTCTTGCTTCACGTGGCATTTCACGGTTGATGTCTCAGATAGACAACAACGAACATCGTTTACCGTAATCACTTGTCGCTGTTTAGGGGTTATTTTGGGATCCAGTCGATCAGAGTGTTTTTCCACCTTTTTGATCTCTTGGGCGGGTCGATTGCATAATCTCCTAGGATTTTTGACTTAAATAAACAATTTCTTGCAAATTAATTAAACTTAAGCCCCTAAATTCCGAATTTCGAATTCATTTTACTGATAAGAGTTGCTCGTTCTAAACAACAGCATTGCTGAGATTCAAACCAGCGAAATATAAAATAAAATTGAAAATTGAGCTATAAACAAGAAGGGGAATGAAGTGAATTAAATACCTGGTTTACATCACACATGAGTGAATGGTTAACACAATGCTGTCAGTAAAGTTAGACTAGGCAAACAGTCCCACAGCACAACGCTCTTCAATAACTTTTCAAAGAACGGTCATAACTGCAGGGTTTGAAGAATAGGTCTGAACAACGATACATAGTAAAATAATGAGTACCACAGAGCAGCAATGTTCACTTGTTGCTTTCGAATGGTCATACGTACTGCATGCATGCCATGATCCCCAGATCATGAAAAGGTTTGAACTATATTGCATAGTGACTGAAACAGTACCACAGTGCAATACCAATACTGTTTAGTAGCTTTCGAAGGAATGATCACACTGTATGTTTTGATCCGCAAATGAAAAAGGTGGAACCACACTGTGATAGTAAAACAAACAGTATCACATTGTCATGGTTAGATCGCTTTTTGATGGCTCTGTATGTAAAGAAGTCCTATCTTACTCTCGACTTTTTAAATTTGATTCTTACCATCAGTTCTAAGAATCTAGTCTTTTAAATAGTGTAAAACGATTTTTGCATTGTGGACAAGGAGTTTCCAGTCTTCGTCAACAATCGAAATATCTCGACGATAAAATCTCGGCTGGAAGTTTCTGTGTTGAGCACTTACCTTTTTGATTTCTTAACACGAGTCAAGTGAGACAAAAAGCGCTTTTCCATGTTAAACGCACACTGCACGGCCAAATCTTTCATAAGTCAAGCGAAGAAATTTTAATAAACAGCCGAGACTGAACTTTGGACGTACCGTTTGTGTTTACGTAAGATGTATTACCCGGCATTGACTTTTGGGAAGGTCAATCAAAATCAATCATCATTACTGACCAGTGAGCGAGTTCCAGAGTTAGTACCAATGAGTTCTGCTCAGTAAACTTTGTCCATATTCCACGATAAAAAAAAAGATAAATAAAAAACGACTGCTCAATTGATTTGAAACGGAAAACCCAACAGCTCAATTCGCTAAATAGAAATCCAAATACTTTAGCTGCATCCCTGACACGTAGCACGTGTCACTGGGCTTACGTATGCTGGTAAGTAACAACAGGTCCGGCCTTATAGTGGGCACGTTTGTAGTACAGTCTACATATAAACTATTTGGGTGCATATGGCAGCTGTTAGTCTAGCTTAGTAAAACAAATCGAAAAGCTTTCGTCTAGAATAGAGAATTGTTTACCGAAAAAATAGCACGGGTATAAAAACGTTATTAAAAAAAAACTAAAGGAGGCATGGTTTGTCGTTTTGGACTGTGAGAGTTGATAAAAAAATCAAGGTCTAAGGTACGGTGTGGATTTACGAGTATCGTCTAATTTGGTGCCAGTTTCAGAATGGAGCTGAACTTGGTATAGTTAAATTTAAGAGTTTCAAGTCCCTGCGACAACCGCCCTTCCCGCAACGATCACACATTCGCAGAATCTCAAAGTTCATGAAAACCGAGCCCGAACGCCACCCGGGGTTGACGACAACAAGAAACAAAAGAAATAAACGAGACAAACCCTCAGCAATTTTCACATGTGTGTTGAGGAGAAACCAAAATTGTTCTTAGCACCTGCGGGTATAGTGAAGACAAGACAAACACATCATTTTACCGGCACATTCTGGGTGGAAAAGAAGAATTGAGTCGTCAAAACGGTAGGATCCAACCCATGCCTAAACTTTTTAGTTTTTCCATACTATTTTTGTAACAGTAAAGTCCCTGCGGCAACACTCCCACCTCATTCACAAATTTGCAGGATTTCAAACTTTAATTAAATTAGGCCCCCTGTGTTCCCCGAGGTTGACAACTTTGACAGCAGTAAAGAAACGAGACAAAACTCGCAGTAAATTGCACAGCGTGAAATGTTTACATACTGGTTAAAACCCGATTTTAACCGGTCTCTGGTGAAATAGAAGGCTCAAAATACCATTCTTGTTTCCACATTCTGGGGGACGGGAAGAGATTACGTGTTCAAACCGGGCGTTGCACCCCAATGTCTGTACCGTCTTTCTTAATTAAGTGCCGGAAGCAACAGATTCGCTTACCCCCACCATGGCCGGATGGAAAGGAGAAGCGGACTCCAGGCTGGATTGGACTCCGGAATGGATGGGATTTGTTTTGTTGTGCTTCTCCAACTTCTAATGGTGCTGGAGAAGCCCATGCTAGTGTGTCATTTCTCGTAAAAACTATTTGCAACTTGTCTCCAATAATAGAAAAAAACGGAGTTTCCTCCTCCCGTTTTATCCTTCGGAGGGGGGGGGGTGGGGTGGGGTGGAGGGTGGGTCGGCTACACTTAGGCTGATAATAAGAATAAAATTCTGTCCAGACTCATCGCCATGTTAATCGATCGTCTCGCTTGCTCGTTTGGTTCGGTTCCATTCACTGAAACAGAATGATAGCTAAATACCAAAAGGCAACTTTTATCCAGTTTATATCTTTATTATTTCACTATTCACAAAGTAAGACTGGCATGTCATCAAGTTTGACCTTAAGTCAAAAATTATGGCTCATACTCAGGGGTTTACCTCGGTGTAAAAACCTGTGGAGTTTTTCCTCTTTTTTTTTTCCACTATTCATGATGTTAAGGACAACATAAGTGCGGGGAAAAAGGTTGGGGAGTAGACAAGTTTTGTCCAGGACCAGAACACAAGGCCAGTCGCCCCGGGGGGACTCCCATATGGAGTGGACGGGGATGCTCGTCAGAGAGCAATCTGGGTGTGGCCGAAGCTTATGCAGACCCCTAAAAGAGACCAGTTTATAAAACAGTCAAATATTATAGATATTAATGGTATGGAAAACTTTGTTTATATGAATTGAGTCAATATAAAGAATCAAAATTCTTTCTGTTTTGTTATTTCTTCGCGTGCAACCCTTAACGAGACTTTGACGCCTAAAAATAATGACATTTTGCTCAGAACACCCTAAGCGAGACCAAAATCCGAAATTTACACCCCTAAGCGAGACGACGAGCATCCCCGTCCATTCCATATGGGAGTCCCCCCCGGGGCCAGTCAACGGGGCTAGGTTAGTGCTAGCGGTTGGATTGAAAGATCGTGCGATGGGTGTCACGGAGAAACAGCTGCTGCCGGCAATGTGTCCCCATGCCAAGCTCCTAGAGGGTAGATTAGCAAGGGGAAGTGGTCATAGCCACTTCAGCTCACCCGAGCTAAAACGACCTCGGCATCTCTTCAGCGTGGGATTAAAAGTTGGCGCTAGCAACATTTGTCCCCCTCAACCATTAAATCGGGAGCTAAAGCAGGCGCGTTTTTGAGACGCGGAAGGCAACCGGAAATGAGCTGTTTTCCCTTTAAAACTTGTCTTCACACAACCATATTTACATTGATAAGTATCTTTTCGCCATTAGAGATGATCACTATAAAAATCTGGGAGACACGACTGACCTGTCAGGCGTAATGTTCTCTTCCCGTTGCCGTCCGCGCCTCAAAAACGTTTCCATATTGAGAAACCAACCAACGGTTACGAATAAGTTAATCAAACATCAATTAACTCTCAATACGCTACATAACAGAGTGCAAAAAAACTGTGGTGCAAGGGTGAATTGGTAGGGTAAAACGTATTGAAAAACCACCTTTCACCGTCACTGGAACATGTGAGAAATTCGAAAAAAACTTGTGTTCAACAATTAACTATGTGGTAAACAAGGTGAACCTGATCGGCCCACAAGAGAGCTAGAGCTAATGTTATTGGTCAATGCGTAGCGTGCACGTGCTATAATAGATATAATCGGCTGCCGAAAATAGTGGCGTCATCTAACAATACAAAATACAAAGAAAAGCGCTCGCAGGAAAAATACTTGAAAGGTTCGATCTCGGGAGAGTCAACTGAGCTAAACATTAACTTCTGTTTATGCGCCGGCAGAAACAGTCATTATTTTTCTAATCTTTGCTGGTTTGTTTTCTTTGTCCACGTCACTCGTGAACATAACAGGCGTTTTTTACACCGAAGATGGGCTATCCTCGGTGTAAAAACCTGTAACGTTCACGAGAGACGTAGCACAAAGAAAACAAAGGAGACAAACAATAGAGACTAGGAAAAACAATAATGAAAAAAAAAAAACTTAGGAAACCTTCACAAGTTTTTACACCGAGGTAAACCCAAAATTATGGAGCCATCATAACAAGATATGAATAGTGATACAAGAGAAATTCACACAAAGATAAAAAGCTGATGGAATAAAAGACACTCTGGGGAAAAATGATGAAGTGAAACTCGCAGAAAAATCTGGTTAAACAGAGAAGACACTAAGAAAAAATCTGGTGAACTCTTTACTTTCTTAGATCACCAAACACTCAAATCACGTTTAAAATTGAGAAGGCTGCACCATCACCACTTTAGCAGTCCTTATATGAGCTTTAGAGACTTGGAAAAAACATTAAGGAAACAAAGAAAAACTTCACAGTTTTTTTACGCCAAGGTAAACCCAAAAAAAGAAAAAAAGTGTCCTTGTTTCTCTGAAAGAAGGTCCAAGTACAGAGTCCAAGTACAGAGTCCCTGTTGTGTTGCACCACCAAAAATGAGAAATGTCTACTTTCTGTACCACAGGTTGTTGAACTAAAAATATATATAAATATGAGGGATGGAGGTTATAAAGCTCATTCAGCTTTCATGGACTAATGTCGCTCAGGACCACCCCAAGACCACCTATTTGACTCAACTGCTTTCTCTACATGTGGACGGAACCCATTTTGACACTCTGTCTTCAGCTTGAGTATGGCTTCACCAAGTGCCAGGTAATCTTCCTTGACGTTATAGACTTGGGCTGCAACACGGCACCACAGTGAAGCCTGTATGCTAACAATGGTACACACCACTCTGTACTTATCAAAAATATCAAGACTCATCTGGTCGCCTCCCTGTTGTGTTGCACCATATGCGGCAGTCAGTTCCCTGGGTAGCCGTACCACTGCCATGCATGGAGCTCGCATGGACTCTGGGACAGGAAGTACTTCAGTCTTCCATTCTGCAGCCAGCGTCTTGGAGGCCCATGATGCAAGCTGGCTGTTGTACTTGACGATGGCACCCTAGGGAACAAAACAATTCCACGAGTAAGTGGTACTAACAGCTATAATAATAATAATAATAATAATAATAATAATAGTGATGACAACAATGACGACAGTGATGATTTTATGCCTAATACTACAAAAACTATTAAGGGTGGGATACAGCACATGTATATACTGTAGGGTTGTACCATGACACATATGCATTATTGACCAAGAGCAAGGACAAGAAGGATGTACATATTAGCCAAATTATTTCTTTCCATTTTTTATCTTTACCTTGAGTGCATCCAGGTCAATAAAAACACAAAAAAGAACATGGCCAATATGCAGCCATTTTGACCAAACAAGCTAAGTTAATAAATCAAATAAGTGATTATCGGTGAATAATCACTTCGACTTCGGCGTATAAGTGTTAATTACTTACCATACCACCACAGTCAAGATAGAACTTGATGGCAGCAGCACTGGCAATGTATGGAGTGTGATCGATAGTCCCTTGTTGCCAGAATCGGTCCTGAAGACTTTTGTCATGGTTCCAAGAGATAACTTGAGGCATAATAACATCATGGAACTTGGGATCGACGTATAGAATAGCACAACCCCGAGGAGCAAACAACCATTTGTGCAGATTTCCTTCAAATAAAAAATGTAATGCAACTGATGTCAAAACTTTTAACTATCAGAGTCTATTGTCAGATCATAGAGTATTTTGTTGTTCAAAGTTATTCTAAGATATTTACATCCCATGAAGAGCAAATTAAATCATTAGATTATCTGAAAGCCATAAAAAAATAAACAATGGCATGTGCTCTAGATAAACAAACAAATACAGGAATTCATGGAGGAGTTTACAAATCTCTCAATCCCTCAAGGGAAGGGGTTTCAATGGAGATATGTACCAAACGGTAAGGGTAAGTATTACATTAACCCTTTAACTCCAACGGGGTCCCCCTTTGATGAGTAAAATCGTCTGGCATAAGTCAAAGTAAAATCTCTAAAGTCACTCTTGGGAGTAAAAAGGTCAAGGCACAATCAGTTCACCACCTCCCAAATTTTGTGATACAGGAAATGAATTATAACTCACGGAGTTTAAAGGAAAGAAGGATAAGTCTGTAAGACACATTGGGAAGACATACATAGAGAAAAGAGCTCACTGCAAATCAAGATTCAGGATTTTCAATACGAATTGTAATAGCAGGAGTATTGTGTAAAGTAAAAGGAGAATATTCTGAAAACGCTCTATGTCTGAATTTAAAACTGGCTCAGGCCACCTAAATTTGACCGGAGAATTCTTCGTAGTAGCTAGAGAATTCTCCGATCTCCGATGCCTAATAAACACTCTGAAGATAACCAGTAAATTAAAATCAACCCCTAGGCTCACCATTTAAATAAAAAAAAAAGTAATTATTTCATAGATACAGGAATGGAAGTTCTGGTGACCAAAATCTGTTTAATATTTAATTCCTGGTGAACATTCTGTGTTTGTATTGCTGATAGGACTGGAATGATACCTTTCCTCAGTTTGTGAACTTTCTATGTACGCATTTCACCTGAAAGATTCAGGTGAAAACATTTTTACTTTATAAACATACTTCTTGAATCTTAGCACCAACAGAATAAACAAATTACACTATTCATAGAAAATGGTCTGTATTTTTTATTTTTATTCACTTACACAGGTGTATTGCAAAAACCTCGCTCATAAATTGCACTCACTCAGTGCACTAGTCTTCCATTAAGCTATCTATTGTAGTTAATGATATTATTGCAAAGTGTCTTCTGACACTTGTCTTTTGATGCATTTAACTTGCGACTAAAATATAAAGGAATGTTTGTTATGTAACTACTGGTAGATTTTTTCCTCCAAAAAAAATTTCCTTGCTGTACTTACCCACGAAAAAGTCTGCTTGAATTCTTTCAAGATCCAAGGGAATTTGGCCTGGGGCATGCGCCCCGTCAAGCAAGACAGTCACACCATATCTGTGGCATACATCAGTGATTTTCTTAAAAGGAAGTTTCACAGCGCTGTTGCTGGTAATTGCATCAACAATTGCCACCTTAATGCAAGGATTCTCCTGTAACACTATTTCAAAATGTTCCACAACCTCAGTCGCATAGTATCTTACAGAGCCAGGCATGTCTTTTGTAGGGAATGCAATATTCAACACCAGAAGCTTTGCTTTCCTGCTTTGGCAGATTTCTTGAGCTATTATCTGAACTGCGCCATATGTTTGGTTTAATATGAGAACTCCGTCACCTTCACTGATGTCAAGACTCTGCATTACTGAATTAATCCCAGCAGTTGCATTAGGCACAAAGACAAGGTTATTTGCATCAGCTCCTACAAACCTGGCCACAGTTTCTAGGGACTCATACCACAGATGCCGTGCTCTACTTCTGAACCAACCATCTGGACACCGTTCCATTTCTTCCTGTGTAAATTAGCAAATGATTTTAGAAAACAGTCCTAAGAAAATATGTGCGCTGATTGGTTAGAATTCATGTTTCTATAACTAGATAGAAACACAGAACTAGCACATGCTGTTGACATAGTGATGATGCAACCAAAGAGAATTTACATTTTGGTCAAAGTTTACAAGTTATTTTCCTTTTTTTCCTCGCAGTGTTTTCTAAAAGAAACAGAAAGCATGTTCTTCATGTTTTTACTGAGTTATAGAAACACTAGTGAAAGTTTGGGAGAATGTGCAAAAGCTGTGGAAACACTTGCCTGCGGCTCATGTTCCTAAAGCATTTCTCATTCTCCAAAACTTCCACTCATGTTTCTATTAAACAATTAGATTATGAGCTCGACATTTCTATTGCGTGACAGCTGACTCGGGCTGTGCCCGAGTCAACTATCACGCATAGAAATCGAGAACGAATAATCTAATTGTTTTAGTATAAATCTACTAGTCGTTCAAAACTTTCTCTTTTCTGGAACAGCCTTGACCAGTAAACTGTCTAAATCTTCTTCACAGACACTTCAAAAACGTGAAGTAGCAGCCGCTGGAGTTGCAAATGATTCATATGGCACACTTCTCGAGTCATAACTGTCTAGATGGAATAAAGGTTAGGTTTGGCAAACAGTGTGCTGCCTGAATCAAATGTTGCACAAGTGTTGCTCCATAGTCAGACCTAACTCAATTAGTAAAGGTAATCATACGGTTCCGAGTTCAATTTGGAATTAATTTGCACGAGTGAGCTTTTTGAAAAACTCACAAGTACAAATTAATTCCAAATTGAACGAGAAAAGCCGTATGATTACTTATTAATAATATAAACATGAAAAAATTCGCCTGGAAGAAGTACCGGAAGATCTCATTGCGGACAGGAAGTAAGCATTTGACGCGGATTTGACACTTTATTTACTGATTGGCTGATGAAGATCAACTGATAACGCTACGAACTCAAAGCGGTTCGTTCAAAAATAAAGAATATCATAATCGAGAAAATCAATGTGTAATTTGCACTGGTGTTACACTTTTTGCACTGGTATTACACTTTTTGCACTGGTGTTACACTTGAACTGCACTGCTCTCAGCCAATCAGAATCGAGTAATTTTTTCATGTATATTATTAAATACAGTAAAAATTCAGATGAAAAGTATGGCAATCGAACAGAGCCAAAAACTACCATTCATCCATGTTTCATGCTCAGGCAAAATGGTTCCAAAAATGTTTAAAACCAAACTGACAGCAAACAATAATTTGGGTTTATCTTAGTGCAAAAACTTGTGAAGTTTTTCGTTGTTATATCATTATTATTTTCCTTATCTCTATTGTTTTGTCTCCTTTGTTTTCTTTGTTCTATGTCACTCATGAACGTAACAGGTTTTTACACCAAGCATGAGCCAATTATTTTTGATAAACTTTCATGCTCCTGAGAAATAAGGAGAAAATAAAAACACACATCATCAAGCTGCCATATGGGAACCTGAAACATGTCACAGTAGTTTAATATTGTTACAATGCCAACTTTTAGTCCCACTGAAGAGCAATGCAAGTTTTTTTTATAAATGGTGTTAGACAATGGAAGTGTAAGAAGACCATGCCAAAGTCTTAATGCTGCTGCTTGATGAATTGATTACATGAAATAACCCTAGTTATTACACAAAACTAGCATGATAGTAACAATTATACCAGCAGTCCAGTCCAGGTATTACGTGGTACCAACAGAGCTGACCAGGTGGTTTATGAAAAAAACTTGCTTTATTAAAATTATTAGGAGAATTAATATATCTAGATCTATGACCACAAGTTCCTTTAACAGATGCCTCTGTCTCTATCCAAATTAGTTTCCAATAACTTTCTTAAACAAATTACCTTCAATTGCTGCTGGACCTCAAAGACTTTCTTGGGCACAGTGCCGTAAGACCCGTGGTTTGTGACTGGTATGCTATCATCGAGTAAGAACTTTGCCTTTTTTATATTTTTGCCATAAATTGCTTGCTTGTAATCAGGACCAAAGAGGAACCGCAGTATTGCACTTACAGATTTAATAACAGCAGCCCACCAAACAAACAAAATGAAAGTTGCCAACTGGACAAACCTGGTAGAGGAAAAAAGACAAAACATTCTCACAGTTTAATCATTCATGCATTTCCTTCCTAAGATCTCGGCTCACAACACTTAACTAAAAAAATTCAAAAAGATCTGAAGAATCAAGAGTTCAAATTGGAAAAGGGAAAACAGTTTGCAGAGGAACACATCACTTCATGAAATGGTGATAAATCATTCACTTACAGCTAATTATACCCAACAATGATTAGTGCATGCAATTCGCTTGAAAAATATCACAAAACAAAAGCAATTGGAGACTAGGATATTGAGTTCAAAAGCATGAAACGCAATGCAAAGCGATCGAGTGTCAAGTTTTGCGAAAAAGACATACCTTCTCATGAAGCTTCCGTGAAACGAATCACCGTCAATAGCCACCATGATGGCGCAGTTAAGAATTAGTTTAACCGATGGGATTTTGTGGAGTCTACATGTTTGATCTAGCTAGCGTTAACTTGATAAATTAAGATCTTTGTGCAAGTCTTTGCATGCAGCCAACTTTTTTGCTTTCCTTCACACTTTTGATCAACCGCGAATGAATGTAACAACCAATGAACTGCCAACGCTACTTGTGTAACTCAGCATACGGGTCACGTGATCTAGTCGATGTGCGTCATTTTGTTCTTCCCTCTCGATTGTGTTCACGTAGCAGTTTGCAAGGTAGAAAAATCATTCAAATCTGTAGTTATTTCTACCCATCCATGTTTTTGCTTAGCATGATTCGAAAGCACACAGTAGCCTTTTCAAGGTGGCGTGGTTTTCGTGCCCGTGGGATGGAAATTCAACTAAGTCATTTCAATCTTTCTTGTCAAGGCGCCGATTTCCAAAATGGCCGAAGACGGTGATGTGGAAAATGAGTTGTTGGACTACGAAGAAGAGGAGACGGAAACGCCAGCTGAAGCCCAAGCGGCCAAAGACCTAGCAAAGAAGGACGTGAAGGGAACGTACGTTAGTATTCACAGTTCGGGCTTTAGAGATTTCCTCTTGAAACCGGAGCTGTTACGAGCCATTGTCGATTGTGGATTCGAACACCCTTCGGAAGGTGAGGATTGAATCTTGTATGGTTACTGCTTGTAGAGATATCGCACGTTAGTTCTAGCAATTTTGTCTTTGCAAGGTGTTATAAACCATCCTACAGAGTTCAGACTTTATAAACGACATAAATTATCGATTAACAGTATTCCTACTTGGACGAATTTCTTTTGTTTAAAAAAAGAGAACGTTTTTGAAAAGAACTACACAGTGATGCAACAAATTGTATAATTATGTAATATGAGACAACTGTAAGCCATATCATTGTTAGCTTATGTTTCAATTTACACGGCAAAGGCTCTTGAAATTCTGAAAGTTGAATTTTCTGTAGACGTACTTTTTCGTTCTTCTAAAACGAGGCATTTTTGCATGTGCATTAACCTAGGCGATTCAACTGCGCTGCAGCTTGCATCATGAAGCATTGGTTGATACAGAAATCTGGCCACAACTAGGAGTAGAAGTTATATTGACAGCACTAAAAACATTTGTGGGACAAGACTTGTAGTTCCTAGTTGTTAACAAAAAATCATGCGGAAAGATTTCTGCACAGGTCCCTACTTCATTATGCATGCTGTAGCCATACGGTTTCGTTCTCAGAAATGTTTGCATGCACACTTCCCAAGACAATTCAACTACAGCATGCGTAATGAGTAGGGACCTGTGCGGAAATCTTACCAATCATGCTTATTAAGAAACTTCTTTTTTGTCTTACAGTTCAACACGAGTGCATCCCCCAGGCAATTCTCGGAATGGATATAATCTGTCAGGCGAAGAGTGGCATGGGAAAAACAGCAGTGTTTGTGCTGGCTACATTGCAGCAGTTAGAGCAAGTAGATGGTCAAGTCAGTGTGTTGGTTATGTGCCACACACGCGAGTTGGCCTTCCAAATCTCTAAAGAGTATGAAAGGTTTTCTAAATACATGAATAACATCAAAGTTTCAGTGTTTTTTGGCGGAATCAACATCAAGAAGGACCAGCAGACCCTGAAGACCAACTGCCCACACATTGTCGTTGGTACACCAGGAAGGATACTGGCGCTTGCTCGTGAAAAGTGGCTGAATCTGAAGCACATCAAGCACTTCATCCTTGATGAATGTGATAAGATGCTAGAGCAGCTTGGTAAGTTTTTGAAAACCCTCAGATTTTTAATCTGATGTTGTATTTGTGTCATGTGTAAGACAGGTGAAATAATTTGAGTTTGTGGTTTCTTTGTAGTCCACACAAGTTAACTTCCAAGATCATTTTCTTGGACCTCAGCCTCGCTTCCATCAAAATTCCCCCTATGTAAATTCAAAGCTCGCACCATTGCACTACAAGTCACTTTCAGTGTGGTTTGGGAAGAGTGCCATGCAAAGGCATTACTTTTTCGTTTCAAACACTGTTTACACCGTTCAGTCATCTCAGATTTTGGCCAGTGACCACACTTTATCACACTCAAAAAGGGAATTTAGAAAGGGGTCTGTAAAGGGGTTTCTGTTTGGTGGTCCACAGTTAGTACTGTTGCAATCCACGAAAGCTTCCTTTCCTTCTGTTTAATCCTTTTTTTTGCCCTGCAGGAATGCGTAATGTTGTCTCCCCTCAAATACATCAAACATCTGTTTGTGTTCTCACTTCTAGTTGGTGCTTTACTTTCAGATATGCGAAGAGATGTCCAAGAAGTTTTTCGCATGACGCCTCACGAGAAGCAGGTCATGATGTTCAGCGCCACGCTGGCCAAAGAGATCCGACCAGTCTGCAAGAAGTTCATGCAAGATGTAATTATAAGTCCTCCTAAGTTCCATTGTGAAGTCTGTTGTTGAGCGTTCTCTAGCCACAGTTGAAAGAGCTGATTGGAGCTACTGGCAGCTTCTTGTGAGGCTCTGATGGCAGGGTTCGGCACTTCCTGGCAGAAGTAGTTATTGGCTATTGCTTGATTGTGCACCGTTGGCTTGAAATATGGTTCAGTTATCTTCTTTGGTTGCTGAGTAAGGCTTTCTTGCAAGTTGGTAGTTTTAACCTGATGGTTGCCAGTTGTGGTATTGTTAGGTTATTGTGGATGGAGGCAGGTATTTGGCTGGCATACTGATTTGGTTGCTAATTTGGTTTTCTTTTCTGGGTTAGCTTGGTAGTAATGGTTTTTGAGTGAAGGTTTCATAGAGTGATGTGTATTGCTGTTGGTCCTTTTTGGTGCAATGTGTGGTGTTTATTGTTTGGGTTTGTTCTCGTGTCTGGAAGGGCCACCCTCGCCTTGCTCATCACATCCCTGTTTTGGAGTGAAGAAGCATTGGAGGTTCTGAGAGTTCCTCTAAGCATCCAAAGTGTAGTGCTTGATGTTTGCCAAGCGACAAGGAGCCGTGTCCCATGACTTGAGGTCATCTGCCTTGCCGATGTCATCAAGGGGTCCCTGACTCAAGAGCCACGCCCTCCAGGCTGCTACTGTGGACTAGTCAAATGTTTGTTGTGTGTTCTTTGGCCTGTTGTGTTCTTTCCATGCAGGATCTATTTCCTAAATCCTCCTTGGAGAGCAACCAAAAGTTTGGTACACAAGTTACTGAATGCAAAACCATATCACTGTACCACCACTCCCACCCCAGAAAGAGGTGTTCTCTGACATTAGCGAATCATTGCTATAGAATTCCACTGAATCATGATGCAGATATGGCAGTGGTATTCCACAATGCATTTACCAAATTCTTTTGGGTTTTATTGAGGTGGGAATCTAAACTGCTGCATTCAATTGGCATCAAAATGGTAGCGTTTAGTATGGTGTCAAAATAATGCTTTTCATTGTAGTTTGTGGTGATTTTAATGGATGTTAGATTGGTGTAATGCATATTTAAAAGAGTTGGTTGTTTATATAGCAAATGACTACATCTTGTAGACAAATTTGCTGGTGGACAATGTTGTTTTATAAGTTCTTTTTTTCAGATTAAGTTATGTAGGTTTGTTTGTACTTGGTTCAGACTGCCTTTAGTTTGAGTTTAAGGGTGTCCTCCTTGCGTATGATTAGTCCAAGCTATGTGACGTAAGGTCGTGTTGCATCAAAAGTATCGAGGAAATCTTTTGCATAGTTGATTCTTAGCTTCCTGTTTGACGCACTACGATGCATGTAATCTTTCATCACAAATCTTGATCTAGGTCGTATCAAAGGATGTCACCCTTAGTGCTGTGTCCGTTTTCTGGAACTAATCCTTTTCTGTTGAATTCAAGTCATTTTGATTTATTTTTGTTGTAAAATATGCTGCTCTGCTTTTTTCTGACAATAGCCCATGGAGGTTTATGTTGATGACGAGACAAAGCTTACATTACACGGTCTTCAGCAGTATTATGTCAAACTTAAAGACAATGAGAAAAACAGAAAACTTTTTGACTTACTAGATGTACTGGAATTCAACCAGGTATGTTTTACTCTTATTACATGGGTAGCCACTTGAACCGTTTCACTCCTAAAGGTGCCCAAAATGTAAAAAAGGTAAAGTTGCACACAAACCTTACTTAAAGGCCTCACTGCTGGAGCTCATCCTGGTTTCAGTAGCACAAAGTACCTGGGAGTATTGTTACTCTCTGCCTGGATGGGATGCTTGTCCAACTAAGGGTTACTCCCCAACAGTCACATTATTTGTGCCACAGGAGACCCACAGAAGCCACGGGAGGCCTAAACTTTAAAGTGTAAAGCTTAAATCCAACACTGCCAGAGCTTATCCTGGTTTCAGTAGCACAAAGTACCTGGGAGTATTGTTACTGTCCTCCCCCCCCCCCCCTCTCCCCCCCCCCCCCTGATGGAATGCCAGTCCAATGCAGGTTTACTCCCAGCATTACATTGTTGATATCCGTTAACCGTTTGAGTCCCAGTAGTGACCAGCATACAATTGCTCATTACAATATTCACTGTTAATCAGCCATTCAAGTTATGAGAATAACAAAACGTCTCTCCATGAAAGAACTGTATTGATATTTAAATTCTCTTAACTAGGACCATAACAAATATATGAGAACAGTTAGGAGAATATGAATATTGATCTTGATCAGTAGCAGTCAAAATGAATTGTTTTTGCAGGTCATTATTTTTGTCAAGTCAGTTCAGCGATGCAGTGCTCTAGCCCAGCTGCTTGTGGAGCAGAATTTCCCAGCTATTTCTATTCACAGGGGAATGGAACAAGAAGAGAGGTACTGTAGGATTAAAACCATCCCTTAAAGTAAAGTATTTTAATATGGCATAGGATGTCTGAAATGTAAAGGAGTGTTCAAATAATATTATTTATGTTATGTAGGACAGTTTCCTTACTGTTTCTTGGACCACCCACCAGTTTATTTTAGTAACTCGACAGTTCAAAAGACACCATAGAAGAAAACTATGTTGTGTGCTATATTACACTCCATTTTCATTATCTTTTGATTTGGACAAAAATTGCTCAAAAAGTACTCTGAGTTATTCTGCTGTGTTTTTCCAGGAGCTTGATGATATAATCGACACTCAATTAAACTAGCTTGTTTGGTTTGCCCTAGTATTGTCTAAAAGCCATTGTTGGGCGCTGTATACAGTTATTGTTAACTGTTACTTTTACTTACACATCTGTTTATGTTTGCAGGTTGTCACGCTACAAACAGTTTAAAGATTTCTCCAAACGTATGTTGGTAGCTACTAATTTGTTTGGCCGTGGAATGGACATCGAACGAGTGAATATCGTATTTAACTATGACATGCCTGAAGATTCAGACACATACCTTCACAGGGTTTGTACTGATTTTTGCTTCTGTTTTCAAGTTTTCTGGGCCTCAGTCTGGTAGATATCAGGCTGGGTATCATTTTGCTTTAATTTATCCCTTCAAGTCCCATAAGTGACCAGCATCCAATTTCTCATTGCAATATTCACTGTTTATCAACCATTCAGGTTATGAGAATAACGAAAATGATCACCAAAGGGAGTTTTATTGATATTTAAACAAATTCTTCTCTCTAGTACCGTGACAAATATATGAGAACAGTTAGAAGAAAATGTATATGGTATTGATAATTAAGGGTTGAAGGGTTAAAGTCAGCTGAATTTGTGAAAGTTATAAGAATTACTCTCAGTGATAGCTGATGATGACTTCTGCTCAGGTTGTTGAAACATCAGTCAATACCATCACCAAGTTCTTTTTGGAAATACTTGCACCTGGATGATCAAACTCAACAATCATTTACAGTGAGTTTTTTTGTTGCCAGGTTGCCAGAGCAGGACGTTTTGGTACCAAGGGTCTGGCCATTACTTTCGTATCGGATGAAAAGGATGCCAAAATTCTGAATGAAGTCCAGGATAGGTTTGAAGTTAACGTTGGTGAATTGCCAGAAGAAATTGACCTCTCAAGTTACAGTAAGTTGTTGTGATAATAATATACATGAAAAAATTAATCGATTCTGATTGGCTGAGAGCAGTGCAGTTCAAGTGTAACACCAGTGCAAAAAGTGTAACACCAGTGCAAATTACACATCGATTTTCTGGATTATGATATTCTTTATTTTTAAACGAACCGCTTTGAGTTCGTAGCGTTATCAGTTGATCTTCATCAGCCAATCAGTAAATAAAGTGTCAAATCCGCGTCAAATGCTTACTTCCTGTCCGTCCGCAATGAGATCTTCCGCCACTTCCTCCAGTTTAATTTTTTCATGTTTATATTATTAATAAGTAATCATACGGCTTTTCTCGTTCAATTTGGAATTAATTTGTACTTGTGAGTTTTTCAAAAAGCTGAAATTGCACTCGCCGAAGCGGCTCGTGCAATTTCAGCTTTTTGAAAAACTCACTCGTGCAAATTAATTCCAAATTGAACTCGAAACCGTATGATTACCTATACTAATTGTGACAACAGTGCAATTTTTGCATTACACATTGTGGAGGTATTTAAGGTGCCTAGCTCTGCATCATCCGTCTGGTTTTGACAAGGCCCATTTCTTTGTACACGTCTGTGTACTAGTCTAGAGAGTATCATTCTTCTTCTCAAGGAATGTCATTTGTGATATAAAAAGGTTAGAGGAAAAAATGTGTAGGTCATTAAAGGAAAGTCTAAGGCAGAACTGAAATTTCCAGGAGAGGGAAAAACCTATTGCTTGTGGAGCACGGTGTGTTGGGATGTGAAGTCATTTTAACAAATTGACCTCAGTCTTTAGTGGAAGTGTGAGCCTCGGGTGAATGGGTTTTGCTGCCAGTGTTTGAAACGCGTCATGTGTCATTTTAAGGATTCTTAGATTGTAGACCTTGAAAAAATGGGATTGATTTGTTGGTTTGTACTTGCAAAATCAGTAACTCGACCAACAAGTGTTAGAATTAGTTATTTCAACACACTTTTTGCAATTAGTTATTTCAAAACACTTTTTACGTTGGTATTTTTGATGCTTATACATTCAGTCTTCCAGGCATCAAAATTCAAGGTGATTTCACAGAGCTGGACCTATTATATCAAGCCATTCTGTGTTCTCTTTCATCTCTCTTATCTGCCACATTTCTTTTCCTTTTGGAACAGTTGAACAAGTTCGCTGATGTAACCAGTTCTAGAAATTGCAAGTGACACTCTTAGGATGAGAAGAGGACAGTAGAGTGTCTACCGTCATGCACCAGTGACTCCTACCCACTCCACCCTCGTGGTTGTTTTATTGACCTGTAAATGAAGTTGTCTTACAAGACTCTTATTTTCGAGCTACTCTTATTTCGTTTTGTTAATGTGTGTATTTTTACTCGGATTGTATCAATAAAGCTGTACAAAATGTTATCCTTGATAGTGTCAGTAGATATAATGCTGAAGAACAATGCATTTCGTCATCCTTTTTATTTTGTGGCTGGTACCGTGAGCGGCTAGATGACGTGAATCCTGAGTTGTGATTGGCTACTCGAGCTGGCTAGATAGGCCTATCCTGCTTGCTCGGGATTTCCCGCTTTTTCCTGCGAAACAAAACGACTTCTGAGCAACTTTTTTTCAAGAAAAAAAGGTCTTTTCCGGAATTACCAAGCGTCATTTGTTGACTTTTCTTCCCCATGCTCGAAAATAAACCAGTCATTTTTTTATATATATATTTAACATGGTCTAATCTTTAGAACCTATAATAAATCCTTTATTGACTAAGCTTGCTTGATCAGTAAAAAGACAAACAAAGCACTTCGGCAGTGTGCAGCCATTTTGACCTCCCGCTTAGCCAATAACGCACTTAGCTTGGAGTGAGAGGCGCGGGTTATGTCATAGTATACAACTAAATGGAACCATTCCTCCACTTTCCAAACTCAAGCATTTGCCTTTCTTTAGTTAACCTTGCATTAAAACATTTTCTAAAACAATTTGTACTACAAAATTAGAACTTCTGATAAAAAAATTATTGCCAAATGACATGGACGTGTAACTACTAGTTTAAAAACTTTTTCCCTTAAAAACCATCTCCCTTAAACCTTTCACTCCTAAGAGTGACTTTATCGATTTTACTCGCCAAATGGAGACCCCTTGGGAGTGAAAGGGTTAAATATTGCCAGGCAGTGTTGGGAACTGGAGTGGAAAAGGCGGGCTACGCCAACCTCGTTCCCAGGGCTTTTCCCTAGTAGGAAAAATGGCGGACGCCATTTTTCCTACTAGGGAAAAGCCCTGGGAACGAGGTTGGGGGTACGCAAGAGCGCTTGGTTCCTAATCATCGTCCTTAATTACATCTCAACGGCCAGGATATTTGTTAAATCAGTTTCGTTACAATTTCAGCAAGGCTAGCAACTAAGAATCACTGGTATACATTACAGGAAAAAAAAATCCAGCTCTATAAAAAATTTACCGCACAATTTGCTTGAGACTATCACATGATAGAGACTCCCAAATCAACGCTACTTCGCCAGCGCTTTCGGTAGCTTCGGTCCAGCTGGAGTCGCTCATACAGCGTCGGAACTCTCGTTTCGGTGAAGTCCTTCCGTCGGAAATTTTCCTCTGTCTGTCACAGTCCACTACTTCCGATCTTTCCACGACCAATGCACACGTGACTTGATCTCCGATGCCCAGTCCTTTTCGGTTCAGATTATTCCCGACGCTGATCATTCTAGCAGGCTGCGTGCTGGCGCAAAACATAAGACCAGAGACTTCCGTTTCGTAAGGTCGAGCCCAGGCCAGTGGATCTCCCCCGTTTGCATCGAGGATCAAAATAACACCATTTCCGGTTCCTAGCCACACTGCATCATGCGCAATAGTAAAGCAGGTGAAACTCTCTTCAATGGAATGATAACCTATTGAGTGCAGTAGGTTTGCACATTTCAAGTTTAGGAGTTCGTTTTTGCTGGCAGCATCGTACTTCACGAGAGAACCACGATGAAGGAGCCACACGTACACGTGCTGTTCATCCTTCGAAACATCAAGTTTTGTGGAAATGAAGCGAGTGGACTCACACGTTTCTGGCGTGGAAGACTCAGCATGCGAGGGAAGATCGAATGGTTTCGAGTCAGCTTCGCTGATATTTTCGCCTTCACGAAGTTTCCACGTTGTCGTAACCTCAAGCGATGAAGCAGAGCGCGTTGAAAACACGTGAATAGAATCTCTGGTGGCTAACCAAATCTCCTCGGATGTCGCAACAACTGCCAAACTCTTCTCAGAGGAAACTTTCTTGACTTCATATTTTGCAACTGGAGCTTTACTCAGCAAAATTACGTAAAACCCTTCCGCTGTCGCAAGATACAAACTGCTACTATAAACGGAGACATTGTTTAGTGAGATGAAGGGAAGAGGCGAGCCCGCCATGTCAGTGACGTCATTGTTTTCAACGTGGCACAATCTCAATAAAACCTCACCCGCGCTGTTTTGTAGCAAGGCTATCAAAAACTCATCAACAGAGCACGTGAATAGCACGTGCACCGAAGAGTCACTGGACAAGGTGACGTGACCTTTAAATTTCATTTCATTTGTGGAAAAAACGGAAGCAACACAACGCACAGCTGTGCAATAAACGAACCAGAATTCGCATCTTGCACTGACAAATGAAACATGCAAAGGTGCGCGCTGCTCTTTAAAGCAAAATTTCCCCATGAGCAGCTGAAAAAATGGCTGCGTGAGCTGATCACGAGCCTGCACCGCGGTGGGGCGATCGAACGGGGCGTGGCACCAACAGGCGCACATGAGCTGTACCAGGTTGGGAAGCAGGTGTCTAGCTTCGGGTACGTCCTTCCACGAGGGTCTACCCTTCTTGAGCACGTTTTTCTGGATTTTGGCAGAATCCTGAATCATGTGAAAAGCTTTTCTGCGAGTTACCAGGTTATAGAGGAAAATAGCGAAGGAATAGACGTCCACCTCTGGGCCATACCCTCCCCCCAAGGAAGCAAATTCCAGCATTTCTGGCGCGCAGATCACCGTGGGTCCGAAAGTTGACTTGAGGCCGCCAGGGCTGACAAACGCCGTGGTACCAAAATCACTCAACTTTACGTGGACTTCGTCCGCTTCTTGCAGCGAATACAGCAGAATATTCGCAGGCTTTAAATCGCGATGAACTATGCCCAGGTTATGTAGGAAACACAAAGCATCCGCTATCTCACGTCCAATAGAAACGAGAACAATTCTAGGTATACTGATCAGCGGTTCAGCGAATAGCGCACAATCCAAGGAGCCTCGTGCGAGCTCCATAGCTATGCACAGCGGTCTTCGGCTAACGCCAAGCATGGAGACGAGGTTTGGATGATTGACGACTCGCCGAAGAACTGCGAGTTCTTTTCGGACTTCTCTGTACGGGTTTTCGCCCTTAAACACTTTGATAGCTGCGGGATTTCCGCGGCATTCCCCTCGATAGACGACACCGAAGTCCCCTTTTCCAAGTTCCATGTTCTCGTGCTGATTCAACGTGAGATGTTTCTCTTGCAGTAAGAATTCTTCATCAACGTCGCGAAACGCCAAGTCAGGAGCCACGTGTTGTAAAGGAATCGAGACACTTTTTTTGCTGCATTTGAAATGTTCCCCACGTTCATCATCGTGTTCAAATTTTTCTAAGTCGAACGAATGAGAGTCGTCGCCACTTTGTTCGCATACGTGACATGGAACCTTACGCACAACGCTGGCTTTGTTTATGCCCGTAAACCACTCACTTAATAACCCTTCAATGTGCTCTACGATAAAACTCAACGCCTTTTGACCTCTGCAGTCGGGAGACACTTGAATATGCAGATTTGCGCTGCTCGCATCTGGACCGGGGAGACTGGTCACCATAAAAAGCAACGACATGTCTCGAAAGTAGATCCCAGATCTCCAACAAAACAAGCTGCTGTCGAGAAGATCTACGACCACCTTGGACGTAACATCAGAAGATGAGAGTTGTAGAATTTCTTTCATGTTGCAAAGCAAAATAACAATGATTCGACTGAACAGCCCGTGCGGCATTTGAGAAATACTATAAACGCGTTGAATCGGTGTGAAGCTTCGGTTGTTTTCTTCATTGAGAACTGTCACGGGTTTATCCTCGGGTAACTGCGAGGGGATGAGCATTTCTTCGTCTGTCAACGAATAGGCGACTTGGAATCGATTGAGAAGCTGAATGTACTGTTGGGTGTACCTTGAAGGAAAGCCATCTCGCTGCATTAACGCGTGTAAGTCGCCTTTGTTTAGAATGGGTTTCTTATACTCCATGGTGAACGGAACGGTGACGATGTGTGACATTAGGTCACACAACCAACGGGGATCTATGAAATACAGGTCACGCAACAGGCCACTTGAGTCGTTAAAGTGCAGAATAAATCCTAAAAAAAATATTTGATAAACTGTTAATCGGAAGGAGAGTTTTTGGCCCTTTACGTAACTAATACAACTATTATAACTGAAAATGGTTCGAACCCAGGGGCCTTTGTTTATCAATCCTGCGTGACTGGCGTTCGGAGGGGGGAGGGAGGGGAGTTCGAGCGCGAAGCGGAAATCACCCTACCCCCTCCCCAGGGTGTCATGATAACTTCCACTCAGGATGTCGAAGAGCAGCCAACGTTAACAACAGTTCTTCTTAGAACTACTCTCACTTGGACGATCGAACTCGACATATCAAAATACACATTTAGGAAACAGTCCTAAGAAAATACGCGCGCTGATTGGTTAGAATTCATGTTTCTATAACTCGGCGATAGACGTAATGATGACGCGACCAAAAAGAATTTACATTTTGGTCATCAAAGTTAACAAGTTGTTTTCCTTTTTTCGTCGCGGTGTTTTCTAAAAGGAATGGGAAACATGTTCTTCGTGTTTCTATCGAGTTTTAGTATAAATCTAATAGCGTTCTATCACAAATGCCGCGCTCTAATTGGCTACGCTACCCACTATCTATTCTGTGATAGATAGTGAGTAGCGTAATGGCGACCGCTTCTTCACGTTTTCGAAGTGTACGTGAACAAGATTTAGACAGTTTACTGGTCGAGTCTGTTCCAGAAAAAACAAAGTTTTGAACGACTAGTATATTTATACTAAAACAATTAGATTATTCGCTCTCGATTTCTATGCGTGATAGTTGACTCGGGCTGCGCCCTCGTCACCTATCATGCGATAGAAATCTCGAGCTCATAATCTAATTGAAACTCGTGAAAGTTTGGGAGAACTCGAAAAATCTGTGGAAACACTCGCCTGCGGCTCGTGTTCCCACAACATTTCTCGTTCTCCAAAACTTCCACTCGTGTTTCTCTTAAACAATTAGATTATGAGCTCGAGATTTCTATCGCATGATAGTTGACGAGGGCGCAGCCCGAGTCAACTATCACGCATAGAAATCGAGAGCGAATAATCTAATTGTATAAATATAAATCTACTAGTCGTTCAAAACTTTGTCTTTTCTGGAACAGCCTCGACCAGTAAACTGTCTAAATCTTCTTCAAGGACACTTCGAAAACGTGAAGAAGCGGCCGCCATTTTGTTAGCAAGAACACACTGCTACGCTACTCACTATCTATCACAGAATAGATAGTGGGTAGCGTAGCCAATCAGAGCGCGGCATTTGTGATAGAACGCTAGTAGGTTTATACTAAAACTCGATAGACGTAATGATGACGCGACCTTTTTTTCGTCGCGGTTTTTCTAAAACATGTTCTCCGTGTTTCTATCGAGTTCTAGAGACACTCGTGAAAGTTTGTGAGAACTCGAAAAAGCTGTGGAAACAATCGCCTATCGGCTCGTGTTCCCACAGTATTTCTCGTTCACCCAAACTTCCACTCGTGTTTCTATAACTCGATAGAAACACGCTACATGCTTCCTATTTCTTAAATATGTCATCACGTGCTGGCCTTTCCCGAGAACTTCCTTAGGCTTCGTCACACATACGGCAACAAGAATGCGTGAAGAGACCTAGAGCTGCTAGAGGGCTTCTCCTAAGGGGAGAAATTAAATTGTTTGCAATCAGAATGTAACTAATAGCGTACTTTTTTACGTTGTCTCAATTTTTATCGATACACTTTGGAAGCCAATCAGAAAGAAGAACGACGTCGTCCGAGCTCTCCCAATAGGAGTCGAACCTACGTCGTTTTTTATTTCGATTTCGTTTCGTACGCTCTTCTACTGAGCTATTGGAGACTCGTGGGGGCAAGGCTTGGTTTTGTCGTGTTCTTTGGAGAAATTTACGCTAATACAAGAATCATGTGAGATCTAATACCTCTTTCCTCAAGAAACTGCGTGGCTTCCCTAAAGTCATTGGGGTCGTTCGGTCGCCCATTGTCGCTCGGATCACTTCGTATCACGTGACTAAACTCGGTGCGAAGCTGCTGTCGGGTGAGAATCGGAGGTAAATTGCTTTCCAGTCTCTCGCTCCTCATTTCCTGTATCCGTTTAGCCAAAACTGTAAAAGCGTGTGGAACGAGCTCGTCTACAAGACGCACTTCCTTCTCGCCATTACCAGAGCGCTTCATCATCATCTTCACAGCACTGTAGACCTTGTTCTTGAGATGGGCGATGCCTAATAATGGGTGACAATAAAAACGATGGCTAACAACTTATACACCGTTAAGACATAAAGACAAATCATGTCGCCGTATTTACCTGTTACGGGGTGTTTACATGAGAACTTACATGATTACTTGTTTACATGATGACGATTTTACAAGTGGGAGTTGAATTGACTTAAGGTTACTGTAGACCTTCAGGGGTGTCTTCCGAAGAATCATTCGTATACGCGCCGCTTATACTCTAACCACAGAAAAGTATATATCATCGTAAAGCTAATAAAATGTAGAATCAGAAGAAATAATTTTTTTAAAGATTTGATTTAATGGTAAGCGCGCGCTAGCCTTCAAACGCAAAACTGACACTATTTGTTAAACTGAATTACCTGCCTTCCTGCTCGCAAGTGCGACCAAACAAACTGCACAATGTCAATCAGTAGGTGATAGACTACAAAAGGGTGTGAGGCTTTTTCGATATTCCGACTGGTTGCCGAGAAAATCTATTTTGAAGTTGGCGAGTTGAATTGACTTAAACGACGCATGCGCTACCCATTTCAAGACATTAAAAAGCCCATTTGTATACGCAATCAAATGGTTTGGAGTGCAATTTGGAATAAATGAGCACGAGTGAATTTTTCAAAGACTGAAAAAATTGCACTGCCTGTAGGGCGAGTTAAATTTGCTCTCTTTGAAAAATTTACGAGTGCTTATTTAGACAAAATCACACTCGAAATCATTTGATTACTTGTTAGTGATATGCATGCAAAACTTCAATTCCAACTTTCTGCATTAACTGAACTGCTCTCACCCAATCAGAGCGTTGACATTTTTGCATGTATTGACCAAGCGTGAGGTCAAGATGGCTGGATATTGGCTAAGTTCTTTTTTTTGCGTTTTTATGGACCTCGACTTCGTCTCGGTCCATAAACACGGAAAAAAAGAACGAGGCCAACATCCAGCCATCTTGACCGAACAAGCTTGGTCAATAAAGGATTTATTATATGGGATAAAACACCAAAAAATGATCCGTGTACGTGTTTATTTTCAAGGACTGAAAAGGAAGCCCGTTACAAGCAAAAATCAAGTTTTCTCGTTTTCCAGCTCCATCGATACACAAACCACAGGAAATCTTTAACTGTCACGGAAAAACTAAGAAAGAAAATTTTGGTAAACCGGCTTTCGCCTCGGATGAATTTTCCTTGCGGGACAAAGCCCTTATCCCGAGCGGGCAAGATAGCTCCATATTGCCCGCTCGGGTAGCCAATCACAGCGCGAGATTCGGTTCATCTTGCCAGCTCACGGAGCTAGTCATATAATAAGATTACATACCGAATTAAGTGGTCGTTCTTCCTTTAAATGATAACAGAATGAGAGTTTCCCCCCCCCAGCAAGGAAACCGGGGTGAACTCGCTCCAGTGTGACTCGCTCCGTCATGACGTTTTCTGGTGGTATCATGTAGATAAAAACAGAACCACGAGAGAGAACCGGAGTGCCGGACAATTAAGTTAAGGACAATTTTCTTCCCTAAATACCATTCTAGCGACTGGCACGTTAACACTTCTCTGATATCAACTCAAAAGAGTCATTTTGTACTCATTTTTCGCCATTACAGATTATAACATAGCAATTATAACATTTTATAATATGGCTACGTTCTTACGCGCGCTCTGATTGGTCAAAAACCTATGTTTTATCAGAGTATAAAACATAGAAAAAGCGTGTTTTATTGTTTTTCGCCACATTACCTCCACTCGACAATTCTCTAAGAGATGGCGAAAAACATTTTCTTTGAAGAAATTCATGATGGAATTCTCTGCGAAGCAGCAGAAAGTTTTGAAGCTGAGAATAATAAAACAAATAAGGAGGAAGAAGCGAAAAAAGTCGAGAATTCGGTATAAAATGGCGTCGGTTTGTCGATCTGTGTGCTTTGTTGTTTCTACTCGCGGCATGTAAAATCTATATCATAAGGCTTCTTTATTTGTTAAATAACATTTATAACATTCTCAATTCGATAGTTGATTACTGACCAGAACAGTTTGATCCGCAATTCAGGAGCAAATGTGTCGCTTGGCCAGTTTTACTTGAATGAATATTTTCGCGCGGTTAATTGAAGAAATGGTAAACGTGCAGCGTGCAACCATCGCGTTATGGACGCACGCGGGAGGTTGCTAAGCACGAAAAAGGCGTAAGAGATGTTCGAGGCGCAGCCGAGGGGATATACTTCATGCCAGTATGCCACAAAGTCTCCCGCGCCCATCACAATGGTGCGAGAGACAATATGGCATAGTGGGAGGGTTTATACTTCATGCCAGTATGCCATATAGTCTCCCGCACCCATCACAATGGTGCGAGAGACAATATGGCATAGTGGGAGGGTTTATACTTCATGCCAGTATGCCATATAGTCTCCCGCACCCATCACAATGGTGCGGGAGACTATATGGCATAGTAGGAGGGTTTATACTTCATGCCAGTATGCCATATGGTCTCCCGCACCATGGGGATGGGCGCAGGAGACTATATGGCATGCTAGAATGAAGTATAAACCCAGTCGAGAGTATCTCTAGCTTCGTGAGTGCTTAGCAAACCTCCCAAGCGCGTCATTAACTCGCTGGGTTCTCAGCTGCTGCGATTTCCATTTCTTTTATAACGTAAGACTTCACAACATCACAATCTGTCACCATGCAACTCATTGGCAAATAGATCATGCGTATAAGCCAATCATAGCGCGTGCTTTCCCAAAGCTATGTTATAACTGTTTTTGACTTCATGTAAGCAGAACGATTTAATAAAAAAAAAGTCTTATGTTATAAAAGAAATGGTAAACGCAGCAGCTGTGGAGCCATCAAGTTATGGTCGCTCTTGGGATGTTTGCTAAGCAATCAAGAAGCTAGAGATGCTCTCAGTTGCACCTTGAGCATCTCCTACGCTTCTTCCGTGCTCAGCAACCTCCCGCGTGCGTCCATAACTCGATGGTTGCAAGCTGCACGTTTACTATTTCTTCAGTGTCTAAAAAGGTACAAACTCTACCTTTTGGACGGACAGAGGAACAACTGACTTCAACAATATCCACCACAGTCAAGTGCTCATCATTCCGTTCTTGCAGCAATTTCTTAATACAACTGCGCATGTCCTCCACGTAAGATGTTCCATAATCATCTTTGTACTCAGTGACGACATCAAGATGAGTACCAACGATGATTACAATGGATTTGCCTTTCGCGTGGCCCGTGCGAGCAGATATGTTGTTAAGCCAAGAAGACAAATCCTTTATGCCATGCTCTCCGTCAGTGAGGTTCCATACAAGAAGATATAGCGCGAAGGCGGACAAAAAACACATGTGCGTGACGTAGAAATCTTCGTGGCCAGCGAAATCCCAGACCTGGAAGCTCAGTCGATGGTCGGACGCTGACAACAACGGCCACCAAGAATTGCTTGCCTTGAGACCACTGATTTGAATGCCTGTCGTAAAAAGATAATTGTAACAAAGATTCACCATAAACCAAGCGGCTTTTCGCATGAAACTTAGCACGCTTTCTATCTACCCTGGTTGGTTCAGTTCCAGTCAATGTAAAGGCAGCAGTTCCGTGTAGCCGCATTTTTGGCGCGAAAAATTTGCCCGCGCATCCAGCTTTCACGTGAAAGAACCAGTGTATCAAGTAAGGCCTGTTTTCTCGGAAAGGTATTCGAACAAATCTGGTTACTTGTCATCCGGTGAAGCCGGAGGAGTAGTAAGCTGCCGGCACTGCTGAAACCGGTTAAGACCAGTTAAGACTGCCTCTACTAGCAGTTCCGCTCGACCACAGGCAGCCCAGGTTTACTAAGTGAGTCTAGATTGGGCATATAATTCATGGTAGGCCACCATATAGTCACCAGATATAGTGTTTACAGGGGTATACAAGGGTTTACAAAGGTATATCCTTGTAAACCCTTGTATATCCCTGTAAACTGACTATATGGTGGCCCACCATGAATTATATGTCCTAGATTGGTATTAGGTGGACAAAGAGTGTGGTTTTGTCACTAGGACATTAACAAAAAACACCCACTCATTAAAAGAGTCGGTTCATGAAACGAGCTGACAAAGAAAGTTGCAATGAAAGAATATATACGAAAATTTCAACTATGTGCACTGCGGTAGAAAGATATTTAAGTAAATGAAGGATCCTCGCAGTTACGTAAGCAACATAGTCAGTTGCCAAGATAAGAAGTAAAAAATTCACGGGTACAGTACGAACTCAAAATGACCAGTTCCCACTTGACTTGATAGCTGAGTTGGTTAGAGACCAAACAGAGGTAATACGTTCATGTCCTATATTTTGGACCTGTTTTCCAGACCTGTTTGAGTTTTCAATCGATAATTACACGAAAAAGTTTGCAGCAAAAAATCTTATACTTGTACACGTTGTTTCTTACTTGATGCTTGGTTTACATGATTTTTTTTCAGCAAGATATCTTGAAAAGCGGAAGAGTTACAATGTTTTAAACGTTTGGTGTACATAGGACATTAATTTATTACCGGGGAACAGGTTCTGGCAAAATGGCGACAGCAAAGACAGTAAGCGACTTTCATATTTCTCTTGTATTCTGTTCTTTTTAGCAGGTCATCCTTCACTTACATAGCGACTACATTCTTCACGGCTTCTATATTCTACGATTCCTTCTTTGCTAATATTTTGGGTAGTGAATCATGTAAGCCTTTACAAAATATCCCGAGGAGTAGTGAATCATGTAAGCCTTTACAAAATATCCCAAGGGGTAGTGAATCATATAAGCCTTTACAAAATACCCCGAGGGATAGTGAATCATGTAAGCCTTTACAAAATATCCCAAGATCTTCTGATTAACCCCCCCCCCGAGGAGATCTCGGGATATTTTGTAAAGGCTTAACATGATTCACTACCCAATATTTTGACCATTAAGTGTTAAATATGTTCCCATGGGAGGGGCGTTAGTAGTTTTTCTTAAATAATCTTCGTTTGGGGTAGGGGGATTTGTAAACGTCGTTGTTCAAATGCTCTGGGGTTTCCCAGGCCGCTGACAAGTACATAACGCTCGCAACTTTAATCTCTCTTTTGTCCTGTTGTGGTACAACTTACCTTGCCAAATGATTGGATTAAATGAACCCCATTTTTTTGCACACTAAGACGTTTTTTTGGCCCTTGAATGTTTCAAATGGTCACCCTTACCTGTGGTAGCAATATTCTCTTTGTATTTAAAGTCATCATTCAGTCGATGGACAAGCGTAGTCTTTCCTTTTGCCTGCCAGCCTGTTACCATCAATTTAACTTGCGCAAACTTCTTGGACGAGCGCAGTAATACTTGCAGCCAACGGACCAAGTCTTGGGCACTTTTGGCGTGCTTTTGCCATCCAAAGGGGGAAACAATCTACACGTTTAGGAAGAGAAAACAGTGCTTATAAAAAGAGGATTGTAGTACAACAAGTTACATCTTGACCTCTCACCGGAGTAAAGATCATCCAAAGGGGGAAGCAATCTACACGTTTAGGAAGAGAAAACAGTGCTTATAAAAAGAGGATTGTAGTACAACACGTTACATTTTGACCTCTCACAGGAGTAAAGAAGTTAAACTGAAAACAGTTATACATGGGAACATACTTTCACCTGTTTTTAGCCCATAAGACTTGATACGTGCAAGTGCCTCTGAATATCTAGCGCTAACGTAGGGTTAAATTTTAACCCGGGTTTCTTTTTCTCATGTTAAAAAGCATTTTCTCCAATAACTTTCTGTATTTTTTCAGAGCCTACAATCATCAAATTGTATTAAAAAAGAATTATACTGAATGTGCTTGTTACGCTCTCATATCTACATTTAAATTTCGCACTACTAACCCTGGGTTACCTTAACACTGCTTCGAACAACCCGGCCCAGCTTGTCCACATTTAATCGACCAAGTACCATATTTGGAAAACAACAGAAACCGAATTAACCAATCAAACTGGCTTAAGTAGTGTGACGTACTTTCTGGGAAATATTTACCTCTGCTCATTGAAACATGGTGGACAAGTCGTTGTTCCGAATGTAAGTTGTTTACGACGCGCCATGGAGGCGGCGCAATGTCAACAAGCTCGAAGACTGGAGAAAGCAAATTCCAAGTAACGTACTTGGGTAATATTAAATCTGGACAAGCCGTGAACGTGTGTTACACGTTTTAAGTCTCTGGTTTTAACCGATCTGTTTTTAGTCAATGAATTTTCAGTGGCCCGCTACCCACCTTCATCAATCAATCTGTCTGTCTGTCTGTCTGCCTGTCTGTCTGTCTGTCTGTCTATCTGTCTGTCTGTCTGCCTGTCTGTCTATCTATCTGTCTGTCTGTTTGTCTATCTGTCTCTCTGTCTGTCTGTCTATCTATCTATCTATCTATCTATCTATCTATCTGCCTGTCTGTCTCTTTGTCAATCAATGAATCTATGTATCTATCTCTTATGAAGGTGGACAGTGGTCACTGAAAATTCACATGCTATTTACCGGGCGGGAGGTCCGTATGGGAAAAAAACTGTGCCGAGGTCGGCCGTCGGCCTCGGGCCGTACTCAAGACCAAGGGCACAGTTTTTCCCCATGCGGACCGACCTAGACCGGTAAATAACTTATTTATTTTTTCTGTTTGTTTGCTTTTTTTCTGCGTCGTTTCGTTGGGGGTTTCTTCTTCTGGGTAGTAAAATTCACTTTCGCTGTGTACACTCTCGTCTGAATCCATTTTCTTCTAAATTCATATTTTCCTTACATATTTCCACGGGAAGTTGTTTACGAGTAACTGTTGCCTTTGCTTGTAAACTTTCGCAACAATTTCAATTTGCTGCGAATAGCGTGGATAAAAATCCGGACCGTGGTCCGTATCGTAAAAAGCTGGACCGGTTACGAGCGAGCGATTAGCCAATCAGATTCGAGGATTTGGGATTCCGGCCCGCTGACATGCTTCAGAAAAAAATAAATATATGTTATTTACCGGGCGGGAGGTCCGTATGGGAAAAACTGTGCCCGAGGTCTTGAGTACGGCCCGAGGCCGAAGGCCGAGGGCCATACTCAAGACCAAGGGCACAGTTTTTTCTCATACGGACCGACCTAGACCGGTAAATAACTTATTTATTTTTTCTGTTTGTTTGCTTTTTTTGCAACAATTTCAATTTGCCGCGAATAGCGCGGATACAAATCCGGACCGTGGTCCGTATCGTAAAAAGCTGGACCGGTTACGAGCGCGCGATTAGCCAATCAGATTTGAGGATTTGGGAGTCCGGCCCGATGACATGCTTCAGAAAAAAATAAATACCTCTTATTAATCGAGTTCGAGGTCCGTACTGTAAAATACGGACCGAGTTTTTTCCCGTCGATTTATGGACCAAGCGCAAAGCGCGCGGGCCATAAATTGACGGGAAAAAACGAGGATCCGTATTTTACAGTACAGACCGAGAAAACGAGGTTAATAAGATATTTATTATATCTCTGGAGTCATTTTGGCGACCAAAACAAACTTTAGCGGGCCGTACAGTGAAGTACAGCCCGCTAAATTGACCAATCACAACGCGCGTACTAACTGAGAGATATAATAAAATCTTGTTATTCATTTGATGCTGTAAACTGTAAGTGTACACGTATTTGTCTAAACAGAAATAAAGCAAGCTGTGATTTCTGCTCAAATCTGCCGTCTTTACTGACTGCTGCGAGCGACCGGACAAAATATTCGTTATAGCGGGGTAAAATGTGTGTTGGGACCGTCAAAATCTGTTCGTTATGGCAGGAATTTCGTTATAGCGGGGTTCGTTATAGCGAGGTTCGTTTCCACATATTTTACTGTAATTCTGCCGGGCTTTCAGATTTTGTTCGTTATAACAGGGTCTTCGTTATAGCGGGGTACCATGGTATTTCTACGACCAGAAACCCATAAGAGTCAAACTGTGTAACTCACGTTTACGGCTTGTCCAGAGTACTATATTTGGAAACTGCTTGCCCCAGTCTTTGAGCTTGTTGGCTCTGATTGGTTCATTTGCTTTTTGCTGATTTTCCAAATATGGTAGTTGGTAGATGGGAATGTGGACAAGGTAACACAGCGGTCAAACAGTGCGCATGCGTGGCTTTCATTCTCCAAGATGGCGAGTTCTAGCACGTGAATGCGAAAAGTCTATTCTGTTTGGGCAGTGTGATCTGCCTATTTGCCCTTAGAATACTAATGTCAAAAGTATTTACATGTCATGAACATCTCATGAAGCTGCGATGCCTCTACGAAGACGAAGACATCCAACTCTTGAGCGATCATGGCTGGTCCAGTGTCAGTAAGTGGACAATTTTTTTTCTTTTTTTTAAAAAAATGTCTTTTTACCTGGTCTCTCTATACCATGATACTCGTCTGATGTCCGATGGAACTTCTGATGTATGGAACTGTGAACATGGTTTTCTTTTGGTAGTTTACAGTTTACGGAAAATGATCTTTGTGGATATCAAATGTCAATACTAGTATTTCATTCGCGAGTATCACATTCTTATCGACTGTTTGCGACACTCTCGATTCAAATCATCATACGCTGTACGCTTTGCGACTTCTGTCTAGTGTTACGTTAAATAATGAAGTTCGTATTTGTTTAGCCAGGTAAACAAGTGAAGAGATGTCTCGGTAATTATTTTGAATTCTGTAGTTACTGTTGCATGTTAGTTTTAAATAGAATTCAATCAGTACCAGCATAATTGAAAATCAACGAGAGCAAATTGATTAAAACTGATTTCTGATACAAGTTGTTTTGAACTTGATCGTTTCATTCCCTTACCCGTTTTTGCAGACAAAATTTGTCAAAGAGTGTGATATGTGTTCAGGTCTTCCACATGTATCGTAGGCGCTATTGCTGTTGTATTCAAAGTGTGCCTCTTCATCCAACTTACTTCGCCTTTGTTGGAACATTTATACATTCACTCACCTTGAACTGGTCCTTTGTGATAAACTGCATTAAGAGTTGGCTACCAAGGACAAAAGAATTCCTTTCAAGTCAGATATCAGTGGTTTAGAGAAAAATGACATTTCTGGGATTCTTGATTAACTTGTATCTTGACTTTGAAATATTCAATATTGTTTTTATGTTAGTAAAGCTAGGTAAAGCTGATGAAGGTAACACTGCACATTGTAACATTAGGGCTGAGCGACTGCTTACACTCAACCAAAAACTGTTCAATATTTTCCAGACTTGTTGTTCCAACAAGAGCACTATATGGTCCATGGAGATGGCTGTCAAGGAGAATCAGGTGATTTCCTCTTCCCAAGAAGCAGACAGACATATTGTTTATAATCACTACTGCTGCTAAATGGTGTTCCCGCACTAGTTGCTGTAGATAAAAGGCCAGCGATGATTGGGGAACTTCTGGATTTTGAGATGTGAAGTCCACATCCAATGGTTCCTCAACATTCAAGGGGCCGAGTGATGTTAAATGAGAGGCAGCATCTGCTACATTGAAGTTAATTGCTCTACCTCCAGTGACACGTTGATGAATATTATTGCCATGTGTAATGCAGTTGGTGATAATTACACCCCAGACTGGTGAAAGTTGATTTAGCGGTAATGGAATAAAAGCGAAATTAGAAATAATTGCTTTACTTAAGATAATTGCTATGAATGTACATGCATTGGAACCATTTTGGCCATTCAAGGTAGACTGTGAGATATGATTTTCAATGAACCAAAATTTGCCACTTGGAAAATTGATAGTTGTAACTCTGTAAATAGTAGTAGTATTGGTTGCTCTCGCTTGTTGCTGATCTGGAGAAATAGTTTGTGTTGTGTGGATGGTTCTTTGCACAGGCTGTGGAATATTTATTTCTCCCAGCACATTGTCCACATGTGTATACCACTGTTCTGATCCATAGTACTCTGGATCCTGGTTGCTTACTACTGGAATTTTATCATCATCATCTTCACCAATGTTTACATTTTGATCAGACGATGCACTGTTTGAATTGGAGGAGCTGTTTGTGGATGCTAATAGAGAATTATTAAATGTTCTTGCTAAGCTTGCAAGATGGTCACACAATGATTTAAAGCAATTGGGGCACCTATTTTCAGACTGGATTAGACAGGACCTGTGGTAGGTGTGAAAGCAAGGCAGCCGGATGACTTCTTCAGTTTTGGTTTCTACATGACATCTCTTGTAATTTTTTTAGCATTAGTCCTTCAAATGATCTATCTGCAGAGAAAAAAAATACTACCTGAATAAAGAGAAAAAGTACAAAGTAAATGCTGATGATTACAATGTGATTAAGGATCATAATTATTTTTTAATCCTTGTAATAGTGATAAGACTGTTTCAGGTTGTTAGCTAGGTTAAAGGAAATTGAATTTTGGGTTTACCTCGGTGAAAAAACCTGTGAAGTTTTTCTTTGTTTCTTCATTATTATTTTCCTAGTATCTATTGTTTTTTCTCCTTTATTTTCTTTGTTAAGCATCGTTTGTGAACGTAACAGGTTTTTACACTGAGGATGAGCCTGAATTTTTATGTGTGAAAATTTGTTTCTCAGGCACCTTTATAAACTACATGTTCATACAACCGGAAAATGTTTGCAAAATTAAACTCTTATGTTTTCAAAGTATGATTTCTATGACATTAATCACTGTATAAAGAGAGTAGTTTGTTCTTAGAATGTACCTTGGGACCCATTCACATCATTTATAGCGTCAAATATCCCCTCCCAGACACCACTGTCAACTCGCACATTTCCTTCTTCATCCATCATGACACTGCCATACAGGGTCTCAAAAACTTGCCATGTGTTTAAAGCACAGTCCATTCTGTACTCCAACATTCTTATGTTTCTTTCAATACTTGAGAGTATGGTAGTAAACTTCACTGAAGTGGCTGAATTGTTGTTGACACTGTACTGGGCATCCTTTATTGAATCACAGAGCCTGAGAATTGGTGAAGTAGTTGTACAAATCTGAAAACATGGTTAAATAACATGAATATTGTAAAGTAAGCATCAAGAAATAAATGTCGCTCAAGTTGGTTCTTTCAGAGAAACATGAAAGTAAGAACTAATTGATTTTTGTTGTTTATTCCTTTAAAATATTTTTATGTAATATGATTTGACATGATTTCGTTTGTGCTTTAGTGTGTCCCCAATTAGTATGTCAGTGCTAAATACAGTTGACACTCAAGCAAATTTCATTATTATTATTATTATTATTATTAAAGTGTTATTTGTTGAAGATCTTTGCCCCAAACAATCCCATAATAGTTGGAGAAAACTTTTTACCTTTGAAAGTTTGGACCTTGGGGAAGTCTTGCTATCAGCCATGTCAACAGACTGTGAGGATTTGTGCTGCAAGTTAACCCTTTAACCCCTGAGATCAAAATCTTAATTCTTCTAACTGATCTCAAAACATCTTTCATTACATCAATGTGGAGATTTTGATGTTATATCAAAAAAAACCTATGTGAGTTTTCAGATTGCATATTCTCATGAGCTCTACAGTTGCCTTTGTAGTAATATGTTTAAGAGAAGATGCATGTTGGTCAGTCTCAGGGAGTAAAGGGTTAATATAGCATTTTTTTGGTATGTTTATTGTTATAATTACTAAAAGCAAAACCGAGAAATGCTGCAAACCTCAAAAGTCTCGCAAACTTACACATACAACTAAGTAGACAAACAACAAAAACCCCAAAAACAGAATTGTTACCTTTCGTTTTGTTGGCGGAGAGTAATGCTCAGGGACTTTCTCCTTCAATATATTTTCACCTATTTTTCTGCAACGAGTGCACCACTTGTTGCCAGGCTGATAGCAACTGGACGTTTCCTTTCCGAGTTGATCAACAGCTTCAAAGAGTCTTTCAGGCAGAGGAAGAAGTGAGGTCGAATGGCAATGAGACGGGAAGGAGCATCGATTATCGTTCTTGTTCGCTACATTTCGATGAAAAAAACAAAGCGCTGCACCTTGCTTTACCCCTGCTGCCCTTGCCAATCTAACGTTCGTGACAAAAAGCGAGTTGGCATTATCACAAGCATCCCGTGTTGCTCTGGTTTTGCATTTTTTTCGCATGGACCTGGCGTTTTACCGGCAAATCCAATATAGAACAGAATCGCCACTATCGCCAGCGAGAGACCGGGCGACTTCATTCTGCTACCGCGAAAAGTGTAAGCAGAGTTAGACGAGTGTAAACTAGTAAATTATGTAAAACGTATAGGAGAAAAAATTGTGTAACTCTTGACCTTAGACACTCTAAACTTTTCTTAGACACTGCGAAAAACTTTGGTCAGTTGGGCCCAGTCCAAGGCTAAACTCGTTTTGTTTACAAACTTATGCTAATTAAATGCATATTAGCCATATGTCCGGGAGCCCGCTGCGCATGAGCCTGCGTTTGACCGCTGTGTCGGACAAGGTGTGGTTGAAAACATTCAAAGGCAATTACACCATATTTAGTAGAGGAGACTTTAGGAGAGGTTATGAAAGACGGCGAACTTCAGAGACCGATGTCTTTGTTTTGATTTTTGCCTTGTCACGTGACCGCGACAGTGCACATTTTCAAACCATCATGGCGTCCATCGAGTAGTTTCTTGTAAGTTGTGCGATATGTGTTAGATTTCTCCGTAATTTTCATCAGTATATGGTTGTCATTTTGCAAGAAATGTATAATGTCAGGGGCTAATTGCTCAGTATTTGGCTGTGGTTCGTGCACAAGGACGAAGGGAACTGGTATTTGGAAGCTGCCTGTGTCTCCTCTACTAACTATGATTGCGGGTTTCTGCTATAACTGATCACCAAAAAGTGCATAATATTGTTACCTTATCAGCATCAAATGCAAAGTGTTTCAGATTTGTTAAGCACCCCATCTCTTCAGGAAAACTGGTGATTCTCCGATTACGAGTTATATCAAGTGTTTCTAACCACACCATCTCACAGATACACAGGGGGATACCAGTCAACTGGTTATGGCTCAGTTTTAAGGTTGTCAGATGTGCTGTTGCCATGGTTTCAGGAAGACCGCAGAGATGGTTATGAGATAGATACAAGGAGTGTAGCGACTTACTCCAGTTTGAGCGTTCAGGCAGTTCTTCTAATTCATTGGAATCAAGGTAGATGACATTAATAAGAGGCAACTGAAAAAGCATTGCAGGAACACTCCGCAGTCTATTCTTTCGCAAATCCAGCTTGCTAATTCTGGAATAGAAGGGTTTCTCTGGTGGGAGCTGGTACAGCTCCAGCAGCCATGATGGTTCAAGTGTTGGTAGGGCCATGTTCTTCCACTGAACACTGTCAGATTGTCTGGTACAGTTGTGCCAAAGCAAGTATTTTGCAGCATCAGCCTGGTTAGTACTATGAATGGCATACAATATGGGAGCAGCGAGGTCACAACATTTGATGGTCAGCATGTTATTCCTAGAATTGAAAACAAGATTAGCCCAGGAGATATTAGAAAAATTTTGTACATGGTCATTTAATGTTCTGCTGAAGGCACTTTACCTTCGTCTTAGTCTTTAACAAGAATTATTATATCTCTCAGTTAGTACGCGCGCTGTGATTGGTCAATTTAGCGGGCCGTACTTCACTGTACGGCCCGCTAAAATGACTCCAGAGATATAATAAACATCTTATTAACCTCGTTTTCTCGGTCCGTACTGTAAAATACGGATCCTCGTTTTTTCCCATCGAACGCGCTTGGGCCATAAATCGACGGGAAAAAACTCAGTCCGTATTTTACAGTACGGACCTCGAACTCGATTAATAAGAGGTATATATTACATCATAGAAAACCTTTTAATAGATGATAGCGTTATCCAGGGGGGTGGGGGGATTTGGGGCAATGCCATATATGGGCTATATATGTATGTGCCGTTGTGGAGTGTATGAGTTTCATGCAGATTAGTCTGGGATAGGACGTAGAAATCAGAGAGTTTGGGTCTAGAATAGCGCATCATTTTCTAGGAAACTGGTCAATATTATAGGTTGACGATTTTTGTCTTGACTAGGTTCTTGCTGGACTGTGTTGGCATCCTTAATAGTTTCTGGAAACTAGTGACTCTAGAATAGGGAGGAATTTTTGAGAGTTAAGTTTAGTCTGGGTAGCAAAATTAGGCTGAACTAGGTCTTGTATAGGCTAAGTGTTATGTACCGAGTTTAAGATTGTTACATTTTCTTTAGATTTTCTCAAAGACAGTGTTAGTCCTCTTTTGTCCGTCTACCTAGCTTTTATTTGTTTTTCTTTATTACGTCACTTCCTACTGTCAAGTCAACTACATTCTTCGGATGTTTTTAAGGCTCGTGATTTTTTTTGGAGCTCTACTCGTGGGAACTTCATTCTTGGAGCTTTGCGGAGTTGTTTGCCCCTTTTTTGGCAGTTTTTTAGCTATTCTAGGAGCCCTTTCGCTTTACCTCTAACCCACGGAGGCGTCACTGAATGTAAGTTGTCCGTATTTTCATATTTCATTCTTATTCTCCATCTTTTTATTCCTGCTAGCACCACGTGCTATATCCTGTAGTTACATTGTTAGTCCACTTTTTTTACAGTTTTACCTATTTGTGATTGTAACACACTATTAAAGATTGTCATAAAGTTACGACTCTGGTTATTGGCGAACCCTATTATTTACGCTGCCCATTGGGAGAAAATGGGAATGCTACACTTAGGGTTATAGTGTCCCAGCAGCACAGCTCCACACAAACCATTCACCAAGTACCCCAACTTGACCCTACCCTAAAGTTGCCCCACCTTTCTTCTTGTACCTGATTGTTGCAATAACTTCACTGTCCATGGTGATGCCTGTGTTCGCAAAGAAGCCTTCGAACAACTTCGAATTTTGGTCACCTGTTTCACAGTTACACAACAGATATGGAAGTTTACCAAGAAGCTCCAACTTGACAAGAACACAAATTAACATAATTACTGCCAGTCTATAAAGATTCTTCTCCAAAGCCAATGGTAAGTATCCTTGAAGATCAAGACAGTATTCTGGACTCTCCTTGGCAGAAAAACAGAGGATCACAATTGCAGCTTCCTGATTTTGCATATGAATGGCACTGAGAAGTATTTCGCCATAACAATCCGGTGTGACGTCATTGCTAGACAAACCTTCCAACTCTTTTAACAGCTCACTAAAGCATTTTTCATCCTCTACTTTCCTGGCAAGGTCCTTCATTTCTAAAATATATTTGAGAAGAATTACAAAGAGGCATAAAACATAGCTTCCCTTATACAAACTGGTGGTTTAATTCTGAACCAATTTTATTGAGCCTGTATCTTTTAGAAATTTATAATCCTCTGTAACTGTCATTTATTTTAAGAAACTTGACTAAGTTCCTTAAAATAGTTTTGTGATGTACTGAACATTACTATGGCTAGGATGTCTTGGAAGGCTCTAGAACATGTATCTTAGACTACATATATGCAAGTCACATTAGGAGTTAAACTGAGCATTTGACTGACCAGCAATTGGACTGTATATTACTGTATGGAAATTGAAGGGTGAATATTATTGTGTTTACTGCATTGTTTTGGAATGAATACCCTTGCAGAAGGCAGCATGTCTGAGTAGCTAGGGTGATCAATTTGTAGACTGGTCACGCCACGTTTGCTTCCCATCCTGATCACTACCTGCATTTTAATATGCTCATCCCAAATTTCTGGTCAGCCTACCACCATTTGGGCATTCGCAATGAAGTTTCTGTTCTATTTTTAATATTTGTTTCTCCACTTACAGTGCCCCAATTGGCACTTAAATAAAGTGAGTATTGCTGCTGTTCTAACAGTCCAGAGTTCCCTCTGGCCTGCAGACAACCACCCTCAAAGAATTAACTTATAATGGTGTGCATAATATACAGATTTAGCCAAGCCTAAAAGCGGGGCTCCCGTTAGTACTTTCATTTCACTTTAAACTGTAAAAGCATTCTAAAATATTGCGAAGGAATTCGCACACGTTTTTAACTATAGTTAAGTGTCGAGGTCGGTTAACTTGCTATGATTTTTGTCTAAACTTTCGTCTGCGATAAGTACGGTCTTTCTACCTACAAAGTCATGGAGTATATTCTACAAAAAACACAAATTATCAATGTACTGTATTCTATTCCTGATGAAATTAACCATTCTATTTGCGTAAATGTATTTAAAAGATTTGTACACGCTACTGGGAAATGCAGGACACAACTCTTGTCATTTTCGTGTTAAAACGAACACCTCGGTAAAATAAATGTTTACTCCAAGCAGGGTGCAAAGAAAATTAATTTTACAGATTGCCCTTCGGGCAAGCTGTAACCAACATCTACCAGCCCGAAAAACATTTTTCACGAGAATGAAAAAATAATTATTAATTATTCTTTTCTTAATTACATTGTAAGTTTAAAAAATTACTGCCTTCATTTATTCACTACAATCAGCTGTAGTTACTTAACAAAAGAAATAAATAACCGTAAAAGTGTGAACTATAAGTAGACCTGGTCCAACGCAACACGTGAATGACTAACATACATTTGAGACATTTTACAATTTAGAAGAACATTTGTTAAGAAAACAACGGCGTTGAAACCAAAGTTATCAATCGACACACTAAATGACAACGTCGACAACGCGAAAAGCTGCCAGTGAAAGCGCTACATTCTGCAATTTGCCGCCAAGAGAAAATTCCCGCGGGAGTATTTCTTAGCCGTCGACAGGGGAGATGTTTATATGATTAAAGGAAATAAAAATTTGAAATCTTTCATCAGTTTGCTTCTTATTCAAAAGTAGTGCATTCAGAAGATCATTTTTCTGAAGAAGGTTTGTTTAGAAGTCGGTTTTCCAAGTCAAGTGTCAAGTTAAAGGGAAAGTGGAAAGTGCGAGTGCTGAGTCACGCATCAGTGAGCAAATATTATGCAGACAAAACTTATGCAAATTTGTGGTCCATAGCACGGAGTCTTTCCACTTCTCGGCTTTCTTCGCTACAATTTTGTCTGTTTTCCACAACACGGAGTCTTTCCGCTTCTCGGCTTTCTTCGCTACAATTTTGCCTGTTTTCCACAGCACGGAGTCTTTCTGCTTCTCGGCTTTCTTCGCTAAAATTTTGTCTGTTTTCCACAGCACGAAGTCTTTCCGCTTCTCGGCATTCTTCGCTACAATTTTGTCTGTTTTCCACAGCACGGAATCCTTCCGCTTCTCGGCGTTCTTCGTTAACATTTTGTCTATTTTCTCGAGCCCGGACTCTTTCTGCTTGTCGGCGTTCTTCGCTATAATTTCGTCTCCTTTCTCTTTCCCGAGCGCGCCTTCTTTGGCGATCTACTTCGCTCATTCTTCCTCAGTTAATTCTTGCTCTCTTTCCCGTTGCTCTTCACCTGAACCCTGTGTTCTGCAAATTATATTTTCTCTGCTATTGTTTGTTGACATAGCAATAGAAATTGTTTCGTTTATCCTTTAGTAAAACTTTAACAGTGTAGAGTAGTAATATTGTCTCAAAAAGACAATGAACTGAAAATTTCTTTTTCAGTCGTCAACGCAATTTCCCGCCAAAAATATGCGGGCTACCAGAACAGCTTCCAAATAAATCACGTCACCTCGATGAGTTGACACATGAGCCCACAATATGGTCATGTGATGCTGGTCAGTGGCTATCCCGTTTTGACAGCTGTCAATTGACCATATTGTGAATGTCCAATATAAAAGATGTGGATTTGCCAAGACAAGCCTGAGATACCCCTCCCTTCCTTTTGATAGTCTCCCCTACCCTACCCGTACAATCTGTAGACGCGTGCGTACGTACGTACGGACGGACGGACGTACGTACGCTCGGTCAGTCACGTGACAACCAAAAGAAAAGAGGTTGACCATATTCCATGAGTATGGGGCTCTGCTCCACGCGCGCTTTGCGCGCGGGAGCCCCGCTAAAAACAAGTTGGATCACAGTTAAGCTTACTTTTCTCCATACCTGCACTTTTCAAAAGTCTTTTCACTGAGGTACTTTTATACTGCTTGGCTACCTCATATGGTGTCAGATGCTGAACTTTGCTCTTCAACTGTACCTTTATGTTAGGAGCATTTAGCAGCACTCTTGCACAATCTGTGTGATTTTTAGCTGCCACCAAATGAAGAGCTGTCTCTCCCCTGGTGTCACAAGCATTTACATCTGCACCATAGTTTAGCAGTAACTCGACAATGTGGGAGTTTCCTGCATTTGCAGCAACGAGAAGAGGGGAATCCCCACAGCCATACCTCTTCTTCTCAAGAACTGCTCTTCCTTCTGCCTGTAGAATTTCTTCAACCCTTTTGTAATTGCCTTCCTTGCAAAAATGATGCAGACTGCGTGGGGTTTTGTGCAAGCTGGGTAAAGAGATCAGTATAAACCAAATACCATCACTTTAAATTGCACAACCATATATTCATCCCCAATATCTAACCATTCTCTCTTTATCTGCCATGTTCCTTGTATAAGATAAGGATTACCCACTTGATTTTTTAACAGCTTAGCATTAGGACTAAACTAATTTGTTGTTTTTACTGAATGATAAATGTGCACTGCAGTCACAGGTAAATATTTCACAATTGACCAAGAAAGTTGAGTGTAGCCAGAGGTGAATCACCCTGGTGCAATACAATATATTGAAACAAAGTGTCTGACCAACACTTTCATAATAAAAGTAATGATCATAATATTAATAATAATAATAAAATCATTATACTATTATTATAATTATTATAGTTATTATTATAATAACTATTATTGTTATAATTTATTGTTACTATTATTACCATTATTATTAAAATATATGTCAAAGTTAAGCAACTTTAGCTGCAAAATCCCCAATAGCATTACCACAGTTGATGTTGTTTTAGGATGTTGTTATTTGTGGGTAGAAGGGAGAAACCATCTTGTCTGGCCCCCTGCACCACACTGGTAAGTTGGCGTGTTAATGCAAAAAGTTACTAATGGTTCAATTTTCCCTGCTACCATCCCCTGGGAAATCCCCGGGACAAGTCCATCCTTTCGGGCATGGGTGTGGGGAATTATCTAAGGCAGGTCTGCCCCGGGGTGGGGGGTGGGGCGAATTGAAAATAATTCCTCTTTGAATAAATAACTCCTCAAAAACTGAATGAGTTTTTCATTTCAAACTTTCCAGTATATATTTTTTAAAGACATTCTGCGATCGTTGTTCCGGGTGTGGAGAATTGTCCCTTTCAGCTTGCCCGGGGATGGGAAATAGACTGCAAAAAAAAAAATTAAAAAAATAAGAAAAATTGCAAATGCCACGGGGGGGGGGGGGGGGGAAATTGTAAAAAAAAAATTGAACCATGTAGAAACTGCGAGCTGCGATGAAAAGGCCAAAGAGATGTTAGCATGCCTATCAAACATGGCCAATTTCCTATCTTTATAAAGTATGCGCTTGCTTTTTCTTTCATACAAATAGGCCAAAATGATAAGAAGTTATAACCAAACTAGACAAAGTAGCAAGGAATTTTTGACTTCCTGTTAACAGAGTGAAACCGGCGGAAGTAAGTTGCCGAGTGAGGCCGGAGAAATGAACGACTGACACGGCTTAATTAAGAAATATCAACATCAAGACAAGAAATCCTTCTTCCTAAAGATGTAAGCGTTTGAAAAGCTCATGCACCGTTGCTGGTGTTTGTCTCATGCACCAAATACTACGTAAACAACGGAACAGTACCTCATTAGCGCGACACTGTACTGACACAGCTGAACTTCAAAGAATGAATTACAAAGGCAAGTCCTTCGGAACTGATTCCAAGTGCTGATCAAGGACGGGCGAATGAATGGAAAGTTCAAAACAATAAGCCACTTGCATTATTGTCAGCCCACAGAGACATCCTCAAATGTTTGGAAATGCGGTAAACTGTGCATTTTGTTGCAAGTGCATTGCCTGATTTGGTCAGTCACAGGAACAGTGGACCTTGTACCTTCATCCGGTCTCGCCCAGGCCCACCCTCATTTACTGAACACGTGAAACGAAGGAAGAAGTTCGCGCAGCATCTAACCATATGCTTGGTCGTAGGTTCGTTTCGGCGCTTCCACTGACAGCTACAATCATGCCGAAGAGAACGTATGATGTAAGAAAACCTTTCGTAGTAGCTTTTTTAAGTATTGTCATGACCAAACAACTGGATATTTTGGCTCACGAAAAGGGATATTTGTACCACAATCTTGCAAATGTAGATATGCCTAGCGCGTGGAGGCTTGTACAACATTTGTTCTGTCGAAGTACATGTTTCTTGTTCGCTATTCTAAGCCATAACATATATATATTATTATTTTTCTGGATTCAGAAGCTAATATTTGGTCTTTTGATTGTCACAGGATGCTGTGAAAAGTTTGAATACGCTCCAAACCAATGCTCAGGTGTTGCAGCAATTGCGTCTCACTCGGGGCCGCAACGCGAAGAATACTTTACCAGCAATGCGACATTTCGCGGAACGTGCTGGCGTTAAGGTAAGTAGACGTCCCAAGTTCGCATGTAAGTGTTTACCCGTATAAATATTGGAAGACGGCAAGAGAAAATTTGGCTAGGTTTGTGCATGTTTTGAATTGCATTTGGCTTGCACATGTGACGTAATTTTACATGGCGTGACGACGGCTGTGCAGAAATAGGCAGAATCAAGCGCATTTCTTTATTTTAATCTTTAATTGTCATAATTGCCATTAGTATGTACTGTAATCTGGCAATGGTTGGTGTGACAATGTTGCCTTACAACATATATCTATATATACATATAAATATAGAATAGCTATGTCCTGGGCACCAGTCCGCCCTAAGGTCCCGTATGCCAGTGTTTTCACTTGTCGTCTGCTCTGAGATACAGGAACTATTAAACGTTGTGTTAAGCAGATCTTCGGTGTCCTTTGTCACTTGCACGGCACAGACAACGACACAGTTGGTAAACACCAACCCAAAATCCTTCACAACACCGGGAACTACGTCCCCTACTCTTTACGATCAGTGTGCGGGTTCTTTAACGGGTAAGGTTTCCGCACAGGTCCCTACTTCATTATGCATGCTGTAGTTGAATTGTCTTGGGAAGTGCGCGTGCAAACATTTCTTGTTTTCTGAGAACGAAACCGTACGGCTACAGCATGCATAATGAAGTAGGGACCCGTGAGGAAATCTTACCCTTTAACGTCCCACTAAGTTGCGAGGGGGGGGGTAAGGGTTTGCGGTGATGCGGTTTTGCGTTATTTTTGGTGCGGTTTTGCGGTAATTTTCATTTTAACTCGCAGTATTGCGGTTTCAAAACACTGAGTGGTTCGCGGTTATTACAACCTTTAAGTTGCGGTTTTTGGTGAAAAGAAAATGTCTGCGGTGATAACACTCTTTTGAACGGTCAGCAGGTGGTTGGCATCTGGTTGTTTTGCAAGCGCAAGCCAACTGTGTTATTTTACAAGGCATCAGGGTTCATTATAGCAGTTTGTGGTTTGCAATCACAGCCTTTTCCAGTTAATACTTAATGTGATTAACCTTTTTGGCCGTTTTGGCCAATGATGCTTCGATGATGCTATGTTTAACGTCAGCTTCATATTGTGGCCTCCATGTATGTGCGGTTTCAGTATTTGGGGAAAAAATCCAATGCGGTTTCCGGTTTTTTGGCGTATTTCTGTGTGGTTTTGCGGTTTTCGGACCCCCCTTACGACCCCCTCAGTTATCATGAACAAGGGGTTTTGAGGCGGGGCCTACAGTTTGTCGTCCTTATCCGAGAAGACTAGAAAGCCCAACCATATGCAGATGTCATTACAAAGTCAGCACTTTCTCCTCAGTTGTTTTTAGGACTCTGAGTGTTGTTCCGGCTGGGGTTTGAACCCGCAACCGGTGCTCTACCAACTGAGTTATAGAGCTGTTTTACAAATACCAGATAATCTTTTACAGTCTATTTTCCTTTAATTTTTAGATGGACAATTTAGACAAACTATCAATCATACATGTCAGTGGTACCAAAGGGAAGGTAAGGGACTAAGTAACTGCAGAATACCCTGCCACTCTAAGTGGTACCTGTGAAAATTATGGCTACGTGGCTGCGCAGCTACGGATGTACAAGTTTACGTGGCTATGGAGCTACAAGGTTACGTGGCTACGGAGCTACACATGAATATGTAGTGCGCTTGTTTCGGTAAAATTTTTTCACAGGTCCCTACTTCATTATGCATGCTGTAGTTGAATTGTCTTGGGAAGTGCGCGTGCAAACATTTCTTAGAACGAAACCGTACAGCTACAGCATGCATAATGAAGTAGGGACCTGTGAGGAAAATCTTACCAAAATAGTAATAATAATAATAATAATGATAGTAATAATAATAAATGATAATAATAATAATAGTGATAAAATAATATAATTGATAAATTATTACAATATCTTTTATTAACAATTTTTTTAATCATTCATTATTTATCTCAATCATCTGCTTAAGGGATCAACTTGTGCATTCTGTGAGAGCCTTCTTCGTCACAAGGGCTTCAAAACAGGATTCTATAGGTAGCCTTGCCTTTAATAGTATGATCATTGTCTTTAAACTTTGTGTATCATTGTAATTTGTGTATCACCCTTTTATTCTTATGATCTAAATATGGGTACATTATCCCTGCAGTAAATTTCCAAAGGAGCAGGACATCCATTGTTAGAATGTGTGGCTATAGATATCCATATCACCCCATAACTCATAATGATTACGCATGTTGTATCTGTATTGGATATGGTAATGCATATGTAAATATTTTGTGTTTTTGAAGTGTGAAACAGTACATGTGGCTACAGCAGGGTTCGTGCTACTCCTTAAACTCCCTAAAAACTCCTTAGATTTGATTTACGTTCTAAAGGGCGCTTAAAAACTCCTTAAAGTTACAAAATTCAGCAAAAACTCCTTAAGAACTCCTTATTTCCTGTTAAGGAACAGGTTGTTGTTCGTCGTGGAAAATGTGATTATAATATAAATTGTTCATTTGTCACATGATGTGGTCACTGGATGTTGATCGCGACGTTTCGACTGCTCACTGCTAGTCTTCTTCAGGCGATGGGGTCCTTATTGCTTGTCTAACAATCTTCAGACTAGAGTATTGCAAAAGCATAGCACCATAAAAACCATGAAATGCGAATTACCTCCGCAAATACACATCATAAACTGACAAAAAATATGAAAGTCATTGCGTCTTTTATTAGTCAGGCATTCCTGTTCCAGTTCTATTGGTCCTGGGAACTTTTTCAAAGAAACAAACAAACAAAATACTCCTTAAAAATTGTATTTTGGTCCTTAAAAACTCCTTAAAAAGTCCTTAAATTCTGTTTACTCACCCCAGCACGAACCCTGTACAGAATGCGTAGTGAAGTATGAGGTGTATCAGTGATTTATGGAAATCTAGGTGGATGTGTGAAATTCCTAATTTGAGGTGTGGACATTAGCTTGCAAAATTTGTTGTTTGTTTGAGTTGCTAAAAACATCCTTCCAAATCACTGTTTGCAAAAGAGCAGTCCAAATTATGCTTTTGAAGGGGAAGTTTGGTGAGCATAGCAAACATTTTAATAGAATTGGCAATACATTAAAGTATGGCTTACAAAATTGACCAATCAAATCACATTACTAACTGAGAGCTATACAGACAATATTACATGACAACATATTTTAACTTGAAGTGGTGTGAACAATGTTTTGAGTGAAATTACAATAATTGTGTAATAATGACTGCTGTTTAGCAATTATTACTGAAACTAATATCAATTAAGAGATTTTATTTGAAGGTTTCAAAAGAACCCTGACATGCAAAGGTTTTTCAGCCCTTTAGCATCTAGTCAAACTATATAACACTAAGTTTCATGTCCTTGATGAACACTATTCAGTGAAAAGCCTAGGCCATGATGTCATTGATCTCACGTTGATATATTTACCCTTTCACTCCCAGTTGCAATCAATATACAAACTTTTCGTTTCAATATCAAACAGTACAAAGAAAATAATTGGTGAAAATTGGGCACACGATCAACCTGAGGTTAATGAGTTGATCTAACATCAAATTCTCGCAACTGGGAAATAAGGAAGTGTATGGAACTCGTTCAAGAGAATTGCTGCTCAGATCTTGGAGATGAAAGGGTTGATAATAAGAATGACACATCTTGGTATGATCCAGATCCGGATTTTTGATCTGAGATTTGGCAGATCATGCAGCATCAAAGCAAATCTATGTATCTGTTGTGGTTCAATTTTATCCGTGGTTTAAAGTTTATTTTCCTTTGTTTCAAACTCATTATCATACATTACAGTACCAGAAAACAAAGGAAAATAAAATTTGAACCAATGAAAAAATTGAACTACAACATATCCACTCTGGACAAGGATTCATCGGTTCCTTTGAAGCACCTTGATCAGAGTGAGCAATCTTGGAAAACAAATCCCATTCCAGATCATACCAAAAGAATGAACCCATAGTTTTGCAAAAAGTCTATATTCTCCTGATTTTGCCACCTGTAGCTCGCCACATTTAATGGAAGTCAGGGAAAGGATAAGAATTAATGGGAGACCCCTGAGTAAAGACAAGTTTGCGAAGTATTTTTTCGACTGCTGGGATAACCTCTTAAATAATGCTGATGTAAGTACATATGAAACTGTCTTCGTTTGATTTTTGGGTAAGTCATGGTAAATTGCACTCCCTGTTTCAATATCCCCTTTTGCATTTTAATGAATTGAACTTATTTTGTATAGCAGCTGAATTTTGTTTACTTTAAAAGTGTAAATCCTCTATAAAGCCCCCTTGGTGGACTATTTGTTTAGGGTGTATTTGGTGGGTGGCTTATCAGAAGGTGGCTTACCGATTTAGTGAACTGTGGCCTTACAGGGATGTTCTTTATTCAAAAATCTCAGTCTTGAGGAACATGTTATCTTCACATTTGAGGAGAGTGCATTGCTATAGTAACATGATAAATTACGTCTTATAATGCTAATTAACTGTGAAATGGTTTGATATTTTATGGGTGTTGACATTGTAAAATAATAGAACATCACATGGCTGCTTGGAGATACATAAGTTTTTCTTCACTGTTTGAAACTATTTCCCTTGTTTGCTGTGCTCACTTTTGCTGCAGACTTTGTTTCACTATTCAGGGGTTTCAATAAGTTCTAAAGTAGATGGCTGGCCATATTAAAGTAGGCAGCTGTAACAGGTGAGAAATTCTGTGACTCAAGAAACTCAAGGGACCAAAAAGAAATTTAATGTTAGAAAGTAGGCGGCGATGATTTGGGAAGTAGGTGGCGAAATTCGCCAGTTGCCGGCTTCTATTGAAACCCCTGACTATTGATATTATACATGCAAAAAATTTTGGCACACTTTTTGGTCAAGGGCACGTTAATTAATCCCAAACAGTGCAGAAAGTTGAAATTGGGTGCAGAAATTTTTGCATGCATATTATTAACAAGTAATCGAATGATTTTTAAGTGCAATTTTGTATAAGTAAGCACTTGTAAATTTTTTTAAAGACCACAAATTGCACCTCTCCTACGGGCTTCTTTTCAGTCTTGGAAAAATTCACTCCAAACCATTTACATTTACATTTTAGACCAATTTGATTATCTATACAAATATTAAAATTATTGTTTTGTAAGAATACTAAATTGATACTGGTCTGGACATTCTGTTTTTACAGGAGGAAGGAAATAACACCATGCCAGCATATTTTAGGTTCTTAACCCTGGTGTCATTTCATGTTTTTCTACAGGAAAAGGTTAGTGTAAATTCTGTTTGGCTGACTGGTTGTAGGGTTTGGTAGAATTCTTCATTCTTGTTCATTGTTGTTGCCTATGGTCTTGATTTTTTTAAATTTTCCTGTTTGATTTCCATACATTTCCATTGTTGTGATAGTCATGCGAAAATTTGAACAAGCTGATTGGCTGAGAACAATGTCAGTTAATCCCAAACAGTGCAGAAAGCTGAAATTGAACCCCTAAAAGTTGAAAGTTCAAAATGCTCATGTGACATTTGGTACTTCATTGTTATCAATATAAATATAATAAATAGTATGTTTTATTATATAGATACGAGTGTTTTACTGGAAAATATACCACTCGTAAAATTCATAAAAATTACATCTGGGACCCAAGTGGTTTATTTTCCATAATCTCACATGTGAGTTATCGATGACGTAATTTGTTAATAATTTCTTTTTGTCTATGTAATAAGAAGAACATTACACAGCAGCTTGAAGATATGAATTTTATTTTCTCGTGGCAAAAACAATATTTTACTCACTCACTGCGCTCGTTCGTAAAATATTGTTTCGCCACTCGAAAATAAAATTCATATCTTCGCGCCACCATGCAATATCCTCTATATAATTACATGGAAACTTGGAGAAATGAAGTTTCCTTACTCATGTTAAGAAATATTTCAGCACATTAATGTAGAAATTTCATACCTCTGCACAGCCATATAATATCCTCTATATAACAGCTAAGAGTGAAAGAGAAACCTTGTATTTCATTGTAGGTAGATGTTGCTGTTGTTGAAGTTGGTGTTGGAGGTGCTTATGATTGCACAAACATCGTTAGGTAATGTCAAACATTTAGAAATACCGATAAATTACCTTTCCAATCCTTTCATATCAGTTTTACCAGCTTTCAAGTTCAATGGCAGTGCACTACAGCAGATGTGAAATTTTTGGTTATGAGTTAATTGGAGTTCAGTTTCTTGTCTATTAACCAGCATACAACCCAACTGAGCGTACAGTGTGTCCAAAAACGTACACCAATGCTATGCCAATATGTTGCAATACGCTATTGCATATTCAATTAGCTAATGATTCTTTAGATGGTTATTCCCAATACGGAACATTCTTTGTTCATCTTCAATTAGCTAAGATTGCGCAAAAAAAAATTATTATTCATGGTGCAGTGTGACTTTGTAGAGAGAACCGTTAGGACGTTGAATAAACTTCGCTCGTAAAAAGTTGTCATGTCGGGCTATTTCTTCATGGTGGAAACAGAGAGTACATGAAGAAGCACAGTATCAGGCCTTAAACCTCATATCTTCTGATAGGATGACAGACATGGGCCCACCATTACATTACAGTCAAACCATGATTATCTGGACATGGATTATCAGGACTTTTTGTGGCTCTTGGCTTGGAGCCAGTAATGCACTGTCAGCAAGTCCTGTTTTTGGAAGTGCAAAGTATGACTGACAGCATTCCGAAATGGCTGGAGGTTTTGTCCAGTTCTTTTTTGCCACTGTTTACAAGTGAAAATAGCATGTTTGAGAAAAAATGTTTCTTACAGTTCTGAATTGTTAGGATTTCAGCAAATATGAGTATTCCGAGTGAAAACTAGCAATGTTTACAATCAATATGCCTTCTATGAACCAATGGTGATTCAACACGCCCTGTATTTGGTGAAACTGCTGACTGAATGTAAATTGAAAATTTATGAGTCAAATTTACATTTCTAGCAGATATACGTGAATATGTTATTGTTCAAATTATCATGAAAGTTATATAGTTTATATTTCTACCTTTATACCTTAATATGTTATTGCTTAAATTTATTATGAGAATTGAAGACAACTTTGTTACCTAACTTTATACTGTAATATATTATCATTCAAATTATTATGAAAATGAATGACAGGTTAAAAGATTTGAGTTTTCGTATCATAAGATCCTGTCATTCAGATAATTATGGAATTAAGCACACCAATGTTAACTTGTAATCTATCAATTTAATATTTGTTAGGGTCCATCATTTTCAAACAAAGAAATATACATCCTTTGACATGTCTTTTCTCAATGCCTTTATACCAGTACCAGTAACCACATGTTCTTCTAGAGGACTTTTATTAATTACCCAGACATGTTTCTCTGGTCCTGTGTTTTCTTTTTTCTGTAAAAGTTGTGATGTTGGAGTATTTATCCAAGTCGGTCAGCATGGAGCAGTAGGTTAAAAAATGTAAAACTTGTCACAGCATAACACTCATGCATTTGAGTATGATTTATTCACTATTAATTTCTTTTTCTTGTCTCCATTGTGTACATTTGTGTCTCATTACTACTCATATTTTTGGGTGCATTCCTTTGGTATGATCCTTCTCCAGAGTGGATTCATCGGTTCCTTTTATGTGCCATGATCCATGTGATCTCGGATCACAAATCCAAATCTAGGTCATATCAAAGGAACGCATCCTTTATTATCTGGACTTTTGGCCCAAGGCCCTATGCATCTGGAAAATCAAGGTTCGAATGCACAGTGCTTTCACTCAGGCTGCAGTATATCTAGGCAGTGTGCCTCTCTACAGCCATTCTCGTAACAGCTCCTATTCCAGTATTGCTTTGCCCAGTAGTATGCAGTTTATTCTCTATTAAGCGGCTACCTTTGCTGCAAGAAAAAGTGGTTGCCTAGTGGAATTGGTAGCTTAATAGAAAAGTAAAAAAAATAAGCCAAAACTAGTGTGTATCCACTGATTTTTGCCATTTAGTTATTACCTTACCAATTAAAGTGAAGCGAATATACAGTTCCACTGAGAAAAACGTTAACTTATATTGTTATTCCATGGCTTAGGGAAAAGATTTGAAACACTGGTGTATTTTATATGGAATAGAAATTTGTAGCATACATTGCTGAGTTTTAATGCGATGTGACCATGTTCTTACAGTGTTCTCCCAGTCGTGTTCAATATTTGTCAGCACTATCTAAAAAAAAAATGAACTTTGTAACATTTGAGTAACACAAGGTGTTTGTGTATTGACATTAATTGATCATCGCAGTTATGTACACAACTTAAGCAGCTGTGAAATGAAAGCCTGAAAAAAAAAAACTCAGGCCTGAACGAGATTCGAACCCATGACCTCTGCGATACTGGAGCAGTGCTCTACCAACTGAGCTATCAAGCCAACTGGGAGCTGGTCATATTGTGAGTGCGTAATAAACAAGGTGTTTGGGTGGTCACTTACCAGAAATACAAAACAAAAGGATTTGTCAAATTTCAGGCCTCAAAAGTCGTTGCCTACACTTAAGAAATTTGAGAAGTGGCCACTTGAGAGAGTTTTTGATACAGTGTTTGACTGAGAAGCGAAATGGTTCTTTATAAGGTGGTCACTTAAGAGAAGTTGTTGCTTAATAGAGTGGCTGTTAAGAGAGAGTTGACTGTAGACACATTCCCTCAAAAGGCACTCTATGACGTATGCTGATAAAGGGAAAAAATTTGCAAAATACATAGTGGGAGCAGTTAGGAAGATTTGAAGGGACAGCATCATTGAAGGGGAGAATGGTGGGTTTAAACTAACCGTACCGAGGTAAATTGAAAGAGGATGAAATTGCCAGCTGCAAGCGCTTAAAAAGGATGGTAAATCCACTGTGGCATAGTGCCCTTAAAGAAGAGGATGACATCAGAATCGCACATAACCAGTATTATTTTTTTCTGAAGCATCTCAGCGGGCCGGAATCCCAAATTCTCGAATCTGATTGGCTAATCACGCGCTCGTAACCGGTCCAGCTTTTTACGATACTGACCACGGTCCGGATTTTTATCCGCGCTATTCGCGGCAAATTGAGAAAAAAAATTAAAAAGAAAAAATAAATAAGTTATTTACTGGTCTAGGTCGGTTAGTATGGAAAAAAACTGTGCCCTTGGTCTTGAGTACGGCCCGAACTCAAGACCTCGGGCACAGTTTTTTCCCATACGGACCTCCCGCCCGGTAAATAACATATATGTCTTCCTTGCTGTTAGGAAACCAGTTGTTTGTGGAGTGACATCGCTTGGTATGGACCATGTTCAAGTACTGGGGGGAACGTTAGAAAGTATTGCTTGGCAAAAAGCTGGGATATTTAAGGTAACTGGGCATAATATTTTTGGCAGTAAAACAATATTAACATCATTTCAGTTGAAGACTTTTATAGTAATATTTCTAAAATTTTATTGCAAACTTAATTTTTTGTTTTGTGCAGTTAAGCTTGGGTCTTAACTATTGGGAAAGACTAACTCATTTGATCCGGTAAAAAAATATTTTTCTTACCAGGAGTTTTATCTGTGTGGTCTTATTTGCCTTGTGGTAGATTAGTAATATTGTTTGAATATCAATTTCAGCCCGGAGTACCAGCTTTCACTGTTCCTCAGCCTGAAAGTGCTTTAGCTGTTATAGCTGATCAAGCTAGGGAAATAAAGGTGAAGAAAACTGGAGTTGAAATTGAAATTGAATTATTAACCTTCTATTAACCAAGTGCAGCAGAGGTCCATACATAGAGGATATTACTCAGTGTTGCAAAGATATGAATTTTTTTCCTGTGGTGAAAACAATATTTAACAAGCAAGCGCAGCAAGCAGGTAAAATGTTGTTTTTAACATGCGAAAATAACATTCATATCTTCAATCCCCAATGTAATGTTCTTTTTATTATATGGACAAGAAACTAGCGGGAAAATTTTGTTCGGGCGCACGTGTACATCCATGACATTTGGTACATAACTTTTTCGTACTGTATCTTCAGTGAGTGAAAATATGGAAAATACAAGTGTTTTAGTTTCCGTTAAAACACTATTATTCATATAATATTAGCCTAAGGTCTTGACAGAAAAGAGCAAAGACAGTGAGGTCATGTACACAAATAACCAAGGTCAAATAATCCCCTGTACGACCCAAGCAAGGCAGGTTAGTAAGTAGCTTAATGAAAGACAGCTAGTCAGGCCTTCATTGGTTATTTTTTTGTTTTTTTGCTGCCTGCCCTTTTTAACTCTACAGTTATTTCAGGCAGCCAGACCCTTAATTACTTATTTATTTATTTATACTATATATATTCTCTTTCTTGTAATTTATTAGGGTAAAAATAAAGTTGTTGTTGTTGTTGTTGTTATGACTATGACTTACTTCCAAAGTAATCAAAAGACACTTAGTGAAATGTTCCAGATTATGATCTTTTACATAATTTCTTTGAAGGAGATTGTGTACACTACTCATCTTTTTTTTATTGTTATTTGCAAGTTTTGAATTTGCTGGGTTTTGCATGTAAACAAAATGTACATGGTTCATGACTGTTTCCATGGAAGCAGTCCTTATTTTGAAATCCCAACCAAAGAACCAATCAGAACGTTCAGATTCTTCTCAAGACTACCTTGCCTTATAATAATA